>CM060451.1:8501064-9173863 GCA_030545235.1 Helianthus tuberosus | reverse complement strand
AAATTTACACATATGTAAGTTTGTCATTTACACATGTGTAAAAAATCTAGTAAGAGTGATTTTGATAGGAGAAATGAATTATTTGATGTTGTATTTTATTTAGAATGAGGTTTGTATTAAAAAAATTCGGTTTTGATTGGTTTTCTCATTCGTTCTCACGGTTCTCGCAATATTTAGCGTTCTCAAGATAACCCTCCCCTATATATATATATATATATATATATATAAGGTCAGGGTAAAATGAAAACTTATACGAGTTGTGAGAACTTAGAGAACTCGACCTTACGAAAAGTTTTTTAATTTTTTTTACCAAAATTCCTAAAAAAATCAACTCTTCTAAAAAAAAACTAGATTTTTTTTTCATGTACGGCAGCCGTAAATGCTGTAAAAAGTGATGTCATTCTTATGTAATCACCTTTTTTACAGCTACCGTAACGGGCCGAAAAACATTATTTCGAAATTTTTTTACGACAGTCTTTCTAAACATTTTAATCTAGGGGTGTGAATAAAATGAGGGCAAAACTCGTGCGGAAAAGCCGAGTTCTCTAAGTTCTCACAACTCGAAGTGATTTTCCCTTGATCTTGATCCAATATATATAAACACATATTAGTAGATTATATCAAATAGACTAGACGTCTCGACGTGATTGATTTAAATCACTCTCACTCATATTTTCCAAAAGATGAATATCATAGCTAGAAAAGTCTCCTACAAATCTTCAATAGTAATTGTTGAATTGGGTGCCCTGTGGCCTGTGGGTGTGGTCTCAGGACTCAGGGTGGCCCGGTGTTAAGTGTATGGTCAATATAACAATATTAATAAATTTGTTATTAATATGAACCACCAACTACATGTATATTACGGAGTATTAGGGACAGTATGTGGTGCATTCAAAGCAAAATAGATTGCACTATGCTGGTGGGACTGCTTGATGCATGGGTTCTCATCAAAGTCTACCCTCAATAGTCGAAATGGTATCGAATCGAATGTAGCTCAAACGACATCAAATTAGACTGAGAAAATCGATATTGAAACTGAAAATAACACCGGTTTACAATGTTGATTCTACATCAAGATTAACTGAACATATTTCAACTTAATGAAAAATGCGCCTTACATTTATTGTAAGTATAATAGTTCTAAAGAAAGAAATATCGAACTTTCTTTCATGTAATACACGAAGAAAAGGCCAAAATAAATATGTGTTCCAAGAAAGATGGTAGATGAAAGATCCAATTTGGCAACCATTCCATTATGCAAAATATGTGTTCCAAGGCCCCCGCCGTGTAGCTCAGTTGGTTAAGGGGGCGTCAGATTTGCACAAAAAGCTAAAGGTCGCGGGTTCGATTCCGATCCTAAGCGCCAATCGCCTTGCCGTTGAGTGAGGGTGATTTACCTCTCACACGTTGGGCCTGGGGCGACCTGGTGTGGGCCGGTTAGTGTGTCCGGTCATGCACGTTTTTTGGACCAAAACTATGTGTTCCAAGAAAATGCCAAAATAAATATGTGTTCCAATTTGGCAACCATTCCATTATGCAAACAAGACAAATAAACTTATAAGGGTGAAGGGAGTGGGGTGCGGCAAACCCTCAAACCGAATCGGCAATGGGCGGCAAACCAATGCCAACCCATTTGCCGCATGAGGTGTTTGACGAAATGGGTTTAAATCGGTGGGGCATTACCGAATCGGTGTGGGGAGGAAGAAGAGAGAGAGGGGGGGGGGGGGGTTTGGGGTGGGGTCCAATCCAATCTCAACCAATCACACATTTTTCCTTTTTTTTTTTAAAATAGTTTACCACTTCACCAAGTGTCTAAACCATTGCCAACACTTTTCACCAAAGTTTAAACACTTTTCACCGATTGACATGGCACGCTCTGATTGGTCGGTTTTTTGGTTTGCCACTCAAAGTGTTTAACCACTCCCTTCACCCTAAACAAACAATACAAGGTAACAAGGGCAGGTCGTCGTGTGTAACTTTATTGATTCTTTCTTTGCGATCCATAATTTTTAATTTTATTCTAAAAAAGAAGCGATGTACCATGTTCAAAAGGGTTGAGGCGGCCCTGGTTCACGAACACAAACGAACACCAATAAAATCAACGAAAGCAACTAATTAAGGCTAGAGGTGGATAGCAGAGGGTGCAACACTGGAACTTGAAGCCATAATAGTGGAACAGATAGTGTTCGTCGATGTGAATATCAAGGAAGGAAAGGTAAACAATGTATAAACAAGGTGAGAATACGTTTTTCTATTTTAATTGTTAGGGTAATAAAATAAGTAAAAGTTAAATAATATAAAAAGTTTAGATAAATAAATAAAAGTACAATAGTCATGTTGGTTTCGTCTCATAGCCTCATAACATGAGCACTTCCTGACACATCATCGTTATGCATTGTACCCGAAAGTAGGGCATACCATAATCACAATCGATTGTACAATCATCGAAGTTCGATAATTATCAAAGACTTGCAATATCTAACAATTGTCTCCTTCGAGTATCGATCGTCTCGTCTCCACCGTGTAGTCTCGTTTCCTCAAATTCTCATAAGTATGCGTCAACTAAGTCTTTTGTACAAAGTCTTCCTGTCACAGATCGTCGTGTTACACAGCCAATTGGCATTGAATCCCTTAGAATCGCCACACTTCCATCGTGGTTGCATTGCTAACTGCTTGCTTAAGAAATGTTCCACACCGACATTCGTAACTCGATTTAGGACCATGCGTCCTAATGCTAACGTAATGCACAAAAACATTGCATAGAAGCAAACCATCTGTAACACCCCGAAAACGAGTTTGGTAATTAAACCCCGTTAATACTAAAGACGGGGAAAGTACCGTTAGCGGTAAAAGTAAACCGGCAAATATTAGGAATTTATTTAAATAATCCTAATATTTATTTAAAAGTGAATAAGAGCTTTCAAGAAAATAGAAGGGATAAAAGGCCCGATTTAACTGGACTTAAAGTAAAACGGGTTATGACTTCCCGAACCTACTAAACTGACTAGGAATAATTCTAACCTAGTTAGATAGTGACTCATGAGTGGGTTAAAACCCTTAAATTATGAACTAAAGAAAATGGAGGGGCCAAACTTGTTAAACTTGAAACTTGATTAATTAAAAACAAACCAAACACCCACTTGGGGTTGTCTGGTCGTAGAAGAAGCAGGGGGGCGACATGGGTTTTCTTCAAACCCTAAACTCCTCACAAATCTCTCAAATTGAAGCTCAAATCAAACCCAAATCGTTTGCATGATTACAAATTCGTGATCATCTAGTCGTGGGGATTACAAGGTATGTTGAATTTTATGATTTGGTGATACTTTGAGATTATGATGAACAATCATAATCAAAATTCTGGAATGAATGTTGAATCTATGAGTGTTATTGTGATTATATCTTGGTTTAGAAACAAACCCTAGTAGAAAATTTGATGAATTGTTGTCAAAACTAGGGATTTGGTAATTACCCTATTATGTGCTAAGTGGGTTTTATGACAATAAGATGAACACTCGGATTAGAGTGTTAAATTGATGAAAATTGATTGTTATAATATAAGTTCTTGATGTAATTCATGAACACTAGACTTAGAGGTTTGATTGTTATATAAATCTTGGTGAAAATAACTAATTATAAACTAGTTAGTAAATATGTGAAATTATGCACATTAGGTGTTTGTTAAAATGCCTAAATGAGAACTAAAGTATTGAAAATTAGAGTGAAAACGCGTATTCGAATGATATGGCAATTATGCGTGATATGAAGTGATAAGAGTTCTAAATACTATGTTGATTTAGACTTAATGTTGTAAACCATGCGATTGAAAGTAGTTAACTTTAGATAAGTTAAGTTAACTAATCATGAAGTCGAATAGTAGCTTCGGCATAGGAAATAAGTGAGGTGGAATAGTCGTGATTTTTTTATGACTAATTTAACCGCCTTGTTAATGATTGACAATAGTTTGACGCTTAAACGAGCTAGGTGGAGGCTTGGGAAAGAAGCGGTCAAATAAATCAAGTACAAGAAGGGAAGCGTAATTTGGATGCGAGGTAAGTAAAGCTTACGCCCCTTTTCATTATTTACAAATGACATGATTTCAAGTATAGTATATGAATGCTACTAAGTGGTTGGCATAGGATGTTCCGACACGATTCAATAAGAGTCGGAACGAGGGGAAAAATGGTAAGAAATCATAAGTTATGGACAAAAGGGCAAAATGGTAAATTAGTAATGTAATGACTAACAAACAAAAACGGTTTTAAGTAAAACGAGTTCAAGGAAAACCGGGATAGGTTTTAAGGGGATGAAATGGTACTTAAATACCATCTCATACGGACAAATGGTCAATTAGACTAAATAGATCAATGGGTGTGGGTAACGCCATTTGACAATAACATTTGACAATAGCTTGTTGAGCTTTGTAATCACAGGGAATAACATAAGCTTGCGTTGCTTTAACTATAAAGGTTTAAAGTAAAAGTTAAGTAAACAGGTCAATACTTTGACCCGAGCCAGGTACGTATAACTAAGCTTTTGGTTAAACATACAATTTTGGTCAAAATATTTAGCGAAAGTCCTTCGTCGAGAAGTGAGGGACTAAAGTTGACCAAAAATACCCTTGAAGGGTATATTGGGCAAACGACTCATAGGGGTCGTTTAGGAACTTGCATAAAGATTATGGAATCATTAGACATGAATAAAGGTCATAGGAATGCACAATCGCGGGTCAAATGCTCAAAAATGGTCATTTGCGTAAAATGACCAACCGATGGGTAAAATTGGGAATAAGGGGTTCATCATGATAAAATCCACCACAAAATAGTTGTGGTGGAATAATTGTAGTTAATTAGATTTGGAACTTTTGTAGCGACAAAAGAAAGGCACAAGTTTTAGACTAAAATGCGTAAATACCCTTAACGGGTCAAAACAAGCATTTAAGCGTAAACGGGGTTTTATCATGTAAGAAACCCGCGATTTGAGATTTATATGATAGGAGATATTGAAATAATGAATTTCAAGAGTTTAAAGGTCAAATAAACATGTTGATGTGATAAAATCATGAACGGGTCAATATTTGGTAAAAAAAGGTAGTAAGCCGAAGACTTAAAAGTCTGAAATTATGTTAATCCGGATGTCGGATTTTAACTCCATAAGATGAAGAATTAAATTACGGACGCGTAGGAAAAAGAATCGGTTAAAACGAACTAGCGAGTAAAAAGTTATGCTCTTTTAAAGTTAGAATTTTGATAATTTTCGGAGCTAGGCAGAAATGCAGGATTTAAACCTGCACTTGCTGGAAATCGTGTTCTTCTGCGCCACGCGGAGGAAGACATAGAAGATGGCGCGACACGCGGGGGCTCCCGCGCCACGCGACAAAACGGATGGATCCTGCCGCGACACGCGACAGGATCAGTTTTGAAATTTTATTTTAATTTTTTTTGAATCGATGCTAGAATTTGTTTATACGCGATATATCAATGTCAAAACTAACATTTTAAGTGGTTTTGACTTTAGGTATTGTTGAGAATGTCCCGGATGAAGATCAAGCTCATTGAAGAACCGAACACGACCAAGAATAAGCTTCCGCACTATGTATCGTTATTATGTTAAACGACGAACGTACACATGATATGTTGTATACTCTTTAAATTGTAAAAAGTTTTAATAAACCCGTAATTTCCAATGCATATGTAAGCTTAATTACATGACTGTTTTTCGTAAATAATACGTTAAACCTTAAATTATAAGAACGGGTGTTACAAGTTGGTATCAGAGCCTTGGTTTAAGAGATTCAAGTATGGTGGGAAAACTATGCTTGGACTTAAACCTTATGCTCTTAATAAAGATTGGTTTTCGGTTCGAGGCTTGATCGCAAATCCGGTAAGTACATGTATGTTAATAGTTTAGCATGCTAAAGTGTTGTAAACAACACATAGGGCTATCGTGTGATACACGTTACCCCAATTGAAATAATTGATATAGTTGACGAAAATACGCACGTTGACGCGTATAGTAGAAAAGCCTTGTATTATAATACGGGCTTTTATTGAAGTTGATGTTACTAACTTTTGTGAATGTTTTAATTGAAGGACACTCGCGTTTGAAGACGACGAGAGTCAAACGAATTGTGGATATGATGATGGAACGGTCCGAGATATGACAAGAAGAGCATGCTCATCAAGAACCCAAATCGCGTAATGGTCGCGAACAAGGCTAATGGCAAGGAAAGCCCATTAGGGCAAGCATTTACCAGGTGCACGTTTAAATTATTGCATGATTATAAACATGCAACCAATAAGTAGAAACTGATAGTTGCAGATTTAGATTGAAAACTTGGACAAACCTGAATAGAATACCTATCCAGGATATTGTTTCCAAGAGAAATAAACAGAGGTATTACTTACATAGGGCGTGATGTGAAAACTATAAAAAGGTCATGCGTGTCATGTATTAATCGCTTACTCTGGCCAAGTAAGTAGTGGCATATGATACCATGAACTTCTTATAGCGGACACATTCACATCCGATGTAGTAAGGACGGGGTGAATGGGACAAATTAAAAAGTACCCAAATGAAACAAATGAGTAAAATATTTGGTAATAATGTAAACGCACAGCCGAGTGACGGAAGCGTATTACATTAGGATAATGAGCCCGAGAGAAGGGACAAAGAAACATGTAAAATGATTATGATATGCTTTGGGAGGGAGTGTACCTGCACTCGAACCCGGAAAATGCAAATATGCCTCTTAACGGGCCGTTTTTGTAAAACGTCAAACTTGAGGACAAGGTCGGAACATAAAAATAAAAGCGATGGGATTCGCTAATACGATCAAATAAATTAAAACGAAGTCTTAATACATACCGGGACGGTTACTTTGATAGTGACTTCGGTAAGATACCCGATAGATGGGTAGGATTTTGAAAGTATGCGTAAACCAAGAGACGGGAACGCGAAAAAGAAAGTCAAAAGACTCGGATTAGGAGTCATGACTAAAAGAAGATGAGAATTTGCAAACAAAAATTTTGATAACTACGTTCAACTATTTTAAAGTTGAACGGGTCGAATATAATATCATGCCGAACGGCATGAGTAAACGCAAGCGGGATAAAGGTAGCGTTAAATACAAAAGAGTAATGAGCCCGGTAATGGGACATAACCAAATAAGAATATATGCAAATCAAATAACAGTAAGCATAAGAAGAACTGATGCATAAATGACGTGAGATTTCATAAGTCGGAAAATTGTCCGAAAGAAAACAATTGTTGCCACGAAACTACAATCAAGGTTAACGGAACCTAAGCTTGAAACCAAATGATTTGTCAAACAAAAACAGGGTGCCTTGACACCAAACCTGTATTTTAGGAATGACATGAGCAAGGAATGATCTACGGGATCAACATAACCTTTGGGGTTATAAACAATGGAAAGGCCTACGAGACTAAAACGACCCACGGGTCATGACTAGAAGGAAATAGATTATAAGGACCTCGCCTTAAAGAGTTGAAAGTCTAATAAAATAGCCTATAAGGCAAAGTGATAAAACCTACGGGTTAATTAGACAAAGCGAGGGAATAAATTGAGAATCCCCGCATAAAACAAAGACTGTAAAAGAATAAATTTTGGACTGTCAATATCCCGGTATGGATAATTGACAAAAGTTAAAGAGAAGATGCTAAACTAAAACTTCAGTTTTGATAAGAAATAACGTTTTTACAAATATAAATTCTAATAGGAATTTAAATAGTAAGCATAAAAGATACAAGTCTTGACACTAATAGGCGCAAGACGATATATTCGAAAATCGATCTTTTCGAAAATGAAAGGTTGATATAAATTAAACATGACGTGACACGATCACGGTCAAGAAATGCAATGTGAAGAGGAATCACATTATAACCAAGCGAGCGGTAAAAAGTAACTGGACTAATAAGTCGAGTTAGTGAGACTGGTTAAGGTCACTTAAGTAATTTGGTTGCCTGTAAGTGGTGAATTCGGTATAACTGAACCGAATAAATGAATTTGAAAACAAAAGAAATTGTTGTTAAAAGTGAAAGATTTCACTAAAAGACCTTTAAACGGGTCAAAGTAACGGATTCATAGGAATTCGATAGTATATGGAAGCGATGGATATCGCTAAGTTAACTAAACTAGTGGAAATAACGAGATTACGTTACTTCGAAGTTACACTATGCTGTATGAGATATGTAGACAATTAGTAACCAAAAAGATGTTACCATACTTTTCGGGTAATACTAACGATTGGTTAAAAAGTATAAGTAATGTTTAAAATATTTCTCGGATAGAATACATTGAGTTTAAACTCAATGAATTATGTAAGAAAAGGTTTCGAGGACGAAACCTTTTTAAGGGGGGTAGACTTGTAACACCCCGAAAACGAGTTTGGTAATTAAACCCCGTTAATACTAAAGACGGGGAAAGTACCGTTAGCGGTAAAAGTAAACCGGCAAATATTAGGAATTTATTTAAATAATCCTAATATTTATTTAAAAGTGAATAAGAGCTTTCAAGAAAATAGAAGGGATAAAAGGCCCGATTTAACGGGACTTAAAGTAAAACGGGTTATGACTTCCCGAACCTACTAAACTGACTAGGAATAATTCTAACCTAGTTAGATAGTGACTCATGAGTGGGTTAAAACCCTTAAATTATGAACTAAAGAAAATGGAGGGGCCAAACTTGTTAAACTTGAAACTTGATTAATTAAAAACAAACCAAACACCCACTTGGGGTTGTCTGGTCGTAGAAGAAGCAGGGGGGCGACATGGGTTTTCTTCAAACCCTAAAATCCTCACAAATCTCTCAAATTGAAGCTCAAATCAAACCCAAATCGTTTGCATGATTACAAATTCGTGATCATCTAGTCGTGGGGATTACAAGGTATGTTGAATTTTATGATTTGGTGATACTTTGAGATTATGATGAACAATCATAATCAAAATTCTGGAATGAATGTTGAATCTATGAGTGTTATTGTGATTATATCTTGGTTTAGAAACAAACCCTAGTAGAAAATTTGATGAATTGTTGTCAAAACTAGGGATTTGGTAATTACCCTATTATGTGCTAAGTGGGTTTTATGACAATAAGATGAACACTCGGATTAGAGTGTTAAATTGATGAAAATTGATTGTTATAATATAAGTTCTTGATGTAATTCATGAACACTAGACTTAGAGGTTTGATTGTTATATAAATCTTGGTGAAAATAACTAATTATAAACTAGTTAGTAAATATGTGAAATTATGCACATTAGGTGTTTGTTAAAATGCCTAAATGAGAACTAAAGTATTGAAAATTAGAGTGAAAACGCGTATTCGAATGATATGGCAATTATGCGTGATATGAAGTGATAAGAGTTCTAAATACTATGTTGATTTAGACTTAATGTTGTAAACCATGCGATTGAAAGTAGTTAACTTTAGATAAGTTAAGTTAACTAATCATGAAGTCGAATAGTAGCTTCGGCATAGGAAATAAGTGAGGTGGAATAGTCGTGATTTTTTTATGACTAATTTAACCGCCTTGTTAATGATTGACAATAGTTTGACGCTTAAACGAGCTAGGTGGAGGCTTGGGAAAGAAGCGGTCAAATAAATCAAGTACAAGAAGGGAAGCGTAATTTGGATGCGAGGTAAGTAAAGCTTACGCCCCTTTTCATTATTTACAAATGACATGATTTCAAGTATAGTATATGAATGCTACTAAGTGGTTGGCATAGGATGTTCCGACACGATTCAATAAGAGTCGGAACGAGGGGAAAAATGGTAAGAAATCATAAGTTATGGACAAAAGGGCAAAATGGTAAATTAGTCATGTAATGACTAACAAACAAAAACGGTTTTAAGTAAAACGAGTTCAAGGAAAACCGGGATAGGTTTTAAGGGGATGAAATGGTACTTAAATACCATCTCGTATGGACAAATGGTCAATTAGACTAAATAGATCAATGGGTGTGGGTAACGCCATTTGACAATAGCTTGTTGACCTTTGTAATCACAGGGAATAACATAAGCTTGCGTTGCTTTAACTATAAAGGTTTAAAGTAAAAGTTAAGTAAACAGGTCAATACTTTGACCCGAGCCAGGTACGTATAACTAAGCTTTTGGTTAAACATACAATTTTGGTCAAAATATTTAGCGAAAGTCCTTCGTCGAGAAGTGAGGGACTAAAGTTGACCAAAAATACCCTTGAAGGGTATATTGGGCAAACGACTCATAGGGGTCGTTTAGGAACTTGCATAAAGATTATGGAATCATTAGACATGAATAAAGGTCATAGGAATGCACAATCGCGGGTCAAATGCTCAAAAATGGTCATTTGCGTAAAATGACCAACCGATGGGTAAAATTGGGAATAAGGGGTTCATCATGATAAAATCCACCACAAAATAGTTGTGGTGGAATAATTGTAGTTAATTAGATTTGGAACTTTTGTAGCGACAAAAGAAAGGCACAAGTTTTAGACTAAAATGCGTAAATACCCTTAACGGGTCAAAACAAGCATTTAAGCGTAAACGGGGTTTTATCATGTAAGAAACCCGCGATTTGAGATTTATATGATAGGAGATATTGAAATAATGAATTTCAAGAGTTTAAAGGTCAAATAAACATGTTGATGTGATAAAATCATGAACGGGTCAATATTTGGTAAAAAGGGTAGTAAGCCGAAGACTTAAAAGTCTGAAATTATGTTAATCCGGATGTCGGATTTTAACTCTATAAGATGAAGAATTAAATTACGGACGCGTAGGAAAAAGAATCGGTTAAAACGAACTAGCGAGTAAAAAGTTATGCCCTTTTAAAGTTAGAATTTTGATAATTTTCGGAGCTGGGCAGAAATGCAGGATTTAAACCTGCACTTGCTGGAAATCGTGTTCTTCTGCGCCACGCGGAGGAAGACATAGAAGATGGCGCGACACGCGGGGGCTCCCGTGCCACGCGACAAAACGGATGGATCCTGCCGCGACACGCGACAGGATCAGTTTTGAAATTTTATTTTAATTTTTTTTGAATCGATGCTAGAATTTGTTTATACGCGATATATCAATGTCAAAACTAACATTTTAAGTGGTTTTGACTTTAGGTATTGTTGAGAATGTCCCGGATGAAGATCAAGCTCATTGAAGAACCGAACATGACCAAGAATAAGCTTCCGCACTATGTATCGTTATTATGTTAAACGACGAACGTACACATGATATGTTGTATACTCTTTAAATTGTAAAAAGTTTTAATAAACCCGTAATTTCCAATGCATATGTAAGCTTAATTACATGACTGTTTTTCGTAAATAATACGTTAAACCTTAAATTATAAGAACGGGTGTTACACCATCAAGTGTGCAACCAAGCATCACATCACCTTACGCCCTATCTCTAAACAATTAGTTATTAACACCCTTGTTACAATAGGCAAAGCTATTTCTTGCATTCCATTATTATCAACCTATCACTAGGGCATCAACAATTTAAGCATACTACAATATTCAATACACATGTCTTAATGAAGACTATTCATAGAAGTATGCCATGTTTCTATAACATTCTAAACAGAGAAACAAATATCACTTGCTAAGTGGTAACTTCAACTATCGACCTCGTACGTCATTCATTTTAGTTCTAAACCATAGGAACACGTGTACCCATTTGTGGCTATTATCATGTGTCACCATTGTACCCATGTAAGGGTTCACACGGTCGTACCCTTCATAGGTCGTACCAACTATCATACTAGACCACTATAAAGTAACAACCCGACCTTTCGGATTGTCACTCGCTTCAAATTGTAACCACCTTGTACTCTGAGATTCGATATAAATAAAGGTTTAGGTTATACTAAATACATTTTCATCACAACACCACTGTACGTTTAAATGCTTTATTATCGCAACACTTAACGCTAACGCGACACGAATTACAGAGAATCATGCTATTTTAATTACCGAGTGTGTTTGTTTGTTCGGTAACCACTCTCGCCTTCGCACTCGCTTATCGCGCTAACTCGCTAATCGCAAACGCTGTTAATTGTAGTAGTAATGTTATGCTATGTGTACTTATATGCTTTATTTGTGTGTGCTTATTATGTTTATGGATTGTACTCGCTCACAACGCTCAAACGCTACTCGAACAACTTGCTTTATCACAATAAAATGCAATGCAACACTTAATATCACTCGCAAACGAATCAAAGTGGGAAACTAACAAACACGAAATCAGCCGTCCGAATGGGCCATCCGCCCGGATGGAGCCCATCCGCCCGGATGGAGCCCATCACCTCATCCGCACACCGCCTTAGTCCTTACCCTCCACTATAAATAGAAGCCTTGTGCCTCCATTTAAACACTTTTGGTTCTCTCATCCGCTCCCAAGTTTTCAGCTGCGAATCAAGACTTTTTGTAAGCATTTTCCTTCAATCTTCTTAAATCTCCATCTCTATTTCACTTCTACTCCATCTTCTTGCTTTATAATTGACGTGACCGTGTCGTCCCGACCAGTCAAAAACCCAATTAAACCTAGGTAGCTAGGGTAAGTCGAGTATCGTATCCACGAAGAGCATGTGGTCAATATCGCACGACCTGTTCGATTAGTTAGACTATTTACAAAAATGTACAAAGTGATTATGAAGATTGCTAATTTTCTTTGTTTATTTGGTTTGAAAAGAAATCGGAGTGAACCGACAAATGACTGTTATCTAAAACAATTGTTTACTAACTAAGATTGGAAAACTAATTTACTTAATTGAAAACAAGAATAGGGACTACGAATCACGCCCGGTTCGATAATTGAAGACCTAGGGTTCCTACATGTTTTAACTTGATTCAATTGCATATAGTGATTAACGGATTTCTATCACAAAGCTTAGGTGCCAATTGTTATCAACATCATAGACAACGGACCGCAATGCACTTCGTTACCTCGGACATGTAAATCCTAACCTAAGATAAGGCATAATTGCACATAACCATTTCGCAAAGTCAAATTTTATCATCACTCGACAATTTACGAATTCGAAACAAATGCAAGACAATTATCAAAGGTTTCAAATACTAAACAATTTGTCACAAAATCAAATCAAAATACAAATGCATAAACCCTAGAAAATCTTACAAAAATCTACACCGGGGTGAAACCGAAGAGACTAGCCGCGTATACTCATGACGTCCTCCAAAGACTTTTTTTCTTGATTCTGTGCAAAGTAGTCAAGGGTGTTGCCTCCTTTCCAAAATTGCGAACCGTAACCCCCAAAATAATAATCGCCAGAGTGTGTAATAGGGCTGCCAATAAATCATATAATGGGCTCCAATAATCGAGATCCAAGAAGCCCAAAACTGTTGTAAATGGTTGCTCCCTTTTGTTAATGTGCTGCCCAAAAGTTATCGATAGAATGATGAAGTCCAAAAGTCTTTTATAATGGCTGCCACTTTTTCGTAGGTAAGGATGATGTTGAATGATCAGTTTTCTAGAGCCCACATGTATGTCATATGTGGCTGCCTCCAAAAAATCGAGATGGAGGATGAAGTTGGGCTCCGTTTTTAGAACTCCCCTAAATAATTTATCATTTATTTAATTGCAGCCCAAGTCCAACTCAATAATTCACTCAAATTCCATGAGCTTATCCATAAGCCTTGTCTTTTTTATTCTTTACTTTGTACCTATACCGCTGTACGTAGAAGAAATGGCATTGAAGTGCTTTATCAATTGAATTAATTACTTCATTATTAATTGCAATATTCATTCAATTGTCTAGTATATTTTTCTTCTTTGTTCACTCGTTGACCCACAAACCAAATTAATCATTAATGGTAGTTAATAATTATAAAGTTTCTTTTTTTCAAATTATAGACTTTGTTACTAATTTATTTTTATTATAAAACCACCATATTAAGCTCCTTTTCTTCATAACATGACATCCCAAAAAACTAATGCATATTAATATCAGTGCATTTATATTATAATTTATATCTAATAACGTGTACCTACGATGCACCGATCACATCCCCACACTTGTCCTTTGTTTGCCCTCAAGCAAATCTGTTTTTCACTTTCACGTGGGTCGAACAAGAAACACACGTCCCATTCCCGAGACTAAGGTTAAGGTCTAATGTCATGCCCGGTTCAAACTTCTTACAATTTTCAACATATTTAGCAATAAATGATTAATCATATAAAAGTGGTTATCCAAGATTAACCCGCCCTTGAAACTAATAAATCATGCACATCCCTCACAATGTTCTCTCTACTCGGTTTAAAATTTGGCTAATAGATAATGAATTAGCACTTTTCAAGTAAACACCCAAAAACCGATTAGAACACGTACCCGCATAGGCTTGCAACTCAATCATTCTCCACCACCGAACACGAATACTAAGCACAAGTCAAAAGGGCTTTAAAGGCTTGTAACGGGGCTAGGCTAAGGGTATGGAATAAGATGTTTTTAAAGTGGCTAAGGTGATGAAAACTCGATTTTTTATTACAAAATAACTATGCTAAACACAACTATCTACAAACATCGACTAGAAGGCAACAATTTTTTCGCCTTTTATTCAATCAAACTATAAACACATATTTTTGTGCTTTTCTCAACATTTTGTTCTCTTTTTCACAATTTTTCTGCTTTTTTTTGGGCAAATACAAACCACAACTATACAAACAAATAAACAAACCTATAATCGAATTTTCATCACACGGGTTAAAAAAAAAGGTTTAACGGATGTGGGCTAAATGGGTTGGTCAAACGAAAGGTTTAGGCTCAAAGTGGGCGACTAGGGGATTTATTTGGGTAAGGATTGTAGGACCGTATTTGACAGTCAATTGAGTCAATTCGAGCTAGCAACTACCGAAAATGTAGCGGAAATACATAATCGGCATGAATCAAAGCAAGAAAGGTGTAGAAACATAAGCAGATCACTTTAATACGGTTTTCTCATTCAATCTTCACAAAATATACGGGCAGCAGTTCGGCTACACACTGGACATGAACATACCAAATGAGAAAACAACACCCCTATTTATAGGAGATGAGGTTTCGCTTATATGGCATGTCCATATGAGCGAAACCATCAAGTTGGGGTTTCGCTTTTAGGGCACATGTCCATATAAGCGAAATACCAACATAAAAATCAAACAATTACACTTTAAACCCCTATACAATACATATTTAACACATTTAGACTCTATACATTGAACAACTAAGACTAAGACGCAGGCTTTAGACATTCGTGCATCAACAAACTCCCCCTTGGATACAGCCGGAGTCTTCAGTCTTATCTTTGGGTCTTCAGAGTTACTTGAACTTTCCTTCTCTAGACTTAGGCTTCTTCAGCAGCTTCCTAAGTTTCTCTTTCTCTTTCACAGGCTCCCCCTTTCATCAATCTTCTGTGCTTTTGAAATCGACACCTGGATTACCAGCAACAAGCTTCCTTTTGCATCAAGCTCACCTTCAGACTCCCCCTAAGACTCTGCTATCGGGATCTTAATCTGGAACTTTCACCTGCAAACCTCAAACATTTATAAGAATAAACATTTTAAAATGTCCATAATTAATGATCTGGTTCTTTCACAATCCTATAAAGATTTGACTATATAAAGAATCCAAACAACTAAATTTAAAACTTCACAATCAAATTTTAAACCTTTTAATTTTCAAAATTATTGTTCAGTGACATATGAGCAAAATCAGGTTGATGTTTTCAAAACTTTGATTTTTTAACACTTTTCTGATTAAACACCGTCACACCCAGTTAACCAAGTCCAAATCAATGACCTTGGTCAACTGCTTGACCTACCAAGTCCAAGTTAATGACCTTGGATGACCGAATTATGAAGTATACAGTTATCTCATTCTGAAAATAGTTCAAACGAATGAACTTTTGAACATTTTGAACTTTCAAACACTTTTCAACTGTCCAACACTGTACCAATCATTGTTCTGCATCACCAACTTACCCAGCCCTCATCATACACTGACATGATCTGCACTAAGCTTTGATCGTCCGATTCCCAATGTCAGTTATCGAAAATAAAATAAGAAACTAAAATCTTTTTGGATTTTTAACTGGATAAACTGAAAACTGTACACACAATCTTTTTGTGAGCGTGTTAGGGGATCATATCAGCTGCCGACGAGATACAAGTACCGTTAAGCTGGATTACATTACCAATATTAAACAGTTTGCATTGATTGTCGATATACTGATCCATTTTAAATTTTCACACATTTCTCAATCTGTTCAGGATACTGAATTAATGTTTTAAGACTTACACTTTTATATGTGTCCCACCTCAGAATATACTCCCGTATCCAGATCCCAATATTCAGTCTTACAGGTGAGTTTAAAACACAAATGATATCTGTAAGGGGTTAATAAATTATGAAGAATCATGAGAGCTCAGGTCAGAACTACCGTACAACAGAGAGATCATGACTCGACTTTTGGGTGTGTCCCCTTTAGAGGATCTTTTTTACAACAGCGTTGCTAAGCAATTTTATTGTCTTATCATATATGCTGAGGGTGATGCTATGTTTCAAGCATTTGCGGAAAATATTATTCGAGGACTAGGTCAGAACCACCGTTCAGCAGAAGTCCCGGAATAATACCCCAGATATCACTGAGTAAACAAACCTAGTATATCAGAAAAAGTAATATTTCAAACAAGATTTCGGGGGTTACCCATACATCCGAGAGATGTTCCCCACACAAAAGCAAGTAAAATTTATGTTTATATCCCAAACAAATTTACTGAATGTGTAAAAACCTATCGGCATATCATCTACAAGACTGCTTAACATATTTATCATTACATTTCTTTAGCGTACTGCACCTGTCTAGCTGATGTACTATCATTTCCCCTTTTATACACAAACTCATTTTTATTTTTTCAAATGTTTTTGGTTTTTGTAGTTTTTATCATGTTTTTGTATTTTTCTGCAAACTTTCTCCCCCTAAAAAGAAAAACATATTTTTGTGTTTTTGTTTTTATCGAAAAGCAGAAAATAAACTGTACAAACAAAATTTGACAACACGACACAGGTTCACGTCAGATCGCCGCCCAGCTCGGCTTCACATTCAATAACCCTCCCAGATTGCAGATTTTTCATCCTGTTCAATTTTAAAAGATAATAAAATCTCTTTTTGTCAAATGGTTTAGTATAGAAATCCGCTTTCTGATCATCGGTGTGCAAGTGTTCAATCCGAATTAACTTTTTCTCATGACAATCACGGATAAAGTGATGACGGATCTCAATGTGTTTTGTTTTTGAATGGTGAACCGGATTTTTAGTAATGTTAATAGCTGCTTCATTGTCCACGTAGATTGGAGTGTCTAAGAACTGCAAACCGAAGTCTCGCTTCTGCTGTTGAATCCAAAGGATCTGCGAACAACAGCTGGAGGCTGAAACGTATTCAGCCTCGCATGTAGAGAGCGCTACTGCGGTTTGTTTCTTACACTGCCAGGTAACTAGTCGAGTTCCGAAAAACTGACACCCAGCAGTGGTGGACTTTGCGTTTTGCTTGCAGCTCCCAAAATCAGAATCAGCAAAACCAGATAAAGTAAAGTCACCCGATCGAGGATACCACAAGCCGATGCTTGGGCAGCCTTTTAAATACCGTAAGATTCGTTTCACTATGGTCAGGTGTGACTGTTTTGGATTTGACTGATATCTGGCGCAGAGACACGTCGGGTACATGATGTCTGGATGGGAAGCCGTGAGATACATCAGTGAGCCAATGATAGATCGGTACAATGTCTCGTCCATCTTCATACCATTCTCGTCTGGACAAATTCCATGATTCTGCGCGAGGGGGGTGGATGCAGGACTGCAATCTGTCATGTCAAACTTGTCAAGCACGTCCTTCACATATTTCATTTGGTGAATGAAGATTCCATCGGGCATTTGCTCCACCTGCAGCCCGAGGAAGAACTTCATCTCCCCCATTGAACTCATCTCGAACTTCTTCTTCATTACCCTCTCAAATTCTTTGCAAAGTTCGTCGTTGGTGGATCCAAAAATGATATCGTCAACATATATCTGCACAATCAACAAGTGGCCTGCCTCTTCCTTGGTGAACAAAGTGCTGTCTACTGTGCCTCTTGTGAACCCGTTGTCCAACAAGTATTGAGAAAGCGTCTCGTACCAGGCTTTCGGGGCCTGGTGAAGTCCGTACAACGCTTTGTCCAGTAAATGTTTTGGTCAAAAATTACCGAAGTAATTAAGTGATCAAATTAGTTAAGTGAGGTAGTGTGCTAGAAAGTGTGTTGAAAATATACTTGTTAAGTTATTTGGAAAAACAGTATTCAGGATACGGCTCAGGATATTGAGCTGTATCTATGATCAAACAATGAGCGAAATTAAAGTAAACGACACGAGATGTACGAGGAAAGCCCTTGATCAATCTAGATCGCCGGCATAAAACCTCGGGAGCTGACAATCGCAGCTGCCTTGTTCTTCAATTGCTTCAAAAATCAGGATACAGTGCGAGATGTGGCACGGATCGACTAAGTGTTACAATGAAAATGAAATACAAGTGTGGTGTTTGCAACTAGCTAGAGAGTGAAAGTGTTCGAGAGTGTAAGTGTGAATTGTTGTGTTCTAAGCTGATCCGACCTCATCTATTTATAGTAAAGATAAAATAACTAACTACCCTAAACTTGCGGGATCCACCGAATATTCCTTCTTGGAACGTTGTAGACCTGGTCTTTCGGGCTTAACGTCTCTTTCTCAATAAATTCGTCCGAGTCTTGAGGAGAAGAAGTCCTCTTGACCGTTAGCAAGCCTCAAACCTTAATCTGCACGCGGTTAATTCAATAAGCCTCAGTATATCGCCCAAGATGTTAGCAATATCTTCTTCCAGCATCCTGATCACAAATAAACAAACAAAGGCAGGATATTGGTCAGGATATATAATTGTTAAGAAAATGACCCCTAACAATTGTCCCCAAATATATCGGTTGGGATACCAATCCAACGGATATATTTCAAAAGTTTCACCTCATAACTTAAGGCAATTAATATGACTAGACTCTTGAAATGACAGCGGTGCAACTTCCAAAGCATTATTTACTCTTTACCCCCCTATATTCATCTATATTAACTGAGGGACTCCTTATCATAGTTATCCTTATCTTCAAGTGAACACCAGGTATTTTCCTCTCTACCCTTTCTATCTTCCTTGTTTTAATTCTTCTTTTTTCCGACTGTATTCTTCCATGGCGACTCGTACCAGATCGCAAGTGGCGGACTCGGTTTCTCCCTTCCACAAACAAAACTTGCATCAGAATCCTTCTAAAGAAGTGTGTTCTTTTGACAATTCCGACATCGCAGCCCTACGATCTTCCGGTGCCTTTCCCGTCGGAACAATCTTCCGTCCATTCGACCGAGAGGTCCGGTCGGATTTTTGCTCCGACGAATGGGTTTGCTTCTTCGCATATCCTTTTTCATTAGGGCTTCAATATCCATTTTCTCCCTTCATATCCCGCTTCTTTGAGCTTACCGGTCTTAGTTTTGCCCAAATCATGCCTATGGTTTGGCGTGTGTTAATTACTCTGGAGCAGATTAAGGCTCGCCATATGCCTGATCTATGCATTGAAGACCTTCCGATGGCCTACCGTCTAAGGTCACATGGTTCCAGCCGGTTTCTCCTCTTTTCCATCTCTAGCAACCCCCTCATTCTCAAGGCTACCAAGAATGAGAATAAATGGACAAGAAAATTTTTCTTTGTGAAAAGAGACTCCATCGATAAGGGTTTTGACCTCCCTAAAAGATGGTTGACTTCTGGTAGTACCTAGGGTTTTAGGAGTATCCCCACTCATATCCCAAACCTTTATCCTGAACCATCATCCTGATATTTTTGTTTCTTTTCTTGCAGCAAACTTTAAAGAACTAGCTCCTCCTAGTGCTGAATCGGAAGGGAGGATAGAAGATATCTACAAGCTTCCAGAGGGTGAAAGAACCTTTAACCTGTTACTCACAAGCTCAAGTCAAAGATCAAGTTCCAACATGTCTGGTAAGTATAATTTCAGGAATTGATTATTATTTTATTGTACAGTAACATAACAAGTTTAAAACATCTTCCCTTGTGCAGTGCCAGTTATTAACCTCGAAGGCTTCCAACTCGATGAACTGGATAGTTATTCCAGCCTTGAGCCTGTCAAGCAAGAATCTAATCCGAAATCATCCGTTACCCCAAAACTCACCAGTTCGAAGACCTCCGCTGCTCCCAAAGCTCCCCTGCATCCCGGACCCGGGCCTCCAGCTCCCGGAAAAGAAAGGAAGTCGAACCCTCTGCTCCACCACATGCATTCCCATTCGAGAACCACGGGTTCACAGAATCCAGCACATTTATGACCGGCTTCCTTAACCAGGTTGGTATCTTGATCTGTATCCTGCATCATATACTTTAATAGAAATGTTTATTTAGAACAATGCCTGTGGTATCACCTTGCAGGGCCTTGAACGCCTGGTCTTCCTTTACGAGGACGCATGTGGCTCCAACGTCATGCTTGAAAGCCAGCTGAAAAAGGCCAAGGCCACCATTGCAGATCAAGCAGCAATTGCCACCGCTAAATCGGAACACTATGAAGCTAAATATAAGGCCATGACTCAGGATCACCAAGCTGCCATCCAAAAGATCACCCAAGAGGCTCAAGCCAAGTATGACGCAGCCCAACTCCAACATGAACAGGCCATGGCTTCATACCGAGAAAGCCTCAAGAATTCCGTCGTGATCTCCCTCCTCCAGGCCAGGCTGAAAATGGCTTACGAGGCAATGGCTTTGGGTTTGCAATGCCCTTCTTGGAACATCAAGGTCTGGGAGGCGAAGTTAAGAGATCTCGGGGGAAATCCCGTGGAGCCTCCTGTCAAATCTGCTGCGGAAGAGTCTGCCAAAGCAATGGATGCTAGCGCTTCAAAGGATGCTTCTGAGAATGCTGGGGCAAATGCTGGAAAGAATGCTGGTGAAAAGGATGCTGCTGCGGATATTGAGAAGAATCCCGAGGACGATGCTGGTACGGATGCCGGGAAAGAGGTTGCTGTTCAAGAGGGTGCTGCCCCTTAGGCAGCGGAGTGGGCGATGATGGATATACGTGCCAAGGCCGGAGCCCACTTTTTAATTTCATGGTTGTGGTTGCATAAACAATTTACTTTTCCTGTCTTTGAACAATTTACATTTCCTGCACTAGAACAAAGTGATGACCAAAGGTGGATGGGTCCTAGGTTTTAGGACGAAGCCCTTGGTCATCCATTAGTATAACTTGTTTTGAATGTGATAACGGTTGTAGGTGGACAGGTCCTGTTTTGAGATATACCCTGCAACCGTTACACAAATATGGTAAAAACTGATCGTGCTTTTGGCGGATGGGCCTTGGTTTTAGGTGAAACCAAAAGCATAACTTTTGACTTGTTAATAATATAACTATCTTTTGACTTATTTTCTGTTACCTTGCATTGTTTAGTGTAAGTCTTGGCTTTGTAAAAATTTCATACTGTTATTTTACAAAATATCCTGACTAGTATGCTCAGAAACATACTGCAGAAGCCTTTTATTAAATAGATCTTCCAGACGTTCCTTTAACTTTATAAAAATTTCTTTAGAAAGTAAAAAACAGTTTATCTCTTCAAAACCAAGTTTTGATGATGATCAAAGTTCCAAGCCAATACTAGTTTCAAACATCTTAATCAAATATCCTTAAAAGGACTTTGAGGATATATGTCAGGATACTTAACATAACGTTACTAAAAACTTAAATGAGGCTTACAAAGGAAAGATCATACCAGACATAGGATATGAACCTATTACCGAACTTCAATCCCTTTGCAACTCTTCCAATGAAGATGTCCCCAGTGCAAGGTACTTAGTGCATTAGTCGCAAACTTCATTCTTTTAGCTTTACACCACCATCTTGGCAGGGATGTCCCCTGTGTACAATGTCTTCAAGTATCTTAGAAATCTACTTAATGTTAGTTTCCATGGCATAAGCAATTTTTCACGTCTCGAGGGTATAACCCAAGGATGTACTGGAGATAAATCCTTTGTATCCTGGGGAAAATCCCAATTTTTCATGCGCTACAGGCGGGAGTGTATAAACTCCAAGACTTAGAAAGGTGAAAACCTTTAAACCTTAGAGAGTATGAAAATACCCTTTCGTGAGAGAGGGTGATCAATCCTCATATACCGTTAGGATTCAGGATATAGCCAATAGTGACGAAATTGTCAGCCACTTTTACATGGACTGGTCCCGCCACCTTGAACTATCCCTGAATAACTTGCGCTCCAGGCGGGGTGTTTAAACCCAATTCGGAAGAAAGGTGAATACCTTTAAACCTGTGAAGGGATCAGTATCCCTTAAACGTGAGAGAGGGGGCCAATCCTCTAATCTTCTGAATCATCCTGAGTGCATATCCTGTAGCTATATCCTGAAATATATCTTGCAAAACAAATGTAAACTAAGGTGGGTGTTAGCTTGGCTAACACCCCTCCGATGCTTAAGTCAGTATCAGGTTACAAAGAACAAATTAAACCAAACATTTTCAAAAGAAGTAGAATTCATACCATCTTGAGTTAGAAATTAAATTCTAGACTCACTTGAAATAGAGATTAAGGTGTATAGCATTCCAAGATCTCGGTAGCATATCCCCCTCCATATTCTTGAGTCTATATGCTCCTTTGCCTGCTTCTGATTCAACTTCATATGGTCCTTCCCATTTTGGAGCTAACTTGCCATCGGCGGGATTAGTAGTATTTTGAAAAGCCTTTCTTAACACCCAATCTCCAACCTTAAATCTTCTAGTTCTAATATTCTTGTTATATGCCCTGGATATTCTCTGTTGATATGCTGCCATCCTTAGCCTTGCCGCATCTCTCTTTTCATCTATAGTGTCAAAATCCTGACTCAAGGCTTCAGGATTCTTCTCAGGATCACTTAAAACAGATCTTGCAGTAGGTATCGTCATTTCCGTTGGAATCATTGCTTCTGCTCCAAACACCAAGGAAAACGGGGTTTGGCCTGTTGCATTCTTTACCGTTGTTCTATCAGCCCATAAAACAAAGGGTAATTCTTCTGCCCATCTTCCTTTTTTGGCTCCAAGTCTTTTCTTTAAGTTATTGACAATTATCTTGTTTGAGGATTCTGCTTGTCCATTTTCTTGAGGATGTACCGGAGTGGATGTGATCATTTTGATTCCCCAACTCTTGCAAAAGTCAGTAGTCCTCTTACTTATGAACTGAGAACCATTGTCACAGATTATCTCAGCTGGTACTCCGAATCTGGTCAGGATATTCCTCTTTATGAAGGATACTACTTCTTGATCTCTAACTTGAACAAATGCTTCGGCTTCAACCCACTTAGAGAAATAATCCGTCATTGCTAGCATGAAGACTTTTCCTCCCGGAGCTTTCGGTAGCTTTCCCACTATATCCATACCCCACTTCATAAATGGCCAAGGGGAAACAATAGGATACAATGGTTCAGCAGGTTGATGCAGTATGTTACTTTGTCTTTGACATGAGTCACATCTTCGAGCATATTCTGCGGCATCTTTTCTCATTGTTGGCCAATAATATCCTGTCCTTAATACTTTTGAGAATAACGATCTGCCCCCAGCATGGTTACCACAATCCCCTTCATGTATATCCTGAAGTACTTCTTTGGCTTCAAGATCCTCCAAGCATCTCAAATACGGTCCTGCAAGAGATTTCTTGTATAAAATATTATTTATAATAGTGAATCGTGATACTTTCATCCTAAATGCCTTAGGATTTTCATTTCCGGGGATGTGTCCTTCTTTGAGATATCTCATGATTGGAGCCGTCCAGGATTTAGGACCCTCCTCAGGATGTTCTGCTCCAGGATTCTGTATAGTAGCTACTTCTTTATCCTGAGGATTCGTTGCAGGATATAAGACATGTAATATTGGTATTTGCGTCCCTTCAGGTATCCTGATCGATGATCCCAAATTTGCTAGGGCATCCGCTTCAGCATTATCCTCCCTTGGTACCTGTTCAAGTATAAAAACATCGAAATATCCTGCTAATTTTTTGAGAATATCGAGATATTCGATTAATTTCTCACCCTTAACTGCATAGGATCCATTAAAATGGTTAGTAATTAACAAAGAGTCAACATACACTTGCAAATTTTTGATACTCATGCTCTTAGCCAACTCTAATCCTGCAATTAGAGCCTCATACTCTGCTTCATTATTAGTAGCAGGAAATTCACACCTAATAGCCTGGGGTAATATGTCCCCCTGTGGCGATTTTAGTAGTATTCCTAATCCTATTCCTCTTACATTAGATGCACCGTCAGTATATAATGTCCAGGATCCTGTGGTTTCTCCTAACTGTTGAACTTCTAGGTCTACCTCGTCCTGAATGTCACTACTAAAGTCAGCCACAAAGTCAGCTAAAGCCTGAGATTTTATGGCACTTCTAGGTTCATATACTAAATCATAAGCACTCAACTTTACTGACCACTTGGCCATCCTGCCTGACATCTCTGGTTTCCTAAGCACATTTTTGACAGGATAATTTGTTTTAACATGTATCCTATGTGTCTCGAAATAATGCCTAAGTTTCGTTGATGCCATGACTAGAGCTAATATCAATTTTTCTAAATGAGAATATCTAGTTTCAGCATCTAACAAACTTTTACTAACATAATAAACAGGATACTGCTGACCTTCATGGTCTTTTATAAGAACGGCACTTACGGCATTCCCTGACACAGCAAGGTACAGGGATAGTGGTTCACCATTTTCGGGCTTCATCAATAGAGGTGCGGTTGAAAGATACCGTTTCAAATCCTGTAGGGCTGCTTCATGCTTTTCCCCCATTCGAATCTTTTGTTCTTCTTTAGGATATCATAGAAGTCTTTGCATTTTTCTGAGGATCTTGAGATAAATCTGTTTAGAGCTGCTACCCGGCCTGTTAATCTTTGTACGTCCTTCATATTTGAGGGTGATTTTATGTCTAGGATAGCTTTGATCTGCTCTGGGCTTGCTTCTATCCCCCTTTTTGTCACCATATATCCAAGAAACTTCCCTGCCCCCACTTCGAAATGGCATTTAGCAGGATTTAGCTTCATGTTGTAGTGATCCAGGATATCAAATGCTCCCTTGATATCCTGGAGGTGATCCTCAGACTTTTTAGATTTCACCACCATGTCATCGATATATACCTCCATGGTGTCTCCCAGTTTGTCTTTGAACATCATGTTCACCAATCTTTGGTATGTTGCACCTGCATTTTGTTTTGGTCAAAAATCACACAAGGATAATGCAACCAAATCTGATTTTGTGAGGAATGATGCTTGGTTAATTGTATGAACAACAAGTATATGAAATCAACGATGAACACCGAGATTTATACGAGGAAAAAGCCCTTGATCTTTAGAAGATCTCCGGCATAAAAAACCTCGGGTGATGGAAACTACCGATCACCAACTATATTGCAAAAACAGCAGTGATCCTTGTACAACTTCGGAAGAAAACAAGCTCAATACAATGAATTTCTAGTGAAAGTGTGTGTTTTTTGCTAAGTGTTTGCAGAGAATTCGAGTGTTGTGTGGTGTGTACGACTTGTGCCTTCATTGAGCTCGTTTTCCCCTTAAAATGATAAGAAAAATCAAGTAACTAACTTCCCGATAAAGGTGGAAGTCACCCCATGACCACCACTAACGGTTATTTCTTCAATATGCACGTGCCTAAAAGCATATTCCACGAGATTCCAGCAAAGGAGTGGTCCACTACGTCCATTACCTGCATTTACACATTAAAAACGTGCAAAACATAAAGGATCCTGATCCTCAGACTCGTGATCCTCAGACGCGTGATCCTCAGACTCTGGATCCTCAGACTCTGGATCCTCAGACTCTCTGCATCAGCCATTAAGCATCCGTGATCCATGCCTAGTCTCAGGATAGATGATCCTTAGCATAAAATTCATGCCCTAACAATTGCCCCCAATATGGCAGTTGTGATAAGGATTCACAGCTGTCATATTTCCATCAGAAGCGGACTAGCCGTTGCTGCTGGTAACTAGTTGTTACACTGCCTGTCGTCACTGATAAGACCTGCTATAATCATCATTGCAGAATATAGAGTTAGAGATAACTCCTCAAGTGCCTTTACAGATCAGAAGATCCTTCCGTTCGTGGAGAATGAATCCTTCTACACAGTTTGCTATTAACCTTCCTGCACTTTAATTTCTGCATAGACACTTTAACTGTTAGATAGCCTTATCTGGCCTGGGTGGATGGTCCACGATTTTGCTGGTGAAATCCAGGCCAGATGATTTTGATACATAATGAATAGGTAATAACATTAAACTTTTTTAGCTACATCTATAGTTGTTTCTTCCCTTTTTATTTTTCATGTATGCTTTCTATTTTCAAAAATATCATCACCAAACAACTGGAAAGTTATTGAAAATCTGATGATAATGTAAAACTTTTAACAGAAAACTTGAAGTGTTCGAACAAATGTGGATCAATGATCCTTAACCAAAAAGGATAAGAGACAACTTACAGCTTCGAAAAAGTTAGAATATAACATACCAGAGAATCCAAGTTAGGATTCTATATCCTTGTAAATTATTGCTAAATAAACAAACTATGAAAAGTAAAGCTTCTAGGATCAAGGGTCCTTATCGTCAGAACTTGTATAACTTTAGACAGTAGTTTCTAGGGTGAAGAATCATGGATCCTTGAATAATAGGCAGGATAATGGGTGGTGGATGGATCCTCTGTTTGGGGGATGAAGCCACTCGTTATCCTTCCGTCTTTTATTTTCTGCACTACAAAGACCCGTAAACAATGGACACCCTTTGCCAACCCATGTGGACGGGCCACGTTTTGCTAGTAGAAATGTGGGTCGGCAATTTTGACAACCTTAAAAGGTTTAATGTTTTGTGAATAAAATAACTTTAACTTTTTGGCTATCTCCCGTGTTACTATCCTTATGTATCCTTTAGTTTTCAATTGTTGTGATATACATTTGTTTGAATAAGAAAAGTTAAACAAATTAAGTTTAAGAATTTTAGGATATGATCCAGGATCAAATATCCTATAGTTGGAAAGTTCCGAAAAGTAGTATATTTTAAGGATCATAAGTTCAGTTGTCAAAGTATAGGGGCTATTCAAATGAATAATGAATAAAATCAAAATAGTTAAGGATCATACCTGAGAATCCAAGTTAGGATCCTAACCTTTATCATTATAAACAGGATAACCATAAGACAAACCTTAATGGAAGGTAAGGATCAAGGATCCTTGGTCGTTTGTCTCCCAAAAACCTGAAATAGGATACAACTTGGGACTAAGCCAATATAAGATAAGAGTTAGTAACTGGGGACAAGCCCAACAAACTGGGGACAAGCCCAAATAAACTGGGGACAAGCCCAAATAAACGGATGTAAACTGGGGTCAAGCCCATATAAACGGATGTAAACTGGGGTCAAGCCCATATAGACGGATGTAAACTGGGGTCAAGCCCATATAAACGGATGTAAACTGGGGTCAAGCCCATATAGACGGATGTAAACTGGAGTATGGCCCTAACTGGCGACTATCCAAACTTAGTGACATGAAGATGCCAAAACCTTAGCTAACGTGAAAACGTTAGAAACCTTAGCTAACGTGAAAACGTTAGAAACCTTATGAACGGATGTATGGTACGTCTACCATTATACGTAGGATCCTAAGCATAGCCAGAACAATGGAATTATCAGCCCCTAGAACGAGTACTGGTCCCAAAGCCTTGAACTATACCAGGATCATCATGCGCTACAGGCGAAACTGGGGACAGGCCCAAACTGGGGACAAGCCCGAAACTTTGGAGGGTTGGCCAACCACTTTGATCTTCTGTAAAATGATAACAACTCTGCAAAAGCTTAAACTTTGTGAAAATAGATGTTAACTGATTAACATCTTTAACTTATGATAAGTAATAAGTATAAAATGAATGAAAATGAAAGTAATGTGTTACCAAATGTAGAATCATATATCCTTTGAGGATCCTGGATCCTTAATTAGAATACCGGTATCGCTGAGGATCCCTGATCCTTCTTACTTAAAGTATTTTTTGAGATGAACAGCATTCCAAGCTCTTGGTAGGAGATCATCATCCATTGTTAACAAATGATATGCCCCCTTTCCTGATTTAGCTTCAATTAGATAGGGGTCTTCCCACTTTGGTGCTAGCTTGCCATCAGAAGGATTTGTAGTGTTCTGGAATGCTTTTCTTAGCACAAAATCACCAACTTGAAATCTGCTAATCCTGACATTCTTGTTGTATGCTCCAGCCATTCTTTGTTGATAACTGGCCATTTCCTTTTTTCTGACTTTGAGCAAAAGCTTCTTCTTAGGATGCAGATGTTATGTTGGTTGGTGTAGAATATTACTGTGTCTTTGACAAGCATCACATTTCTTTGTGTATTCCACAGCATACATCTTCATGATAGGCCAATAGTATCCTGTTCTAAGGATCCTTGAGAATAGTGCTCTGCCCCCAGTGTGGTTTCCACAGTCTCCTTGACTTTGAAAGCTTTAGGATTTTGTCCTGTAGGGATCTCTCCATGTTGTATATATCTTAGGATTGGAAGGATCCAGGATCCTGAATTCGACTGTGCAGGATCACCAGGTATGATTGCAGAATCCTCCACTATCTCCATGGCTACGTGATCCTCAATTGTAGGAGTTAAAACATGGGCGATGAGTATTTTTCACATCTTCTGGCATCTTTAGGAATGATCCAAGGTTAGTTAAAGCGTCAGCTTCTGCATTTTCTTCCCTGGGTACCTGTGGTAGACTGAAAAAAGCAAAAGAATCTGCCAGTTTCCTGACTATTTCTAAGTACTTGATTAGCTTTTCACATTTGACAGTGTAAGAACTGTTATAATGATTAGTAATTGATAGAGAATCTACATATACTTGAAGATACCTGATCCTCATATTATTAGCTAATTGCAAACCTGCTATCAAGGCCTCATACGCTGTCTCATGATTAGTGGTTTGGAATTCACATGCAATGGATCGGGGTATAATGTCCCCCTGTGGCGATTTTAGTAGTGTGATTTGTCTAGTTCCTTTAACATCTGAAGCTCCATCCGTGAAGAGTGTCTAAGGATCCTTGGTCTTCTCAAGTTGTTGAACTTCTAATTCAGCTTTCCTTTGTAGATCACTACTGAAATCAGCCACAAAGTCAGCTAAGGCTTGGGACTTGATGGAAGTCCTGGGTTCATACTCAATGCTTGACTATCCACTTTGCCATTCTACCTGCCATTTCAGTTTTCCTGGGAACATTCTTAATAGGAAAGTTAGCTTTCACAATAATAGTGTGAGTTTCTAAATAATGTCTATGTTTAGCAGAAGCCATAATTAAATCAAGAATTAATTTCTCTAAATGAGAGTACCTGGCCTCAGCATCAAGTAGAATATTACTTACATAGTATACCTGTTTTGGTCAAAAAATCTGATGATGATATTGCAACCAAACTCTAGATTACGGGGTATGATGCTCAAAATGTGTAACAACAATGAGGATCACTTCAATATGGAATGCACAAACAACACAAGGATTTATACGGGGAAAAAGCCCTTGATCAAGAGTTGATCTCCGGCACAAAAAACCCCGGGTGATGGAAACTACCGATCACCAAGCTCAAATAAATGAATTAACGTTTACAACTTCGGATAGCAACGAGCTAGGTACAAGGATCACTACAGTGAAATGTGTAAAATGTGTAAGTAATTGCTAAGTGTTTGAACGAGAGCTTGTATGAGAGTGTTTGCGAGTGTGTGAAACTGCCAAAAATGATTAAGTGTCACTAACTAGCTCGTTGCCCCTTTCAAATAAGAAAAATATCTAGTTAACAAACTCTCCGACTTTCAAGCCAAGCCTCCACGTTCTCCATAACGTCTAGTTTTGATCTAGCACGTGCAGAATACTTCGGGAATATTCTCCAAGAATGCCGCTAAGACCTGGTCAAGCTTGTTATACCTGCGGGATGTTATGAAACATAAGTAAACAATCGTCAGTATGAGGATCCTTGAAGTGATCCATGATCCTGATCCTAAAGCCCTTCTGAGGATCACCACCTGTCACAGAAGTAAGGATCACTAGTGAGGATAACGAATAAGGATCACTAATTGTTAGAAAATCCTCCCCTAACAATTGCCCCCAAAATATAAGGAGTGAAATTGTAAAATTAGCGAGTTATGTTTTCTTGATCTTATCCATAACAAATTAACGGATATATAGCCGTTAGTATAGGACTAGCCGTTGCGATGATGATGTCACGGAAGTGACAACCTGCAAGATCATGATTATAAATAGAGATATAGATAGGATCAAATGCATTTAAATTTTCAGAGAAACTCCCTTTATAATCCTCATTCCGAAGACGCTCAGGTATTCTCTCTCTCTATCCTCTTCCCTCTCTTGCTCTGTTTTTATCTTTTCTTCAAGATGTTGCTCCGAAGTTCTCCGGGTAAAGATCACTAGAAGGATAGCCTCATCTTGGTTTGAATGTGTAGGCGCTGGAAAACCTGTCAAGCCTGTTTCCCAATTCAACGCAGCTGATCTTGATCTCGTACGACCCAGGAGGAAGAAGTCCACTACCAGTCCTAGCATCTCCATTCCAAGGGCACCCACCAAAGGAAAGGCCGTTAAGAAGAGGAAAACTTCTGATGCTGAGGATCTTCAAGGGCTAGCACTGATCCGCCACCAGTTTCTCGAATACTTCAATGATGTAAGGATCCTTAATTCTGCCTTTGTATCCTACTCGTATGAGGATCACTTGACCTTAAACTGCCTTATCTTCTTTCTGCAGAAATTTGCTGAGATCGAGGATTATGTGGGCCATGTAGAGGATCAAGACAGGAAAATAGCTGATCTCCAACAAGTTGCCGTGCTCAAAGATCTTGCACTTGCTGATGCTCGGAAGGAACTCCAGGATACCAAGCAGGAAATGGCCAAGGCGCTGGTCAACTTTGATTATGAAAAGCATGACCTCATCGAAAATACCAAGCTTTCTGCTGCCATCCCAATGTATCAGACTAAGTTGAAGATGGCCCAGGAAGCTCAAGATCCTAGCTTTGACAAAAGCAGCTGGGACGTTGAAGGTTGGAAGGCAAGGTTGGCAGATCTTGAGGATGATGAGGAGGAGGCAGCTGATGTCCTGGCAATTGAGGCAAGTGGCAGCGGGAAGGATCAGGCTGGTGGTGACGATGCTGGTGGTGATGCAGCCAAGGTGTGAGCTGCACAATTGGGCGATGATGGATGTATGTGCTAAGGCCGGAGCCCAATTTTTAGTTTAGTGGTTGTTTTTATGGTTGTGATGTTTAAGACAATTTCATGGGTTGTACTTTGAACAATAGGTTTTTAGGATTAAGGATCATGTATGATCCTTTGGACAATAGGCAGGATAATAGGTGGTGGATGGATCCTCTGTTTGGGGGATGAAGCCACTTGTTATCCTTCCGTCTTTATTTCCTGCACTACTTTTGAACTCATTATCATGGACACCCTTTACCTACCCCAGCGGACGGGCCACGTTTTGCTGGTAGATGCTCGGGTAGGTAATTTTGACAACCTTTAAAGGGTTAGCCTTTTGTTGATAAATAAAAACTTAACCTTTTGTCGCTTATCATGTGTTGTTATCCCTTTTAGTATGTTACTTTTCAACTGTTATAATGTTCATTTTGTTTATACTTATCAAGCTTTGAAAAAATAAAAAAAAGTATCCAAAAAGTTTAGGATATGATCAAGGATCACATATCCCATAATCGACAAGTTCTAAAAAGTGATACAGTTTAAGAATCACAATTTCAGTTGTCAAGTACAAGGGTTATTCAAATAAATGATTGAATAGAATCAAAAATAGTTAAGGATCATACCTGAAGATCCAAGTTAGGATCCTAACCATAATAAGGATAACTATAAGATAAACCTTAGAGTGAAATAAGGATCACGGATCCCTAGCTGTCTATCCTCAAAGACCTGAAATAGAGCATTACTTGGGACTAAGCCAATATAAGAGAAGAGTTAGCAACTGGGGACAAGCCCAAGGATAACTGGGGACAAGCCCAAGGATAACTGGGGACAAGCCCAAGGATAACTGGGGACAAGCCCAAGGATCGTATGTAAACTGGAGTATGGCCCTAACTGGCGACTATCCAAACTTAGTGACATGAAGATGCCAAAACCTTAGCTAACGTGAAAACGTTAGAAACCTTATGAACGGATGTATGGTACGTCTACCATTATACGTAGGATCCTAAGCATAGCCAGAACAATGGAATTATCAGCCCCTATAATGAGTACTGGTCCCAAAGCCTTGAACTATACCAGGATCATCGTGCGCTGCAGGCGGAATCTGGGGACAAGCCCAAATAACTGGGGTTAAACCCAAAGGACGGATTGCTTCTGTGGATAACCAACGTTGTGCTAAAGATACCTGAACTTTCAAAACTTGAACTCACGTGAGAGATGGATAAAGGATACATGATCCTTATCCTTAGATGAGAAAATTAAGAAATGAAATAGTTCAAGATTAGGATATTACCTGAATAAGGATCACCGATACTTTGAGGATCCTTTAAGGATATCCCTTCCACTAGGATCACCTCTACTTCGAGGATCCTTGTCACATGAAATATTTCTTCAAGTGAACAGCATTCCAAGCTCTTGGTAGCAAATCACCTTCCATGGTTAGCAATCTATATGCCCCCTTTCCTGCTTCAGCTTCAATCAAATAAGGGCCTTCCCATTTTGGAGCCAATTTTCCATCAGCAGGATTGGTGGTGTTTTGAAATGCTTTCCTTAACACCATATCTCCAACTTGAAACCTCCTGATCCTGACATTTTTATTGTAAGCACTAGCCATTCTCTGTTGATAACTGGCCATCCTGATCCTAGCCATATCCCTGATTTCTTCAATAGTATCCAGGTCTTGAGCCAAGTTTTCATCATTTTCCTCAGGATCACGGGTATTTGTTCTAGCAGTAGGAACCACCATTTCTGTTGGGATCACTGATTCTGCCCCAAACACCAAAGAGAATGGTGTTTGACCAGTAGCATTCTTAGGGGTTGTCCTGTCAGCCCAGAGCACATAGGGTAGCTCTTCTGCCCATTTTCCTTTCTTGGATCCAAGCTTCTTCTTCAAGTTGTTGATGATGATCTTGTTGGATGATTCTGCTTGACCATTAGCTTGTGGGTGGACTGGTGTTGATGTTATCATCCTAATCCCCCAGCTGTCACAAAAGTTAGTGGTTCTGCCCCCAATAAATTGGGAACCATTATCACATATAATCTCAGAGGGAATTCCAAATCTAGTTATAATATTTCGTTTAATGAAGGATATAACTTCCTTTTCTCTAACTTGGGCAAAAGCTTCAGCCTCTATCCACTTGGAGAAGTAATCAGTCATAGCTAGCATGAATACTTTTCCACCAGGTGCCTTAGGGAGCTTGCTAACTATATCCATACCCCATCTCATAAATGGCCAAGAGGAGGATATAGGATGCAATAATTCGGCTGGCTGATGAAGGATGTTGCTGTGTCTCTGGCAAGGATCGCATCTTCTGGCATACTCCACAGCATCTTTCTTCATGGTTGGCCAATAATATCCTGTCCTCAGGATCCTTGAAAATAGAGCCCTGCCCCCAGTATGGTTTCCACAATCTCCTTCATGGAAGTCTTTTAAAACTTCCTGAACTTCAGGATCCTCAATGCATCTCAAGTATGGTCCTGCAAGAGATCGTCTATACAACATATTATTCATAATTGTGAATTGAGATACCTTAGATTTGAAAGCCCTAGGGTTTTCTCCTGTAGGAATCTCTCCATGTTGTAAGTATCTCATAATTGGTGAGATCCATGATCTGGATCCTGAATAGGATTGAATATCCTCACTAGGGATAATTGCAGAATCGTCTCCTATCTCCATAGTCTGGTGATCCTCGATAGCCGGGGTCAGGATATGGATAATAGGAATCCTGATATCCTCTGGGATATTCAAAGATGATCCTAAGTTAGCCAATGCATCAGCTTCTGTATTTTCTTCCCTTGGTACCTGTGACAAACTAAAGGAAACAAAAGAGAGTGCCAAACTTTTGACTATCTCCAAATATTTGGTTAGTTTTTCACCTTTAACAGCATATGATCCATTAAAGTGATTTGTAATTAACAAAGAATCTACGTGTACCTCAAGATACCTGATCCCCATTTGCTTTGCAATTTGCAAACCAGCAATTAAGGCTTCATATTCAGCCTCATTATTAGTGGTTTGGAACTCACAAGCTATAGAATGGGGTATTATGTCCCCCTGTGGCGATTTTAGTAGTATTCCAAGCCCTGTGCCTTTGACATTTGAGGATCCATCAGTGTGAAGTATCCAAGGATCCTTGGTCTCCTCTAGCTGCTGGACTTCTAACTCAGCTTCTTCTTGTAAATCACTACTGAAATCAGCCACAAAGTCAGCTAATGCTTGGGATTTGATAGCTGTCCTAGGCTCATATCTTATATCATATGCACTCAATTTCACTGCCCACTTAGCCATCCTTCCTGACATCTCTGGTTTCCTGAGGACATTCTTAATTGGAAAATTAGTTTTAACAATGATAACATGAGTTTCAAAATAATGTCTTAACTTAGTAGATGCCATTATTAATGCAAGGATAAGCTTTTCAAGGTGTGAGTACCTGGATTCGGCATCAAGTAAACTTTTACTTACATAATAGACGGGATGTTGTGTACCTTGATGATCCTTAACAAGGACCGCACTTACTGCTTTTGAGGATACCGCGAGATACAAGGATAACACTTCACCTTTTTCTGGTTTCATTAAAGCCGGGGCCGAAGATAGGTAATCTTTGAGGGCTTTTAGAGCATTTTCATGCTTCTCCGTCCACTCAAATTTCTTGTTCTTCCTTAGGATGTCATAGAATTCTTTACATTTTTCGGAGGACTTGGATATGAATCTGTTCAAGGCTGCTATCCTTCCTGTTAACCTTTGAACATCCTTAGCATTGGCCGGAGATTTGATGTTCACTATTGCTTTGATTTGTTCCGGGCTAGCTTCAATGCCTCTCTTAGTCACCATGTATCCTAAGAATTTACCTGCTTTAACACCAAAATGACATTTTGAAGGATTAAGCTTCATATTATATTTGTCAAGGATATCAAATGCTTCCTCCAGGTCTCGTAGGTGATCCTCAGCTTTCAAGGATTTTACCACCATATCATCTATGTAGACCTCCATAGTTTGTCCGATCTGATCCTTGAACATCATATTCACCAGCCTTTGGTATGTTGCACCTGCATTTCTCAATCCAAACGGCATAGCAATATAGCAATATATACCAGTTGGAGTCATGAAGGCTGTATCCTCTTGGTCGGATGGTTCCATTTGGATTTGTTGAAATCCAGAAGAGGCATCCATAAAAGTTAACAGTTCATGACCCGCAGTTGCATCCACCATGGAGTCAATGTGGGGTAAAGGGAAAGGATCCTTGGGACATGCCTTATTTAAATCGGTAAAATCGACACATACCCTCCACTTTCCATTTTTCTTTTGAACAACTACCACATTGGCCAACCATCTTGGATACTTGACCTCTCTAATCATACCTGCCCGGAGCAATTTTTCTACCTCTTCCTGGATAATGGCATTCCTTTCTGGAGCAAACTTCCTTCTTCTTTGATGGATTGGTTTGAAAGATCTGTCGATGCCGAGCTTATGGGTAATAACATCTTTGGATATACCAGTCATGTCTTCATGTTTCCATGCAAAGGTAGTCTTTCTCCTTTTGAGGAAGGATATGAGGTCTTCTTTCATTTCGCCAAGGATCCCTGACCCGATATAGATTTTGGATTCAGGATCATCAGTATCCATGAGGATTTCTACCACATCCTGCTCTCTGGCCTCCAAGACATTTCTTGGAGGATACCTTGATTGCTATTGCTCCCTTGACTTCGAAGCTGGTTTCATCGATGAAGTGTAGCAATTCTTAGCTTCCTGCTGATCACTATCGATCTTTACTATTCCCCAAGGACTAGGGAGCTTCACACATTGATGGTAAGTGGACGGGACTGCTTTCATATCGTGTATCCAGGGCCTGCCAAGGATAACATTACAACAAGATAAACAGTCAATAACACAAAATTTTTGATAAGAGTGTAAGCCTTCGATATATATTGGGAGTTTAATGTCCCCCAGGGTGTTTTTGGTTTCGCCACTAAATCCCACGAGCACGGAGGATCTTGGTATGATCTCTGATTCGGGAATACCCATCTTCTTTAGGACGTCAAGCTGGATAATGTTCACTGAACTTCCTCCGTCTATTAGGATCCTGCGGACAAAACAGTTAGATATAAAAAGAGTAATAACTAAACCATCGTGATGAGGATCCTGGATATCAGTACGATCCTCTTCATCAAAGGTTATGACTTTTCCTTCGGAGACACTCGATGTTCGAACTGGCCTTTCTCCGTTATCCATTTTGGTTTCCTTCGCATGCCTCTTAGCTGCTGAGAAGGATGTGCCGCAAATGTCGGATCCCCCAGAGATAAAGTTTATCACTTGAGCGTCTGCTGGAGGGGCTGGAGCCTTCTCAGGGATCCTCTCAGGATCCTGAGTCCTTGACTTTTTCCTACCCAACAACTCTTTTAGATGCCCTTTGCTCAACAAGTACCCAATCTCCTTTCTTAATGCAATGCATTCTTCTGTGAGGTGCCCAAAATCTTCATGATATGCACACCATTTTGATTTATCCTTTGTTGCAGCTGACCTTTCATTCTTTCTTGGCCATCTAGCTTTATCACCTAGGTTCTGCAAGGCAAGGATTAGTTCATTGTTATCAACACTAAAGCAATATTCAGAGATTGGAGGATAGTCCTCATCATCCTCTTCTTGATCAATAGAATGCACGTTCTGATTATCAGATTTGTTGTAGGATCTGAACTTGTTGTTTCTGAATGAGGATCCTTGCTTATCCTGCTTTGAGGATCCTGTTATCCTCTCCTGAATCCTCTTGTCATCCTCTAGCCGGATGAACCTGAGGGCCCGGGTTCTTACCTCATCTAGGTTCCTGCACGGTGTCATAACAAGATCATCATAAAATAAGGAATCCCTAAGTAATCCCATTTTGAAGGCTTCAACAGCTGTGGCTATATCTAAGTTGGGAATGTCTAAGGATTCTTTACTAAATTTGGTAATGTAATCCCTTAATGATTCATTATGACCCTGGGTTATCCTATATAAATCACTAGTTAATCGTTCAAATTTTCTACTACAAGAAAACTGAGCATTAAACAAGTTAACTAGGTTTGCAAATGAGGTAATAGAATAGGGAGGAAGACTTAGCAGCCACTTGAGAGCTGATCCAGTGAGAGTGGATCCGAATCCTTTGCATAGGCATGCTTCCTTTAACTTTTCTGGGATTGGATTGATCTCCATCCTCTCCCTGTATTGTGCTATGTGTTCTTCAGGATCCGTCGAACCGTCATACAGTTTCATTGTAGGCACATGGAACCTCTTGGGTATCTCAGCATCACAGATTGGTGGTGCAAAGCGAGATATCCTGTGGCTCCCATCTGCAATCTCTGGAATAGGTTTGACTACTCCCGGAACACTCGAGATCATATCCTTTAGCTTTTGCAATTCTCTGGCCATGGCATGATTGATACCTGGATCCTGCATAAAACCATGGTTAATAGTATGAGAATTATTAAAAGTGTTACCTCCCATTGGATTCAAGTTAGGAAATATGGAGGTTAATCCATATTGTTGAGATTCTGGAATGATCGAGGGGCCAGCAGAGGCATTGGTCTGCATTGGGATAAAATCTCCTTGATGGACATTTGAACTCCCTGTTTGCAAACTCCTCAAGGATCCTGGCATCTGGAAGGATCCCTGAAACTGGGACGATCCTGGAACAAAGGAGGATCCTTGAACCTGGGATGATCCTGGAACGAAGGAGGATCCTTGAACCTGGGATGATCCTGGAACGAAGGAGGATCCTTGAACCTGGGATGATCCTGGAACGAAGGAGGATCCTTGAACCTGGGATGATCCTGGAACGAAGGAGGATCCTTGAACCTGGGATGATCCTGGAACGAAGGAGGATCCTTGAACCTGGTGCATTCCTGAATATCCTCCTGTACTCGTGAGGGATCCCATATGCTGGGGATAGGATCCTGCTGGCTGGAAATATGAATCTAGTGACTGGGTCATAGCTGTTGTTCCATAGTGCACTGCTTTTGGTCCACCCGCATATTGAATGTTTGGAACCACTGACGGCTGAGAAGTAACCATCGGAGTGTCAAAATTCAAAGATCTGGGCATCAGTGGAGAATGATCCTCTGCCGTTTTCTTCTGTTTCTTAATTTCATCAATCTCCCGGAGGATCCTTTCGTTGGTCTTATCCTGCTCTTGTGCATGATTCCTCATCTGCAAAATCAAGGTATAGAGATCATTAGTAGTAGGATTAGTTGAAACAGAAGAAGCAGGTGGTTTTGAGAAAATGGGAGTCGGTTTCTTCGCAGCATTTTCTGTATTCTTCTGGGATCCAGAAGGTGGTGGAGGCAAAGGAGGGACGCCTTGTGAGGAAGTGAATGAGGGCATCAGGTTTGAAGCATTCTTTGATGAGGAAGCCATCTGCTTGGTTGTAGTGAGCCGAATTAAGCACAGAAATGCGTATTTTCTTAAGGACGAAGCACCAATTGCCCCACGGTGGGCGCCAAACTGTTTTGGTCAAAAAATCTGATGATGATATTGCAACCAAACTCTAGATTACGGGGTATGATGCTCAAAATGTGTAACAACAATGAGGATCACTTCAATATGGAATGCACAAACAACACAAGGATTTATACGGGGAAAAAGCCCTTGATCAAGAGTTGATCTCCGGCACAAAAAACCCCGGGTGATGGAAACTACCGATCACCAAGCTCAAATAAATGAATTAACGTTTACAACTTCGGATAGCAACGAGCTAGGTACAAGGATCACTACAGTGAAATGTGTAAAATGTGTAAGTAATTGCTAAGTGTTTGAACGAGAGCTTGTATGAGAGTGTTTGCGAGTGTGTGAAACTGCCAAAAATGATTAAGTGTCACTAACTAGCTCGTTGCCCCTTTCAAATAAGAAAAATATCTAGTTAACAAACTCTCCGACTTTCAAGCCAAGCCTCCACGTTCTCCATAACGTCTAGTTTTGATCTAGCACGTGCAGAATACTTCGGGAATATTCTCCAAGAATGCCGCTAAGACCTGGTCAAGCTTGTTATACCTGCGGGATGTTATGAAACATAAGTAAACAATCGTCAGTATGAGGATCCTTGAAGTGATCCATGATCCTGATCCTAAAGCCCTTCTAAGGATCACCACCTGTCACAGAAGTAAGGATCACTAGTGAGGATAACGAATAAGGATCACTAATTGTTAGAAAATCCTCCCCTAACAATACCGGATGTTGAGAGCCTTCATGATCCTTAACTAGGATCACACTTACTGCTTTAGCTGAAATAGCTAAGTATAAGGATAACGATTCTCCATTTTCTGGTTTCATTAGGGCTGGTGCTCTTCTTGGATAATGGCATTCTTTCGAGTGCAAACTTTCTCCTGTCATATCTTCATGTTTCCAAGTGAAGGTAGACTTTCTTCTTTTCAAGAAGGATATTAAATCCTGCTCAATACTGTCTAGGATCCCGGATCCTATACAAATTTTGGATTCAGGATCCTCTGGGTTCAACAGAATATCCTTGACGTCTTGCTCCTTGGAGGTTGGCTTCAATGAAGAAGTGTAACAGTTCTTTGCCTCCTGCTGATCTCTTTCTATCTTCACCACATCCCATAGAGTTGGGAGCTTGACACATTGATGATATGTTGAGGGGACTGCCTTCATATCATGTATCCATGGCCTGCCAAGGATAACATTATAGCAAGATAAGAAATCTATGACACAAAATTTTTGAAAAGAATTAACTCCCTCTATGTAAATAGGAAGTTTGATGTCCCCCAATGTAATCTTTGTCTCTCCACTGAATCCAACAAGAACATATGATCTTTGGACAATATCGGATTCAAGGATGTCCATTCTATTGAGGACATCCAACTGGATTATGTTCACTGAGCTTTTCCCATCAATGAGAATCCTGCGAACAAAATGGTTAGATATAAATAATGTAATAACTACACCGTCGTGATGAGGATCCTGAATGTCCGCACAGTTATCCTCATCATATGATATCACTTTCTGCTGGGTAAGGATGGAGGTCCGAACAGGTTTGCCCCCATTCTCCATCTTTGTTTTCTTTGCACGTCTCTTAGCTGCTGAGAACCTCCGGAGATGAAATGGATAATTTGAGCATCGGATGGTGGAGGAGGAGCTTTTTCAGGAACTTTCTCAGGATACTTGATCCTTGACTTTTTCCTTCCGAGCAATTCCTTCAAGTATCCTTTGCTCAAAAGATAACCTATCTCCTTCCTTAATGCTAAGCACTCATCTGTGAGATGACCAGAATCCCCATGGTAAGCACACCATTTCGATTTGTCTTTGGTGGTAGGCGGTTTGTCATTCTTCCTTGGCCATCTAATCTTGTCACCTAAACTCTGCATAGAAAGGATTAGTTCATTATTATCAGCAGAAAAACAATATTCAGAAATAGGAGGATAATCCTGATCATCTTCCTCTTGTTCCACAGCATGCACACTTTGGTTGTCACGCTTGGAGTGTTGCTTAGATCAGTTATCCTTGAGATAGGATCCTTATTTGTCTTGCTTTGAGGATCCTGACAATCTCTCGTGGATCCTTTTGTCATCCTCTAAACGAATGAACCTAAAGGCCCTGTTTCTTTCCTCATCTAAGTTCCTGCAAGGGGTCATGACAAGATCATCATAGAACATTGAATCCCTAAGCAAACCCATTTTAAAGGCTTCTAGAGCTGTAGCAATATCTAAGTTAGGGATTTCTAAGGATTCTTTACTGAATTTAATTATGTAATCTCTAAGTGATTCATTATGACCTTGAGTTACCCTATATAAATCACTAGTTAATCGTTCAAATCTCCTACTGCATGAGAATTGGCTATTAAACAAATTAACTAGATTAGCAAATGAAGTTATAGAGTAAGGAGGAAGACTTAGCAACCATTTTAACGTAGATCCGGTAAGTGTGGATCCAAAGCCCTTGCATAGACATGCTTCTTTTAACCTCTCAGGAATGGGATTGATCTCCATTCTTTCCCTTGTGACTTCCATCTGGAATTTCAGGAATGGGCTTAACCACTCTCGGAACGCTGGATATCATATCTTTGAGTTTCTACAACTCCTTAGCCATGGCTTGGTTGATACCTGTATCCTGCACAAAGCCATGGTTAGCATTGCAAAATTTATTCAAAGTGTTACCTCTTGAATGATTCAAGTTTGGAATTCCAGATGTGAATCCATGTTGGCGGGATTCTGGCATAACCGAGGGATCAGAGGAAGCAATGGTCTGCATTGGAATGAAGTCTCCTTGATGAACATTTGAACTTCCGGGTTGTTAACTCCCTAAGGATCCTTGATTCTGAAAGATGTTGGATCCTTGATGTGCTGTGAATGGGGGTCTTGGAGGATAATCCATGGATCCGGAAACCTGAGATGAGGATCCTTGAACCTGGAAGGAGGATCCTTGAACCTGAGAGGATCCTTAAACCTGCGAGGATCCTTGAACCTGCGAGGATCCTTGAACCTGAGAGGAGCCTTGAACCTGAGAGGATCCTTGAACCTGCGAGGATCCTTGAACCTGAGAGGATCCTTGAACCTAAGAGGATCCTTGAACCTGCGAGGATCCTTGAACCTGAGAGGATCCTTGAATCTGCGAGGATCCTTGAACCTGAGAGGATCCTTAAACCTGCGAGGATCCTTGAACCTGCAAGGATCCTTGAACCTGAGAGGATCCTTGAACCTAAGAGGATCCTTGAACCTGCGAGGATCCTTGAACCTGAGAGGATCCTTGAACCTGCGAGGATCCTTGAACCTGAGAGGATCCTTGAACCTAAGAGGATCCTTGAACCTGCGAGGATCCTTGAACCTGAGAGGATCCTTGAATCTGCGAGGATCCTTGAACCTGAGAGGATCCTTAAACCTGCGAGGATCCTTGAACCTGCAAGGATCCTTGAACCTGAGAGGATCCTTGAACCTAAGAGGATCCTTGAATCTGCGAGGATCCTTGAACCTGAGAGGATCCTTAAACCTGCGAGGATCCTTGAACCTGCAAGGATCCTTGAACCTGAGAGGATCCTTGAACCTAAGAGGATCCTTGAACCTGCGAGGATCCTTGAACCTGAGAGGATCCTTGAATTGGCTGCGTCCCCATGCATTCTCCTAAACTGGTGAAGAATCCCTGATGCTGAAATGAGGATCCTGAAGGCTGGAAAGAGGATCCTCGAGCCTGAGACATTACCGATGATCCAGAACGCATTCCTATTGATGCACCCTGGTATTGGACATATGGAGCTGCAAAGTGCTGGGAAGTTATGACCGGAGTGTCGAAATTCAGCGACCTCGACATCAAAGGGGAGTGATCCTCTGCTAATTTATCAATTTCGCGAAGGATCCTGCCATTAGTTTTGACCTGCTGCTGCATGTGATCCTCCATCTGCACAATCAAAGCATAAAAATTACTGTTAGTAAGTGTAGAGGAAGAAACAACAGTTGGTTTTGTGAAAACGGGGGTTGTCTTCTTCGGAGAATTCTCAGCATTCTTCTGGAATGCAAGGGGGAGATGATGCAAAGGCGGAATGCCCTGTGAAAAAGTGACCGCCGACATAGAACTTGGAGTAGTTTTCCCTCAGAATTGAAGCACCAATTGCCCCATTGTGGGCGCCAAACTGTTTTGGTCAAAAATCACACAAGGATAATGCAACCAAATCTGATTTTGTGAGGAATGATGCTTGGTTAATTGTATGAACAACAAGTATATGAAATCAACGATGAACACCGAGATTTATACGAGGAAAAAGCCCTTGATCTTTAGAAGATCTCTGGCATAAAAAACCTCGGGTGATGGAAACTACCGATCACCAACTATATTGCAAAAACAGCAGTGATCCTTGTACAACTTCGGAAGAAAACAAGCTCAATACAATGAATTTCTAGTGAAAGTGTGTGTTTTTTGCTAAGTGTTTGCAGAGAATTCGAGTGTTGTGTGGTGTGTACGACTTGTGCCTTCATTGAGCTCGTTTTCCCCTTAAAATGATAAGAAAAATCAAGTAACTAACTTCCCGATAAAGGTGGAAGTCACCCCATGACCACCACTAACGGTTATTTCTTCAATATGCACGTGCCTAAAAGCATATTCCACGAGATTCCAGCAAAGGAGTGGTCCACTACGTCCATTACCTGCATTTACACATTAAAAACGTGCAAAACATAAAGGATCCTGATCCTCAGACTCGTGATCCTCAGACGCGTGATCCTCAGACTCTGGATCCTCAGACTCTGGATCCTCAGACTCTCTGCATCAGCCATTAAGCATCCGTGATCCATGCCTAGTCTCAGGATAGATGATCCTTAGCATAAAATTCATGCCCTAACACATTTTTTAAACCAAAAGGCATAGCTGTATAACAATAAATACCTGTTGGTGTCATGAAGGCAGTATCCTCCTGGTCAGAAGGCTCCATTTGGATCTGTTGAAATCCTGAGGATGCGTCCATGAAGGTCAGCATTTCATGCCCGGCAGTGGCATCTACCATTGCATCAATATGGGGAAGAGGAAATGGGTCTTTAGGACAAGCTTTGTTCAAGTCTGTGTAGTCTACACAAACTCTCCATTTCCCATTCTTCTTCTGTACTACAACCACGTTTGCTAGCCACCTTGGGAACTTAACCTCTCTGATCATTCTTGACTTTAATAATCTTTCAACTTCCTCCTGGATAATCGTGTTCCGCTCAGGAGCAAACTTCCTTCTTTTTTGTTGCACAAGCTTGAATGACTTATCAATTCCAAGCTTGTGAGTGATAATATCTTTGGATATGCCTGTCATATCCTCATGCTTCCATGCAAACGTCGACATCCTGCATTTTAAAAAGTTAATTAACTGCTCTTCAATATCCTGGGGGATATTGGTTCCCACGAGCACCGAAATATCGGGATTGTCCTGGTCTAGGATAATTTTCTTCACATCCTGCTCCGGATCCTCCACGATATCCTGGGCCCGCGTCTTTAATTGCTATGCTGCACTAGGCTTGGTTGAGGATTTCATTGAGGATGAGTAGCATTCTTTTGCCTCCTGCTGATCGCTATCAACTTTAACAACTCCCCAGGGGGTAGGTATCTTGATGCATTGGTGATATGTTGATGGCACGGCCTTCATATCGTGAATCCACGGTCTTCCCAGTATAATGTTATAGCAGGATAGAGAGTCCATCACACAGAAACGTTGTATCGAGTTGACTCCTTCAACGTACACCGGCAACTTTATCTCCCCCACTGTGTTTCTGGCCTCTCCACTAAACCCAACAAGCACGGTAGACTTCGAAGTGATATCCATTGGAGATACATTCATTCTTTTAAGTGTCTCTAGTTGGATTATGTTGACGGAGCTGCCATTATCAACCAATATCCTGCGTACAAAATGGTTAGCCACATATAACGTTATTACCAGAGCATCATGGTGAGGATCCTGGACAGTATCCCTGTCATCTGCATCAAAAGTGATCACTTTGTCAGTCGTGAGGGTAGTCATCCTGACAGGTCTGTCTCCCCTTTCGAATACGAGGTCCCACAAATGTCGGATCCTCCCGAAATGAAGTTGATTATCTTGGCATCTGAGGGAGGTGATGCTGCTCGTTCAGGATCCTTGTCAGTATCCTGACCCTTATTCTTCTTTTTTCCTAAGAGATCTTTCAGATATCCCTTGCTTAGAAGATAGCTTATTTCTTTCCTTAAAGCAATGCAATCCTCAGTCATATGTCCGAAATCTTCGTGAAAAGCACACCATTTCGACTTATCTTTCCAGTCAGCCTTTTGTTGATTCTTTCGAGGCCATCTAGCCTTGTCTCCTAGACCCTGCATAGCATACATTAATTCAGGAATATTAACAGAAAAGCAATATTCAGACAACTCAGGATACTCTTCAGGATCCTCATCTTCGACAGCATTCACTCTCTTGTTTTCATTTCTACCATATGGCTTAGGCCGGTATGACTTAAATGAGGATTCTGACTTCCTATTAGTCGATTCATAAGTGTTGGATGAGTTCATCCTTTCTTGCATCTTCTTGTCATCTTCCAGACGGATATATCTCAAAGCCCTGTTACGAGCTTCATCGAGATTCCTGCAGGGATTCATTACAAGATCCTGATAAAACTGAGAATCCTTTTGTAATCCCATCTTAAAAGCTTGCACAGCTGTTGCAACATCAAGATGTGGGATATCCAAGGATTCTCGACTAAATTTGTTCACATAATCCCTCAAGGATTCCTGAGGCCCTTGAGTTATCCTGTAAAGATCACTGGTTAGTTTCTCAAAACTCCGACTACAAGAAAATTGACTGTTAAATAAATTAACCAAATGAGCAAATGAAGTAATTGAGTGAGGAGGAACGTTTAACAGCCATTTTAAGGCTGATCCTGTTAGAGTAGAACCAAATCCCTTGCACAAGCACGCTTCCTTGAGCTCCGGAGGGATAGGGTTAATCTCCATTCTTTCCCTATACTGGGCAATATGCTCCTCAGGGTCCGTAGTCCCATCATAAAGTTTCATGTTGGGGGTTTGGAATCTCTTTGGGATCTCAGCATCACAGATAGGATACGCGAAACGAGATATCTTGTGGCTGTCTTGAGACACTTCCGGGATCGGTTGGACCACCCCAGGTACACTAGATATCATGTCCTTTAACTTCTGAAGTTCCCTGGTAAGTGCTGATGTCACACCTGTATCCTGCAAAGATCCACCACTGTTAGCATCATGAGTATTATTATTAGACACGTTACCAGTTGGAGGATTCTGCCCATATCCTGAAGCATATCCTGAGCTCCTTATGGTTGACATCCTAATCGAGGAGGGTATTTCAGGAGTGTGATTCTGAGGAAGACTGGGCACGATATTCCCCCTATTATCCTCGGTATATACAGCTGAACTAAAGTTCAACGCTCTGGGGTGTAACGGAGTGACATTGTCCTCGGCAGATCTGCTCGAGCCAGCCTTCAGGAGTTGTATTTCCCTCAAAAGCATTTGGTTTGTTTCCTGTTGCTTCCTCATTTGTTCCTGCACACTTCCAAATAAGGTTAAAATTTCATCATTAGAAGCTAAAACGGGAGCAGATCCCTGGACACTCCGAGTTGGGATAACATCTTGAGAATGTGTAGAGGCTGGCATCCTTGGAGGAGGTGGTGGGAGCACCGAACCGGTAGTAGCAGAAGTCATAGCAGATACAGTAGAGGAACTCATGTTTGATCTTGAGGCCATTATGGACAATGTGGCAAAAAGTTTTGAAAATAGAAAACCGATTAGCGATTTGACAAAAATTTTTAGTAAAGAGAGCACCACTTGCCCCACGGTGGGCGCCAAATTGTTTTGCTCAAAAATTACCGAAGTAATTAAGTGATCAAATTAGTTAAGTGAGGTAGTGTGCTAGAAAGTGTGTTGAAAATATACTTGTTAAGTTATTTGGAAAAACAGTATTCAGGATACGGCTCAGGATATTGAGCTGTATCTATGATCAAACAATGAGCGAAATTAAAGTAAACGACACGAGATGTACGAGGAAAGCCCTTGATCAATCTAGATCGCCGGCATAAAACCTCCGGAGCTGACAATCGCAGCTGCCTTGTTCTTCAATTGCTTCAAAAATCAGGATACAGTGCGAGATGTGGCACGGATCGACTAAGTGTTACAATGAAAATGAAATACAAGTGTGGTGTTTGCAACTAGCTAGAGAGTGAAAGTGTTCGAGAGTGTAAGTGTGAATTGTTGTGTTCTAAGCTGATCCGACCTCATCTATTTATAGTAAAGATAAAATAACTAACTACCCTAAACTTGCGGGATCCACCGAATATTCCTTCTTGGAACGTTGTAGACCTGGTCTTTCGGGCTTAACGTCTCTTTCTCAACAAATTCGTCCGAGTCTTGAGGAGAAGAAGTCCTCTTGACCGTTAGCAAGCCTCAAACCTTAATCTGCACGCGGTTAATTCAATAAGCCTCAGGATATCGCCCAAGATGTTAGCAATATCTTCTTCCAGCATCCTGATCACAAATAAACAAACAAAGGCAGGATATTGGTCAGGATATATAATTGTTAAGAAAATGACCCCTAACAGTAAATACACCTTGTTTTTGTGCAGTGGGTCTGTGAACCCCGGCGGTTGCCCCACATACACTTCTTCTCTGATAGTTCTGTAAAGGTAGGCAGATTTGACGTCAAGTTGATATACTTTAAAATCTTTCCATGACGCGAAGGCTAGAAAAATCCGAATTGCCTCAAGTCTGGCAACCGGCGCGTAAACTTCATCATAATCTATTCCTTCCTGTTGGCTGAAACCTTGAACCACAAGTCGCGCTTTGTTTCTCACCACAACACCTCTGTCATCACGCTTGCACTTAAAAACCCATTTCGTCTTGATTAACTTCTGGTTTTGTGGCAAATTGACAAGTCTCCAGACACCCAGCTTTTCGAACTGTTGCAGCTCCTCCTGCATTGCATTCACCCAGCTATCCTCGGTCAATGCCTCTTTGTAGGTTCTGGGCTCTATCTGCGAAATAAAACATTTTAATGAGACTTCTTTCTGCATATCGGCAATAGATGAATAAAAACATGTAAGAGCTCGATCTATTTGATGTCGGGTTTTAACACCACTTTGCTGGTCACCAATAATCTGTTCTGAGGGATGATATGACAACGTCCATGGCATAGCATTATCAGGCACATTCACTTCCGATTCCAAGCTCGATATGTCAAGATCAACAGTTTGATCCTCAGCTTCCGTTGGATCCTCGTCAAAAGTCGGAGCGGGTTCCGCTTCTGAGTCGTCAGATTCGTCAAACGATGGAGCTGGTTCCTCTGGTGGTTCATAAGCTGTTCCAGTTGGTCCTGCTTCATCATCGTGAGTAACCACAGTGGGTTGAGAAACTTCTAGCGGTCTAGATACTTGCTCCTGTGACACATTTTGCTGATACAGGTACATCAGAGCTAGTTCCTCCTCACTCGGCTCGATCGGCAGATGAAACGACTCCCAGAGCTTATCGTAGTCGAACAGGAATCTTTGTCAGGGAAGTTGTGGTGATGCAGTGTGCTTCTGACAATCCACGTGTTGGACTTGAATCACCTTACCCAGGCATGGTACGAACACCCTCTTGAGTGGGCTAGCGTAAACTACAAAGAAACCCTCATTAGATTTAGCGCCAAATTTACCGTTTTCATCAATAAAAGTGCAAGGAGACCCGAATGGCTCCAAAAACTCAAGATTTGGCTTATAACGGTGCAACAGCTCAAAGCAAGTCTTTTTATACTTTTTGACAGTGAAAACTCTATTCAATGTGTAACAGGCTGCTGATACTGCTTCACTCAAGAAAAAAATTGGTAGCTTGGAATCGGCTAACATTGTACGTGCTGTCTCAATCAGGGTCCGATTCTTTCGTTCAGCTACGCCGTTTTGCTGTGGAGTGTACGGCGCACTGAATTCATGAAGAATTCCCTTCTCGTTGCAGAACTCGTACATCTTGTTGTTCTTGAATTCCGTTCCGTTGTCGCTCCGAATCCTCCGGATTGGCAGTTTATACACCATTTCCATTTTCTTGAAAAGCACCATCAAAGACTCAAAAGTTTGATCTTTTCGTTCTAAGCACACTACCCAAGAAAATCTCGTAAAGTCATCAGTCACCACCAAGCAATATAAGTCTCCGCTGATGCTCTTTACGTTGACAGGCCCGAAGAGATCCATGTGCAATCTCTCAAGAGGTAACCTGATTGTATTCATCATCTTCAATGGGTGTGACTTCCGAGTCTGCTTTCCTTTCTTACACGCTACACAATCATCATTTAATGAAAATTTTTCAGATTAATACCATCAACCAAATCATTGTGTACCAAAAAGTTCATTTTGCGAACATGAATGTGGCCCATCTTTCGATGCCACATAATCGAATCCTTTTCTGTCGCTTTAGTTTTTGACACAAAACACTGTTTCTGATGGGATGTTGGTGTTGTGACTCTCATATCTAGATAATAAAGATCATTCTCCCGCGGAGCCCGCAACAGCACCATCTCATCAGGGATTTTAAACCCTGGTTTCAAAACCACACATTCAGTTTTTGTAAAATGTACACTAAACTCTTTATCACAGATTTGTAAAATACTGAGTAAATTGTTTGTTAACTCTACTATGTAGTTCACTTCGTCGAATGAAATCATGCCATTTTACAGCGTTCCTTGACCAACAATCCTTCCACCTTGGTTCCCGGCAAATCCAACATAGTTTCCGTTTATGGATTTGACATCATATAGCAAAGCAAGCGTCCCAGTCATATGCCTTGAAGCTCCACTATCCATAATCCACTTTAACAGTATCGACTTGGGCATCCCCTGCAAATATCATATCAAATTATTCAAACAATGAACTCCATGACTTCTTAACTGCTGAAACACTCCCAAACACTACATCACACTTCTCATCAGTCTTAGAAAAGTTAAACGTGACATTCGGAACCTCAGTTTTAGCTTTTGGTTTTACTTCATTTGTAATTGGAGGAAATTTTGCAAGAAACTTATCAAGCTCAAATTCAAATTCATGATTATCATTAGCAACCACTTTTGATTCATAAAATTCTTTTACCCCTTTGACTTTTCTGTCAACCATTTTTCCAAAAATATTTAGAACATTGGGATTAAAGACTTTTGAATCAAACTTTAACTCATTCTCCATTTTCTTCACCTCAACTGATTGTTTTGGTTTAACTACCCATGATTGAGTTTCAAAAATTTTTGTTTTCGGATAAATCTTTGAAGTCTTTTGTGACTTTGAAGATTCGCCAATTTCGAATGTCGATTTCGGATTATCTTTCGACTTCAATGATTCACCCCTCTTCAAGATGCGGATTGGTGAAACCATTTGTTTTTTTACCCTTTTTGTCAACTGGTGACTTATGTCGAGGTTTTTGAACAACAGATTTTACGACAGGTTTTTCGAAAACTTTCTTGCATTGTTTTGCCATGTGCCCGATTTCATTGCAGCGATAACAAACTCTTTTGTCATACTCGACAAAAGTTGACTTGAACGACTCTTCTTTCAGTTTCTTAGCCGCATTGAAATCGTCAACGGCTTTTTGACTAAAAATGTATTCCTTCTCATCATCCACACTTGGTCCAACAACAAAAACATCATTCATTTTACCTTTTGGTTTGACAACCTTTTTAGCCATCTTTTTTTCAAAACCAATTCCTTTGTTTTTAAAGTTGTTACCATTTTTCTTGTTACCATTACCTTCCCATACCTTTTTCCCCGAGTTGTTGAAACATGTTGTAACAAATGACTTTTTAGGTTTCGAAAAGAATTCTTTGTTGTTTACCACATCAATGTCAATTTTAACCAATTTGTAAACTTTCTCGACATTTTTAATCTTAACATTCTGAAGCGGATACTCGAAATCAGAATAAAACTTGTCCGTTCCAATCATAGTGTAAACCACCATAATCGGATCATCATTCGTACTCTTGTCTGATTTCGGTATGAAACGATCTAAAAAGTTATCCTCGTCTTCAGAATCAGTAACAGACTTCTCAGAATGAGATTTCATAACTTCAACCTCAGAATTATCACTCTCTTCATCTAACACCTGATCGACAACAGTCTTGATGACCTCTGACTCGGTGTCTGTGTCGGATGCAGAGAATGTAACATCAATGCTCTCAGGCAATTCATCCTCAATTGTTTTCAACTTGAGATTCAATGCAGATTCCACCCCTTCTGGATACTTTTGAGTATAATGATTCCACATTGGGGGTGGAACACTGTTAAAGACCGGTTCAACATTGGGCTGTTGTGGAACAATTTGTTCAAGAACATAGGATGATGCAACATAGCTCATCAATTTCTTATCAATTCGCTCATTTTCAATTTTAGTCAATTCCAATTCTTTCTTTAATGATGCAATTGTGTCAATATGAAAATTTACTTCCACTTGTTTATCAAAAAGTGTTGCTTTTGCTAGTTTTGTGGCTTTATCATTTTCGACATTTTCTTCTTTAATCATTTTAACTGATCTGGCTAGTGTATCATATGCTTCTTTAACTTGTCCTAGATCAAATTTTAACATGTCAGCATGTTCTTTCAATTCCTGAAACTTAGTGTCTTTTTCAAGACACTCCATGCACGGTTGTAAACACTTTTGGCATGGTGTTTCAGATATTGAATCCACTTTCTCAACAATTTCTGCTTCATGAGCAGTTTTCACTTCCTGTTTACCGACATTTTTGGACTCTGACTCAGACACTTTCTCAGATTTGACCTCCTCAATTCCTGACTCCTGATCCGACTCCTTTTGAACTGCCTCGGTACCGACAGACTCTGGTTTCACAAGTTCGGTGTCTACCTCTTTCAGTTTCGCCATGAGAGCCTTGTCAGCAATATCTTTCAAAGCGTCTTCGGTCATCTCTTTCGACACATCTATCAACTCTTCAACGACTTCTTTCTTCTCTTCAAACCTTGGACATGATCCGGTCCTTGGTTCTTTAAAGTAACCTGCAAAAGATTCAGAAATGTTAGGAGACAATACAGATTTCATTAAACTTCCCAAAACCTCCTGCTCAGACTGATAATAATACACTTCAGCAGCTATTTCTTCAATATCGATCGCATTATTAGCAGAAACCTCTTCAACAACCACAGAAACCTCTTCAGCCACTATTTCTGTCTCAGACATTGTCTCAGAAATTTCAACAACTTCAGCCATCATGGCCTGTCCATCGCTACCGGGGATATACTTATCCCAGCTGAAACCTGCAGCTACCTTCTCATCGTCTTGATTCACGATCAGCGCTTTTTCCGGTTTATTTTCAATTTGTGGCCTTTGAACAGTTGGCTGTTGATTTGGTCGGTGATAAATCGCTTGCCTGTAGTAGTCGTTGGTGAATGGGTTTTGATGATTTTTTACTTCACGGTTGGGACATTCTCGTTTGAAGTGACCACGTTCTTTACATTTAAAACAAGTAACTTTCGACTTATCGAACCCTAACTTCTGATCGGGGCCTGATAAACTGTTCCGGCCTGTAATTTCCTTGAAACGTTGAGCCCTCCTCACCAGACTAGCGATGCCCCATTTGATGTCAATCAGTTCAAGTTCTTCGGGATCGATTTGATCGTAATCCTCCTTCGTCATATCAGGATTACCAATTCTTCTTGCTACTAAGCCCTCATAAGCCTCAAGAACGGAAGCAAGCATTGCTATGTGCTGTTTTGCGGCTGTTTCCGTGATCTCGTTTCCATTCTTTATGTTTACCGCAATATTGCACTGAACCCCAGAAACGTACACCTGATGATTTGATCCTGTTGAGCTTTGAGGTGAAGGCTGTTCCTGAGCTTTGACATTTGGTTCAAAGTTCGCGAATGGTGAAAAATTTCCGGATTGAGGAGTGTTTGAAGAAACACTTGAAGTGTTATCAGCAATGAACCCTGTCTGTATTTTTGGGCTTTGATTGGTTGAAACTGAAGTACTGCCTCTGTAATACAAAGATACATCTTGTTGAACATTTATTGAATTCATCTTTCTAATTTTTAGCAACTCCAACTCTTGAGCTTCAATCTTTTCTATGAATCCACTAAGATTTAGTTTCCCAAAATCTGAATTATTTTTCAACATCATCAGATAAGTGCCCCACTCTTCATATGGCAATGCATCAGACAGCTTATCAATCAATTCTTCATTGTTCTTTTCAATTTCTAATCTCTTCATTTCAAGTACTAAATGACAATATCTATCGAGTAGTTGCTTTGTTGTTTCACCCTTCATGCAGGTAAAAATATCAAATTCCTTCTTTAATAAAGCCTTTTTTATTCTTGACCATTGACACACTACCTTGAAACTTCAATTTCAATGCATCCCACATAGATTGAGCATTATCTTCATGTTGTAATAACACTAAAATGTCTTCTTTAATAGCCTGCTGAAGGATACTAATCATCTTTTTCTCGGCTTTGAAATCATTTTGTTCTGATTCTGTCAGACTTCTAATACCCTTTTCCTGACCTCTCCCATCAACCGGTGGAACATACTTTGACTCTATCTTCATCCAGCATTCAAAATGATTAGCCTGGACCCAGTTTTTAAATCTGCTTGACCATCCTGAGTATTCATCTATGTTCATAAGCTTTGGAGGCTTTTGCATTGTTCCCAATTCGTTCTCCATGTTGACGTTTTGCATAAGACTACCCGAGGTTTGTCCCGTTGCCATACCACTGCCCGCGAAGAAGTTGTAGAAATCTTGGAGTTCCATTTTTTTAGTAACAAATTTCGAAAAATGTTTAACTTTTTGATTAACAGGTTGTTTTTATCGAAAACTTTTAACACAAACTAAGTTTCCAACACTCGATCACATACAAAATGGACTAAACGCTCAAAACATGGATTTTACACTAAAACAGGTCAAATAAGCGAAATCAGATTCTACATGTAAGTATAAGCGAAACCACTTAGTTGTTGACCTAATAAGCGAAACCACTTAATGACCTAATAAGCGAAACCACTTAATGACCTAATAAGCGAAACCACTTAATGACCTAATAAGCGAAACCAGATTATGACCTATGAGCGAAACCACTTAATGTTCATAAAAGCGAAATAGGTAATAACCAAAAGAGCGAAACCACTTGATGGACTTATGAGCGAAACTACTAAAATGAACTTAAGAGCGGAACCACAAAAGCGAACCCCAAATATGACACTTGGAGCGAAACCTACGAGCGAAACCTCTCAAAAGACCTTACAAGCGAAACCCTATGAGCGAAACCCCTGATATGCAAATGCCGTAAAAGCGAAACCACACAAATACCGAATAAGCGGAACCTATTCACGAGCAATTTTAGGTCACTTTTAAGCCGATTTTAGTTCAGAAAATCTCAAGGGTTCGTTATTAACCAGTTTTACACTATATGTCCAAATCTCAGTCCATTTTGTCCGTCAGAAAGGTCTGAAACTCAAAAAGTGCTAGAAAAAAACTTTGATTCGGGTCAACTAGCTCACAACTGGCTCTGATACCAATTGTAGCACCGTATTTGACAGTCAATTGAGTCAATTCGACCTAGCAACTACCGAAAATGTAGCGGAAATACATAATCGGCATGAATCAAAGCAAGAAAGGTGTAGAAACAGAAGCAGATCTCATTCAATCTTCACAAAATATACGGGCAGCAGTTCGGCTACACACTGGACATGAACATACCAAATGAGAAAACAACACCCCTATTTATAGGAGATGAGGTTTCGCTTATATGGCATGTCCATATGAGTGAAACCATCAAGTTGGGGTTTCGGTTTTATGGCACATGTCCATATAAGCGAAATACCAACATAAAAATCAAACAATTACACTTTAAACCCCTATACAATACATATTTAACACATTTAGACCCTATACATTGAACAACTAAGACTAAGACGCAGGCTTTAGACATTCGTGCATCAACAAGGATAGATAAATGGTTTTAAAGGAAAAGGTTCACCTAATGCCTTAATCATTCTCGTCCTTGTATTCGGTCTATGGTTTCAAATGTATCAAAAGATGCAAGTTCTACAATACATGACTAATGGTCCACTCAAACAAAGAAACATAAATATGTAATTCTATGATGCAAAAGTGACTCAAAACCTCACATATATAAAGGGTTTGGTATGTGACATGCATGATGTGCTAGTTTCTTTGGCGGATTACTCCCAAATAACCACCCGTTAAATACCCTTCATGCTATTAGTTTGAACTTGACCATGATAAAAGACCAAATGGGTTGTGCCATCCCTCGTTGACTTAGTTACTTGTGCTTCTGAGATCGCTTTCGAAACAAGACATTTTTGAAATTTTTTTGAAATTTTCCCCATCCCCACACTTGAGGTAAACATTGTCCTCAATGTGTAGTGTTTAAATGAACGAGTCAAAATCAAAAAACTTTTACTACTCCCCCATCCCCACACTTGAGGTAAACATTGTCCTCAATGTGTAAGAACTAGAGTTTTTAAATCGCATAAGGGATGTGACACGGCTAATTTCCCCAAACTTTCACCCCGGAAAAATATAATACAAAATACAATCCACTTATTTGCTAACTAAAAATCAAAGATAAAAAGAAACGTATGCACCTGGTTTTTCGCTAGTTCCTTGTGTGCTTTTCATCTCTTCAACAAAATGGTCGTCTCACGAACATGGTGTACCTACAAATCTTAACCCTTGTGTAGAAGCATGCTTCTCACAACCATTAAAATTTATTAGCTACCTAGTTCTACCACTTTTATGAAAATATTACCAGGTCATACATTAATTTACTTTGATTTATGTGGAAAAATAACTTACAACAATAACAAGCCTAACTCACTTTCGTAGGAATCACGGTTGCATTTAGCGTATGCAACAAGCCCTTTTAAACCTCCTGATAGCTCGGGAGGACGAATAGATCTCGTGAGGGTTATATAGGGAACACACCCACAACGTTCATTTAACTACTAAAATAAAATAAACGAATACTAGTACAAACTCTACAACAATAATACCTGATTTACCTCTCATGGTGGTCGAAGTGCACATTTGCCTACCGAGTTTCCAACATACGCTCGGTAGTTGGCATGCCGAATCCATACTCTTTTTATTATATTCAGCATACGCACTGTACAACTTTGGGGTCGTTTCTTAACAGTATGGCTAATTTCTTGCAACGCCACCCTTCGAATCCTTATGCACAAACCCGCATCCCCAACTTTGTTGGTTGGAGTGATAAGTTTGGAAGAAGGATGAATATGAATGTGAGCTTCTTTCGAATCCGATTCGGCTTGCGGTGTCATGTCTTCCGCTCGGTTCAGACATTCAATTACTTGCTCCGAAAGTTCCATAACCTCTTCCACCACATCACCATCCACCACTGTACCACTAGCCAACACCTCTTGGTCTCGTCTAAGTTGAGCCAATTCTTCGGCGAGATGACCCACTTTCTTTGCCAAGTCTTCACGAGCTTTATCTCTTACTTCAAACTCTTTCTTCATTTCGGTTTTGATCTCTTGATGTGAATTAGTAAGGGCTTGATGTGAATTAGTAAGGGCACTCATAGCATTCATGAGGGCATCAAATTTGGAACTTATTGAGTCTTGAGGTTCCTCGTATGCCGGTTGAGGGTATTCATTATAATAATCATCATACACCTCCCGGTAACTTGAGAAATGTGGCAATTCGGGTTCATAGTAGTACTCTTGATAATGTGGTGGTGGTGGATTATCGTATGGATAATATGAGGATGGACCATTGAAATCTTCATAATCCGCCCTCCTATATTCATACAATCCACTGAGGTAGTTTTCCCGGTCCTTGTTGGCTTGAACTTTTTCGTAGAAGACAGAGCAATCCTCTAAATAATGCTCGCCGCTTCCGCAACACTCACACGGATCATCATCTACCCAATTCATTTTGACAGATGGTGCCTGCAAAACATGTACCTGCACAAACAAGCTCGACCACCCAAAGTAAAATCACAAAAAACAAGAAAGAAAAACTAAACTAAAATTGAACAAGCAATGAAATACTAAGTGCACTAGCTCCCCGGCAACGACGCCATTTTGGCGTGACCGTGTCGTCCCGATCAGTCAAAAACCCAATTAAACCTAGGTAGCTAGGGTAAGTCGAGTATCGTATCCACGAAGAGCATGTGGTCAGTATCGCACGACCTGTTCGATTAGTTAGACTATTTACAAAAATGTACAAAGTGATTATGAAGATTGCTAATTTTCTTTGTTTATTTGGTTTGAAAAGAAATCGGAGTGAACCGACAAATGACTGTTATCTAAAACAATTGTTTACTAACTAAGATTGCAAAACTAATTTACTTAATTGAAAACAAGAATGGGGACTACGAATCACACCCGGTTCGATAATTGAAGACCTAGGGTTCCTACATGTTTTAACTTGATTCAATTGCATATAGTGATTAATGGATTTCTATCACGAAGCTTAGGTGCCAATTGTTATCAACATCATAGACAACGGACCGCAATGCACTTCGTTACCTCAGACATGTAAATCCTAACCTAAGATAAGGCATAATTGCACATAACCATTTCGCAAAGTCAAATTTTATCATCACTCGACAATTTACGAATTCGAAACAAATGCAAGACAATTATCAAAGGTTTCAAATACTAAACAATTTGTCACAAAATCAAATCAAAATACAAATGCATAAACCCTAGAAAATCTTACAAAAATCTACACCGGGGTGAAACCGAAGAGACTAGCCGCGTATACTCATGACGTCCTCCAAAGACTTTGTTTCTTGATTCTGTGCAAAGTAGTCAAGGGTGTTGCCTCCTCTCCAAAATTGCGAACCATAACCCCCAAAATAATAATCGCCAGAGTGTGTAATAGGGCTGCCAATAAATCATATAATGGGCTCCAATAATCGAGATCCAAGAAGCCCAAAACTGTTGTAAATGGTTGCTCCCTTTTGTGATATGTGCTGCCCAAAAGTTATCCATAGAATGATGAAGTCCAAAAGTCTTTTATAATGGCTGCCACTTTTTCGTAGGTAAGGATGATGTTGAATGATTAGTTTTCTAGAGCCCACATGTATGTCATATGTGGCTGCCTCCAAAAAATCGAGATGGAGGATGAAGTTGGGCTCCGTTTTTAGAACTCCCCCAAATAATTTATCATTTATTTAATTGCAGCCCAAGTCCAACCCAATAATTCACTCAAATTCCATGAGCTTATCCATAAGCCTTGTCTTTTTTATTCTTTACTTTGTACTTGTACGTAGAAGAATGACATTGAAGTGCTTTATCAATTGACTTAATTACCTCATTATTAATTGTAATATTCATTCAATTGTCTAGTATATTTTTCTTCTTTGTTCACTCGTTGACCCACAAACCAAATTAATCATTAATGGTAGTTAATAATTATAAAGTTGCTTTTTTTCAAATTATAGACTTTGTTACTAATTTATTTTTATTATAAAACCACCATATTAAGCTCCTTTTCTTCATAACATGACATCCCCAAAAACTAATGCATATTAGTACATTTTACACTAATATCAGTGCATTTATATTATAATTTATATCTAATAACGTGTACCTACGATGCACCGATCAATAATCACAAACACACGCACATATCCTTCAACTTTACTTAAAATAATATATTTTAGACCTCTCGAAGATGGTTTCCACTCGTTTTGCTTAGGCAAACTGTTGTGGAACATCATTCAATCGAGATTGGTTCATGATCTAAAGGATTTTCACATTTTCAACTTATTTATAAACCTTCTTCGATTTTCATACAACTTTTGTGGAATCGGGAACTCGTCAAACTTCCAACTCTATCCATAGTCGAGAGGCGGCACGAGGGCTGATCTCCACCAAAGGGATGGACCGATTAACGGGTCAAAAATGAACTCCAAGGCGCTACGTGTTTCTCGAAGATCGATTTACGTTTTGGCTATCATCAGTTGCGAATTCAAGAGCAAGACATACCAAAAATCGCTTTTCATACTCATTATGGCCATTACGAATTCGTGGTTATGCCTTTTGGTCTCACAAACGCACCCGCGGTCTTCATGGACTTAATGAACCGTGTGTGAAAACCTTTCTTGGATCGTTTCGTTATTGTGTTTATCGACGATATCCTTATCTACTCGAAGTCGAGAGCCGAACATGCGCAACATCTTCGTTTAGTTCTTGAGCTTCTTCAAGGAAATCGCCTCTATGCCAAATTCTCCAAGTGTGAATTTTGGCTCGAGGAGGTTCAATTCCTCAGTCACATCGTTAACAGTCTAGGAATTCACGTCTATCCCGCGAAGATTGAAGTAGTTAAGAGTTGGATTACGCCGAAAACTCTGTCTGAAGTCCGTTCTTTTCTTGAATTGGCGGGTTGTTACCGTCGATTTATCGCTGATTTCTAAAAAATCGCCGTGCCTCTTACCGCTTTAACCCATAAAGACAAGTCTTTTGTTTGGGGAACTGAACAAGAGGATGCCTTTCAAACTCTCAAGCGTATGCTTTGCAACGCTCCTATTCTCGCACTTCCCGATGGCAATGACGATTTCGTTGTTTATTGCGATGCCTCTAACCTAGGTCTAGGTTGTGTGCTTATGCAACGAGACAAGGTTATCGCGTATGCATCTCGACAACTCAAGGTCCACGAGAAGAACTACACTACCCACGATCTCGAACTCGGTGTAGTTGTTTTTGCGTTGAAGATATGGCGACACTATCTTTATGGTACAAAGTGTACGGTCTTCACCGACCATAAGAGCCTACAACATATCTTGAATCAGAAAGAACTGAACATGCGCCAACGCAGATGGGTAGAACTTCTCAACGATTATGATTGCGAGATACGCTACCACCTAGGCAAGGCAAACGTCGTTGCCGACGCTCTCAGTAGACGAAGCTATTTACATAGTGTTCGTAATGTTCAAGCCCAGAATAACCTCGAAGCCCTCATTTGCGACGCTCAGCGCACTTGTTTCCTCGAGAACACTTTGAAGGAATAAATAATATGTGGAACCGAAAATCAGTTAGTGAATAAACCGAACGGTATTTTTCAATATCTCGCCCGTATTTGGATTCCTAGTCGCAATAATCTCTGAGAGATTTTGCTGACTGAAGCCCACAAATCTCGATATTCCATTCACCCCGGTGCCGACAAGATGTACCAGGACATCCGTGCCAGGTATTGGTGGTCGGGAATGAAGAAGGATATCGCTCTGTATGTATCAAAATTCCTAACTTGCTCGAAAGTTAAGGCCGAACACCAACGACCCTCTGGCTTACTTGAGCAACCTGAAATCCCGATGTGGAAATGGGAGAGTATAGCTATGGATTTTATTACGAAACTTCCTCGTACGCCCTCTGGTCACAATAGCATTTGGGTTATCGTTGATCATCTTACGAAATCCGCTCACTTCATACCGATACGAGAAGACTTCAAGGTTGAACGATTAGCACGAATCTATATCGACTAGGTCATTTGTCGACACGAGACGCCTTGCGACTGTAAGTCCCGTATAACCGGATCTTTCAATGATATCAAACAACACCAAGTTTGTGCGGAATCCAAACTTGATGTGATTCAAGATAAACCAAAAAGTATGAAAAACGAAGAACAAACCGGATCACTTTCAACACTTGCACACGATTCTATTACTTGAAAAGCAAAACCGTCTAGTACAAGTGCTCACCACCAAATCGCCTCTCTCTCTCTAGCTCTCTAGAAGTTGTAACAATGAAGTTCACCCTAAAACAAGTTAGAAACTTGTTTATATACCTACTAAAGCCCACTTCCCTACATGGGCTCCCCTTGGGCCTGCCTGGCCCACATGGCCTAAAGCTTAGCCCAAGTGACCTATAAAGGTCCACAACCTAATATAAACTAACCCGGTATGGCCCAGCTCGTAACCATAACCCGTTGTGTTAATTTGATGCGTCAGTCTCACACTTTAGGGCCTAACAATCTCCCCCTAGACTGATGCCATCAAATCGTCTTCATACCATGAATTCAGCAACGTCTTCAACGAAGTCTATGGTTGTCTCTATGCTGCAGATGTTGTGGAAGTTCTTGACTTCTGAACTCTCAGCACTAGGTCTCTTTCTTCAGCTCTTGTGGTTAGCTTCATATCAGGATCTCGATCAGCATCTGCTTGAAAATCTTGTAAAAAAATGTGAGAGGAGGATTCTCAAAAAATCTTTTCTTCTTCAATCTTTGTCTTTCAAGCAGGTTCATGGTACTTCTTCAAATGCACTATCACTGTCAGACGACAATTCGTATCCGATTCATCTGACTCAGGTACATCTTGTTGTTGAGCTGCTTCAGGCTTCTTCAGCAACTAACAACATCTCAGTCTTCATCAACCCCTGTTCTTGATTGAAACCAAGTTCTGCACATGCTCACAAACTCATAAGCAAACATTTCTTATGCAACAGAGGAACGTACCACCTGAACACTAGGTACATCCAAGTACTTGCACTCGGATTTCACAATTTAAACTCTTTCAACTTTTATGATCAGTCAAATCTTCAAGAACGGTTATATTTTTAATTTTAAGAAAAACAAATAAGCACTCTATTTTTGGATTTTTGATTTATAGAAAAGCAAAACGCTATTTTTGAATTTTTTAATTTTTTAAGAACTAAAAACAAATAAAATACTCAAAATATAAACAACTACCATAATATACAATTACAATTGCAATGGGATCAAAATTCGTTCTCAGGCAGACTAAGGAACACTTTTCAGTACGAGCCTAATCAAACTGGTCTATGCGATTGCCAATATGTTTGTCCACTTAAACTTTAACGCTCAACTTTCAATTTTTTCAACTTCGTGATATGCTTTAGGTAATATTATACTATTATACCCGTTTGTCCCATTCCAAGGCATACCCCCGCGATCAAGGTAAGCACAACAATTCATCGTAGCAGGTGAGTATACTGCTGTCATCCTTTAAGATATCCTGACTGTGTCTAGGTCTGCATATAATCTGTTTTATCATGTTTTGATTTCTTAACAATGAACACCCAAATAAATACTAATCAAATCCTGGAAATATAAACAGCACACTCTATCATGCAAGTATCTTCCCTATCACATATTTCACAAGTCCAATCCAGATTTCTGAAATCTTAATTGGGAATAGATTGAGAAGAGAACAGAATAGATCTTAAGCAGAGATGGTATAATATACAAATCAAATGAGTTTTTCTCAATTTGATATAGGTTTCTTGGGTTTCTTTTGGGCACTTGAGGGCCTCTTTCGGGTGTATTAGATCTATAGCACGACAACGTACAGCTAGGTCAGCATGTATCTGGATGCAGCAGAAGCTGTCGTTGCCTAGCACCTCCAGGTTAGCATATATCTGGATGCAGCAGAGGAGGTACACGACTTTTTCAGAGAAGATTTCAGAATCAGATCAAAATTGTGTGTATCGGGACAACATACAGACATTCAAATAGAAATGAGCTAATTCCAAGTGACTTTCTTTCCTGGGGTCATGTACAATTTTAGTTCTGAACAGAAGGACATCCAAGATATCCCCGGATGATTCAACAATATAAAGACCCGAAACCTCAGATGTTGGCTATCTATCAACGCAAGATTTAAGACCATAAAATCATACGCCATTGGTATGTTACCCACATGGTACATAGTTCGTTATGTTTATATCACTTAGTATCCTTTATCATTTTGAGCGTCAAGCCTATCGACATATCACAGTAGATCCTATTTTGAGCGTCAAGCCTATCGACATATCACAGTAGATCCTAGTCTTTTCAGCTATGGCACCTTACATGTGTTAGTCAAGCCCTTTAACACGAACATTTATTTCACTTTTCATTTTTCAAATGTTTTTGTATTTTTCTCATTTTCTCCCCCTAAAACAATGCATATATACAGCAAACTCTTTTTGTATTTTTCCGAGTTTTTTCCTCCTAAACTCTATATCTATCTATATGTTCCTCTCCCCCCCTAAATTTGTGCATAAATCTTGTATTTTTGCGCAAATTTACCATTCACTAGAGAAAGGACACTCTATGTACAAAGTAAAGAACTAAGAAAGAGAAAAAAAATATTTTTTTAAACCGTTCTGTCATCAGATTGAAGACTAATCAATATTCAATTCAAAGTACTGAATTTAAACGGTACCTTTTGCTGATCTTTTCTTACTTCTCTAATCTCCTCCAAAGGAAACATATCATCTGGAGAAAAAAAATTTGAGCTTTTTGCAACAGTGAAATGTTACCCGTTTTATCTCTGGAACAACCGCTATCAACATTCCAGAGATTGTCAACAGCTCCTCCTTGGTTGTTCCTGAAAGGTAAGGAGATTAGTAAGACATGGGTACCCAGGCCATCGTGGTCCTGGGATTTCCTGAAGCATCAAAGTAAGACACTTCTTTCAAACACAAGTCCCCTTTCGTTTCAAGGATTGGAGACGTTGCTGCCTTAGATTTGGGTTTCCAAATCTGTTTCGGTTTAACAAACGTGTTTGTTGCCTTCGGTTGAGCAACTTTAGCTATTTCAGTTTTATAGGTTTTAGAAAAACATTTTTGTTCCTGAGAAGCTTTCCGTTTGTTTTTGGCAGCGTTCCAATCCCCATCAGAAGGTTTAACCTTGGGATTCACATTCTTCATTGCCTTAGGTGAAGATACCTTCATTGGCTTGGAATGGTAGTTACCCTTTGGTGTAACCCTCTGATTTTGCATATAATAGGGTACGTAGGGACGATGTGTGCAGTTCCGAGCAATGTGACCAGCAATGCCGCAATTGAAGCATGTTTGTCTCTTAACGTAGAAGGCATTCTGATCAGCTTGTGTAGTTCTTGCAGGCCCTGAAGGACGAACCGGTCCTTTCTGTGCTTGTTTGTGTTGCACATTTCCCGCAGACGAAGATGAATTGGGATGTCTGTACTTGTCGTTTGCAGGGGCCTTCTGTGGTGATGATTTCTTTTGATTCTTCTTGATTTGTTTAGACTGCAAGTCTTGTTCAGAAATCTCACCAGTCTTTTCGAAAGCTTTGTTAGCACAATCAAATGCATATTTCTCACATTTGCCATTACTGACTGGCTTAACAAAAGCATTTTTCACATCACGGGTCTTTTGAGGACTATTGTTGCCCGTTGAGGACTGTGGAGAGCCTGATCGTCTGTGATGTTTAGGCTTCTTATTTCCATGTCCTTTACCTGCTCGCTTCGGCTCTTGTTGCTTGATCTGAACCTTTTCATCACTAACAGAAGGCTCAGATTGTTCAGCTTGCGTACTTGGAGCCTTGTTCACGTCAGTTTTCACTTCATCAGCTTTGGTAGGATCCGAGACTTCTGGTTTATCAGATGAAACACCATAAACTTCAGCAGAATCATTAGACGAGTTATCAGCACATGAGTGAGTGTTGGCATTTCGTTGCACTTTTGGACAATGAACACAATTTCTAGCAATGTGTCCAGGAATTCCACAGTTGAAACATGTCTGTCGTTTCAGTGTATGGAGATTCGATGAGCTAGCAGCATTAACTGATCCGACTGGTCTAGATGAATGAGCTTGCTTTGGTTGCTTTGCTTGTGTTCCATGTGCCTTTTCTGACCTCTTGAGTACCTGTTGATCAGAACTAGCACAAGCATGAGATTCATACGGATGATGTTTTTCGTCTTTTACAAGTTTATCAGGATTATATTGAAAAGACGATTCAGTTTCCGTTTTAACTTCCTTTTCAGAAACATTTTCTTGTGACTGTTCATTTGTTGTGACCACTTCTTCTTTTACAAAATCAGATTCAGTTTTAATTTCTGAAGATGCAGAAGTTTCATCAACACATGTTTCATCAACACATGTATCATGTGAGTGTAATTGTGGTTTACTTTCAACTTTGGTTTCCAATGTGGTCCCACTAGATTCAACATTAGGGACGTCCACTGTCACACTATCATTAGCTGTAGGGTTAGAAGCATCATCAACTACTGAAAAACAACCATCATCAGACGCATTATTCAAAGGTTCATGACAAGCATCAACTGTTTTACCCGACACATAACTACGAAACGAGTTAAGAAAAGCTTATCCAAACACACAACCAGAATCTGATTCGTTTATTGAGTTTGTAGAAAAATCAGAATCAGAATTTAAATCTGGTTCATCCCCAAACATATCTCCCCATCTTACTTCAGGTACTTCATCTGCACATGATGAAGAAACGTTAGGATCAAAAGTACCCTTGGACACAAAACAAACTGGTTTAACCACCTGTTTTTCAACAGGTCTGACATTTACAGATGGCTTACAGTTTTTGGGACCATAAGTCATTTTGCTTTCATTCATCATCTCCTCCTCAGTCATAGGTAAGTAAGTATAATTGTCATTATAAGGAGGAGGAGCCTGATTAAAACCCAATCCCAACCCTTTCCTTTTCTGGTATGCTAGCTGTTGATTGCACAGGTTTTCGACTAATTTGCTAGAAGAATCAAATTTTTTAATATTTAGCTCATTTATTTGATATCTATCTCTGATATCCTCCAGTTGTTTAGTCACATTGCATAGTTTTTCTTTAACCATGAAGAGTTGGGCTGTTGTTACACTAACATCATCCTTGAGTTGGATGATGTCTTTTCGCTGAGCTTCGATTTTCTCCTTAAAAAGTTTTTCATTATTAGCCAAAGTGAAATTCTTTCTTTTAATGTCATTATAATCTTCGATTAGCTCAGCGTTGTGTAAATGATATGCCTCAACCCTTTCTCTACATTCAGGAGTGCAAAAAACAGAAAGTATCTCTTCTTTGGTAATTTCTTGAGCCACTGGTTTGTGAAACATGAATGCCATAATTTCAGCGGGTGGCTGTTACTTTTGTTCTTCTCCTCAAAACACAAACCAAACGAGAACCTGTGTACTCGCTAACTCAAACCTTTGCACGCGAATGAACATGCTTTCTGAATCGCACTACAAAAGCCTGTCAAAACCGTTATCACAAACAAACCTTTTTTTTATTATTTAATTAATATATAAGAAAACTATTTATTATTATTATTATTAAAAAATCAATGATTAGGTAATGATTACCAAATGATTTTAATATTATTATTATTATAATCAATATCTTAAAACCTAAAATATCACTAAAATCATAACAGTACTTCGTCTTCTACGTTAAACCGAATATCCAAAACCCTATTTTTTTTTAAATCAACCACCAGTAACGATTTATGATGACGGTGACTGGAGTGGTGGTCGGAGGTGGTGGTCGCAGGTTGTTGCAGGTAACGGCGTCGGAGATGACAGTTGATGACGTTGAAGAAGACGTCTGGTAGCGAGTATGACGATAAAGATCAACTCGAAACGTGGAACTCGAAGATGATGTTAGTGATTGGTGATCGGAAGTATGGTGTAGACGGTGATCGTGACAGCGGTGGTTGTTTATGGTTGTGATGTGTAGCAGAAAGTTGCAGGTGGAGACAAACGGAGAAGGTGATCGGAGATGCTAAGTGTGAACGGAGAGGTTGATCGGAGAACACGTGATGACGATGGTGGTTACGGTGATGAACAATTTGGTGATCGTTAAGTGGAGAATAACGATGATGAAAGATGAAGTGAAGAAGAACGATGACCTGAGACAGTTATTGCGACTTATCAACTTGAAATCAGAAACTCAAAATGGTTGCGACTCTAGACCTTGTAGAAGATGAAATGGAGATTGCGAGTCGAGACAGTAAAGAATGATGAATCGAGAATGAGTGTTTGTCGAAACCGTGACTCGGAACCGTTGATGAAGACGACTCGAGACCTTGTGAGCAATGAATAGAGGTTGCGACTCAGATGATGAAGAGTCGAGACCGTGTTGAAGAGTCGAGACAGTGCTGAAGATTGTAGATGATAAGTGGTTGCGACTCGGATCGGAAACGTGTGTATGTGGTGACTCGAAACCTCAAGAGATGATGTCGAAATCAGCGATGATAACTCGAGACCTCAGAAATGATGGGACTCGAAACCGAGAAAGCTGGATGGCAACTCGAAACCGTGAATTGTATGAGGAGATTAATAAAATATATGGAAAGTCAACAACCAATCTCCGAGATCTGTGGTATTAACTTTTAAATGAAGATATTTTTCAAAACTTAAAAGATTATGTTTAATCCTGTAACAATTTTTTTGAAAATTAAACACCAAAATATTATGATTTTTCAATAAAAACCGAAGAACACTTCGAAGAACACGAAGAACGCGATGAACACCAACCCCAAAAATAACGAAAAACTTGAATCTTTGATATCAAACCGAGCCTAGAAATAGGTTCTAAAGGCTCTGATACCACTTGTAAGTCCCGTATAACCGGATCTTTCAATGATATCAAACAACACCAAGTTTGTCTGGAATCCAAACTTGATGTGATTCAAGATAAACCAAAAAGTATGAAAAACGAAGAACAAACCGGATCACTTTCAACACTTGCACACGATTCTATTACTTGAAAAGCAAAACCGTCTAGTACAAGTGCTCACCACCAAATCGCCTCTCTCTCTCTAGCTCTCTAGAAGTTGTAACAATGAAGTTCAAACCCTAAAACAAGTTAGAAACTTGTTTATATACCTACTAAAGCCCACTTCCCTACATGGGCTCCCCTTGGGCCTGCCTGGCCCACATGGCCTAAAGCTTAGCCCAAGTGACCTATAAAGGTCCACAACCTAATATAAACTAACCCGGTATGGCCCAGCTCGTAACCATAACCTGTTGTGTTAATTTGATGCGTCAGTCTCACACTTTAGGGCCTAACAGCGACATCATCTCTGACCGCGATGGTCGTTTTACCTCACGTCTCTGGGAGACTTTTCAATCCGCCCTCGGTACGAGTCTTAATCTCAGTACCGCATTTCATCCCCAGACCGACGGTCAGACTGAGTGCACGATCCGCACCCTTGAAGACATGCTTCGTTCGTGCGTTATAGATTTTGGTGGTAATTGGGATTCGCATTTACCTTTAGTAGAATTCTCGTACAATAACATTTATCACGCTAGTATTCAAATGGCACCCTTTGAGGCATTATATGGAAGAAATTGTCGATCGCCTATTATATGGCACGAGATCGGAGACGCTCAGATCACCGGTCCTGAGTTAATACAAGAAACGATGGACAAGATCCTCCAAATAAGAGACAATCTCTTGAAAGCTGGGAGTCGTCAAAAGAGCTACACCGATAAACGCCGCAAGCCCCTTGAATTTGAAGTTGGTGATCACGTACTCCTAAAGGTTTCACCTTGGAAGGGGGGTGATCTGATTTGGCAAAAAAAGGAAACTAGCGCCACGATACGTGGGTCCCTTCAAGATTCTGGAAAGAATTAGCAAAGTGGCCTATCGACTCGAATTACTGGTTGAACTCAGCAACGTACATCCAACTTTCCATGTCTCAAACCTCAAGAAGTGTCTAGCTGAAGAAAATCTCCATGTACCTCTTGAAGACATGCAAGTGAACGAAACTCTGCACTTTGTGGAAAAGCCAGTAGAAATCATGGATCGAGAGACCAAGAAACTTCGACGCTCTCGCATTCCTATAGTGAAGGTTCGCTAGGAAGGAAAGCACGGCGCCGAGTTTACTTGGGAACTCGAAAGTGATATGAAAGCTAATTATCCACAACTCTTTGTTACGGCCGCTACTTAATTTCGGGACGAAATTCCCTAAAGTAGGGTGAATGTAACAACCCGACCTTTCGGATTGTCACTCGCTTCGAATTGTAACCACCTTGTACTCTGAGATTCGATAGAAATAAAGGTTTATGTTATTCTAAATACAATTTCATCACAGCACCACTGCATGTTTAAACGCTTTATTATTGCAACACTTAAGGCTAACACGGCACGAATTATAGAGAATCATGCTATTTTAATTACCGAGCGTGTTTATTTGTTCGATAACCACTCTCGCCTTTGCACTCGCTTATCGCGCTAACTCGCTAATCGCAAACGCTATTAATTGTAGTAGTAATGTTATGCTGTGTGTACTTATATGCTTTATTTGTGTGTGCTTATTATGTTTATGGATTGTACTCGCTCACAACGCTAAAACGCTACTCGCGCAACTCGCTTTATCACAATAAAATACAACGCAACACTTAATATCACTCGCAAACGAATCAAAGTGAGAAACTAACAAATACAAAATCAGTCGTCCGAATGGGCCATCCGCCCGGATGGAGCCTATCCGCCTGGATGCATCTCATCCGTCCGGATGGAATTCATCCGTTCGGATGGAGCCATCCGGATACAGCTCATCTGCACATCGCCTTAGTCCTCACACTCCATTATAAATAGAAGCCTTGTGCCTCCATTTCAACACGTTCAGTTCTCTCATCCACTCCCAAGTTTTCAGCTGCGAATCAAGACTTTTTGTAAGCATTTTCCTTCAATTTTCTTCAATCTCCATCTCTATTTCACTTCTACTCCATCTTCTTGTTTTATAATCACAAACACACGCACATATCCTTCAACTTTACTTAAAATCTTTGATTTTAGACCTCTCGAAGATGGTTTCCACTCGTTTTGCTTAGGCAAACTGTTGTGGAACATCATTCAATCTAGATTGGTTCAAGATCTAAAGGATTTTCACATTTTTCAACTTATTTATAAACCTTCTTCGATTTTCATACAACTTTGGTGGAATCGGGAACTCGTCAGACTTCCAACTCTTTCCATAGTCGAGAGGCGGCACGAGGGCTGATCTCCACCAAAGGGATATACCGATTAACGGGTCAAACATGAATCTTCATCAAGAACAAAACATTCGTCCGAATGGGCAAGGCCCATCCGTCCGAATGTACTGGGCTATTGTTTAAATCCGTCAACACGTCCGTCCCCGTTAATTAAAAACCATTTTTTTTCAAGAAAGTTTTTACAAAACTCAATCACAGTCCATCCGTCCGAATGGACTATGTCCATCCATCCGGATAGGCTTTGTTGCCACGACAAAACCTTTTCTTTCTACTTTTAAACATCAGATGTTACATCAGATCATTTCGTTCCAACAGTAATAGCCCATCTGTCCGAATGGATAAAGCCTATCCGTCTGGATAGACAAAGCCCATCCGCCCGGATAGACAACGCCCATCCGTCCGGATAGACAAAGACCATCAGTCCGGATAGACCATGTCCATCCGCGCGGATAGACTGTTGGACACTTAACTCGCTTTTTATCCCACTCGACACCCCGATTTCGACCGTTTCAGCACTCAGGAAGACTTATATCTCCGTTCCTGTACGCAGGCTGACCCGACGCTCCCTTCAATCCAACCAGACTGTGTTTATCTGTTAAACACACACTGTGAGTATACTCGAACCTTTTTTCGCTTAACGCACTTTTGGGTGTTACATACGTTCTCTATCAAAAAACACAACACACAACACAAACACTTTATAAACGCTAACCGCTCCCGCATGCTATACGTGATTAGTTGAATACTTGTTGCTATGTTAGACAGCGATGACTTGCCTTCCGCCTTTAGCAATGACAGTACTATAGTTTGGACTCAGCACCTATTTAGGCAGGGGTTGCTAAGGATCACATACTTTACTTCACTAGTTCACTTCGGTGAACCTGTGTCGTGCATACTCTACTCGCAGCCACGTGGATAACTAGTATCATTGTGATAATTACTTGTTTTCACCCGTTACGTGTTACATGCTAGTTTTGCGTAAACACTTTTTATACTATATCTATGCAAACTTGTGTATTCACCTTTACTTTATGTATTGACTTTTATTTTAATGTATGTGATAGGTTGATGGATTGTTATGCTGCAAACAAGATAGGAAGTCTAGAAAACCCACAATAAAATATAGGTTGTCGGATCATGTTTTGTTTATGAGAACTTATTATCTGTATTAACTATTTGTTGAATATTTGTTCGTTAGTATGGGATGATGAACCTTTAAAATATTGGTAATGAATAGTTGTTATGGATTCTCTTGAGCAATCTGATTCGCCTATTTCCGTGCCCCGATGATTCCGCCATCGGTTAGGGTGTGACAGATTGGTATCAGAGCCATAACTATAGGGAATTAGGTTGTATCGTGTAGAACAGACCTAGTCTATAGTCTAAGTACCAAACATACCCTCATACGAATCCACTTGGGGCTTCGTACGAACCCGCATATTGTTATGCCCTCGTTCGAACCTACATGTTATATCTTCGTACGAACACACACGCACTACAGCTTCGTACGAAGGGACTTTCCTAAGGTCGAAAACTTATTTTGCCTTTCCTAAGGCTAACACAACGTACACGATTGACGATACTCGTATTACACCAACGAGTGATTGTGTCGAGATTAGGTGTGAAAACCAAGAACTCTCGATAAGATCACTCACCCAGCGTATTACTCTCAGCACGAGAACTTTCGTCGAGTTAGGAGTGGCATCCACATCTCGACGAAAATCTCCATCTCTATCTCGGGGTTTACCACACTCAGGAACGAGGTTGTTAAGTTAGGGGTGAAACCCGCACCTTAATAACTTGTTCCATTCCCTACTTTAATTTTCAAAAACTCTCACCAAAGTCTCAATTGTTCAAATAACCCGAGTCACGTAGTAACTGGAAGGATGAATGTTGTTCACCGTCTGACAGTGAGAGCATAGTCTATTAGGCCAAAGCGTGGACACGAGTCGTTGTGAATAGTCGAATCACTTTGGTAGTCGATGTCTAACACCCATGGCACTCTGATTCGATTTCCAGCCTACAATCGCCGATTTTACGCCTCATCGATGTATATTTTGTTTATGTGTTTTGAAATTACGATTTATGGTTTCGATTTATCGCTTCTCGCTCCGCCAAATGCGCACAACTCACACAGCTTACGTAATCTAAAACACAAACTAATCGCGAACAAACCAACGAATCACGTACTCCTCGCTTATGATACGCTATTCGCTATCCCTCGCAACTCTCACACGCGCTACGCGCCCTTGAAATGTAGGTGAATACGTGCAAAATATGTGAATCATGTGCTCATACGTGCTTATGTGCCTATGTGTATACGTGCCTATGTGGTTATGTGCCTACGCGACTATGTGCGTATGTGCTTGACGTGTTATTGAGCTTTAAGTGAATAATAATAATAATAATAACAATAATTGTTAGGATCCGAGTTTCTTAGATTGTGTTGTTCAACAAAGATGGAAGATGAAAACAGAGATTAATGTGCAACGGAAATGGAAATAAACTTTAACACACAATCAAAGAAGAATAGTTTTCAGTAAACATGATTTCATTCAGTCGAAAGATTGTATCTATTACAAAATTCAACTATGCATGCATGCAACTAGACTCCCCCAGCCTGAGCTCACTGATTTGTTCGTACAAAATGACTTGGTGAGAAAGAGCTAATAGAACAGTACAGGTATTGTTCTATTTATAGTATAAACTAAACCACTGAGCATCTTTCCTGACGTCACCTAGAAAGTGACATCTAACAACCTAACAAACTCTAAACACTGATAATACAAAACACTGATTACAACAAATAACTGAATACATAAACACTACTGCAGCTTTCCACTGTTGTTGCCTAAGCACTGATGTTGAGGATCAGTGTTTTCTTCAAAGGATGATCAGACCTTGAGTCAGCAGTGCTTTTATCTTCATCAGTACTTGAGAGACAATAGTAGTTAGGGCTTCAGTCTTTATACATCATCAGGTCTTTGGCTATCAGTTGTTGAGAAGATCAGTACTTAGAATTCATTAGATGATAGATAACCACTGTCATGGGGAGAATCTAGAATAAGCTCTGCTTATGATGATCAACTGTTGAGAACCAGTTTTGGCTTTCCTTATCATCTGTTCTTCTGGGCTTGAATGCATGGGCCAACAATCTCCCCCTAGAATAGATGATGCTAAAAATCTTCTTTATTTTTTTATCTTTATTCTCTCATCAGCTTCTCCCTGATTTGCCCTTTGAATTGTAATTCAAAGTTCATGGAGTCTTCATCATCCTCATCCCTACAAAGTTGATGGTCTAAAAGATCTAGGAGATCAGCTGCATCCAGACCTAATGCATCCTCCCTTGAAATGTGTTCAACTTTTCCATTGAACTTGAGCAGAGTCAATACATGGGTCTTTTTATCAGACTTCCACTTTAGTATTTTTGAGTTCAATGGATTTCTTGGGATGGACTTTGTTTAATGAGAGTTTGGTGAAGGATGCATGCTCATAAACCTTTTGGCAATTTCTTGTAACTTTTGTGAGTCAGGATTCTCTTCAATCATCTGCTTGATGGCCACTTTCATAATGTCAGCTTCTCTCTGTGCATCTTCTTCATCTATCTGCTTTTGCCTTTTTCTTTGATTTAAGGCAATGATGGACGTGTCAGATGATGTGAACAATGTTTTTAGAGAGAGGGTCTACTGCTTTGGCTCATCAGCCTTTTTGTTCTTGTATGCTGGTTTCTTTGGTGTTGCAGGATCTGTCTCTCTTTGTTTCTCCAGCTTTTCATAAACCATGTCAGTGTACTGCCTAGACCACTTTGATATGGTCTTTGCTGAAACATACTTTACTGCAACTAACTCAACTTTCTTCCTCTTGTATTCCAAAGTAAGCTCTGCAATGGTCTTTTTATACTTATTCCAATCTGGTGCAGACCTTTTCATCTGAGGATCATTCTTTATTCTTTCAATTCTATTGATTTCTGCTTTGAGAGCAATGTGTGGCCAGTCTTTGAATTGTTCAACTTTGGCAGGATAAAATTTTTCTCTCATGATCAGCTCTAAGAGATCTTTCCTCAGCTTCTTTTGTAAATCAGCATTTGGTGGTAAGTTTGACATCTCTTTACTTAAGTCTCTTGCATAGTCTTCCAATTTCTTGACCTTACTAAGCCCATGTTGCATTCGAATTGAGATGTTACTATCACCTTGCCCTTTACCTTCATACTTGGCTTGCAATTCAGCTTACCTGGCTTTAAGTTTCAGATATTCTTCCATGTTCTTTGGAGGTCTAAAGCCATGAAGGGATGGGAACTTTCTCTTTGCAGGATCATCCACTGTATAGAATTGCCTTATTTTAAATTTAACTGCATGCAATTCCAGAGGATAATCTGCTGCTAATGGAATGGCTCTTGAAGGATCATGACCTTCAAGTGTTTGTGGGTCAATGAGTGGGTTTGATGATGGTGATGGTGGAGGAATGAATGGTTCAGGGTTAGTTTGAATGAAAGGTGAAGATGATATAGGAGTAGGTGCAGGGATATCATCATCATTTACTTGAAACTTTCTTTTTCTGGTGTAAATCTTTTTAGGAGAAGGGGTTTTTGTTGGAGATTTGGAAATAGGAATGTGTATGACATGGGAAGGGAATTGGAAGGTGGTGATCGGTTGACAAACAACTGTTGAAACAACTGGTGTTTCAACCGCTGTTGTCATAACAACTGTTGAAGTGTCAACATTTGTTGCAGCAGTGGATGGTATTGGTGAGGATGGTTTTGTTTTAAGCTTTTTGGTAGGTTATTTTTGTGGTGGTGGTGTTGGCTTGGGTGTATCAGTGGATGTTCTTTTGGTACCAGCAGTGGTTTTGGGACCATCAGTGGTTGTTTTTGATGGCGAGGGTGATTTTGGATATGTGGCAAGGGGTGGTTTGTTATGTTTGTGAGATTTTCTTCTTTCAGAAGTGCCAAGACCCTTTGTTTTTATTTCCCATTCTTTCATAGCCTTTTGTTCCTTTCTCCACTCCCTTTCCTTTGTTTCCTTCTGATTTTGAACAGTCTTTTTGTCTTTAGCCACTTCATCTGCTAGAATGTTTAGGGTTTCATCAACTCCCTTTTTCTTTTCTTTGTCAGATGTTTCATCAGTGACTGCAGAAAACTTCTTCTCAGGCTCTGGCTTTTTAGTTGGCTTTTGCCTAGGAGTAGGTCTGCCAAACTTTTTCATGTCATGTTTCTCCCCCCTTTTGGCATCATCTTGATCATCATCATCTTTGTAGATAGGTGCAGGGGTAGTGTCAGTCAGTGTTATCAATGCCTCTTTGATGGCTTTGATTTTGGCCTGGGTATCCTTGTATCTTGCATCAACCATATTTCTGATAAAGGCCATTTGATGGTTGTGTTGTGTTTCTGCAAGTTCCCTTTGAGCTGTAAGGATGGGCTGAACTGCATTCCATAGCTCTTCAAAGTATTGTTGTGGAGTGGGTTGACTTTTGGAAGCTTGAACCAGAAACTTAATGGATTCATTCATTTTTGTAACAGTTGTTTCCATGGTAGAGAGCCTCTCCGTCAAATCTTGGTATTTTAAACCATCACCCAAATGAATGGGATCATCTGATTTCCTACCAGTGGTAGTTGTATCAGCAGTTGAACCAGGAGGAGTCTCCAATGGTTCATCCACTGATGACCCTTTGTCTTGGTACTGGGGACCTTCCTCTGCTGTAGTTACCTTGGAAATCTCACCAGTGGTTATCTTGAATACACCAGTGGATACCTTGATAGCATCAGCAGTGGTTGCCCTCAAGGGATTCTGACTTATGTAACTACTGTCCAGATGTAGATCAGTGGATCCAACACCTGTAGTAGCTTCTCCACTTGAACTACCAGCAGGAATTTCATAGGATTCCAGTGGTGTAACCTCCTCATCTGTTTGTGGGATAACCAATTGAGGGGATTCAGACACAACCATTGTTGTGGTTATACTCTCAGTAATGGGTTGGTGAGAGGGGTTGTTTTGTGTCTGAAGCTCAATGGCATCAAACAGTGTTTTAATGGATGGTGGTATTTGAGATGTGGGGATAGGTGTTGAAAGAGAATTAGCCCCGGGAGAAGGACTTGTAAGCATACTCTCAAGTGAGGGTAATACTTCATATTGAGGTGTCCCTGTGCATACAACTTGTTCCTTTTGTGAGGAAGCAGTGGTTATTAGTGACATATGTGTTGTCGTTGGATTAACTTCTGGGATCTCATCTTCCAAAAGGTCCTTTTCAGAGGGTTTGGTGGGCTTTTTGGATTTTTTCTTAGTCTTTTTGGGAAGTTTTGGTGGGGGTTACATAGCAGTGGTTGTGCTGCTGTGGTCACCATGAGCAGTGGGCTCAACAGCAGAAGTCTGAGGAGCAGATGTGGACTCATCTAAAGTTTGCTCAGACTCCCCTGTTTGTGTTTTGGAAGGTTTTGACTCTGACAGCCTTGTAAAAGTTTTAGAATAAAGACTGTTTATTTGAAAAGATGCACCTTGGACAAGTACTTGTGCACTGTCTTTTGGTATCTTCTGTTGTAGGTAAAAGCTCAAAAACCTTGGAAACAATAAGAAGGCCTGTTGCTTCTTTTCTTTGATATTATTTACATTTTTGACTAAATCATTGAAAATTTCTTGGGAGTAATTGAAATCAGTTTTAGCCATAATAGCATACCCCAAGTATTGAATTTTCAAAGGAATTTCATTGAAAGCAATTGTTTTATTTGAAACACAGGTGAGCAGGGTATGAAATAGGAACTTCATGGGAGGTGGAAATTCTCCTTTTTGCATTGTTGCTTTTGTTAACTGTCCTACATACCCTCTTTCGATCAAATCAATTTGATACTCATCCTTAGGGAAATAATTTTTACCTGCTTGATCGTTCATCTCGAAGACCTCTGATATGGTTTGTGGTGTGATTTAGACCAGAATTTATCCTACTTTAGATGTAACGGCCCAAGGTTTTTTGTCTTGAACTTCAAGTTTAGCATTTTTCCAGAAATCGCGTAGGGTATCTGGGTAGATGGGTGTGTTGTAGGTCAACAAAGTTTTGTACTTTGAAGATGAAAGAGCGTCAATGATGGAATGGAAATCTTTGTTTTTACTTGTTTTCTCAAGTGTACAAAGGTAATTGTGTGGGTTTTTGAGAGCGAGAGCCATGGTGAGTTTGAGAAATCGCCAATGGAAGAAGAAGATGAATGAGAGATGGAAACCGCTTTTGAAGGAATTTTGAATTCGATACGGCAGTGAAAACTCTGTTTGGGGTTTTAAACAGGGTTTTATGAGAGTGGGAAAGTGAATGCTGACGTGGCAGCGGTTACAAAGATGGAACGGCTAAGAACTGTCCACGTGACAACCTCTGATGGAAAGCGGAAGACAGTTGTTTGGAAACCACTGATGGACAATATCAGTGGTTGATAGCAATTAAAATGAGAGCAATGGCTGATTTTAACTATTAGTGGATAGACATCAGTGATTGAGGCACTGATGTTTAGTCGACAGTGGACAATAAAATGAATGAAAAAGCAGAGGTTGTCTTTCAGCAGTGGATAATTTTCAACAATCAGATGTTTGAACCAAACAGTGGTTATGACAGACTTTTAAGGATAATGAAAATTTTAAGTTTTAACTATTTTTAAGGATGGATTTTGATTTTCTGAAAACATTTTAATGCTTTTTGTTCATAGAAAAACAAGATTTTGCTTGTTATTACATGTTAAGCATGCCAATCCTAGAGATCAAGCTTTCAAAGGTGGATGTGTCTAATGCTTTTGTTAGCATATTTGCCAGCTAATCCTTAGTTGGAACATGATGCAGAGAAATCAAACCTTTTTCATAGCAATCCCTTACAAAGTGATGTCTGATGTCAATGTGCATGGTGGTTGAATGTGAAACTGTATTTTTGATGATATTTTATGTTGCTTGACTATCCAACATGAAGGGTGTCTTTAAAGCAGTGATACCAAAATCCAGCAGTTGATTTTGAAGCCACAACAGTTGGGCTGTACAGCTTGCTGCAACAATGTATTCTGCCTCAGCAGTGGATGTGGAAACAACTGCTTGCTTTTTGCTTTGCCAAGATACTAAGCAATCACCTAGAAATTGGCACCCTCCTGATGTGGACTTCCTTGTTGTGCTGCATCCTGCAAAGTCACTGTCTGAAAAACCTGAAAGCTTAACATTCCCATTAGCAAGGTACCAGATACCAAGTGTGGGAGCACTTTTTATGTATCTGAATATTCTTTTCACAGCAATGAGGTTAGACTTCCTAGGGGTTGATTGGGATCTTGCACAAACACATGTTGCAAACATGATGTCTGGCCTAGATGCAGTTAGGTATAATAAAGACCCAATCATGCTTCTATATAATGTTTGATCAACCAAATCATCCTTCTCATCAGACATGACTATCTTGTTAGTTGCCATGGGTGTACTACATGGCTTGCAATCATTCATCTCAAATTTGGTTAAAAGTTCTTTAGCATATTTGCTTTGATGAATGAAAGTGCCATTTTGCATCTGCTTAACTTGGAGACCAAGAAAGCATTGTAGTTCACCCATTGCACTCATCTCAAACTCAGTTGTCATGAGTTTTCTAAACTCTTCACACATTTTATTACATGTGCTTCCAAAAATGATGTCATCCACATAAATCTGGACAATCATCAAATCTTTTCATCTCCATTTTAAAAAAAACAATGTTTTATCAATTTTACCTCTTGTGAAACCAATAGAGAGTAGAAAAGTGGAAAGAGTTTCATACTAGGCTCTTGGTGCTTGTTTCAAGCCACACAAAGATTTGTTTAGCTTGTAGACATGATTTGGATTAAATGGATCCTCAAAACCAGGAGGTTGACAAACATATACCTCTTCTTGAATCTTACCATAAAGGAATGCACATTTGATATCCATCTCAAACACCTTGATGTTGTGGTTGACAGCAAAGGCTAAGAATAGTCTGATAGCTTCCAATCTTGCTACAGGGGTAAAAGTTTCATCATAGTCAATGCATTCTTCCTGTCTAAAGCCTTGAACCCACAAGCCTAGCTTTATTCTTGACAACAATGCCCCTTTCATCAATTTTGTTTTTGAAAACCCACTTTGTACCAATAGGACTCACACCCTCTGGCAGTGGTACAAGTTCCCATACTTGTTGTCTTTTAAACTGTTGGAGCTCTTCCTTCATAACTTCTACCCAACTATTATCTTTTAGTGCCTCTTGGTACTTGACTGGTTGATGGAGTGATAGAAAGCCAGCAAAAAGACAGATGTTTTGGGATTGACTTCTGGTGAGACCCCTTCATTGATGTTGCTAATGATTTGATCTGGTGGTTGAGACTTCAGGAAGATTAGATCTCCCTTGTATGGAACAATGGCATTAAATGGTGAAGGCTACAGATGGGAGTCATCTGAGCTAACATCTGTTGGAGACTTTGATGATCCAACATCTGTTTGAATGGAGGTGGAGGGATAGGAGGAATGGGTGTGCCACAATGTTGATTTTTATCCATTGTTGGCAGATTTTTATCAACAGTGGTTGAAGATGTGGTGGCAGAGGTTGAAGGGCTACTTTGATCAACAACTGTTGATGTAGCAGTGGTTGAGCTTTGACAACTGTTTTGAACATCTGCTGCTCTGGTGGTGGATGTGAATTTTTTTTTGTGGAATCACGACTTCATATCCATAGTCTTGTGGTGGAGATTATGGTGCACCTGCAGGATTAGTCTTAACAGACATATCTTCAAAAGTAAATTTATCAAGATCAAACAATTCAGCAGGATTTGCTAGGATTTTCAGTGAAGAAAGTTCATTGAACTTTACATTCAAAGTCTCTTCCACACACCTAGTCCTTATGTTAAACACTTTGTAGGCCTTGGCAGTGGTTGAGTATCCCAGGTGATAACCACAATCTACTTTGGCTGCAAATTTTGAAATTGAATCTTTTAGGTTTAAGATAAAACAAGGGCAGCCAAAGATTTTGAAGTATGAGATCAGTGGTTTGATCTTGTACAGAGTTTCATAGGCTGTCTTTTGATGCCTGGGGTTGATCAAAACTCTGTTCTGCAGATAGCAAGCAGTGTTTACAGCTTCTGCCCAAAAAGTTAAGGGTAAACTTGAATCAGCAAGCATTGTTCTCGAAGCTTCAATTAATGTTCTGTTTTTCCTTTTAACCACCCCATTTTATTCTGGTGGTGTTCTTGGGATGCTGTACTGCCTTACAATCCCTTTTGACACACAGAACTCATCCAACTCCCTATTCCTAAACTCTATTCCATTGTCACTCCTAAAGACTTTTACTGGCAAGTCAAATTGCTTTTCAACCTGTTTGACAAAGTCTTGCAAAATGCCTGCAGTCTCATCTTTAGAATGTAAGAAGTAAGTCCATGTAAACCTAGAAAAATCATCTACAATGACCAAACAGTATCTTTTCTTTTTCAAGCTCATGATTTTTACTGGGCCAAACAAATCCATGTGCAGCATTTGCAAACACTTGGTTGTTTTGGACTCTTCAATTGACTTGTATGAGCTTTTATGTTGTTTACCTTTTAATCAGGAAACACAATGCTAAGAACAAGTGAACAATTTTTGTGGAAGACCTCTTACAAGGCCTTGTTTTGACAGAGCAGTGATTGTCTTGAGATTTGTGTGCCCCAATCTTCCATGCCATAATTCTGTCTCTTTGTTAGAGGCAGCTGAGAACAGACTGGCATCAGTCATAGGGCTCTCTTTTGACAAATCAATTACATAAACATTGCCACTTCTTTGAGCAACAAGTTGGGTTTTTTCCATTGGCTATTATTTCTTCAATCTTTTTGACCATTTTTGGTCCAACAATCTTGCAACTCTTCTTAGTAAAGAATGACCCATAGCCTTTGTCACTCATTTGTGAGACACTAAGGAGGTTGAATTTTAGATTGTCAATGAGATTAACATTTTCAAACTTGACTTTTCCAAACTGAACTGTTCCAGACCCCAAAACCTTTCCCTTAGAATTGTTACCAAAAGATATATCACCCCCTCCGTGAGTTTTGATTCTTTGAGTAGTGCTCTACATCCAGTCATGTTCCTAGAGCCTCCACTGTCTACATACCAAAGACTATCTAAGCATGCAAAAACACCCTGCACATCAAGTAAACAATTAGTTCCGGAGGGTCTCCAAAGCCAATAAGGGTTTGGATGTGGTTACAACAGAGTCAGTGTCAAGTCTAGGAACATGGAAAGTGGTTAGCTCAGGGGTTTGAACAGTTTTTGAACAATGTTTCTCTAACCACTGTTGTGGATCATTTCCTGTCAGATGTTGAAAACCATAAGGATGCCTGTTCACTTTTGGTTTAGAAGGCTTTTTGTAAGCCTTATAAACATGTGGGACCCTTTGGTATGGTGGTTGACCTCTTCCTCTTTGGAATTGGTTTGCAGGTGGTGCATCTGTCACTTAAACATCTCTTAGAGTTTGTTAGGTTGTTAGATGTCACTTTCTAGGTGACGTCAGCAAAGATGCTCAGTGGTTTAGTTTGTACTATAAATAGAACAGTACCTGTACTGTTCACTGTTCTGTTAGTGTTGGGTCTAAAATTGAGACTGAAGCTTGCCAAATTGAAGATCACATCATGCATGATGTTGACGGTTCTAAAGATGATGCAATAGTTTGATAACATTAGCCTAAGGGGGAGATTGTTGGGTCTAAATCATGTAGTCTAATGTTATCAATGAATCAAGTCAACAAAGTCAACGCCAACAAGTCAATGTCAACGCGCAAGTCGACACGAGAAGATCGAAGAAATATATGGCGTGTGGAAGATCGAGATTTAATAGTTATATCGCTTTAGATAATTAAATATATTTTGTTTAGACAAAATATATTTATTATCGTATTCAATTAGATTTCATGTTTATTGCCAGTTTTGGTAAGATATTATCTCTAGGGACTTAAATGTAATTAGCCTAAAGTAGTATAGGCTATAAATAGAAAGAGATGATTAGGGTTTTAGGGACACACATTCTAGAGAGATTTGGGGGGCTAATTGTATCATCATTTGTGCAAATCAATCTAGTGAGGTTTTCAAGTTCATTTTGTGTGTGTTCATGTTGATTCTTATACACAATCAGATTTTTGGCTCGATTTGATCCTACAATTTGGTATCAGAGACTTAGTGCTCTTGGTTGTTGTGTTTTTGTTAAGATTCTTCAAGTTTTGAAGGTTTTTGAAAAGTTTCAACTTTTTCTAATTTTTGAGCTTAAAATGGTGTTAGGATCGGAGGCTCACATGATTGTGCTAGTTTGTGTAAATTGTATAATCAATAGAGATGAACAGAGATTAAGTGCAGCGGAAATGATCACAAACTTTGTAAACACAATCAATGGAGAAAATAGCTTGATAACATTTGCTTCTCATAGAGTCAAAAGATTACAAATCAAAGCAAAAGATTACAGACATGCTTACAAACTAAACTCCCCCTCAGCCTGATACCCCAAGGATGGTTGCACACAAGATGAAAGGATTGGACTAGAGGAGAAGAACTCGCTCAGTCAATCAAATGTAACAGTACAAGATACTGTTACATTTATAGGCAAACCAAACCACTGGTGTACCTCAGCTGACGTCACCATGAAAGTGACGTCTAACAGCCTAACAACCTGTATCTACTGTCTTTACACAAACACTGCTAAGCCTAACCACTGACTATACATAACACAGTTAATTCACCAAACAGCTGCTCTCCCTTTATGTCAGTGCTTTCCTCAAGGTTGATCAGTCCTTGATTGAGCAGTGATTTACCATCAGTAGTTGTGACCAGCAGTTGTTGAATACTTCATGGATTTGATCAGCAGTTGAAGGACCAGCAGTAGTTGTATCTGAACAACGGATAAAGACCATCAGTTGTTATAAATCACTTTCAAGGGGAAAGCTTAATGCAAACTGCTACTTATTATGAATCCACTGTTGTGACCTAGTTTTGGCTTTACATTATCTGTTCCTCTGGTAGGGTTCAATCCCAACAATCTCCCCCTGGAACAGATAATGCCAAAACCTGGCATTATTCAGGATTTTTATTACTCATCAAAAGTTCCCTTGCTTTTCTTTTAAAATCTTCTTCAAATTCCTTAGAACTTGTGTCATCTTCATCCCGGCACAGTGTAAGTTCAAGGAGATCCTGCAAATCTTGAACACTAAGGCCTAGTGCTTCTTTCCTTGATATATACTTCACCTCTCCATTGGATCTGACTAGAGTCAATACGTGGGTCTTTTGATCAGAGAGCCACTTTAGTACTTTTAAACCCAATGGATTTCTTGGGAGAGATTTATTTGAAGATGAGCTTTGTGATATTGGCCTTGAGAAGACTTTCAGAATTTCAGACATTCTTTTGAAAGCCATTTCTATGACATCATTTGCTGCAGCTATATCTTCTGCAGTTTCTCTTTCAATTAGCTCCTGCCTTTCAATGTCTGTCATATCTGTTGAAGTGTTTGATGATGCAGGTTTGGTTAACACCTTTAACAGGTTTTGAAGCTTTTCTGAGCTCTCTTCTTTTAGACCCATTTTCTTGATGGCTTCTGTGAAGTACCCAGCTTCCTTTTCTTTAACCTCTTCATTGGTCAACTGTTCTTTTTCTTCTTGGTTTGTCACAAAGGTAGACTGGAACAGTGTTTTGAGGTTTTCTATCTGCTGTTCAAGCTTCAATCTTTGTTCATGCTTCTTTGAGGTGCTTGAAACAGTTATCTTTCTTTTCTTTAGCCTTTCATAGGCTTCATCAGTCTGCTATTTTGACCATTTTGATATGGCTTCAGCAGTGTCCATTTTTGCATCCACCAGCTCCCTTTTCTTTCTCTTATACTCAGCAGTTAGGTCAGCAATGAGCTTTTTATATTTTCTCCAGTTTGGAGGATTCTTCTTCTTTGTAGGATCATTCTTGATTTTCTCAATCCTTTCTGCTTCACGCTTTAGAGCGACTATTGGCCATTCTTCGAACTGTTGTTCTTCAGTAGGATAGAATTTCTCTTTAATGATGTTGGCTAGATATTGTATTCTTAACTTTTTCTTTTGATCAGCCTTTTCTTTGTTTAGGTCTTGTGCAAATTCTTCTATCTACTTTACTTTTGTGAAGTAGAACTCCAGTCTTTTAGCAATGCCATCTTCGCTTAAACGTTCACGTTCACTCTCAACTTTCGCTCTTAGTTTAGCTTGCCTTGCCTTGAGTTTGAGGTAATCATCCATATCATCTGGTGGCATGTAGCCTATGAGTGAGGAGAATCTTCTTTTTGTAGGATCTTCTTCTGTATAGAATTGCCTCATCTCATTTTTGATAGCTTCAAGTTCCAGTGGATGTTGTGCAGCATTAGGATCATGTATACCCTCATCGGCAGGGATTGGCTTTCTTTTTCTGTTGAAGAGCTTTGGTTGTGATGTAGGAAAGGTGAGAGCAGTGGTGGATGCCTGACTAACAGTTGTTGAAACAACTGGTGTCTCAACATCTGTTGTCATTACAACTGCTGATATGTCAGCAGTTGTCTTCTGCTTTTGAGCAGGGGATGGAAGTGGTGAGGTAGTTTTTGAAGGTGGTGATGGTGGTGATGAGTCATCATCAGGAATGAAAACCCTTCTCCTTTTTAATGTAGGAGAGGCTGATGATGTTTTGGGTGGATCAGTGGTTTGAGAGTGAGTGACAGTGGTTGGTGATTGACAGACAATGATTGAAACAACTGGTGTTTCAATCACTGTTGTCATTACAGCAGATGTTGTAACATCTGCTGTCTTCTGCTTTATGGCAGGAGGCAGTGGTGGTGTCATGATTGTAGATGATGATGGTGGTGGAACATTGATTGTGGTTTGTGATTGAGTGGTGTGTGTTGGAGTTGTGTGTGTTGATGTAACAGCTGTTTGGCTAGCAGTAGTTTTTGTAACTACTGTTGCATTAGCTGTTTGAGATGTTTGCTTTGCTTGCTCAGGTTCAACACACAGGCCATGTTCTATTCCCTTTTTCTTCATCTGCTTTATCATCTCCCCCTTTTTGGCATTATCTGCAAGGGGGTCATCAAAGAATAGTAAGGTTGAAGGAACTTTGCCAGTGGTAGTTTGGATGCTGGCCTTTATAGCCTTGATATCTGCTTGAGTATCCTTGAACCTTGATTCCACCATATTGGTCAGCATTTGTATATGCATTTCATGCTGCAGATCAGCCACTTGTTTTTGTCTTTCAAGCATGGGTTGAAACAGATTCCAGAGCTCATTTGCAGCAAGTGCTTGTGGTGGAGCAGGTGCTTGAGGTGGAATTGCAGTGGACTGTGCTTTTTGAGCTTTTAAAATCTCTTGCACAATCTCCTTTATTTCAGAAACTGATTCTTCAAGTTTTTCAACTCTGCCCGTCAATTCCTGATATCTTGAATCATCACCTACTTTAGTAGGATAATCTGAATCCCCACCATCAGTGGTTATATCAATGTGTGACTTAGGAACAGAGTCCCAAAAATCACCCATTGATGCCCCTTGTTCTTGGTACTGGGGACTTCTTTCTTCAGCACTCGATAAACCTTTGATGGTACCAGTGGTTAGATCCAACTCACTGGTGGTTACCGAAGTTGCCATGGAAGAAATTGCCTTCAAGGGAGTCTTACTTATGAAACAACTATCCAACTGAGGATCTGTTGATCCACCAGTTGTAGTTGCTGCTCCACTTGAACTACCACCGAGAGTTACTTGTAACTCAGGGGGTGTAACCTCCTCAATTGTTGCTGGGATAGCAGGAGTAGTAGCATCAGACCCAGTCACCTGTGGGGGTATACTCTCAGTGACAGGTGATAGAGAGGAACTGGTTTGTGTCTGAGCTATAGCAGCTGCATACAACCAAGGTAGCATGGATTGTGGCATTATTATTGGTGAGGGAATGGGAGTTGAAAGAGACATGTCCTTGGGATCAGGACTGTGGAAGATAGAGCCAAGTGGATCTAGAGCTTCATAATTTGGTGTCCCTGTGATTACAACCTGATCCTTTTGTGAGGATGCAGGAGGAGTTTCAGGCATGGGTTGAGATCTTTCTTCCAACTGCTGTGAGGAAGTAGCAGCAGTGGTTTGTGGTGACTTTTGTGTTGTCACAGGCATTTCCTCTGGGATCTCATCTTCCAGAGTTGCCTTTGTTTTGGGTTTGGTGGGTTTTCTGGATGTTTTTCTTTTGGTCTTTTTGGTGATGTCAGGTGTGACAACCCGCACTAAACCAGGTATCCGTACAACTTAATTAATGATTAATTACTGCTTAATTACTGTGCTTGATTGAAACTAGCTGATAAACTGCTATCTGCATACTGATACATGCACTTACTTGCATCATACTTTATTTGCTGTCACTACATTATTTACATACGGCACCTCAGTGACAAACTTGATGCACAAAAAGCACAGTAGCACTAAACGGATACACGGCAAACATGCTGATATGACCAGCATCAGGCAGACACTGCCTCTAAGGCCTGTTAAGAGCCTCATATATTTTGGCTACACTGGTAGTGAGTGTAGGATATAAGGGTTGTGTTACCGCGTCTCTAGGGATAAGATACACTGATTCGGATGTGCCAAAAACATACTTTAAGTACCAAACACAGCACTTTAATAATTTAACCAGCTTCTAGCTGACTAGTAAAGTGCCAGAAAAGGAGAAAATAACACTAGACACTTTCTAAAGTGTCGGGAAAACAAAATGTGTCACTAAAAATGTAATAACGACACTTTAAAGCGTTACAAAAGACTTTAACGGATTTCTATCCAACCGAACAACCGGACTATACCCGGAACATGAAAATATTAGTATTTTCACTATTTTTATTTTTCTGAGCCAGTTAGGGTCCCTGATTACCCTAACACCCGTCATAACGTGCAACATATAACTAACGAGGTTAGATACTTAACCTAACCTATTTAACCTAAACTATATCCTAACCATCTAGTTTGGATCGAAACCCCCCCCCCCTTGCTCTCGTAACCGGCCCCAAAAACCAAAGGGGACACCCCTAAGTACAACTTTGATTATTTTATTTCCTATGTTGGGTATCAAGCAAGCACAAGAACCATGGGTTAATTAACTCTAATATTGTCTATAAGATCTTGCATTATCATAACATTATCATCTCACCACAAAACAAACAACACACTACTCTCTCTTGTCTCCCCACTCTCGGCCGAACATCATCCTCACCACCATCATACTTTCGGCCCTTGCACTCATCATTCCAACATCATACACACATCCAAGATCACGTATTTGGAGCTCTTGTGCACTCGGAACACGAAGGACCTCCACCGTTGGCTTTTATCCACCCCGTTTTCGTCACGATTCTTCCCTAGCCCCGAGCTAGAGGTATATTGTTTAAAACTCATTCTTGAATGTATTCAAAGTGGTTAAAAGAACTTTCGTCGGTTAAAGATCGTAAACATGCGTTTTGAAACTTTAAAGTCTACTAAAATCACAAAAATGGAGGTTAATAGCATATAACTTGTGTAAAAGTCGTAGGACTTGAAATATGTGATTATTGAGACCCGATCTATGATGTGGTAGCTCGGATCTCCGTTTAACCCGACTTTGTAAAATCACGTATCATCACATAAGCTCGTTTTTGAAAGATACAAGGGTTAAAGGTAAAACACTACCACATTTAGAGCATGAACTTGTGTAAAAGAATTTTACTTGTGTAAAAGTGATTTAACCGGTAAAATAGTGTTTAAAACTAGCGGATCTACGTATCTGCAAGTGGTATTTTTGAAAGACCACACTTTAAAGAAATCATATTTTTCTAAAGATGAATCTTACACTAATAAATATGGTTTTATAAACCACAAGTGTGTGGACACTTGTGAAATGAAGAGATCCGACAAAGAAGTAAATTTGTCACTTGTTACTAGAAGTTGTAAAAGCGGATTTCTCTAAACACGAGGTTTTTACAAGCTTAAAGTGACTTTATATAAAGATCTACATATATAAAGGTGATTCACATTAAAGATGCGGAAAAACTACAAGTTCATGCGATTATGCAAATTTACATACTTGTCGACTAGTTTGTTGTGTCGGAAATTGTTTGATTGAATAAAGAAGATTGTTGATTGATTTGTTAAAAGAAAATGATACGCTTGAAAGCGTGGCCACCTCCAGTTACAGAGGAAACTCTGGCGAAATTTTCTAAAAACCTAACACTTAGACTTGTTACACAACAAGTGTTAGAACTATTTTTGGACATATTTTCAAAACATAAATTTCGCCAGCACTATATTTTACTAAATATTCGGAGGTGGGATTTTCACAAAGATTAACGTGATAAATATATTTGTCACAACACTGTTTATGATTATTTTGTGAAAATACATAAATATTATTTTAGAATGAAAATAATATTTACAAGTGTTAATGATACCAAAACTCTCCGAACGCTTCCACAAACATATAAGTTACACCGGTAATTACATTACCACAAGATTGATAAAAACGTAACTTACGCACATGTATTGTATCCCCCATCCTTGGGAAGAAGAATAACTACCAAGTGTATACGGAACATAAACATGAAATAGTTGTCTAACTATTTCCCAAAGACATAAACTGTAAAGCTAAGGCACGGCCGTCCGTCTAATAGAATTAGCGCTTGTAGGTCGTTGCACAGCTTACTGTATTGGAGACACTTGGTAGAGACGCGCATTCACTGTGAGTTCATGTCCCCCTTTTCTCTAACTGTTTTCAGTTTACTTAACCGCGGGGGTGAAATACATGTTACTATGATTTACGAGTACTTTACAACGGTATGTTTAACGTAAGGAGGTGTTATACGATCATGTGAGTGGATAGGAACAACATGGGGCCATTAGTCCTCATGGAGGGACCGAGGGACAGGAGCGGTAGATCTATCTGGGTGTAGCGAGCCCAGCCCCCGGCCAAACTAGAAACGGACCGTGGGGTGACTTTGTCCACATACTTTGCCGTGGCGAAATCTGCTAGGTTTGAGTCTCCCTATTTGCACTTCACATATGTCAGTGGCCTTGCAAACCATTGGTGATCACAAGTCCTCTTACAACTGCTACATACCACAACTATTTTATACTCACAAGTGTTTACTTACTCACTTACACATGAACTCGCTCAACATTATTGTTGATTTTTCAACTCACATGTATTTCAGGAAATTAAACGGATCTGGCACGGTATGGAACGTTTTCCGCTGCATAATGTCATGAAGTCATCAGGGTTTAGGGGATGTGTCTCTTACCTGGACAAGACACAGTCCCTAAATCACGTTTATGTTTATGTTATAAGTTGTTATGTCTTTTGAACAAGGTTGTTGTCGTTGGAGTATGTTCTCGTCAAACAATGGTATTGTATGTTATTTTCAAACTTAATGGATGACTTGCATGGTTTTTAAATTCATATAGCTTTGTTATGATTAAGCTATGGTATTAAGAAGTCACACCAAAGTTAACCACGCTTCCGCAAAACCAGGGTGTGACAGCTTGGTATCAGAGCTCTGATCATAGCGAACTAGGATTCTGTCTCGAGTCTAGACTATGATCACTAGGGCTCTCACGAAAACATTTTCTACATACCACTTAAGTCCAGATCCACACTTTTTACAAACAAATGTTGAGCACATTTTATTAATTATAAGTTCAGCTTGGAGGGCTGAGGATCGATCTGGAGGATCGAGATGGTCAAGGTAGTTGAGCACGTTGGTTTGTTATAGGATCGATCTGGAGGATCGAGGTGATTAAGGTAGTTGAGCACGTTGGTTTGTTATAGGATCGATCTGGAGGATCGAGGTTTGGTTTAAGTGAAGGATAGAGCAGTCATGTGGACTGGATGGTTTTGGCTAGTAAGACTAGGAGGATTATGTGATGCCTTACTTGGTAACTTATGTGATTATCTGATTATGTGATTGACTGTTTGTGCATACTTGTGTTTATGTTACAGATACATGGATTCGGCTGATTCAGGTGGTTCAGACATCACCGACCCCAGGCATATTGTATCGGATGACCTGGAGTCGTCAGAGCATGAGGTTTATACGTCAGACTTCACCAGCACGGATGATGATGACTTTCAGCCATTCGCCTTACCCGACGGCGTTGATGAGCTCCCAGTTGGTCTTCCAGCCGGGGATCTACCACTCGTTGTGATCCCTGCTCCAGTACCCCTTGCAGCATACCCTGTTTTACCCATCGACGAGGAGGAGGACGACGTCGATATGTTTGAGGAGGAGCCTTTGGAGGATGCTCAGGGCGAGGCCCTACCTGCTGTTGCTCCCTTACTGATCGCAGATGCTCCTGCTGCGGAGTCACCTGCTCATTCCCCAGTCGCGGACTCCTTTGAGTCTGTGGCTTCTGTACCCACACATGCTCATAGTGCGCAGCACTTCTCCCATGGGTCCGATTCTGACCAGGCTTTTTCTGTTGCTTCCGTACCTGGGCTTATTTTTGACCATGACGACGAGGGAGATTCAGATCCTATGTTTCCACCAGGATTTGATCCTGACCGTGATTTAGAGTTTGTCCCGATGGACGAGATGATGGAGGATCTAGCAGATCCTATTGACCCTTTTGATCCGATTGATCCCGATTTTGATTTTGACATGGCGTTTGATGATCATGAGCTTGCCATTGCACCTGAGCAGGCAGCTGCCCTTGACCCTTTACCAGAGCATGACCCTGTGCATGCTGATGTACCCTTCGAGCCCATTGCTGATGATCACCACATAGATGTTCCTGTTGATCCCATTGGTCCTTTACCCATTGTTGCTGTACCAGTTGACCCCCCTCTCGAGCACTTGGCACCCGTTCACCCTGTTGTTGCTCCCTTATTTGATCCCGTTCCCATAGAGCCCGGACATGCACCGTTCGCGGCACATATGGATCCACCGGACGAGTCTGCCCAGCATGGCTGGATACCGGCAGACGAGGACGTTCCCCCATTCCCTCCACAGATTCCTGTTACACCACATACTGACTTTTCGTTTCAGGTTCCCATGTATATACCTCCAGCGGGGCCTGGAGAGGGCTCTTCAGCCCACCCATCAGGGCATGTACCGATGCCCATGCCTTTCATGCCTCAGATTCCTTTTGTTCCACCTACTACAGCTCCTTTTGGGGTGGCACCCTTTGACCCCACACGTGAGCCACTGCTGTGGTCACCATTTTCCCCGATGCCACCCACTGATCCATACCACAGGTTCCACGTGGGACACACCATCGAGGATGTATTGATGTCATTTGTACACCAGCATGAGTCGCATGAGCAGCGACTACAGGAGTTGGAGAGAGCCCGTCTGCAGCCATGTCAGTGCCATGGCCGGGTACCTTCTCCGTTACAGCCGTTTCGACCTTTACCCCCTGACTATGCTGCTCGTCTTACTACTTTGGAGCAGCAGATTGCTTCCGTTATTCGTACACAGCAGGCGATGGAGGCGGACTGGTTACAGTTGCGCCGTTTGTTTTATACCCATTTTCCTCCTCCACCACCATCTACTTAGAGCTCATCGGTGCCACTTGGGTAGGCGAGGTGATAAGGCGGCGATTGCTTTTTGACTGCACAGCTTTTTGAGGAGACTACGTTATGACTTGACTTTTGTTATGTACTTGATGTTGTATTGATACTGATGTAGCTTTTGACAGGGGTTATGTGGCCCCTAGTGATTGATGATTGTATGTATACACTTACGATGTGGTCTCATTTATATGGCAATCGCAGTTTTCTCACCATATTTGGATTTGCTTGATTACTGGTTTGTATTTTATGACATGGAATGTTGTGTGATTAACATTTGTGATATGTGATAACATGAGGTGTTATGTGATTATACTATTACTACCGTTATATACGTACACTATATTACGAACTGATTTACGTATTATAACAACGGAGCCTTACAATGACCTAACCAACTTAAACCATCTTTTAGAAGATGCCGCCAAGACGCGAACCAAACATGCCCACTAACGAGGCAGAACTACAACAGATCATTGCGGCTGCCATAGCACAGTACGCAGCATCTCAGCCAGGAGCAAGCGGAAGTGTTAATCAAGGCAATAACAATCCACCTCACGGTAATACCACGCCATTCGAACCTACCATGAACTAGTTGGAGATTTTAGCGGTGATGCTAATGCCAAACACATGTTTTAACATACGTGCAGGATGCACCTACAAGCAGTTCTTAGACTGCAAACCAGTTAACTTCGATGGCACAGGAGGTGCAGTTGCCTTTACCCGCTGGGCTGAGAAAACCGATTCTGTCTTACGCATGAGCAAGTGTGCAGAGGATCAGCAAGTCACATACATTTCAGGGCTGTTTCTAGACGGAGCCCTATCTTGGTGGAACTTACAAGTCCAAACACTAGGCGAAGCTGCCGCCTACGCCCTGACTTGGGCCGAATTGAAAGAACTGATGCGCAAAAAGTACTGTTCACGCGCAGAAATTCAAAGGTTGGAGACTGAATTTTGGCACTTAAAGATGGATGGACCGAAGGTAGCAGAGTACGTTCAGAGGTTTCATGACCTATCTCAAGTGGTTCCTTATATGGTCACGCCAGAATACAAACGAATCGAGCGCTTCATTTGGGGTTTGGCTCCCCAAATAATAAGCATGGTAACCTCCTCCAAACCAGCAACTATCACTGAAGCCATCGATTTGAGCGTGGCACTCACCGAGGAGGCGATTCGTCTAAACAAGTTTGATGAAGTCAAGGCAAAGAAGACAGAGACTCACGTTGAGTCCTCAGGAGATAACAAAAGGAAGTTTTCAAACTTCAAACAAGGTGTCAGTATGGCAGTAAAGAAAGGAAAATCAGCTGGCGGTACCAAGAGAGGAAAAGGGTACCAGGGCACCCAGCCCAGATGCAACAACTGCCAACGCCACCATACTGGCCAGTGTAACGTAAGAGTTTGTGAATCTTGTGGAAAACCGGGCCACACAAAGGAATCATGTTGGGCTAGTGCAGGCCACGGTGGCCAGGGAGGATATGGAAATAGGAATGATAACCGGGGTGGAAATGGGAATCGCCCGCAAGGAAATTTTGGAGGAAACAGAAACCGAGGCTACAATGCAAATCAGGCTGGCAATGCCAACCAGAACAACACCCCAGCTGGAAACGGGGATGGAAACGGGCAGAGACTCGGATGTTATAACTGCGGGGAAATCGGGCATTTCAAGAAGAACTGCCCAACGTTGAATCAAGCCCGTGGTAGAGTGTTCCAACTCGAAGCTAGAGAAGCACGCCAAGATCCAAATGTTGTTACGGGTACGTTCCCTATCAATCAACGCTATGCATCCGTTTTATTTGATACTGGTGCCGACTATAGCTTCGTATCATTAGAATTTAAGAATATGCTTGGGTTAGCTGCTAATAAGTTAGACATACCCTACTCGATCGAATTAGCTAATGGAAAGTTAGTTGGAGCCGACGAAGTAATCAGAGGTTGCGTGATAGAATTAGGAGAACGCGAGTTTACTCTGGATCTGCTACCAGTCCAATTGGGAAGCTTCGACGTGGTGGTAGGAATGGATTGGTTATCTGGAAACAAGGCTGAGATAGTATGTCACGAGAAAGTTGTTCGTATCCCAACTGATGATGGTGAGACGATTGTGGTTCACGGAGAGAAGCGTGACACACCGCTAAGATTTATCAGCTGCTTGAAGGCAAGGAAGTGTTTACAGAAAGGATGTGTTGCTTTTCTGGCACACATCGTAGACAAGAAGGCTGCTGAGCCAACAATCGAGGACATCCCTGTCGTAAGGGAGTATTCAGAAGTATTCCCAGAAGACTTACCCGGACTGCCACCTCAGAGGCAAGTGGAGTTTCACATTGACTTAGTTCCAGGCGCAGCGCCTGTAGCTAAGGCACCTTACAGACTTGCGCCGTCTGAGATGCAGGAATTGTCAACGCAACTTCAAGAGTTGTTAGACAAGGGTTTTATCCGACCAAGCTTCTCGCCTTGGGGAGCTCCGGTCTTGTTTGTCAAGAAGAAGGACGGAAGTTTCCGCATGTGTATTGACTACAGAGAATTGAACAAGCTGACGATCAAGAACAGGTATCCACTGCCAAGAATCGACGATCTGTTCGATCAACTTCAAGGCTCAAGCTGTTACTCTAAGATCGATCTTCGATCTGGATACCATCAATTAAGGATACAGGAGGAAAGTATCCCGAAAACAGCCTTCCGAACTCGTTATGGACACTACGAGTTCCTCGTGATGCCATTTGGTTTGACAAACGCACCTGCGGTATTCATGGATCTAATGAATAGAGTTTGCAAGCCATACTTAGACAAGTTCGTGATTGTATTCATCGACGACATCTTGATTTACTCAAAGACGAAGGCTGAACACGAACAACATCTTAGAACCATATTGGAGCTGCTAAAGAAGGAACAACTGTACGCCAAATTCTCCAAGTGCGAGTTTTGGCTACGCGAAGTCCAGTTTCTCGGACATGTGGTTAATGGGGATGGAATTCATGTTGATCCCACAAAGATCGAGGCAATCAAGAATTGGGAGACGCCTACAACGCCAACCGAGATTCGACAATTCTTGGGTTTGGCTGGCTACTATCGAAGGTTCATCGAGGATTTTTCGAAAATCGCTCAACCTTTGACGCTCCTCACGCAGAAGGACAAGACATTTGATTGGGGGATCAAACAGGATGAAGCGTTCCAGATATTGAAGGATAAGCTTTGTAACGCGCCAATCTTAGCTCTACCAGAAGGTACTGACGATTTTGTGGTATACTGCGACGCATCGCGTCAGGGGTTGGGTTGCGTGTTAATGCAACGCCAAAAGGTCATTGCTTATGCATCGCGCCAACTGAAAGTGCACGAAAAGAACTATACCACCCACGATTTAGAGCTTGGCGCAGTGGTTTTCGCTTTAAAGATCTGGAGACACTACCTGTATGGTACAAAGTGCACAATCTTCACGAATCACAAAAGCCTACAGCACATATTCAACCAGAAGGAGTTGAATATGAGGCAAAGACGATGGGTTGAATTATTGAACGATTACGACTGCGAGATAAAATATCACCCAGGGAAGGCGAATGTAGTCGCCGATGCCCTAAGTCGTAAAGAAAGAATCAAGCCCATAAGGATTAGAGCATTGGAAATGATTATACGAACCGATCTCTCCTCGCGCATTCGCGCTGCACAAAAGGAAGCTCTCAAGGAGGGAAATCTTGAGGAAGAATATCTCCGTGGAATGGAGAAGCTTTTGGTACCAAACGAGGAAGGAACGTTATGCTTTGAGAAAAGGATTTGGGTTCCTCTGTTTGGTGGATTAAGGGAAGTTATTTTCAACGAAGCGCACAAGTCACGGTACTCTATCCACCCTGGATCGGATAAGATGTATCAAGATCTCAAGGATTACTATTGGTGGCCTAGAATGAAAGGCGACGTTGCTGTCTACGTGAGCAAATGTTTAACGTGCGCTAAGGTCAAGGCAGAATACCAGAAGCCTTCGGGACTTCTGCAACAACCTGAGATTCCCAAGTGGAAATGGGAACAAATCTCAATGGATTTTGTTACAAAACTGCCAAGAACGCCAAGAGGCCATGATATGATTTGGGTGATTGTTGACCGCCTAACAAAATCCGCACACTTTCTGCCAATCAAGGAGAAAGACAGTACTAGTAAACTTGCGGAAATTTACTTGAGAGAGATCGTAGCACGTCATGGAGTACCACTCTCGATCATCTCTGATAGAGACGGAAGATTTGTGTCAAGAATATGGCAATCTTTCCAAGAATCTTTTGGCTCACAATTGAATCTGAGCACTGCATTCCATCCGCAAACTGATGGCCAGAGCGAGCGAACAATACAAACGTTGGAAGACATGCTGAGGGCATGTGTTATGGATTTAGGCGGTAGCTGGGATAAACACTTACCTTTGGTCGAATTTTCATACAACAACAGCTACCACACCAGTATTGGTGTCGCGCCATTTGAGGCCCTATACGGACGCAAGTGCCGATCGCCACTATGTTGGTCTGACGCAGGTGATAGGCAGCTTGCTGGTCCCGAAATCGTCCAAGAGACGACAGACAAAATTTCGCAAATACTTAAACGCATAGAAGCCGCTCGCCACAGACAAAAGGCCTACGCGGATCCAAACCGGAAGCATGTGGACTTCCAAGTCGGAGAAATGGTGTTGTTAAAGGTTTCACCCTGGAAAGGGGTAGCGCGCTTTGGAAAACGTGGAAAGTTGAATCCACGCTACATTGGTCCCTTCAGAATTCTGGAAAGAATTGGGACAGTGGCATACAAGTTGGACCTACCTGCTGAACTGAATGGTGTTCACGATACATTTCATGTATCCAATTTAAAGAAAAGTCCAACTCAAATTGACGTTTCCATTCCTATCGACGAGATACATATTGACGACACGCTCCACTTTGTTGAAGAACCTGTTGAGGTCACGGATTGGAAAATTAACAAGACCCGCCGGAGCAGTGTCAAACTCGTCAAGGTTCGTTGGAATGCCAGACATGGTCCTGAATTCACATGGGAACGTGAGGACCGGATGAAAGAAAAATACCCCCACTTATTTCCTAAGAACTCTGCATCTACAAGCAGAACTTAAATTTCGGGACAACCCGCACTAAACCAGGTATCCGTACAACTTAATTAATGATTAATTACTGCTTAATTACTGTGCTTGATTGAAACTAGCTGATAAACTGCTATCTGCATACTGATACATGCACTTACTTGCATCATACTTTATTTGCTGTCACTACATTATTTACATACGGCACCTCAGTGACAAACTTGATGCACAAAAAGCACAGTAGCACTAAACGGATACACGGCAAACATGCTGATATGACCAGCATCAGGCAGACACTGCCTCTAAGGCCTGTTAAGAGCCTCATATATTTTGGCTACACTGGTAGTGAGTGTAGGATATAAGGGTTGTGTTACCGCGTCTCTAGGGATAAGATACACTGATTCGGATGTGCCAAAAACATACTTTAAGTACCAAACACAGCACTTTAATAATTTAACCAGCTTCTAGCTGACTAGTAAAGTGCCAGAAAAGGAGAAAATAACACTAGACACTTTCTAAAGTGTCGGGAAAACAAAATGTGTCACTAAAAATGTAATAACGACACTTTAAAGCGTTACAAAAGACTTTAACGGATTTCTATCCAACCGAACAACCGGACTATACCCGGAACATGAAAATATTAGTATTTTCACTATTTTTATTTTTCTGAGCCAGTTAGGGTCCCTGATTACCCTAACACCCGTCATAACGTGCAACATATAACTAACGAGGTTAGATACTTAACCTAACCTATTTAACCTAAACTATATCCTAACCATCTAGTTTGGATCGAACCCCCCCCCCTTGCTCTCGTAACTGGCCCCAAAAACCAAAGGGGACACCCCTAAGTACAACTTTGATTATTTTATTTCCTATGTTGGGTATCAAGCAAGCACAAGAACCATGGGGTAATTAACTCTAATATTGTCTATAAGATCTTGCATTATCATAACATTATCATCTCACCACAAAACAAACAACACACTACTCTCTCTTGTCTCCCCACTCTCGGCCGAACATCATCCTCACCACCATCATACTTTCGGCCCTTGCACTCATCATTCCAACATCATACACACATCCAAGATCACGTATTTGGAGCTCTTGTGCACTCGGAACACGAAGGACCTCCACCGTTGGCTTTTATCCACCCCGTTTTCGTCACGATTCTTCCCTAGCCCCGAGCTAGAGGTATATTGTTTAAAACTCATTCTTGAATGTATTCAAAGTGGTTAAAAGAACTTTCGTCGGTTAAAGATCGTAAACATGCGTTTTGAAACTTTAAAGTCTACTAAAATCACAAAAATGGAGGTTAATAGCATATAACTTGTGTAAAAGTCGTAGGACTTGAAATATGTGATTATTGAGACCCGATCTATGATGTGGTAGCTCGGATCTCCGTTTAACCCGACTTTGTAAAATCACGTATCATCACATAAGCTCGGTTTTGAAAGATACAAGGGTTAAAGGTAAAACACTACCACATTTAGAGCATGAACTTGTGTAAAAGAATTTTACTTGTGTAAAAGTGATTTAACCGGTAAAATAGTGTTTAAAACTAGCGGATCTACGTATCTGCAAGTGGTATTTTTGAAAGACCACACTTTAAAGAAATCATATTTTTCTAAAGATGAATCTTACACTAATAAATATGGTTTTATAAACCACAAGTGTGTGGACACTTGTGAAATGAAGAGATCCGACAAAGAAGTAAATTTGTCACTTGTTACTAGAAGTTGTAAAAGCGGATTTCTCTAAACACGAGGTTTTTACAAGCTTAAAGCGACTTTATATAAAGATCTACATATATAAAGGTGATTCACATTAAAGATGCGGAAAAACTACAAGTTCATGCGATTATGCAAATTTACATACTTGTCGACTAGTTTGTTGTGTCGGAAATTGTTTGATTGAATAAAGAAGATTGTTGATTGATTTGTTAAAAGAAAATGATACGCTTGAAAGCGTGGCCACCTCCAGTTACAGAGGAAACTCTGGCGAAATTTTCTAAAAACCTAACACTTAGACTTGTTACACAACAAGTGTTAGAACTATTTTTGGACATATTTTCAAAACATAAATTTCGCCAGCACTATATTTTACTAAATATTCGGAGGTGGGATTTTCACAAAGATTAACGTGATAAATATATTTGTCACAACACTGTTTATGATTATTTTGTGAAAATACATAAATATTATTTTAGAATGAAAATAATATTTACAAGTGTTAATGATACCAAAACTCTCCGAACGCTTCCACAAACATATAAGTTACACCGGTAATTACATTACCACAAGATTGATAAAAACGTAACTTACGCACATGTATTGTATCCCCCATCCTTGGGAAGAAGAATAACTACCAAGTGTATACGGAACATAAACATGAAATAGTTGTCTAACTATTTCCCAAAGACATAAACTGTAAAGCTAAGGCACGACCGTCCGTCTAATAGAATTAGCGCTTGTAGGTCGTTGCACAGCTTACTGTATTGGAGACACTTGGTAGAGACACGCATTCACTGTGAGTTCATGTCCCCCTTTTCTCTAACTGTTTTCAGTTTACTTAACCGCGGGGGTGAAATACATGTTACTATGATTTACGAGTACTTTACAACGGTATGTTTAACGTAAGGAGGTGTTATACGATCATGTGAGTGGATAGGAACAACATGGGGCCATTAGTCCTCATGGAGGGACCGAGGGACAGGAGCGGTAGATCTATCTGGGTGTAGCGAGCCCAGCCCCCGGCCAAACTAGAAACGGACCGTGGGGTGACTTTGTCCACATACTTTGCCGTGGCGAAATCTGCTAGGTTTGAGTCTCCCTATTTGCACTTCACATATGTTAGTGGCCTTGCAAACCATTGGTGATCACAAGTCCTCTTACAACTGCTACATACCACAACTATTTTATACTCACAAGTGTTTACATACTCACTTACACATGAACTCGCTCAACATTATTGTTGATTTTTCAACTCACATGTATTTCAGGAAATTAAACGGATCTGGCACGGTATGGAACGTTTTCCGCTGCATAATGTCATGAAGTCATCAGGGTTTAGGGGATGTGTCTCTTACCTGGACAAGACACAGTCCCTAAATCACGTTTATGTTTATGTTATAAGTTGTTATGTCTTTTGAACAAGGTTGTTGTCGTTGGAGTATGTTCTCGTCAAACAATGGTATTGTATGTTATTTTCAAACTTAATGGATGACTTGCATGGTTTTTAAATTCATATAGCTTTGTTATGATTAAGCTATGGTATTAAGAAGTCACACAAAAGTTAACCACGCTTCCGCAAAGCCAGGGTGTGACATCAGGTGTGGGTTTCAAAGCAGTGGTTGTGCTGCTTTGATCACCTGGAGCAGTGGGCTCAGCAGCTGATACCTGAGGAGCAGTTGTAACCGCTAAAATCTGCTCAGGTACCCCTGCTTTTGTTTTTATTGGTGCCAACATTCTAGTGAATGTTTCAGGTGTCAAGCTTTTTATTTGAAAATAGACACCTTGTTTAAGCAAATTTTCATTTTTCTTATCAAATTTTTGTAAAAAATAATAACTCAAAAATCTCGGAAACAACAAAAATGCTTTACTTTCAACGTTTTTCACCATGTCATTGAAAATCTCCTGGGAGTAGTTGTAGTCCTTATTATTCAAAATAGCGTAACCTAGGCATTGAATTTTCAATGGTATTTCGTTAAAAGATGTTGTTTTATTCGAAGCACACATCAGAAGTGTGTGAAATAAAAATCTGGGTGCAGATGGAAAATAACCCTTTTGTAGGGTGTCTACCTTTGACTGTTCTGCATAGCCCCTTTTCAGAAAATCAGCTTTTAACTCGTTTTTGTCAAAGGAAGGTTTACCTTTCTGATCATCGAGTTTGAAGATTTCTGATAGTGATTGCGGAGTGATTTGAATCGCCGTACCCTGTATCGAGGAGTTAATGGCTACTACTTTATCATCTTGTTTTTCAAGCGTAGCATTTTTCCAGAACTCTCTCTGGGTTTGCAGATATATGGGGGCGTCTACTGTCAACAAAGTTTTGTACTTTGATGTAGATATGGTGTCGAGAATGGAATCGAAGGTATGGTTGTTTGTGGGTTTTGTGAGTAAACCCAAATAGTTGTGAGATTGTTTGTATGGTATCTCGATGGGTTCTTCGGCCGTTTGAGCGACCTCTTTGGAAGGTGATGGTGATTTAGGTTTTGATTTTGATTTTGACTTTGATTTTGTCATTTTTGCGGAGAAGAACGAAGAAGGATTTTGGAGATTTTGAGAGGAAGGGTTGGAAACTGCTATGAGAAGAGAATTTTGGAATTCAATTCGACAGTGTAAAACCCTGTTTGGGGTTTAGGGCAGGGTTTTATTTAGGGAGAAAAAATGTTCGCGATTGTGGCAGCGGTTATTTTGATCTGAGGGCTAAAAACTGACCACGTGTCAAACACTGATGAAACGGATGAAGAATGGAGAATAGTTGTTTTAGGGGCCACTGACGTATCAAGCATCAGTGATTACAACGGTAAAAATTGTGAGCAGTGGATGATTTTTACTATCAGTGGATAGCATATCAGTGGATAGAACACTGATTTTGAACATCAGTGCTTGTTAAGATAATGAAGGATCAGTGGTTAACTTTCAACAGTGGACAGTGCTTAGAGATCAGACGTTGGAACAAAACAGTGGTTAGGGTAGATTTTAAGGACAGGTATTCCAACAACAGTTTTGAGAATTTTCATTCAAGGTTTTGCCACAAGTCAATTTTGAAGGACAGTGGTTTAGTACCCCAGATGATGAAAACTTTTTCCTAAGGCAACTCTTTTTCGTTTAATATTCAATTAAAACATGAGTGCCCTAGTAATTCAGGCACAGTTAGTAATCAACCTTTGATAAAAAAAATTAGGAGCAAACCTGAGTATGACATGATCTTGACATATGTACCATTTCCTTTTGACCCATATAAGAGAATAATAATACCAACAAAAAATAAGGTATTATATCCTGACAGGAACTGAAACCATTGCCAACAAAAACAAGCAACAGTTTCAAATATATTATTCTAAAAAAATGAACAATATATCCTGATTATTCGAGAAAATCCTTTTAAGAAAAAAATGGTTAAGGATTTTCTGAGAACAGTATAAAAAAAATCTGGTATATTTTCAAAAGAAAACATAATCATATCATTCTCAAGTTATTGAAAATGGTCAGTGGTTTGAAATATTGAATACATTTTGACCACTGTTAAGGACCATTTGATTGTCAGTTGATTGCAAACATGGTTCCCTTTGAAGTTCATTCACTGGAATCAAAACCTTTTCCTGAATCAGATGAATGCACACAGTTGCTTAATGACCATTTTACCCTAAACTTTGACTCATAAGTGTTTTATGTTTATACTCTTTTCTTTTGACATCAAAAGTTTTGAGATAAACACACTTCTGAGTTTTTGTGAATTTTCTTCTTCCCTTTTTACCCTTCCCTAATCATAAGTATTTATTGAAGGAGTACTTGTTCCAGAATCATTTTGTAGTAATGTTTTGAGAGATTTGGTCATTTCTGCACATGCTTATGCCAACCTTCTCATTACCTATGATCCGGACATTTTTGACTCCTGATTTTCTTAATGTATTTTAACAAAGTCGATTTTGTCCTTCTGAAGAACTCAACCTGTTTTCAACACATAAGGTCTGAATGACTAAAGTTTTGCTTTCCCTCTTTTTAAGTTAGCAAAAAACCAATGTTTTTATGAACATAGGTTTTGTTAATCTGAGGTTCATACTTTAGTATTTATGAAAACATCACAAATTACACATCAACTTTTGAAAATATGAAATGATCCCACAGTTTAACAGATATGTTTTTAGATCTGAAAACTATGAGTGGCTTATGCATGATATCACTTGTTGTGTGAGATTTGTGTGTCATATGACATCTTGGTTGATTTACAGAGATTCTGAGTAACCATTTTGAACATGATTTACTCGATACTCTGTTTTTCAACAAAATACAACCATCCTTAGTATCAATGAATTTTGAGCTGAACTGTTATGTCAAATTGATTGTTAGATCAAATTTGACTGTCCGAGCTCTGATACCAATTGTTAGGATCGGAGGCTCACATGATTGTGCTAGTTTGTGTAAATTGTATAATCAATAGAGATGAACAGAGATTAAGTGCAGCGGAAATGATCACAAACTTTGTAAACACAATCAATGGAGAAAATAGCTTGATAACATTTGCTTCTCATAGAGTCAAAAGATTACAAATCAAAGCAAAAGATTACAGACATGCTTACAAACTAAACTCCCCCTCAGCCTGATACCCCAAGGATGGTTGCACACAAGATGAAAGGATTGGACTAGAGGAGAAGAACTCGCTCAGTCAATCAAATGTAACAGTACAGGATACTGTTACATTTATAGGCAAACCAAACCACTGGTGTACCTCAGCTGACGTCACCATGAAAGCGACGTCTAACAGCCTAACAACCTGTATCTACTGTCTTTACACAAACACTGCTAAGCCTAACCACTGACTATACATAACACAGTTAATTCACCAAACAGCTGCTCTCCCTTTATGTCAGTGCTTTCCTCAAGGTTGATCAGTCCTTGATTGAGCAGTGCTTTACCATCAGTAGTTGTGACCAGCAGTTGTTGAATACTTCATGGATTTGATCAGCAGTTGAAGGACCAGCAGTAGTTGTATCTGAACAGCGGATAAAGACCATCAGTTGTTATAAATCACTTTCAAGGGGAAAGCTTAATGCAAACTGCTGCTTATTATGAATCCACTATTGTGACCTAGTTTTGGCTTTACATTATCTGTTCCTCTGGTAGGGTTCAATCCCAACAAATGGACTGATTTGGTGTGTTTAATTGATAGGTTTTTGTTAATCAGTGATTAGGGAGTCATTTTGGACATTTTGATGCAAAGAAACATGGTTTTTGAGTCGTTTTTGGGCGATTACAGGGTTTTAGTTCATGTTAAACCCTCAGGTCAGCGTAGATAAACTTGAATATAGCGGATTTAGTTTGAATACAACGAAGTTATTTTTTAATATCGCATAATTAACAAATTCGCCGATCAAACACGAGTGAACTTGTTAATTACTGACGAAGTAGCGACATTGACCCTTTAGCGTAATTATCGAAGGCGACTTCGAGGACAGTGATAAAGAACCACAACGTTTCTAAGCAGCTATCAAGCATTAATGTCAGGAGAACTCAAGAGGGAAATGTTCACTACTGAAGAGATGTATCAAGTTGATCCAGATGACATGGAGGAGATGGATTTGAAATGGCAGATGGCCATGATCACTTTAAGGTTGAAGAAGTTTCAGGACAAGACTAGAAAGCGCCTAGGCCTTGGAAAGGCAGGTTTCGACAAATCCAAGCTGAGATGTTACAACTGCAAGAATTTGGGTCACTTCAAGCGTGAGTGTCCTTTGTTAAAGACTGAAGCTGCACCTGCTGTTAGACAAATTGCTATTGAAGAAACCAACAACAATAACAATGCTGCTCCTAACACACCTAAAGCTCTGGTAGTTGAAGATTATGATTGGGCTGAATAAATCTCTGAAGCTAAGGAACAAGTTAACAAAGCTCTCATGGTAAAGATCTCGAGCGGGTCATCATCTTCATCATAAAAAACAGTCGAGAAACAAGCTGCTGGAATTCCAAAAGGAGATAATGCTGCTGACAAGGGTCTAAAGAGTATTCTCACCCCTTCTGAGCCTGAGAAAGACAAGAATCCCGAAGAAGCTGAGAAGCCTAAGGACCAGGCTCAGAAAGAAGCAACTGATGAGAAGAAAGAGAAAGCAAAAGCCTCAGCTGCGGCCATGAAAACCGAATCCTCAAAGGAAAAGGCTGACAAGGATTTGGTAAATAGCATTCCGCACGAATTTAAAGTGAAATTATGCTCACAATCATGCGTAAATGTCGTGGCACACTATAAGTCTCTCAACCTTGAGATTATGAGGCCGCGTATCAGAGAAAGTTGAATTCAACTTTAGCTGAAATGCAAACTCTAAAAGAATTCGATTTTAGAAAAGATTTTATCATCAATGATTTGACAGAAAGATTAGAAAAATCTTTAAACGAAAACAACAAATTACAAATTATAATAGACAAATGGAATGTCAGTCAAAAGTCCTTCACTGACATAAAAAACTGCCAACGACCAATGTATGTAAAAGATGGGATCGAGTATAAGGATAGGCAAGGAAATGAAAGAAAACTTTTCTTTCCACCACATAGCAAAAACTATGTGCCTGTGCCGACTCCTCATCCCGACAATGATTTGATTGATGATATGTCTTCCACCGCTCAAAACAATTCTTTTACAAATGAAACAACCGCTAATGTTTTTGAAAGTAATGCAGATTCATTTGTGTGTAAAGAAGATGTGTGCAATGAGGATGAAGACTGCGGCGGTTCAAAAATAGGAATAGGTTATTCAAGCGACAGTTATTCGACTGTTAACTGGTCCGCCTGGAACTGTGATAAGAAACAAAATATTCGGGATGAATGTAATAATGGCCATGTGCCTAAATTTAACTCTTTGGATGAATGTAAGGGCCATGTGCCTACATTTAAGACCCGTGATTGTGAACATGCTATGTTTGAATGTCATGATTTAAATTCTGCATTTTGTGATGATAAAAATGTGTGTGAATCTCCTATATTTGTGCCAGAATTGAAAAAGAATATTTTTGGAAAATTCCTCACCGAGGAGATTCCAAAATTTATTCCATCTCGAACAGGTATGACAGATTCAGAAAAGGAAGTCACTGAAGAAAGCAGCAAAGAAGATTCAAACTTTTCTGCCTCAGAAAAGGAAGAAGAAGCTTCAAGTTCTAATGAAGATCAAAATTCAGAAAATTCAAGTGAAGATCGTGCATCAGAAATTTCATCAGATCCTGACAATGATGAAGACTGCTCAGAAGATGAAAGTCGTATTGACAAGAAAATGAAGAAAGTTGAGAGTTCAAGCTACACCACATCAGAAGACTTATCAAACAACTCAAATACACTCATCACATACATCATCTTCTAACACCAAAAGGCCCAGACGCAAACGATGTTTTCGCTGTGGTCATTTAGGACATACAACGAAACATTGTAAAAACAAGAATTTTTCTAAACCAGAACATAATTTCGTTAAAAATTTCACAAAGCAGTTTGATTATTTTAAGAAATCTGTCAAAAATCTGGTTAATTCAACCACTTGTTTTTGGAAACAAAAAGAGGATATCGTGGGACAAAATCACGATAGATCCAACGTGAAACAAATTTGGGTTCCCAAATCAAACTAATCAATGTATATATTTGTATTTCAGAATAAACTCCAGAAATGGCTTAGGATGCTCATGGAATATATCTGGCATGTCAACAGTGGATGTTCAAGGCATATGACTGGCTTAAAGGATCTTCTGAAGAATTTCCGTTTTATTGATGGCGACTTCGTATCCTTCACTGGAGACGAGAAGGGTGGCAAAATCGTTGGAGTAGGAGATGTTCTTTCTGAAGCACTTACGTTAGAAAACGTCAACTATGTTCCAGAATTGTGCTACAATCTCATGAGTGTATCACAAGTCTGTGATAAAGGAATATCGGTGCTGTTTAACGATGTGGAATGTCTTTTTCTCAAGCCTGAATATGTTGTTCCTGCAGAAATGATCATGCTTACTGCTCCTCGATAAAACGACACATACGTGCTCAACATGAAAAATGCCAAGACAAATGATCATCTGACCTGTTTAATTTCAAAGGCTTCAGAATCAGAGTCACTGCTTTGGCATAGGCAATTGGGGTATGTGAATTTCAAAAATATGAACAAACTCTCTAAGTTAAATTTAGTAAGGGGTCTTCCAATAAAAGAGTTTCCTTTTTTCCGAAAAAATGTATCGCATGCGCCCAAGGAAAGCAACACAAGAAATCGCACAAGTCCAAAGCAGTGAATACGATTACTGCGCCTCTTCAATTGACGCATATGGATCTTTTTGGTCCAATAAGTGTTAAAAGTCTTGCTAAAAGATCCTACTGTTTGGTTATTATAGATGATTTCTCTCGCTTTTCATGGGTCTACTTTCTTGAAGCAAAGAATGAAACAGCCGACATTCTCAAGTCATTCATACCTTTGATTGAAAACGTGACCAGATTGAAAGTGAAGTCAATCAGAAGTGATAATGGTTCCGAATTCAAGAATCAAAACTTCATATCCTTCTGTGAAGAAAAAGGAATTCATCTTCAATACAGTGCAGCAAGAACTCCCCAACAAAATGGAGTTGCCGAACGAAAGAACAGAACACTCATCGAAGCTGCAAGAACGATGCTAGTAGATTCAAAACTTCCAACATCTTTTGGGCAGAAGCGGTTAATACTGCGTGCTACGTCTTGAACAGGGCTCTCATCGTCAAACCTCATGGAAAGACTGCTGTCACACCCCGATTTCCACGTGTCACCGGTGGGCCCGGTGGGGAGTATTGTGACGTCATGGTTGGTAACGTAATAGTCAAACAACACAATATTTAATATGCACAGCGGAAGCAATTTAAAAGATATAATACAACCGAATTTAATATTGTAATATCAAATGTCACAATATTCGGATGTTTATCCACAGATGGATCGGAAACAAAATATTTAACAATAGTTCAACAGACTTCAGGCATCTTAAGCTTGCGAGACTTATAATGATGCTAAGGAGAAATCCCAGCCAATTTCGCTTAGTACCTGCATTTAATCTTTTTGGGAAAATACGTCAGTTTACACTGGTAAATACAATCAACTGACTCATTTTGGAAAATGATTGAAAATTGGTTTGGATGCACGTGGCATAAACATTTTATTTAACTTGGGAGAATTATTTAATATTATAATCTTGTGAACGAATTACATGTTCCTTGTGCGTTCAGTAGCCCGGATCTTGTCCGGGTTAAAGATCAATAGACACACCACAATATTCTTTTATGCACTGACGGGTGTACGCCTACACCCCGCGCTTAAGTCGTGGCCATTTCGTAAAATGATGCCGAGGATATCCGGGACATGTTCATTAACCCCCCAAAGGCTTTAAGTAACAAGACTGTTTAAACGAGCCGATCAAATTTATTCAATTACCCACTCAATGGTGGAGAATTTGATGCCCGATCAAGCGGTATGCTATATACCGTAACCCAAGCCCGTATAGGGAAAATAAGTTAAAAGTATTTACCTGAGCAAAGTATAATTCACAATTAGCAAAATGCATGTAGCTTTTACTGGTCCTCCTAATCTGGAATGAAGGTTTATAATATCCTATTAGAATCCTAACGGGTCTTTAGTTAAGCTTAAGCTTAGACCGGCTAGTTTCAAAGATACGGTTCGTACGCACTATTAAGCGAAGACCGGATAGAATGTGATTTAGACCCGACAAGTTCAGAGACTTGTTTAATATGGGTTTATTATTCACATTCTGGATTTTGAGATAAAACCGATAAGGTTTGACCCGTTTCGGCTAATTTATGTAAACTTGTTACATAAACCGAACCGTACGCGTAATAAGCGTGACGGGTATTCATGAGAGCCATAGACAGGTTTCCTAAGTTAATTATGCCTCAAATATGTTGTGACACCAGTAAGATGTCTTTCATTACGCCCGAAACGTGTTTAAACACAAACTAGGCCCCGTAGGGGTAGTTTGGTCATTTAAAAGTTTATAAAAGAGTTTAAGTAACAATCTGAGTTACAGGTCTGATGTAATTAGCAATTATACTCAATTTTTCTAAGTTAGATCAGTAGGTTAAAGTATGTAAGTGAAATTTATCATTTATAACCAAACTATGCCCCGTAGGGGTATTTTGGTAATTTCACCTAAGCCGAAAAGCTCAAAACCGAAGTCTGAGTTTATCAACCTTTGCTTACTATTAAAACATTATAATTTTCCTTAAATATCAGTAGGTATCAACCCTTGTATGTTTAAAATACTTCTAGTACATACTATGCGTTAAAAACGCTAAAAAAGGCGATTAAAGGCCATCTCCGGGTTTGATACTTAAATCTGATATTTTTATATTTCTATAAGGTTCAAAATAATTTATTTATCATATGTGATCAGTAGCAAAAGGTTTGGAGTCGTTTAGATATGTAAAACTCATTTTATGGCCCGTAAGGGCAAAACCGACAATTACCGGATTAAGCCTACGACTATGAGTTACGCTCAGCCTAAAATTAATTAAAAATCTTTAAAAATCCCAAAATAATATATTACATCAGTGGGTAAAAGATTTGATATCAAAAAGTATGTTTAAGTAGGCTATACGCTAAATACGCCGTTTAATTAACATAAAGCCTTAATTTTACGCTAACGAGCATAACTCTCAATCTACACCTCAAACTGATGTCAAACTTTGCATACAAGTTTATATATCAGTAACTAAAGTTTCTACTCTTTTACATTTCCAAAAATCACGTTTTAAGGTAATAAGGGCATAATTGTCAACATATGAGCAATTAACGGAATCATGCGTAATAATCGGTTAACTAATGAACCATAGTGTATAATCACAGAGGGTTATATTAGCATGTAACCTGGTCCAAATAAAGCTCTAAGGAATTTTTAAAACATACCATAACAGGTCAGAACTGAAAGTCAAAGTATAAGTCAAACTATGTGACTTTCGGTTCCGAACCGGGTCTAAACAGGAAATTTTCGGGTTGAACATGTTTAGACATGTTCTTACACTTATTACCAAGTTATAACAATGATCCAACAGGTTGTATATGATCTATAATGTTAATTATGCATAAATGGCATTTTAAGTATCCTGTTGACTTTTTATAAACTAGTTTGACCCGACTTTTGACCTGGTTAGAGTGGTAATCAGGGGGAACCCTTTTAAGGGTTTATTACCCACATAATTACCTTCTTATATCTACTTTTAATTCGAGATTTGACTGAGCCATCATTAATTAATTTCGAAGTCAAACCGTAATTACGACGGTTTGACTTTTAGCTAAATAACTAAGCTAAACTCAAATAAAGAAGGATTAGCTAACTTACTGAAGTCCTATGCATGAGATGTGATGCTTAGAGAAAGTTCCTTAGCTCCAGAAGTGCTCCAAATGTGCAGATGAAGGTGTGATCAATGAATTGCAAGTCATGGCCTTTATATAGTGAAATTTTCACCATAAGAAATTGACACACAACTCTACCATTGACCACAACCCTCCAACATGTGTCCCTAGTGCCCTAGAACAGTTTAGGGGTCGCCCACCATGTTAAAATTTCGGTTTTTGGTCGATTCTGCGCGTTTCCAGGAGCCTGTTCGCTGATTCTGCTTCTGATGTCCTGACGCGGCCCGCGTAAGGGTGTTGATGGACCTTATGCGGCCCGCCTTAACCCTTCTGATCAGCTTTTTCATTTTCAAGTTTCCGCATATTGTCCCTTGGCCTTTCGAAAGGGAAACTGAGCTAAATACTTGCAATTTGACCCCCTTATATTTACCTACAAGGGCTTCAAGACTTGTACCCACTTTACCAAGTCCCTGGACACTTCCGGTTAGCCCGAAAAGTCATAACTTTCAACGTTAACGCTTTAACCCCTCGCACACGAATTTGATCATAACTTTCTCATACGATTAGGAAACTTTATGAAATTTATATCGTGCATTCTAGTGAGCATATTTAACAGTTACAAAGCTTCGGGTTTGTCAAAAGGTCACTCAGAGGTATAAATTAAACATGTTGACACATTTAGTCCCTGTAGTTTGAAATCTCTCACTTTTAGCTTCGTATGATCCATGATTTATTCGTTTGAAGGTATGAGCATCATGTAGGGTTAATGTACATTATATTTATTCACAGTTGACACTTAGAATATGTATATTCACATACTTTCCATGTTTGTCAACTTTAGTCCTTCTATAATACGTTTTAAACATATGACACGTGTCAACACATTATAGGACGTGAATTTTCGAGGTGTTACATCCTCACCCCCTTAAAATAAATATCGACCCGAGATTTACTGAAATAAGTAAGGGTACTTTTCTTTCATCGTGGATTCAACCTCCCACGTGTATTCGGGACCTCTACGGGCATCCCATTTGACCTTTACAATAGGTACATGCTTCCTTCGAAGCTTCTTCACCTGTCAATCTTCAATCGACAAAGGTTTTTCCACAAATTTAAAGCTCTCATCTATATGCACATCTGTATGCGGTATTACCAGTGATTCATCAGCGAAGCACTTTTTCAGATTGCAGATGTGGAACACATTGTGAATTCCACTGAGCTCTTCCGGTAAGTTTAACTTATAGGCAACTGACCCGACACGTTCGATAACCTCGAAAGGTCCTATGTATCTCGGGCTTAGCTTGCCTTTCTTACCAAATCGCATCACCCCTTTCCAGGGTGACACTTTTAGCAACACTTTATCACCTACTTCGAAGTGAAAAGTTTTACGCTTCGGATCTGCGTAGCTCTTCTGCCTATCCCGAGCAGCTTTGAGACGGTCACGAATCTGGACAATCTTGTCCGTCGTTTCGAACACTATCTCTGGTCCTGATAATTGGACATCTCCAACTTCCGCCCAACATACGGGCGATCTACACTTCCTACCATATAATGCCTCAAAAGGCGCAACCTTTATGCTGGTGTGGTAGCTATTGTTGTAGGATAATTCGATTAATGGTAAGTTCTTATCCCAACTGCCACCTAAATCGATAGCACATGCACGTAGCATATCTTCTAATGTTTGAATAGTACGCTCACTCTGACCGTCGATCTGAGGATGATAAGCCGTACTAAAATTCAAACGCGTGCCCAAATATTGTTGGAAACTTTTCCAAAAATGTGACGTGTATCTAGTATCTCTGTCAGAGATAATAGACACAGGTATGCCATGTAAGGCTACAATCTTATCAACGTATAACTGGGCTAACATGTCGGAGTTATAAGTCTCATTGATGGGTAAGAAATGTGCTGACTTAGTCAGTCTATCAACTATAACCCATATTGTATCATTTCCTTTTCTTATCTTGGGTAACTTGGTAATAAAATCCATAGTTACCATTTCCCACTTCCACGTAGGGAGTTCAGGCTGTTGTAGCAAACCTGATGGTTTTTGATGCTCGGCTTTGACTTGCGCACATGTCAAGCATTTAGCTACATGGGTGGCTACAGACTTTTTCAAGCCTATCCACCAATAATTTGCTTTTAGATCCTGGTACATTTTATCAGCTCTAGGATGAACGGAGTATTTAGAACTGTGGGCTTCCTGGAGGATAACATCATGAAGTCCCCCATAAATTGGAACCCATATTCGTCCATTCAATCGTAAAATTCCGTCCTTGCTAAGAGTTAACTGCTCCTCAGTTACTCCTAACTTTTCATTAGGATAGTTAGCTTCCAACACCGCTTCCTTCTGTGCAGCTAACAACCTTTCAATCAAATTATTCTTTATTTCCATGCGCTTGGCGTTGATTCGGATGGGTTTCACCCTCTCCTTTCTGCTCAAGGCATCGGCGACTACATTCGCCTTGCCGGGATGGTACTTGATTTCACAATCATAATCATTTAAAGTCTCCATCCAACGGCGTTGCCTCATGTTTAATTCTTTCTGATTAAACAGGTGCTGGAGGCTCTTGTGATCAGAATAGATCACACACTTGATTCCATAAAGATAATGCCTCCACAGTTTTAGTGCGAATACAACGGCACCCAACTCCAAGTCGTGGGTGGTGTAATTCTTTTCGTGCACCTTTAACTGTCGTGATGCATAGGCAATAACCTTGCCTTTCTGCATAAGCACACACCCCATGCCAGTGTGCGACGCGTCGCAGTAAACCACAAAGTCTTCTATTCCATCTGGCAATGTCAGTACTGGGGCGTTGCTCAACTTTTGCTTCAGAATATCAAAGGATTCTTGCTGCTTAGGGCCCCAAACGAACTTTACTTTCTTCTTGGTCAAGGAAGTTAGGGGTGCAGCAATCCTTGAAAAATTTTCAATGAAGTGCCTGTAGTATCCTGCCAATCCCAGGAAGCTACGAATCTCCGTAGGCGTCTTTGGCTCTTGCCAATTCATAAAAGCTTCAACTTTAGCGGGATCCACCTGGATACCACGCTCACTGACCACATGTCCAAGAAATTGGACTTCTCGTAGCCAAAATTCGCACTTAGAGAATTTGGCATAGAGTTTCTCTTGATGTAAAAGTTTGAGAATACAGCGAAGGTGTTTCTCATGGTCAGCTTGGTTCTTTGAATAGATAAGAATGTCGTCGATGAAAACGATGACGAATTTATCCAAGTACGGCTTGCAAACGCGATTCATGAGATCCATGAACGCGGCAGGTGCATTAGTGAGCCCAAAAGGCATCACTAGGAACTCGTAATGACCATAACGAGTCCTAAATGCAGTTTTATGCACGTCTTCATCTCTAACCTTCAGTTGATGGTAGCCTGACCTTAAATCAATCTTCGAGAAATAGCTTGCCCCTTGTAACTGATCGAACAAATCGTCGATTCTGGGCAAGGGATACCTGTTCTTGATCGTGACCTTGTTAAGTTCACGATAATCGATGCACAGACGCATCGATCCATCCTTCTTCTTGACAAACAAGACTGGTGCTCCCCAAGGAGACGAACTAGGTTAAATGAAACCTTTGGCTAGCAATTCGTCTAGCTGTGTCCTCAATTCTTTCATCTCCGTTGGTGCCAACCTATAAGGTGCTCTTGCAACTGGTGCTGCTCCGGGGATGATATCAATCTTGAATTCCACTTGCCTATCGGGTGGCAAACCAGGTAGTTCTTCTAGAAAGACTTCAGGGAATTCAGAAATGACAGGGATGGCTTCTATCTTCGGTTTGGGCTCATCAATAATCACTTGTGCCATGTAGATGACACAACCCCTCTTTAAACATTTTGAAGCCTTGAGCATAGTCACTTGCTCAGGTAGCCTATACTGGGTATCTCCCCGAATGGTAAGAGATTCACCAGACGGAGTCTTTATTACCACTTGTTTCATGTTGCAGACAATTTGGGCCTGGTTATGAGATAACCAGTCCATACCCAGAACTATGTCAAAACCGGCCAACTTAAATGGAAGTAGAGTCAGAGGAAAAGAATGGTTCTTAATGGATATAACAAATCCATCTAACACAGTTGAGACGGTTTCTATGGTACCATCAGCTAACTCTACCTCATAGTTTACGCTTAAGGTTTTGACAGGTAAATTCAACAATTTACAAAACTTGTTATCTACGAAAGACTTATCTGCGCCTGAATCAAAAAGTACTCTTGCAAAGACATCATTTACAAGGAAAGTACCTGTTATGACATTATCGTCTTGCACAGCCTCTTTTGCGTCCATTCTGAAGACTCTCGCATTGGTCTTCTTGGCCTCTTCAGGCTTCTTGTTGTATTTAGGGCAGTTGGTCTTAATGTGCCCCTTTTCATTGCAACGGTAGCACGTTGCATCTTTCATCTTCTTGCAATCCAAGGTTTTGTGATCCGTGGACTTGCAAATGCCACAAGCATAAGATTTTGACTGAGTATGTGAGTTTGACTCAAGTCTGCACTTTCCAAAGTGCTGCTTCTTGCAAATTTTGCATTTGGGCTTCTCACCAGAATTATGCCCATCTTTCCTTGACTCCGATCCTTTCTTGTGGTCACCGTTCCCACGGTGCTTCTTGTTCGATCTACGTGAACCATCATCTTCACGTTTTCTCTTCTCAGCCTCTTTGTTTCTCAGCGACCTTTGTCGGACCGCATCCAGAGTAAGTGACAAAGATATGTCAGCTACAGATCTGAAGGTAGCTGGCCGAGAAGCTTTTACGCTTGCCTTGATTTCCGGGGCTAAACCACCGATAAAACGAGTGATTCTTTTTGGCTCCGGGGTTACCAGATATGGAACCAACCGGGACATCGTGTTGAAGCTCGTTAGGTAAGCTTGACAGTCAAGGTTTGTCATCACCAATGATAGAAAATCAGATTCTATCTTCTCCACCTCATGTTGAGGGCAGTAATTTTCCCTGATAAGGGCAACAAATTGATCCCACGACATATTGTACAATGGGATTTTTCCGGTGGCTTGAATCAGAGATCTCCACCATGCTAAAGCTTCACCCTTAAAAGACTGCGACACAAACTTGACCACGTCTCTCTCAGCGCATCCGCTGATGTCTACAACCGTATCCATCTCATCCAGCCACGTCATACAGTCAATGGCTCCCTTTTCCCCAGTGAAATCCCGGGGTTTGCAGGAAACGAAATATTTATAAGAGCAACCCTTATCACGGGGTCCTTGGTTCAAGACAATGTGTTGAGATGGAGCACTGTGGTTCGAGGAGTGTCGATCATCATCTTTCTTTGGTTCGTTCTTCTTGGACAGTGGCTTTGAAGGCTGAGTAGATAGGGTCCTACTTCGAGTCCCACTATACTCTTCGTACTGCCTTTCCAAAGCCTGTGTAACAGCGCCGTCTATGATCGCTTTCAATTCCGCACCCGTTAGATTAATTCGGGCGTCATTATTAACCTCCACTGGATGGCTATTACCCTCGTCCGAGTTAGCCATTTTTGAACTGTTGAAGAAAACAAGGACAATAGTTTATTTGGGAGTTTATTATGGAATTGCCCCTTAGGGAAATTCATTAACCATGGTAAACAGAGACCATATTCGGTTAATTTATTAATCATATTTATTTAGGACTTCTATGATAATTTATCCTAATTATAAAAAAATAACAGTTTTATTTGTGGCACAAAAGGCCTAGTCACATGGACATTTTAATTTATAAGCTATGATTTCAGAGAATCAGAGCATGAAAATATACTGGCACAATAGGCCTAGTCACAAGGACAATTATAAATTATATGCTGGGATTTCAGAGAATCAAAGCATTTGAGGGTTGAACCTAGTTCATCACCTTTTTCTGACAGGGAGTCATCGCTACCACTGTCTTTTGGCTCATGTAGAAATGAGCAAGGCCCGTAGGCACTATATTACCACGTATGGTTAAAATATGATCATCTTAATTGATGATGTAAACCCAGGATTCAGAGATCATTAAACTGGGTTAGGAATCTTCTAAAGAATTCCTTTATAAAAATGACGTATGTGACTTTTAATAAATCACGTCTGCCAGGAGTGTTAACATATTTTCAGATGTTAACAAGGATACGAATCTTTTAAACAGGTCTTACCATCTTGGCCAGGTCTTTATAATGACACTCAGGCTAGGTTTCACTCATAAGATTCTTATTAATATTTAAATAGGCAGATTAACGTTTAAAAGGAATGATTTTAATTTATTTATTTCATATATAAATTATTTATGCACATATGGCAAACATGAAATTTATAAAACAACCATTCCATTAATTTATTATAATATTACATGCTGCCCTAAACGGGTCTTTTCAAATAACAAACTTACCCACGCAGGGGTTTAAACAAGTACTTACCCACGCAGGGGCTTAAACAAGTACTTACCCACGCAGGGGCTTAATAACAAACATAATAGTCCACGCAGGGACTTACACAAATAATATACCCTCGTAGGGGTTTATAGAAAAGACAGACCCACGCAGGGGTCAAAATAAACAACATACATTCCTACGTAGGGGTTTATACAACAAGATATGCCCACACAGGGGCTCAACAAAAATTGGAAGGATTCAGCGGTCCTTCTTGCTCTTTCCTTTGATCAAGCTTGTTAATCCTTGGAAGAAGCTTTGCCTCTCCTGGCGGTCGCGGCGAAAGTCCCGCTCAACCTGGTCCAATCTATGAAGAATTTCCTCCCGCTCAGGGGGGGGGGGGAATCGTGGCGGCTGCGACTGCGTCCGAATGATAGGCCTGGCCGGTATCTGGTACCCACGAGTTGGGTACCCTACTTCCCAAGGAGCGCCATAGGGTCCTTCCGGGTTAAAGGCGTCGTAATTTGCCGCTACCATGTAGGGGTCGGCTTCACCGTAACCGTAGTTGTGGTGAGTCGGCGGTTCGAACGGGTTATACGCCATGGAACCCGTATATGCCAGAATTGGGATGTCAAAACCCATTGGCGGTGGCTGTGGTACAGCTGGGTTAGAGGGTCCACCCATTTGTGGGTCCTCCTGATGTGGCGGATAGTGCCTGCCACTAGATTGACGTGGGGAACTGAAATGGAAATCCCCTGCTCGTGACGACATGCGCGCACCGGTTCTCCTTCGCCTCGGTGGTTGCGGAGATGCCGGCTGCACTGGCGGCGGTGGAGGCGGTGGCGTGACTGCCACGAATCTGGAATCCACAGAGGGATCCTGTTGTTGTTGCGGCTGCTGCTGCTGAGGCGGCGACGAATGGTGAGGAGGTGTATAGTACCATTCGTGCCGGGTGAACATAGCTTGGAAGCTATCTGGACCAACATAGGGTGATCCGTGGAACGAAGATCCGTCGGAGATCTCGATCGGGTGGTTCGGTGTACCGCTGGCTGGCTCGATGGGGTCCGTATCCTTGTCCATGTCGTCCGCATGATCTCCAGAGAAATGATCTTCTGGCCCCAGCGGGTTAAAACCCACGGGTTCTTGCACGTAGCCTACCGGATTAAACCGGCCCTGAAAAACTGGTGTGGGGTCCCCGAAAGAATGATGCGATGAAGATCGCTGTAATGGTATATATGAGGGTTGAGGGTTATTGGGCTCGTACTCCGGCTGTGGCCCGTAAGGGTTTTGGATCGGAGGTGTAGAGCTGTGGGATACCGATCGTCTGGCTGGTTCAAAAAAGTTCCTACTGTTCTGCCAAGGGTCGTCACTCTCGGTTGTAGATGGAGCTCGCACATTTGAAGGTCCAGCTTCATTGTCATTGGGGGCGGTGATTGGCCCCTTGCCTCTTCCTCTTCTCCTGAAGAATCTTGGCGGCATTTTCAAATCCTGTCATTATAATATGAGATAACAAAACAAAAATATATGCAAAATAAAGGATAACACAAACAAAGTGGAATTTGTCCTATGTTATATGTCTAGACTCGAAAGTTTAGATATGTGTATTTGTGTTATTGAGACTAAACACAAAAGGCTAGTGTTTAATTCACTCAATGTTGGCTCTGATACCAACCTGTCACACCCCGATTTCCACGTGTCACCGGTGGGCCCGGTGGGTAGTATCGTGACGTCATGGTTGGTAACGTAATAGTCAAACAACACAATATTTAATATGCACAGCGGAAGCAATTTAAAAGATATAATACAACCGAATTTAATATTGTAATATCAAATGTCACAATATTCGGATGTTTATCCACAGATGGATCGGAAACAAAATATTTAACAATAGTTCAACAGACTTCAGGCATCTTAAGCTTGCGAGACTTCTAATGATGCTAAGGAGAAATCCCAGCCAATTTCGCTTAGTACCTGCATTTAATCTTTTTGGGAAAATACATCAGTTTACACTGGTAAATACAATCAACTGACTCATTTTGGAAAATGATTGAAAATTGGTTTGGATGCACGTGGCATAAACATTTTATTTAACTTGGGAGAATTATTTAATATTATAATCTTTTGAACGAATTACATGTTCCTTGTGCGTTCAGTAGCCCGGATCTTGTCCGGGTTAAAGATCAATAGACACACCACAATATTCTTTTATGCACTGACGGGTGTACGCCTACACCCCGCGCTTAAGTCGTGGCCATTTCGTAAAATGATGCCGAGGATATCCGGGACATGGTCATTAACCCCCCAAAGGCTTTAAGTAACAAGACTGTTTAAACGAGCCGATCAAATTTATTCAATTACCCACTCAATGGTGGAGAATTTGATGCCCGATCAAGCGGTATGCTATATACCGTAACCCAAGCCCGTATAGGGAAAATAAGTTAAAAGTATTTACCTGAGCAAAGTATAATTCACAATTAGCAAAATGCACGTAGCTTTTACTGGTCCTCCTAATCTAGAATGAAGGTTTATAATAACCTATTAGAATCCTAACGGGTCTTTAGTTAAGCTTAAGCTTAGACCGGCTAGTTTCAAAGATACGGTTCGTACGCACTATTAAGCGAAGACCGGATAGAATGTGATTTAGACCCGACAAGTTCAGAGACTTGTTTAATATGGGTTTATTATTCACATTTTGGATTTTGAGATAAAACCGTTAAGGTTTGACCCGTTTCGGCTAATTTATGTAAACTTGTTACATAAACCGAACCGTACGCGTAATAAGCGTGACGGGTATTCATGAGAGCCATAGACAGGTTTCCTAAGTTAATTATGCCTCAAATATGTTGTGACATCAGTAAGATGTCTTTCATTATGCCCGAAACGTGTTTAAACACAAACTAGGCCCCGTAGGGGTAGTTTGGTCATTTAAAAGTTTATAAAAGAGTTTAAGTAACAATCTGAGTTACAGGTCTGATGTAATCAGCAAATATACTCAATTTTTCTAAGTTAGATCAGTAGGTTAAAGTATGTAAGTGAAATTTATCATTTATAACCAAACTATGCCCCGTAGGGGTATTTTGGTAATTTTACCCAAGCCGAAAAGCTCAAAACCGAAGTCTGAGTTTATCAACCTTTGCTTACTGTTAAAACATTATAATTTTCCTTAAATATCAGTAGGTATCAACCCTTGTATGTTTAAAATACTTCTAGTACATACTATGCGTTAAAAACGCTTAAAAAGGCGATTAAAGGCCATTTCCGGGTTTGATACTTAAATCTGATATTTTTATATTTCCAGAAGGTTCAAAATAATTTATTTATCATATGTGATCAGTAGCAAAAGGTTTGGAGTCGTTTAGATATGTAAAACTCATTTTATGGCCCGTAAGGGCAAAACCGACAATTACCGGATTAAGCCTACGACTATGAGTTACGCTCAGCCTAAAATTAATTAAAAATCTTTAAAAATCCCAAAATAATATATTACATCAGTGGGTAAAATATTTGATATCAAAAAGTATGTTTAAGTAGGCTATACGCTAAATACGCCGTTTAATTAACATAAAGCCTTAATTTTTATGCTAACGAGCATAACTCTCAATCTACACCTCAAACTGATGTCAAACTTTGCATACAAGTTTATATATCAGTAATTAAAGTTTCTACTCTTTTACATTTCCAAAAATCACGTTTTAAGGTAATAAGGGCATAATGGTCAACATATGAGCAATTAACGGAATCATGCGTAATAATCGGTTAACTAATGAACCATAGTGTATAATCACAGAGGGTTATATTAGCATGTAACCTGGTCCAAATAAAGCTCTAAGGCATTTTTAAAACATACCATAACGGGTCAGAACTGAAAGTCAAAGTATAAGTCAAACTATGTGACTTTCGGTTCCGAACCGGGTCTAAACAGGAAATTGTCGGGTTGAACATGTTTAGACATGTTCTTACACTTATTACCAAGTTATAACAATGATCCAACAGGTTGTATATGATCTATAATGTTAATTATGCATAAATGGCATTTTAAGTATCCTGTTGACTTTTTATAAACTAGTTTGCCCGACTTTTGACCTGGTTAGAGTGGTAATCAGGGGGAACCCTTTTAAGGGTTTATTACCCACATAATTACCTTCTTATATCTACTTTTAATTCGAGATTTGACTGAGCCATCATTAATTAATTTCGAAGTCAAACCGTAATTACGACGGTTTGACTTTTAGCTAAATAACTAAGCTAAACTCAATTAAAGAAGGATTAGCTAACTTACTGAAGTCCTATGCACGAGATGTGATGCTTAGAGAAAGTTCCTTAGCTCCAGAAGTGCTCCAAATGTGCAGATGAAGGTGTGATCAATGAATTGCAAGTCATGGCCTTTATATAGTGAAATTTTCACCATAAGAAATTTACACACAACTCTACCATTGACCACAACCCTCCAACATGTGTCCCTAGTGCCCTAGAACAGTTTAGGGGTCGCCCACCATGTTAAAATTTTGGTTTTTGGTCGATTATGCGCGTTTCCAGGAGCCTGTTCGCTGATTCTGCTTCTGATGTCCTGACGCGGCCCGCGTAAGGGTGTTGATGGACCTTACGCGGCCCGCCTTAACCCTTCTGATCAGCTTTTTCATTTTCAAGTTTTCGCATATTGTCCCTTGGCCTTTCGAAAGGGCAACTGAGCTAAATACTTGCAATTTGACCCCCTTATATTTACCTACAAGGGCTTCAAGACTTGTACCCACTTTACCAAGTCCCTGGACACTTCCGGTTAGCCCGAAAAGTCATAACTTTCAACGTTAACGCTTTAACCCCTCGCACACGAATTTGATCATAACTTTCTCATACGATTACGAAACTTTATGAAATTTATATCGTGCATTCTAGTGAGCATATTTAACAGTTACAAAGCTTCGGGTTTGTCAAAAGGTCACTCAGAGGTATAAATTAAACATGTTGACACATTTAGTCCCTGTAGTTTGAAATCTCTCACTTTTAGCTTCGTATGATCCATGATTTATTCGTTTGAAGGTATGAGCATCATGTAGGGTTAATGTACATTATATTTATTCACAGTTGACACTTAGAATACGTATATTCACATACTTTCCAATATTTGTCAACTTTAGTCCTTCTATAATACGTTTTAAACATATGACACGTGTCAACACATTATAGGACGTCAATTTTCGAGGTGTTACAACTGCTTACGAAATTCTCTTCAAACGTAAGCCTCTTATTGACTTCTTCTGGCCGTTTGGATGCTCATGCACTCTACTGAATACCCAAGAGAATCTCATCAAATTCGAAGCTGTAGGGGATATTTGCTACTTTATGGGGTACTCGTTAACTCAGAAGGCGTACAAGGTGTATAACAAAAGGACGAAGATGGTGATTGAATCATATTATGTTGAGTTCCAGGAAGGAAACTACACCAACACTGGTAGTACGCCTAACTGGTTTTATGATGTAGATATGATTTTCAACACCTTTGAAATTCCAGAAGACGCTCCAGAGGCGAATCCTGCAAAAGCAACTCAAGATGAACCATTGCTTATCTCATCAGATTCTGATTTCACTCCATTCACTACTCGATTCTCTCCTTTCTCAGCAGACCCTATTCTCCCTGTAGATGAGGTAGATGGTGACACTTAGCCTGAGAACACTTCTCAAAACGGTGCTTCTTCTTCACAGGTGAATGTGGATGAACCAACTCAGGAAGATGGACCTCCCGTAATTTACATTGACGAACATTTCACAAATCTTCCCCATCAAATTGAGTCTCACACAAATGCTGGATACAAAACCAACAACCTCAAATGACACTGCAAGTCCAGTCAATCAAGATCCACTAGAAGAACACTTAGTTATTGAAGACTGCACAAGCTCAGATGATGAATCAATGTTGAATGAAAGTCTTGGGGAGTCAAAGATCAAAAGATCATATGAAGTTATCGAACCTCAAGTATGTCAACATGCTGAGTCAAGCTTAAAGCAATCCACGTCCCTAGTTGCATCACACGGAACTACAAAGTCTCAAAAGCCATTCAAGGTTTGTTGTAGATGTGGAAAAAAAGGTCATGTGCTCAAGCAATGCCCAGAGCAACACGATCCAGACGGTAAAGACAACCAGTATTGCTTCTCTGGATCAAAAGGTAAAAATCACACATCTTTGAAATATCAGATGAAAAACTTTCCATCCAGATCTCCACATCTGAAGCCGGTTTCACATGATTCAAAGATGAAAAGGACCAACACATCAAAACCTCAATCTTTCCCTCCAAGTCTTAAACATAAAATTATTTCAAACTTTAAATGTTTTACAAACAAAATTTTTAAACCAACACAGGTTTGGCGAGTCAAACGAATGGGTGTAAAAGAAATCAATGAGCGAAAAGATTTGGCATATCGGGAGGTTTCTTATTTTGATGAAAGGGGACAACCCAAGACTACGATGGCTTGTGTTCCACTCTCTAACTGTATTGCTTATGCGTGTAGGAACATCCAAGGAGGACTGTTAGTAACACCGGTTATTATCAGTGGTTGTTCCAGATACAAGTTCTAAGAGGAAAATCACAGGCTTGGTTATGGTATCTAACCTGGTTACGCACTCAATTGCACTGTAACACACTCATTTTATTGCTGACATATGCTTTTGTGTGCTTGGTGTGGAAGACTTTATTTTGTAAATACATGTTTTATAATTTTTAGTTTTTCAGTGAATGATTCTACATAAATAAAACTTTAGGGGGAGTATTAAAATACTTCCTAGACCATGAGATGTGATTATTGCAAAATAATCATGATCTTATATGAGAAATGATAGGAACTAACTTGATTATGTCTTCGCATGAATAGGATCTGATGGAGGATACGGCTCCAAGTTAACGATATGTCGGTAGATTCAGCATTTCAGACAAGTAAACTGCATCTTGGTGATAAAGATAAAGATCGTATGATAATGTGGATACCCACCTTATTGCAGGATTGCACGAACCGATTATGTCCAAAAGGGGTTGCGAGATTAAATTTAGGCATTGAAAAGACACACAATGTTGTGCATGTATATATTTATTGAAAATACACCAATGTGTGCAACCAAAAGAAACCAATGTGTGCAATCCAAAAAAAAGAGCAAAAAGACACGCAATGTTAATGTCGTGCAATAGGAATAAAAAGATACGCCAAAGCGCGTACATATATTAAGTAAATATTTTATTAGTTATGCTCTCTAAATCAGATGATCATCTTCTCTGCTTATGGAAACATAAATGTAAAGCTCTCATCATCTGATTTAAGGCGATCATCTCCTCTGCTTATGGAAACATAGACCTGGAGCTCTCATCGCCTAGTATATACTATTTCTAAGTTGTTAAGGTATGCATCTCAAAAGACCATGAGGACAGAAAAGTTTAAACCGAACACGTGTGGGGTCCACTAGCTTCATCCTAAATATACCCAAAACATGATAATTAATCACCGGATGTATGTCGAAAGAATGGTGCATGGATTTAAACGAACAAACATACTAACAATCGTTCTTGAGTCGTAGCTATCTTAAAGTAAGTTGAAGTGTGGCTAGACTTTTCAAGTTGGTATGATCTTGTATTTGATCAGCACAATATCTCAAAGGTTGAAAGTTAAAAAAAAAACTACACTCCAATATATATATATATATATATATATATATATATATATATATATATATATAGATTTGTGTATAGTTGTTTTTCTAAGTCTTCCATATCACATCAATCGTGTCTCAAACCGCTTGAGATACTCTTTCCATTGCGCACTGCATATGAATACGGTTTTGTCTGTACTTTGAATCGGTTTAAAAGAAAATTTGGAGTTGTGTTTGTGATTGTGAACAGGTTACTTCGACTATTTGCTACAATGATGGCCGATCATCAATTGAGCAAGATACCAGACCAAAGCACCTGTTTCCTGAAGATTGTAGAAGATACCGAGCTAGGAATCCTCCTCCTACGTCTTCTGATTCACTCAAGAAAATGAGAGGTAGAAAAGTTTGTTCCGGCTTGTCAAAGATGATGCATGCAAAAAGGGGGAGCTTATCCAGATAAAGTACTCAAAGAGCAAAGTGTCAAAAGAAGATCTTCAGTGAAGAAAATTTGGAAAGCATCAGTCTAGGGGGAGATTGTTGGGTCTAAAATTGAGACTGAAGCTTGCCAAATTGAAGATCACATCATGCATGATGTTGACGGTTCTAAAGATGATGCAAGAGTTTGATAACATTAGCCTAAGGGGGAGATTTTTGGGTCTAAATCGTGTAGTCTAATGTTATTAATGAATCAAGTCAACAAAGTCAACGCCAACAAGTCAAAGTCGACGCGCAAGTCGACACGAGAAGATCGAAGAAATATATTGTGTGTGGAAGACCGAGATTTAATAGTTATATCGCTATAGATAATTAAATATATTTTGTTTAGACAAAATATATTTATTATCTTATTCAATTAGATATCATGTTTATTGCCACTTTTGGTAAGATATTATCTCTAGGGACTTAAATGTAATTAGCCTAAAGTAGTATAGGCTATAAATAGAAAGAGATGATTAGGGTTTTAGGGACACACATTCTAGAGAGATTTGGGGGGCTAATTGTATCATCATTTATGCAAATCAATCTAGTGGGGTTTTCAAGTTCATTTTGTGTGTGTTCATCTTGATTCTTACACACAATCAGATTTTTGGCTCGATTTGATCCTACAATTAAATTGTAGATCCCAATATCAAACCGGATCACAGTGGTTGATTGTTTTAGTCCAAAACACCAATTGATTAGGTGTTTGCACTATGAAAAGGTTAAGAAAAATCATAGAATGAAGATGAAGCTAATGGTTTGATGATGAATACAAGTGTTGTATTGAATCCAAACAAATAAATAAGAAATAGAGCACCTGGAGATCTGATTAAGCACTATCAATAATGATCAAAGATAAACAACACAAGGTTTTCACCAAGACTAGTCAAAAGCTTGGCTAGGGCAACAATTCATTAGCTTATTATAGTGTCTGACTTGCCAGCATAATTATAATTATGCTGGCATCTTAATTACACCAAGTCAGATTTGCTACTTACAAAACATTACACTTTTAGTCCCAAAACTTCTATAAAGCTACAAACTATAAAAAAATCAATCCAGCACAAGTATCAACGATCTCACAAGATCCAACAATATCCCCCTAGATCGTTGCATACTTGTTTAAACTTTCATTCTTCAGTTGTGGCTTCTGGATTATTTGCAGCTTCCTTTTCAGGCTCTGGTGGGACCTCTGCTATTGGTGTTGTTTGTTGTGGTGGTGGGACTTCATCTGTTGTTGCTGGAGTTTCTTGAATTAAAATAGCTTCACTGTTTGATGGTGGGTCCTCCCTGATGGCCTCATATGTGGATGAGGCCGGAGGTTGCTGCTCTTCGTGAGGGGCTGATGATGATTCTTTTGTTTTAGATGGAGATTTTTCTTTCTTTTTGTCGACCTTTTTCTTTTTCCTTGTTTCCTCTTTCTTCTTTGCTTCTGCTCCTTCTTTCTTCTTTTCAATTTTGTCGATAATGTCAAGCATATCACGTTTTCTTTTCCACGCCCTCTCTACTGCTCTTTGAAACAACATTGCCTTTTCCAAATTTGCATTCCCGGCTCCAACATTTATACGATTAGAGTTTAGCACGTTCAAATTAGAAAGACCAAACATGAAGACGTCCATAGGATCCAGTATTCTGATATCTTCATTTGTGTTTGATCAGATCACTGCTTCACCTGTCTGACTATCGTAAAACCACTTTTTGAAGTCATTCAGGCAGACGGGGACTTCTTAAGGGAGCTTGATTCTTGTGACCACTTTTGTAGGATTAATGACCCAAGTCACTTTTCCTTTGCCCATAATGGGATCCCTTGTAGTTTTAGACACTCTTCTTCGAGGGCGCTGTGGTTTGAACACTTCAAAACCTTTGTTGCATTCTTTAGCAATGATTCGTTCAAAATCTGCTCCGAGGCTGCTGCGATCTGGATTTAGCATGTCTAGCCTGCCAAGCTCCCTCTCTCACACCCTGGCTTTGCGGAAGCGTGGGTTTACTTGGTGTGACTTCTTAATACCATAGCTTAATCACAACAAAGCTATATGAAAATAAAACCATGCAGATCATCCATTGATTTAAGTTTGAAAAGTAAATTACCACAATATTGTCTTAAGGCGTTGACACATGCAACGGAAATTACAACCTAATAACATAAAAGCATTGTTAAAAGACACAACCACAAACTTAAGATAGACGTAGTTTAAGAACTGTGACTCGTCCAGGTAAAAGCCACAACCCCTAAACTCGGATGATCCCATAACTCTACGCAGCGTGAAAACGTAGCATACCGTGCCAGATCCTTAGTTCCATGAAATACATGTAAGTTGGAAAAATCAACAAATATGTTGAGCGAGTTCATGTGTAGGTGAGTATGTAAAACCTTTAAAGTACGTCTCAATGTAAAAAGGTTTAAGTACGTCCTGATGTAAAAATGTTTAAGTACATCCTGATGTAAAAAAAATGTTTAAGTACGTCCCGATGTAAAAATGTCCCTGGTATGTAGCAATAAGGAAAAAGAGATCACCATTGGGTTGCAAAGCCAATGATATGTGTGAAGCGATGTAGGAAGACTCAACCCTAGCGGATTTTGCGTCAGGTACAAAGTCACCACCTGGTCCATTAAGCGGGCTTAGGAGTGGGGCTCGCTACACCAAAATAGATCTATCACTAATGTCCCTCGGTCCTACAACGAGGATTAATGGCCTTTAGTTCCACCTACCCACTCACATGATCTGTACGTCCTAACCCTCCTTAAGCTAACCATACCGTGTATAAAAATGTCCTTAATAATTGTAACATGTATTTCACCCCCGGAGTATAAAAACTGAAAACAGTTAAGAGAAAAGGGGGACATGAACTCACCGAAGTGCGTCTCTAACTAGTAATCTCCCAGTCAACCTGCTGTGCGACGACCTACACGTACTAACTTCTATTAGACGGACGGTCGTGCCTTAGCTTAAGGTTTAAGTTTTTGGGGAATAGTTAGACAACTATTTCGTGTTTACACTTTGTAATTATGTATTAATTATTTTCCTTCCCAAGGATGGGGGTTTTAATACATGTGCGTTTTCTTGTAATTCCAAAAATATATTATTAAGTCACACTTAAAATAATATATTTTAATTTATTCGTTTAAAACATTCTATCCCCAAAATATAATTATTTTTCCCAAAAATATTATATTTTATTCCATACCATATTCCAAAATAATACTTTTATCAAAATACACACTTACGAGTATTTTTCCGAAATTACATAAGTTACATTGTAGAGTTCGGGTGGTAATAATAATACCGGTGTAACTTAAATATTTATTGTGAGGGCGTTAGCATTATTTTGGAGTCGTTACTAATCAGTATGTTCCAGTAATATTATTTTTACTCTAAAAATAATATTTGAAGTCATTCCGACACTTAGAAGTTTTTTAATATAAATCATGGCGAACTTTGTTAAAAATATACTCATAACACTTGTTGTAAAAAAATATTTCCAAGTGTTATATTTCTGGAAAAATTTCGCCAGAGTTTCCTCTGTAACTGGAGGTGGCCACGCTTACAAGCGTATCATTTTCTTTTCAAAACCCAATCAATAATGTTCCCAACATCAACAACAATATTTCAACACTAAACTAGTCAAAAATATACGTAAGTTGCAAACACATGAACTTGTGGGTTATGTAAAAGTGTGTAGTAACTTTCCGGTGTTTTTAGTAGATCTTTCTATTTTTATAACTGAAATCGGTTTCTAAAAAAAAAAATCTTATTTTTAAAGATAGTGTAAGTTTACAACTTCTTGTCAAAAATCTCAAAAATAATTATTTGTTAAAACCTTTCGTTACACAAGTGTCTACACACTTGTTTGTTCACAAAAACACCTTTAGTTTAGGAAAGATCCGGTTTTAAAACATGGTTTTGTCTTACAGTTGGTTCTTCGAAAATACCACTTGTAGATCTTTAGATCTACTAGTTTAGAACCCCATTTCATAAGAAAAATTGTTTTTACACAAGTTCATGTTTATGTTTGAAAGGGTTCGTCATCTAATAACTTTACGACTTAACATAAGGCTAGTTCATGTTCCATGAACATGATCTAGCGTGGTTTGATGACGATCCATTCCAACACTAGCAATCAACAACAATAAATAATCATAACAAAACTAGTTTCAAAAGTTTTACACTAACATTCATTCATTAACCACCATGTTTATTATTTTTAGTAGACTTTTAGTTTTGATCTCTAGTGTTTATGATTTTTACCCGCTAAATCTCTTATTAACCACTTTAAACAAGATCAAGAGAATGTTTAGAGACACTTACTACTAGCTCGAGGCTAGGGAAGAAACTAGACGAAAAATAGACGGTTAATAGCGTCGTAGAGAGGTCCTCGCGATTCCGTAAGCACCGGGTCTCCTCGTATGAGCTCTAACACACTAGTGTGTATGTAGTTTAGTAAGATCAAACTTTGAAAGTGATGTGGGGGTGTTGTGGTTCTCGGCCGAACTCAAGCCAAGAGAGGAAGAGAAAGTTTTTTTTTTTTTTTTTTTTTTTTTTTTTTTTTTTTTAAGTGTGGAAGTGAATGAGGAATGTGGTCATGTGTGTAATTATATTATCCAACCTCCACCATTAACCATTAGTTTTTATGTAAGCTAGATATTAGGCATTAGACCAATAAAATATTCAAGTTGCGGTGGTGTGTTCCCTAGGGGGAACCGAATGGTTGTAAGGGGGGGGGGGGGCATTTGGTTGAAATTTAACTAAATAGTTAAGGTTTAGTTATGTTAGTTGGATGATTAAATTAATTGTTAGAGTGTTATATAATATAACGGGTGTTAGGGTATTCGGGGACCCTGACTAGCTCAGTAAAGTGAAAACAATGTTACTGACAATATTTTTTTTTATGTTCCGGGTTAAGTCCGGTTGTACGGTTGGATATTGATCTGTTAAAGTGCTTAATAAGCATTTAAAGTGTCGTTAATATTATTTTTAGTGACACAATTTATTCCCGACACTTTGGAAAGTGTCTAGTAATATTTTTCTCATGTTTTGGCACTTTACTAGTTAAATGAATGCTGAATTTCTATTTAAAGTGCAGAATTTTGTACTTAAAGTACGTTTTAGGCACATCCGGTCACTATAACAATCACCTAGTGACGCATTTCTACAATCCTCAACTCCCTACACTCACTACTGGTGTAGTATTCTATTTCCGACTCATACTGGCCTCAGAGACAGTAACTGTCTGATGCTGGCTATGTCAACATGTTTACTGGGTTATCCGCATAGTTTGCTTTTGTGCATCAAGTTTGTCGCTAAAGTTCTGTATGTAAATAATGGAGTGACAGTCAATAAAGTATGATGCAAGTATGTGTATGTATCAGTATTCAAGTAGCAGTTTAACCACAATTGTAAGTAAGCACAGTAATTAAGCAGTTCGTACGGATACCTGATTTGGTGAGGGTTGTCACACCCTCACATCCCATCTTGGAAGAGTAAACAGATCGTATCCAGTTTTGAAGTACTTAATTACACCACCTCGACGTTTAACCACAAACATCCCCCTGAAGTTACTGTACATCCAGCTGGTAATTTTATCAGTAACCTCTGTCTTTTCTACAGTGATTACTTGATAAAAATCTGGAAGTTTTTCTCTTTCTTTTCCGAACCACTCAGGATGCTGTGGAGTGAATGTTTCTCCATCCTCCTGTTCATACGTGACTTCTTCTTCTAATCCCCATTCAATGAATCTTGAGGGCATCTCATCCCTGTCAACTTCTTCTTCGTCACTCTCATCGCCTTCAATGACCTTCTTAGTTGATTCTAGACGCCTCTTCTTTGCTTCCGCCTCTTTGGCCTTTATGTTTGTTTCATCTTCTTTGAATTTTTCGAAGTCGAAGAGTTCCGCAAAAGGAGAACATATGCTCTATTTCAATTTTGGCGTAGATTTTCTTCATCATTCGATACAACTTTTCAATTCCATGTTGTTGAAATCTGATAAACTTTGATTGTTCAGAAACGTAGGCGTGCATTTATCTATTCTTCTTCCTCTGTTCTTTCAACTTTTCTCTCAGAACATTAGAATCGTTCACCTGGTGCTTGAGAATACAGATTTCTTTAGCTAGAACCGCACCGATTTCTTTGACAAGCTTATCGTACAACTCTTGGAAGGGTCGAATCCTTTGAGGTGGAACTGCAGGTTTTGTAATCCTCGTTGGTTTCACCTGAGGATGCTTTGAAGATTCTTCATCTGTTTTCTTCTTCTTGGATTGAGGCGTTTTGCTTGCAGATGGTTCATCTGGATTGATCAATAGATTATCGACAAAATCTTCTAATCTTTCTTCTTCCTTTGTTACTATAACAGGAGTTTCAGATTCCGTCATTTGGCATCTAGCAAGTTTCTTTTCTCTCTTTTGTCTCTCTTCCATTTCATGGATTGCACGTATGTATTGAATGTGCTGACGTTGTTCTTGAGAATCCGCGGCCCTAAAGCTCCCCCCATAAGTCTTTCGGGGTTCTGTGTTGATTTCTTCTTCTTTGAAGGTTCTTCGTCGGCCGCTTGTTTTCCTTTCCTCTTTCTCTTTAATTGTTCCTCTTCTTCTTCTTCTTCTTCTTCTTCAACTTCTTCTTCTTCTTGCACAGTTTTCTATTACTTTTCCTTGAGTCCCTCCCTATACTTTTTATATGCAACTTTGACTAAGGGAAGTCTTTCAGCAGTGTACATCCAGTCATGCAACATCACCCACTCGTTTGTTTTGATCTCTGTAAGCTTTCGACTAGTAGGAACATGGAAGTTGTATAGATCTCCCTCTTGTGGTAACTTGGGATGTTGATCATTTATAAGCATCTGAACAAAACGAGGGTACATCGCCCATGTGTTTCCTCTTGCATTCTCGATCATGTAATTGAAGATCAGTCCTGAGATGTTGAACTTTTGGTTTAAACATAGATTCAACATAGCTCCTGACCATTCCAAATTTAGACCATCCTATCCTCCTTTTCTGTGAGCGATCATTGCAATTACATGTAGAATAAACCTCCAATCTCTTGTGAGTCCGTTCCTTTTTATTTCCTTCTTTTGCCTGAAATCTCCTGCATATCCCATTCCACGAAAACCATCAAGAATATCATCTTTTTCGAGGCTGATAGGATCATTATGTTCATCTCCAATATTTAACACCGTGTGGATTCTTTCTTCAGTAACAACGACTTTCTTATTGCCAACTGTTGCTGTAATGAATCTAACTCTTTCGATAACTTCAGGTTTAGCCGTTTGCCAGAACTCTTGAATTTGAATACGACGAATGATTACTTCTGTTTGTACAGCGTAACTAATCCTGCTCGATCTTATCCATCTAGCCACGTCATCAAAGTCTTTTGGAGCTGGATTAAGTTTGATCGATTGATTGTGCTTGAAGGTTTTATCCCATTCGACATTTTTCACCATCTTGCTATTATCACGACAAACGAGCCAAGTTAGAAATCTTTTGGAGATCAACGACGTTATGAAAGATATAATATTTACAAAAAAATATATAAAATGTACTAACATAAACTACCTAGTATTTACTTAAAAGATATTAAAACCAAGGTACTTACAAAAATTAAAAAAATATAGATAAAGTAAAAAAAAATATAGATATAGTTTAAAGAAAAATTAATTTCGCTGATGATGGGCATCTTCGCTGTCCAGATAGAGACATTTCGCCGGCAACGAAGATAAGAACCAGATCAACTTCGCCGAGAATGATGATAATATGACTCGGTAATAATTAATTTCGCTAAAAATCATTGGCGAAGTTAGAATCAATTCTCGAAGTGAGCGAGCAGCGTAGACAATAGTCTAAACTGACTTACCGGAGAAATAATCTATTTCACCGGTTGCTCGAACTCGCGTTCGAGACTTTTGAGATTCCTTGATCCACAATAATTTCGCCACACTCATCGCTGCATTCAACTTAAATCCGCTGGCATCATAAATTTCTTGATAAACCCTTCAAAAACCCTAGACTTTGAATCTGATGATGAGCACTATTGCAAGCTTGGATCAAAAATCAATCTAACACGAACAAAAACATGAACCATGAACAAATTTGATCACAACTTATCTCATATAACACCTAGTGTCCATTGATTTTCAGTTTCAAAAACAACTTTAATAAACCTTTAAGGAAGATCAATGTCACCAACTGTCAAACATAGAGGTTTATAAGCATTGTTTACAAGGAAATTTTACCTATGGATCTTGATCGGATACTTAAAAGAACAGATTGATAAAGATGAATGTTGTGTGGAAGACGTTTACCGGTGATAGTGAGAGAAAAGTGAAAGGTTTGTGAAAAAATTTGAAATGAGGGTCGGTTAGGATCTTTTATAGCCAAAAGAGGTTACCAGCGGATTTATTAAATCCGCTGGAATCTTAATTCCGCTACCCCTAGGTTCAAAACTCCTTTTTCAGAAATCAAATTTAAATACGCTCGAGAATTTCAAACTTTCTCGAAAAACATGCCCATTTTGGTTAGAAAACTAATAAAAATTATAGAATATTTACAAACTAGAGAAAATTTGGGCAATTTGGACTCCAAACGTCATTTTCAAACAGGAGGTTCCTTTTTCACTGATTTCCTTTTTCTTTTAATGCTTGTCGACTTACCTGCACAAGATCATATTGTCAACACTTGTCAAATCCTAAGCTATTATTTTTAGCGAATCAAAGCACAGATTGAGAAAGATTATTGAATTTGAAGATTATTGAATCCCAAATTCGAGTACCAAGCTCTGATACCAAATTGTAGATCCCAATATCAATCCGGATCACAGTGGTTGATTGTTTTAGTCCAAAACACCTATTGATTAGGTGTTTGCACTATGAAAAAGTTAAGAAAAATCATAGAATGAAGATGAAGCTAATGGTTTGATGATGACTACAAGTGTTGTATTGAATCCAAACAAATAAATAAGCAATAGAGCACCTGGAGATCTGATTAAGCACTATCAATAATGATCAAAGATAAACAACACAAGGTTTTCACCAAGACTAGCCAAAAGCTTGGCTAGGGCAACAATTCATTAGCTTATATAGTGTCTGACTTGCCAGCATAATTATAATTATGTTGGCATCTTAATTACACCAAATCAGATTTGCTACTTACAAAACATTACACTTTTAGTCCGTAAACTTCTATAAAGCTACAAACTATAACAAAATCAATCCAGCACAAGTATCAACGATCCCACAAGATCCAACAGTTAGCTCTTTCTCACCAAGTCATTTTGTACATAACCTAAACTTTTCAAACATAACCTAACATAATTGAATCTCATCTAATCCATTGGGATGATGTCTGCTGCAGAACTCACACTTGACGATGTCTTCCTTTGGATCTCATACTCGCCGAAACGTTCAAAGGAACAATGCTGACAAACGAATTGCCTCTCTCGTGGCTAAGGTAATGGCCAAGGTAATTCCCCAGATCGTCAGTGAAATCAATAGCAGCACATCCTCGGTGGATTCCAAGAATGAAGCACCAAGATTTCCTTACAGCTTTAAACAATTCAAAGCCTATGGTCCAACAAGTTTTACTGGTGAAGATGGACCCAGTGCTATGTTTTAGTGGTTTGATGCAATCGAAGTCACCTTTCATCAAAGAAGATGTCCTGAGAATCTCCCACTGTGAATGCTACTGGAGTCTTTCAATCGAGGGCACTTGTGTCGAAGCCCCCGACCCCTACCCCGGGAGCGGGCGCCGCGAACATCCAGATCAGTGGTATCGGTGTTTATTAATTTGGAAGCGGAATACATCAGGACCGTAGTTAGGAAATATTTTTATCAGAGTTAAACACAAACTTTTTATAATAATAAATCATTGGGGTAAAACCCAAGTTCATTTGACAATACATTTGTAGGGATAAACCCTAATTATTGAAAACAAAAACTCCTTTTTATTTAGGTAACTTTTATAGCCACTTTTCCAGGCCTTCAGTGCTCTCCAGCTAGCTTCTATTGGCGTTCACATTTGTTACCTGAAACGCGTTTTAAAAAGATTTTATCAGCAAGAAATACTGGCGAGTGCATCCCAGTTTAATCAAAACAGTTTTATAACTTCACAGAATTGAGGGCATCCGCAATTACATTTGCTTATATCTATTCAATTACTCATTCAGTACTGTCAACACCTGACTTGTGGGTCATATTACTCATTGGCTATCTCATTGTCCAATGGTAACGTCTTCCACATTTTGTATACAAAACCCCAACATATAGGTAGTAATTGTAGAATCACAAATACTCAATTACTGTTAAGTGTAATTTAAAACATTTGAGGTTTTGGTAAAACATTTTGACTTATAAAAAGATTTACAAAAGGAGAATGTACTCACATTGTAGACTTAGGTGATACTACTATAGCTTCCTTGTGATTCTCTTGGTTATTATCTATTAAAATTAAACAATGCACACGTGTTAGTAAAATAACCCAGATCACATTGACCGTACAACTCAAGACAGAACTCCAATGACTGAGTCAGGCAGAGCCTTGACATGCATTACAGAGCCCTAGATCAATTGGGTGTAACATAAGACAGAACTCTAACGACTGAGTCAGGCAGAGCCTTGACATGCGTTACGGAGCCCTAAATCGATCATGTAGGGTAATAGAAGGGTTATAGTACTTACAACGAGGCAGAGCTTCACTTTATAGTGGGTATTATGCCCGAGTATAACTTCTACTATTTAGAAATTTGAGAGAGAAAACAGAAATTGAACGACTGAACAAATGAGCTCGACCCCTCCATTTATAGGATAATTGGCCAATCTGTCGCGCCGCGTGACCAAGTAAGCCACGGCCATCGCGGCCTGCGAGAGACCACGTGGCGGTTATAGCTTCGCCGAGTCAAGGGGTAGCCTTGCCACGCGTTCGACACGTGGCCCAATTGTGTGCCGGACAAGTTTAGGCCGTCGCGCCCCGCGACAGACCCATGGTGACTACATCGCGGCCTGCGAGCGACTCTAATATTTGTTTTTATTTGATTTTTCTAAGTATAAAGGTATTTCGGGCTCGTTTCTCGCGTACGAGGTATATTTAGGAACGTTTTAGGGACACGTTAAGGGTTCTAGGAGGGTTGTTATATCCTCCCCACCTTGCTTTAGATCTCGTCCTCGAGGTCTACTAGAACAGGTGTGGGTATTTCCTTTGCATTTCTGATTCGAGTTCCCAAGTGTATTTTGGTCCTCTCTTGGAATCCCATTTTACTTTGACCAGAACTAGTCTCTTGTGTTTGAGATTCTTGATCTTTCTATCTTCAATCTGAACGGGTTTCTCGATAAACTTAAGTTTCTCATTTACCTCTATGTCCTTAAGAGGTATTACTAATGATTCGTCTGCTAAGCACTTTTTGAGATTACATACATGAAACACATCATGTATTCCTGCCATTTCCTCTGACAGTTGTAGTTGATAGGCTACGGGTCCTATTCTTATAATAATCTCAAAAGGTCCAACATACTTGGGGCTTAGCTTTCCTCTTTTAACGAATCTGACTACTCCTTTCCATGGAGAAACTTTTAACAGTACTTTATCTCCTACTTGAAATTCTAAAGGTTTTCGTCTGTTATCTGCATAACTCTTTTGACGATCTCGTGCTGCTTTTAGTCTTTCCTTGACTTGAATTATCATATATGTTGTTTCTTGCACTATCTCTGGTCCAGATAATTGCTTTTCTCCAATTTCTGTCCAACAGACTGGAGTTCTGCGCTTTCGTCCATAAAGTGCATCAAAAGGTACAATGTTAATGCTTGTATGATAGCTGTTATTGTAGGAAAATTCTATTAATGGTAAATGGTCGTCCCAATTTCCTCCGAAATCAATTACACAGGTTCTAAGCATATCTTCCATCGTCTGAATTATCCTCTCGCTTTGTCCGTCCGTCTGAGGATGATAAGTTGTGCTTAGATTTAACCTGGTTCCCATTGCTTTTTGGAAACTTGTCCAAAAATGAGAAGTAAAACAGCTATCTCTATCAGATACAATAGATAAAGGAATTCCATGTAATGAAACTATTTCATTTACATATAGTTTGGTTAACTGTTCCATACTGAAAGTTTCCTTCATTGGTACGAAATTAGCATATTTGGTCAATTTGTCTACAATCACCCAGATTGTATCATTTCCTTTTCTTGTCTTGGGTAATTTGGTAACAAAGTCCATTGTTATCAATTCCCATTTCCATATTGGCATTTCTAACTGTTGCAATAGTCCTGAGGGTTTCTGATGTTCAACTTTAACTTGTGAATAGGTTAGGCATTTAGCAATGTAGTTTGCTATATCCTTTTTCATTCCTAACCACCGGAAATTCTTTCTTAGATCCTGATACATCTTATCACTTTCGGGATGTATCATATACTTAGACTTATGAGCTTCTTCTAGAATTTTGTGGCGTAGGTTTCCTTGTTTAGGTATCCACATTCTTTTCCTATGGAACTTCCAAATTCCATCAGTTCCTTGTTCTAACTTCTTAATTATTCCTTTTAAAATTTCAGCATCGTCCTTGATTGTTGTTTCCTGTACTTCTCTGATTTGCTCAGTTAAATCTACTTGTAGATTTAATATGAGAGAACGTACTTGTTTCGGCTTTTCATGATACTTTCGGCTTAAAGCATCAGCTACTACATTAGCTTTCCCAGCATGACACTGAATATCACAATCATAATCACTAAGAACTTCCATCCAGCATCTCTGTCTCATATTTAATTCTTTTTTCCAAAAAATGTACCTTAAACTCTTATGATCGGTGAAGACAACAAATTTATTTCCATATAAATAGTGTCTCGAAATCTTAAGGGCAAAAACTATGGATCCTAACTCTAGATCATGGGTTGTGTAATTCTCTTCATGTTTCTTAAGTTGTCTAGAGGCATAAGCTATAACTTTTTGACGTTGCATCAACACACATCCATATCCTAACTTAGAAGCATCACAATAGACTATAAGGTCTTCAGTTCCTTCTGGTAATGCGAGTATGGGTGCGTTGGTTAACCTTTGCTTAAGAATCTTAAAAGCCTCTTTCTGTTTCGGTCTGTTGGTGCATGCGTCTGTCGACTTCGTCTTGTATCGAGTCTTGTATTAATATTGTTAAAGCAGGGCACGTATTTCGAGGTTTAATGTAATTTCGCATGAAGGTAGTAATTTCGTTTGAAATATGTCAAGGTAATTCCGTGCGGAATTAGACATTCTAATTCCGCTTGGAACCTCCTTCACACGAAATTACTTGCCTTTAAATACCATTCATGCGATATCATTTGTAATTTTCCGGTTTGTGCAACGAAGTGCTGCCGAAGTGTCGTCTCGCTGTAATTTGCAATCAAATCAATAATACGACAGTTTAAAGTGATATTCTAGCTGAATTGACCTCAGTATGTCTGTTTCCGCCTTTCGTACTGAGTAAAACTCATCTGATCGACTCGTTTGGGTCTGAAAACGATCCTACACGGTCCCCATTCAAAGTTAACTGATTTGCAGGTAAGTTTGGTTAATGGAATGGCTATTCTAGCGAAATCTCGGATAAATCGTCTATAATATCCTGTCAGTCCAAGAAAACTGCGTACTTCTGTTGGCGACTCAGGGACTTTCCATTTAGTAATCGCCTCGATCTTTGTGGGATCCACATGAATTCCTTCATGATTAACCAGATGTCCAAGGAATTGCACTTCTTGTAACCAAAATTCACATTTTGAGAATTTAGCATAAGGCTTCTCTTTTCTCAATAATGTTAGAAGTGTATGCAGATGCGCTGCATGTTCCTCTTTACTCTTAGAGTAAATTAGAATATCATCTATAAAGAGAATTATGAATTTATCCAGGTATGGTTTACATATCCTGTTCATCATGTCCATAAATGCGGCTGGGGCATTAGTTAAACCAAATGGCATGACGGTAAATTCATAATGACCGTACCTAGTTCTGAAAGCAGTTTTAGGAATGTCCTCTTCCTGTACTTTCAGTTGATGATATCCTGAGCGTAAATCGATCTTAGAAAAGAATCGAGCTCCTTGAAGTTGATCGAACAGATCATCGATTCTTGGTAGTGGGTACCAATTCTTAATCGTAACCTTGTTCAAGTCTCGATAATCAATGCACATATGCATCGATCCGTCTTTCTTCTTAACAAACAACACCGGTGCTCCCCACGGTGATGAACTTGGTTGTATAAAACCCTTGTCAAGAAGTTCGTCCAATTGTTTCTTCAGTTCCTGCAACTTCGTTGGTGCTAATCGATATGGTGCTTTGGCAATCGGTGCCGTCCCTGGTATTAGGTGAATCCTAAATTCAACCTCTCTATCAGGCGGTAGTCCAGGTAACTCTTCTGGAACGACGTTTGAGAATTTAGATATTACAGGAATATCTTTTAATTCTTTTCCTTTAGTATTAATGATTACAGAAATCATATATACTACTCCTTATTTCCTTTCATAACTTGCAGCTTTCATCACAGAGATGAACTTTGTCGATCTGGTTGGCTATCTCCTTTGATTGTGATCTTTTCACCTGTTGGTGCACTTACTTGTACTGTCTTTTGATCACATAAAATACTGGCACAATTGGTTACCAACCAATCCATTCCTAATACAACATCAAATCCAGCCAGATTCATTGGGTAAAGGCTAGCAAAGAAATGATGGTCTAGGATTTCTATTCTTGCTCCCTACAAGATTTAACTTATCTTAATGGATTCTCCGTTGGCTGTCTCTACCAGACAATCTTGTTGAAGTTTGGCTAAGGGTTGGTCATGAAATTTGTAGAAAGAAGTATTGATAAAACTTTGGTTTCGCACCAGAGTCAAACAATACTTTGGCAAAAATGTTATTAACTAAGAACGTACCGGCAATCACATCCGGAATCATCTTGGCTGCCTCAGCTGTCAGAACAAAGGCTCTGGCATTCTTCTTAGCGCTTCAGTTGTCTTAGCTTTGTTGGTTGTGGCTAGAGCTAGTTTCAGACAGTTCGGTCTGATGTGCCCACTTTCTCCACAATTGAAGCATATCCCATTACTAGGTTTCTTTCTACAGTTTTCTTCCTTGTGTCCCGACATTTTGCAAAAGTTGTAGTATATAGAGCATTTTCCAGAATGCTTTCTTTTGCAATACCTACAGTAGGGTGCAGAGGAAGAACCTGTACCTTTCCCACGATTGGAATTACTATAGCGAAATTCTTGGGTAAGCTTTTGGGCTAGGTTCTTTCTCTGGTTTTCCTCTTGTGTACGCACCAATTCATCAGTCAGGGTATTGGAAAATTCTACTGCTTCTTCTATAGTTTGTGGTCTAGCTGCCTTGACTACATGTCTAATCTCACTAATTAATCCACAAATATAACGGGAGATTAACACTGGTTCAGGTGAGGTTAAGGTTGGCACTATCCTAGCATATTCGAAGAATATGGTAGTGTAACCTTTGCAGTCTATTCCACTCATTCAAAGATTTAGGAACTTATTGGCGATTTGTTGCTTCTCATTAGGAGGACAAAATTTTCTTTCAACCATTTCCTTAAAGTTAATCCATTCCATATTATAAACTCTGTCACTTTCCCTAGACTGGAGAATAGTATTCCACCATTCTAAGGCTACATTTTTGAAAAGATTAAAAGTAAATAATCTTATCTTCATCTACACATTTACTTATTTTTATGACTGCTTCTGTCTTTTCTATCCAACATAAGGCTGCAATGGCTCCTTCATTGCCTGAGAATTCTATTGGTTTGCACGCCAAGAATTCTTTATAAGAACAAGCGTAAGAAGCGGCTCTTTTTTCTTTTAAGAATTGGAGCTTGGATAATAGGTCTGTTATTATCGTTCACACTGTGACTTGGTTCAGTGTGTTGGCGTTTACTTCTATTGGCAGATTTTTTATTTTCTGCCTCTTTAACAGTCTTGATAATATAAGGCATAGCATCTATAATTCCTTGTGCTACTATATGTTGGATGGCACTGTTATCTATTTGGTTTCCGTTATTCTCATTATTCTGGTTTTCCTGATTTACTTCGTTGTCCATCTGAATTATGAATATTTATCAAGTATTAATTGTCATAGAATAAATTTAATACAATTATTTATATACAGTCACTGAAAAATTGATCAAAAACGTCGATCATTGCGACTTTTACTCTTTTCTATATATATATATATATATATATATATATATGCATCTATTACAAATGGAAATCAAATATACTAGTAGCTATGCATCCGTATCTATTATTTTTTTATCAAAATACAAAATTACACATATATCAAGGCATTTTCTAGGTGCCGTTTATCCAGTACTGCAATTCCCGCTCATCATATTTCCAAACTAGTTTCTCCCCTATCTCTCGAATTCTATTCCCTTCATTTACTAAACTTTCTCCATACTGGTGGAGTTCCTGCACACATTTTCGACTCATTGGTGGGTCTACTGGGTCAGGATGAAGTACGGGTTCCTCGTAAGAGTCTACGCTATTCATTTCGAAAAATGTTCTATCATCATCCATCCACGGATCACGTTCTAAAGGCATTGGTTCTTTGGGAGTATATAGGGTATAGTACGATCTATTGTTGTCAAACCATGGATCATATTCTAAAGGCTGTGGGGTTGGGATTCTAGGTAACTCGTTAGGGTCAAATGCAGGTATCGGGAATTGGTTTGCTTGGTTGGGTTCTAGCATTTCTTGGTCTGGGAATAAAGGTAACAGTGGTGGTTTGGCTATTTGGTTTAGGTTATCGTCTACTGCTGTAGTGGCTAACATATGGAAATCGGCCAGCTGTCTATCTTGTTCCTCTTCCCAAGGTGGCCTATTAACTGTTTCCTGAGTCTGTGCATTTGCTTCCCTATTCGCTCTGACTATCGCTCTCTGTTGATGTAACTTCTTCATTCTCTTTCTTCTCTCATGTGCTCCTCTATTAAACCAACATTTCTTTTTAATAGTGAAAGGTTCCTCAGACTGTGCCTTAAATATAAATATCCCTTCCTCAGTATCGGCTGAGTATCCTGAGGGATTAGGTTGAGATGATGTTCCCTCACTCTCTGTCGTAGCCCCCGATGTCACACCCCAACCGATGGCGGAAACATCGAGGTGCGAGCACTAAGTGTTCAGATTGCTCATGAGATTTCCATAACACTAAAGTTTCAATATAGATTAATAGATTTCACGCAAAATTTGTCTAACAGCACAACCATATCAAAACAACCACAAGTTTCGTCAAACATCAAGTATCAAATTTTGTCCTTAGACTAAGTTAACTAGGTGAGTTACTAAGCTTCATCCTAGCTTGATTCCATGTTCTCAGCATCCTATCAGCCTGCAACATGTATTAAAATAGAGTCAGTACAAAAATGTACAAGCGAGTATACAAGTTTGAATAATAGCATAATAGATTAAAAACAACTCATATCCACAGTGTAAGAATAAAATAGTTTCAGCCGTGCTAGTGTCGCAGTCCACGCGGTGGTAGCCCAAGTATCCCGATGCTTTAGTGTTTACCCAAGACTCAAGGTAAACTAGAATCCTCCTAAAAATACCCCCCGAGAATAATGGGAGAGGTGCACCTCCTATAGCACTACTATTGTTAAGGCGGAACCACACACCCTGGATCCACAGTGTGTAAGAATAAAATAGTTTCAGCCGTGCTAGTATCCTAGTCCACGCGGTGGTAGCCCAAGTATCCCGATGCTTTAGTGTTCACCCAAGACTCAAGGTAAACTAGAATCCTCCTAAAAATACCCCCCGAGAATAATGGGAGAGGTGCACCTCCTATAGCGCTACTATTGTTAAGGCGGAACCACACACCCTGTATTAAACGTCACATAACACAAAATAGAATACTAGAATGCACAAGTTTCACATACACGTAGGATAGAGTATAGTTTGCAAAAGTATCAAGTCTCATAGTTTATAGAATTCATGTTACATCCCAAAGTTTAAAACAAAAAGGGATCGAGTATACTCACAGTGATTGCTTAACAGTTTATTGGATCAAAGGGAGCTCTCTTAGAATTAGCCTGATAGATTACAACAGATATGAGTCGGGCAGAATAACAAGATTACGCAAAGTGACGGAACAGTCACTGGATCGGATGCATGTCCGATCGGATGGCTATCCGATCGGATTGCAAGTCGATCGAGTGGCTAATGTGAGAATGATCGAATGGCTACCCGATCAGATGGCCATCCGATCGGGTTGCCACTCCATCCTTAGGTTGACATAAGTGTGGGAATCGGATGGCTGTCCGATCGGATGGCTGTCCGATCGGATGGCTATCCGATCGGGTCACCACTCGATCCAAGTTCAAGTGTCAAAGTTGCCTTGATCGGATGGCAGCTCGATCGGATGGCTATCCGATCGAGTTGCCACTTGATTGAGAATTCCAAAATTCCAAGTTTCTGAAAGAGTTCTAAGTCTTGAGTGCTAGACAGCTGCTACCCGATCGAGTGGCTGTCCGATCGGATGGTCATCCGATCGGATTTTCACTCGATCGAGTGATCCTTGTCCCGTTTGTAACTTTGTAAAATTTCTAAGTTTTTAGATCGACAAGGACGGCCCAGGTCGTACTGCGACAACGGTAAACTCACTATCTTACAGCCGTTCTGATCGGATGGGAATCACCCCTGTCCGGTCAGTCGTCCGTTTACAGTGGTTTATGTCGGAATCCATTCCATGGTCGTCTCTTCCGGTATCAATCCGTTTCCAAACCTACTCTAGACTACCCGTCAAGTCTACAGTCCGTTTGTACCCGGATTTCACCATTTAAAATGGAAGATCGAAGGAAAGATGAAGGAAACTTAAGTTTTACCCTAAAAATCCTAGATCTAGCTTAGATTTGGTGCAAAACACCTGAAATTCCTTGGATCTGAGCTAGATCTTGTCAGGAATGACATCATATAGCAGTTTGTACCACCCACCATGGTGACATCATCCTCAAGAGCTTAGATCCGAGAGATTCCACGGTGAAAAGTGTGATCTCAAGGGTGAATCACGTAGGGAACAAAGTGTAGGTCAAGAAAGTACAAAAAATCTAGCGTGAAACGTACCGAAATACCGAGAAATCGAAGGAATAAGGTGTTCGTGCGTCTGAGTCGAGCAGGGCTGTCACATCAGTGAAGGACTGATGTGACAGCTCCTATTTATAGTGTGAAAAAGGGTGAGAAAGGAGCTGCGCGCATGGGTCGGGTGGCAACTCGATCGGGTGGTCATCCGATCGGGTGGTCATCCGATCGGGTGGTCATCCGGTCGGGTGGTCATCTGACCGGGTTGCCACTTCGGCCAATCCATCCTTTCCGTGTTCCTATTTTCGCGTGCAAGATCAAGCGTTGCGTATTATTTGGTAATAGAAAAACTAGATTACATCATACACACCAAAAGTTTTCCAAGATTGATAGATTCCGCCAGTGACAAGACTCTAGTCTCTCGTTCCACCAAAAATCAAGTTTCACGAGTCTCAAGAGTCAAGCACCAAATGTAGATTTAGACATTCCAAGCATATAGATTTAGGCATTCCAAACATAGATTTAGACATTCCAAACATATAGATTTAGGCATTCCAAACATATAGATTTAGACATTCCAAACATATAGATTTAGGCATTCTAAACATATAGATTTACCAAGACGTCAAAGTATCACACATCAAATAGTTCAGGGGCTAGACTTGCCAATAGCTAAAGTTTAGGGACTAAATCTGACAAAAGTCTAAAGTTTAGGGGCGCTGGGCATTACAGTCTCCCCTCCTTTAGGAGATTTTGTCCCTGAAATCTTAGAAGAAGACTGCTCGAAGAGCTGCGGGTACTTGGCTTTCATATCACTTTTCAACTCCCAAGTGAATTCGGCGCCACGCTTTCCTTCCCATCAAACCTTAACAATGGGAATTTTGCTACGCCTCAGACACTTGACAGCTTGATCCATGATTTCGACCGGTTTCTCCACATATTGTACAGCTTCATTTATTTGCAAGTCCTCAAGGGGAACCTGAAGTTCCTCGTCCGCTCAGCATTTACGTAGATTAGATACGTGGAACACTGAATGCACGTTGTTTAGCTCTTGTGGCAAGTCGAGTCTGTACGCCACCTTGCCAATCCTTTTGAGTATCTTGAAAGGAAGCACATAGCGAGGGATGAGTTTTCCCTTCTTACCAAAATGAACTATTCCCTTCTAGGGAGATACCTTGAGGAGAACTCCGTCACCAGCATCAAATTCCAGAGGTTTACGCCTATTGTCAGCATAACTCTTTTGTCTGCTCCTAGCCTTGATCAAGTTATCACTGATCTGAAAAATCTTATCCGTTGTCTCTTGAATTATTTCAGGGCCAGTAAACTGCTTGTCGCCAATCTCATGCCAGCTGAGAGGAGATCGGCACTTGCTGCCATACAAAGCTTCGAAAGGAGCCATCTGAATACTGGAATGATAGCTGTTGTTGTACGAGAACTCAATCAATGGTAAATATACATCCCAGTTACCACCAAAGTCGATGACACAAGAACAGAGCATATCCTCTAGGGTCTGAATAGTACGCTCGGTCTGTCCATTCGTTTGAGGATGAAAGGCCGTGCTAAGATTCAAATGAGTACCCATAGCGGATTGGAAGGTTTGCCAAAGACGTGAAGTAAAACGACCATCACGGTCCGAGATTATGTCAAGAGGTATGCCATGACGGCATATAACCTCATCAATATAGATTCGAGCAAGTTTCTCCACCCTGTAATCTTCACGAATAGGAAGAAAGTGGGCGGATTTGGTCAAACGATCGATTATCACCCAGATACTATCGTGACCCGAAGGTGTTCGAGGTAACTTAGTAATAAAGTCCATAGCGATACCATCCCATTTCCGGACTGGGATTTTAGGTTGTTCTAAGAGTCCTGAAGGGCGTTGATGTTCAGCCTTTACTTTCGTACAAGTAAGGCATTTAGAAACATATACAGCAATGTCTCTTTTCATGCCAGGCCACCAATAAGTTGTACGCAGATCATGGTACATCTTATCGGAGCCCAGATGAATGGAGTAATGGGATTTGTTAGCCTCCTTCATAATAAGCTCACGGAGATTATCGTGATCCGGTACCCAGATGCGATTGAGGTAATATTGCAATCCGTTAGGTTTAGTTTCAAGCTGATCAATCCTAGCGCCGTGGATTTCTTCTTCTAGACTTCCTTCATTTGCTGATGAATACTGGGCGTCGCGTATACATGCATGGAGATCATTAGAGATATGAATAGCATTCACATGAGTCTTAGGACTGAGAGCATCGGCCACTACATTCTCCTTGCCAGGATAGTAGCGAATTTCACAGTCGTAACTGTTAAGAAATTCCACCCAACGTCTCTGTCGCATGTTCAACTACTTTTGGTCAAATATATGTTGAAGACTTCTATGGTCAGTGAAAACCACGTACTTAGTACCATACAAGTAATGTCGCCTTATTTTTAACGCAAACACAACTGCACCAAGCTCTAGATCGTGAGTAGTATAGTTTTTCTCATGCACTTTGAGCTGACGAGAAACATAAGCAATAACCTTGTCCCGCTGCATGAGCACACAGCCCAAACCACGGTTCGAGGCATCGCAATATACCATGAAATCGTCATTCCCATCAGGGAGAGTAAGAACAGGGGCATTACACAAAAGAGTCTTAAGAGTTTGAAAGGATTTCTCTTTTTCGGGACCCCAAGCAAAAGGTTTCTTTTTCTGAGTTAGCGAGGTAAGAGGAACAGCGATCTTCGAGAAATCCGAAATAAACCGGCGGTAATACCCCGCCAATCCTAGAAAGGAACGAATATCAGATGCAGATTTAGGCGTACTCCAATTCTTCACAGCTTCGATTTTAGACGGGTAAACATGGATACCTTGCTTACTAACGATGTGACCAAGAAATTGAACCTCATTAATCCAAAACTCACACTTAGAAAATTTAGCATACAGACGTTCACCACGTAAGAGTTCGAGCATCAAGCGCAAATGTCGCGCATGATCAGCTTTAGTTTTAGAATAAATTAGAATGTCATCAATAAAGACTATCACGAAACGATCCAAATAGGGCTTAGAAACACGATTCATGAGATCCATGAACACAGCGGGTGCGTTGGTCAATCCAAAAGGCATGACCACGAACTCGTAGTGTCCATAACAGGTACAAAATGCGGTTTTGGGTACATCATCTTCGAGAACTCGAAGCTGATGATAACCAGAACGAAGATCGATTTTCGAGAAACATGACGCGCCTTATAGTTGGTCAAATAGATCATCGATGAGGGAAAGAGGATAACGATTCTTAATGGTGAGCTTATTAAGTTCACGGTAGTCGATACACATACGGAATGAGCCATCTTTCTTTTTTATGAACAACATGGGAGCACCCCATGGCGAGGTACTTGGACGAATAAATCCCTTGTCAAGTAGTTCCTGAAGCTGACTAGATAACTCTTGCATCTCAGAAGGTGCAAGACGATACGGAGCCCTGGCGACAGGAGTCGCACCAGGTACAAGATCAATACGAAAATCAATAGATATAGGAGGAGGAAGACCAGGTAGATCTTCAGGAAAGATATCGGGGAAATCATGCACCACTGGAACATCGCTTATGTTCTTCTCCTTGCTCTTTTGTTCCACCACGTGGGCCAAGAAAGCAGGGTTTTGTTTACGTAAGCACCTGCTCGCTTGTGTGCATGACATCAGCCTCAGTCCTTTCGAAGGTCGGTCTCCATAAACATGCAGGATATCACCAGATGGTTGAGGTAAACGATCAAACTTTTCGTGACAAGCAATCTCAGCATGGTTCTTACGTAACCAATCCATGCCGATGATGACATCAAAACTACCCAATTGCATGGGTATTAGATCTATAGAAAACAAGTGGTCGTTAAGAATCAAGGAACAACCACAGAGAATAGAATCAACTAGAATAGACTTCCCATTGGCAATTTCCACCGAGAACGACTTAGGTAACATAGAGCGTGCACAGTTTAGCACAAATTCAAATTCCACGAACACAAAACTTCTATCGACACCAGTATCAAATAGGATTGAAGCATAAAGGTTATTCACAAGAAATGTACCATTCACGACATCATTGTCATTACGAGCCTGGTTAGCGTTAAGATTGAACGCTCATCCACGAGCGGCTGGCTGCTGGTCCTGGTTCAGCTGAGGACACTGATTGCGGAGGTGAGTAGTATCTCCACACTTGTAGCATGCCCGAACAGCGTTGTCTGGCTTTGGATTCTGCGGAGGAGCTGGGAGAGCTGGTAGGGCTGCCTGAGCTGGGGCTTGCTGAACTGGTTGAGCTGGGTTAGCTTGATGACAGTAGGGAGTCGTGTGACCATAGCGGTTGCAGTTGGTGCACAATCGACATGCAGAAGCAACAGGATGATGAAAGTTACATGTGGCACACTTGGGGTAAGACCCAGTGTACTACTTCTTAACTTCTGGAATAGCAGGGTTAGCAGCAGCAGTAGCAGGAGCAGGTTTAGCAGCAGGGTTTGCAGCAGGAACAATAGCATTGCATCCTTAACCCTGAGATTTCCTTTTCTTGTTCTTGCTGCCACTTGACTGCTGGGTGACTTGATTTGCAGACTTGGAGGTAGCAGGAGTAGCAAACTGCTTATCACACACACGGTTGTTGTTCAAACTGGCTTCCAAACGATAGACTTCCTCAATATTCCCGAGTTGAGCTGCTTCAATAGAATCACGCATAGCAGGAGGTCGACCATTAAGATACTTGGTTATCATTCGCTTAGGAGTAGAAACCAAGTGAGGAACAATCAAGCTGAGCTGCTTGAAACGGGTAGTATAGGCCAGGTTATCATCACCAATCTGCTTCAAGTGCCAAAACTCTTCTTCTAGCTTTAGTTGTTCATGAGGAGGGCAGATTTCGAGCATCATTAATTCTCGCACCTCAGCCCATGGAAGAGCATAGGCTTCTTCATTCGATCGAATGTTTCTCTCATTTGTCCACCACTCCAACGCTCGACCCTGAAACATTCCGGTCGTACTCCTAGTCTTTAGATGATCTGGGCATTCGCTGTTGATGAAAGTAAGCTCGATGCTGTCGAACCACTCGAGCATAGCAGTCACCCCATCACTGGCTGTGAAAGACTTAGGGTTGCAAGAGATGAAATGTTTATAGGTGAACTTGGTAGACTTTTCCTTCTCCGTTTTAGAATCAACAGACGAGTGCGAAGTGTTCGATCCTTGGATCTCAAAGACAATCTTTGGCACGACTCAAGCGATCTGGTCGGCCATGAAGGACATCATCTTTTTCTGAGACTTTTCCCTAGACCTCTTGAGAGTGTCAGAGAGCTTTCGAGAAGACATCCTAAAGATCCAACAAGAGGATCATTAAGTCTAGATTAATTTAGATTCCCACACGATAGATTAAAACTCAAGATTCACACAGATACCGCAACCCACGACCTTCGCATGGCACGTTGTACGAAGTTTGGCGATGCGTCAGAAGCGCTTATATATAGGAAGTACCAGCGGCGTATCCACCACGCTTCGGGTACAATCGCTTCGACCTGGTACGTGGTGTCATGTTACGTATCGCAAAAACACACTCTTCATCATAGGTTCACATAGGCTATTCCAATAGATTCCGTAGATTCAATACATTCAATAGACTCATAGACTCCTATAGATTCAATAGATTACCATAGACAATCTACCACAACGAAATACCGCATGGCACGTGCTACGAAAGTTCGACAACATGATGAAAGCACTTATATATAGGAAGTACCAGCGGCGTATCCACCATGCTTCAATCATGCCACGTCCCCCTCGTCATCGGTGTCACGCTTCGTTAACCACAACATTAGATTCCACCACTTTTCACAGCATAGATTACTTAAATAGATTCAACATAGACTAACCAAATGGATTTAACATAGAGTAACCAAATAGTTTCAACATAGATTAACCAAATAGATTCCATAATTCCACTTCGAGCCTACAAAACTATGAACTTTGCTTAGCGCGTGGTACGAAGACTCGGTAACATGCCAGAAACACTTATATATAGGAAGTGCCAGCGGCGTATCCACCATGCTTCAGACATGCCACGTTATCCTCGTCTTCGGCGCTAGGCTACATTTCGCGTTTTGTTTCTCAAGACAACACATACTTAGATTATACGCATAGATTACACATAGATTCCTCAAAGATTACTCAAGTAGTTTCCCATAGATTAGATTTCAACAACTCATCACCGGTCTGTAAACACTAAGTTTCGCATGGCACTTAGTACGAAAGTTGGTAACATGTCTGAAACACTTATATATAGGAAGTACCAGCGGCGTATCCACCATGCTTCAGACACGTCACTTCTCCCCCGTGTTTCTATGCCATGTTACATTTAGTGTCTTACAACCATATCAACACATAGATTCCTCAGATAGGTTCACATAGTATCATAGTCGATCAAGATTCTCACATAGGCTATCATGATAGAATAAAGTTTCACAAATTTAGTTGATCATGAGATTAGAGTTAACGTTTTAGATTGCGGACATACGTGCGATTTGTGATAATGTTTCAAAATAAACGAAGAATCAAGATAAACGAAGAATTAAGTCTAAAAACACATGTAAAATCGAGATATCATAAAAGATAGGCTCATAAAACATAGAGTGTTCTGGGTAGAAGAACGGTGACTAACCAAAGTGATTCGAACCCCTTTCGAATTGAGATAGCGTATCTTGACTTACTTAGACAAATACGTCATCGATGTTAGGCCTACGATATTCTTCCTTTTGGTCATTTCATGTCACACCCCGACCACGTAAAACAACAAAACATGGCGGAAACGTCGGGGAGTGTTGTAACAGAATCATTATTTCACAACCATGGATTAAATAATTTCGTTTTATTGAATTATTGAACTCATTGTTTTAGTACAAATCAGATAATTACAATATTATCTTTCAGGTTTTAAAGTCACTAAGACACGAGTCCATCCTATGTATAGCATGTATCAACAATCATCACACAGCAGTACCTGAAACATGTGTAAAAATAGGTACGTCAGCATAAAAATGCCTGTGAGATACATAGGTTTTATTTATGCATGATTCATGACTTATAAGTTTAAAAGAATGTTTTAACAAAAAGTAGTCATGAACCTAAAAATGTTATCTCTATAAAATCATGTGAAAATTTATGAGAAATTTGATGATATAAAAGAATGATGCATAAATAAATAATCAAGTAAAATGAGTTTATAAAATAATGTTTTGAATAAAATGTTTGTAGTATATATAAAAATATACTTTGGTTTTAAGAAGATCGATTAGGTAATATATCAAAATATATTTCGGTTCCAAAATCGTTAAACAGATAGTATATTAAATATACTTTGGTTGTCAAAATAATCGTTTTTGCTAGTATATCAAAAGTATACTTTGGATTTATGTATAACATATTAAACTATGTTTTGGTTGGATAAATAACATATTTAAAATATGTTTTGGTAGTTAACAAAATATATGTTGTTTTGTACAATATCACACATGAGAGTATATCAAACTATACTTTTGGGAGTATAATAAAATATACAATAAAAGTGTGATTTAAGAATTCAATCAGACCTAGTGCATCAAAATACACCTTTGAGACTATAGGGACACCACAAAGGAAATCCCTATTTGGATGGAGAAACAAATTGGTTTCAGACATTCCATGACAACAGGAATGGGGTGTCAAATCCTATAGCGCTATATCATACTACCAATCGGTCTGGTGAACATAAAATGAGTACAATTCAACAATTAATTTTATAATCTTTGAAAAATCGGTGTTTAAACCATAAATAATCATTTGGTTTGTCAAAGATGAGTACTAAAATGTATAATCAATTATACTTTGAAATCATGAACATAACAAATAGGTACACATACTTCACCCCAAAACATTGAAAACAGTAAAAGAGGGGACTATGTACTCACTTGAGGGTGCTTAGAAGTCTTGAACAACAACCAAGCAAAGCTAGAGGGAGTACGGAATCAAACGACACCTAATATAGGTAACTATGTTATTAAACGGCTCCTAAACCAGGAGATAGGATAGAATGATGTTCTATAAATCAAATGAGTAATTGAACTCATATGGTATGATTTAATAGAGCTAACATTCTGATTTGAAAGTCTACCTAAGTGCTTTTGACCCGTTTCGACCCATTATGGTAGTATAAGCTACTATAATGCGTCGTTTGCGCAAAACCATGTTCGGATGGTTAACTATGTGCTATGTTAAGTCTTACATGCCCAATTATACCTAAACATGTTACTAAATCAGATTAGATGTCAAAAATATGTTCACATATGCACATTATGGATTTATGCTTCGAAAGGGCATTTTGGTGATTTTCTATGGGCATACAAGCTAACTAGCAAATGACTAACCAATCCTATGTGATCATAAGGTATAACCTCAGTGGTTATTCCCTATGCAACTATGATCACTAATCATGCTTGGTCGGATCATAATGATCGACCAAACGGGTCGGGTTCGAAAGTCTAAGCGGTTGTTTAGACCGCTTAACTTACGACCCTAAACAAGTACTAAACTAATAGTGACGAGTTAAACATGTCAAAACATGTTTAACCTACTTAGAAAACTGATTTGGTATCAAAACAAAATGTTTTGATAGCTAAAAGTAGTTCCGTTGCAAAATGCGTGCTAAAACGCATTTTGACCAAAACTTTGACTCATCACTATACTTAGTTAAAGTGGTAATCAGTAGGTATAATCACTAAGGATTATAACCATCGTGATTATAATCACGTTGCAAAGTTCAACCGAACTTTGCGTTGACCATTGACTGGTCAAACTGAAAGTCAAACACTGTTTGACTTTTTAAGCTAGGAAAGCAATAAAAGAATGAAGGAAGCTTACAAAGGGTCCTAGCTATAATTTCTACCAAGAATAAGTTTCCAATCAGATTAGAAAGCTCCCCAAATCAGATGTAGAGAAGAAATTAGCAATGAATGAATGAAAGGTGATGGCTATTTATAGTTGTGGCGAGTTCATGAGATCATGCCAAGTTTTTGTGTAACTTCCAAGCAATAAATCTCCACCATACAAGTGTTGTAAGCAGGTTTAAAGCCTTGGAGAAGGGATAACTTGGTTACCACACAAAGATCTTACAAGAACAGCCCCTGAATTATCAAACAGCTGCTGAAATCAACTTTCTGGTCGCTGGGCACTTCACACGGCCCGCGTAAGTAATGGGGAGGGGGATACGCGGCCCGCCTGGGCTCCCCAGTTCGACACAAGTTTGAAAATTTACAGTTTAGGTCCCTGCACTAGGTTTAAGCCCATTTCAGCCCCGTTTGACCTCCGTTAAGCCATTTTCAAGGCTCTAGAAGGTCAATAAAGTTTAGAGGACTCAAAATGTGCTCGGAAAAGTCTCGGATGTCGGCTCGTTTGGTCGTACGGTCACGTTATTCGTTAAATTACGATGAAACTCAAACGGACGCGAAAACGAACCAAATTAAGCGATGAATGGTATTTTTTCATGCCGATCACTAAAATAAAAATATGTTAGTGTGTACAAAAATTTTGGATGTCCAGATGTGGTCAGAACGTAAGATATACGCGAAAATGCAAACTTACGCCGTTTTTGACACTTTTAGTCCCTGTAAGATCAAATAAGCATATTTTCACACACCGAACCACTCAAACCTTATTTCTAAGCTATGTTTAGGTTATTTATGGTATGTTTAGCTTATGATCATGTTCCGGACTGTACGTTGCCTTATGAAACAGCAGACTTTTGCAAGTTGACGCAAATAGTCCCTGTGAGTGAATAAACTTGATTTCGCCACACCAAGCCTTCCAAAACTTATTTCTAAGTTATGTAAAGGTTATTTATGGTATGTTAAGCCTATTTCACTATTCCGGAGTGTTTGTTGCATTAAACTGGTTGTATTTACGCATTAGATTGCGTATAACCTTCCAGAAAGCGATTTAAGGCTCGAAATCGAACAAGAATTGATATATGCAAACGATACACATATTTATACAAATACCAAGTATGAAATACAATATTTCATTGGTTTGGTATTTGTATGATGGTTGAAGTGACACAGGTGTCACATTTCACTTATCCAATTGAATGGAAATTTCGAGACTTTAGCGAGACATGAAAACATCAAGGAGTGGGACTAGTTGCCAAGATCTGAGTTTCACCTCTAACTTGACAACGTCGCACCCTAGCAGCATTGGCACTTATCTGTAGACAAGACCTACTAGAATAGTATAGAGATTTTCCATCAAGGTTCGGATGTCACTCTTGTCTTGAGGGCAAATCTCGTGCAAAATATAAACACTGATTAACAGCATTTTCAAACTATCAAGTATATATTGTGTCAGCCTTAGGGAAGGCATGTAAGTTTAGTAGGGAATTGTGTGGCTAGGAAGCCGGTACGGTAGAGTGCATAAGTCTTAAACAACAGATAAGCATCAAGATTCCTAGAACTATAGACTAGGGCAAGTATTCCTACTTATCCTAATTTCCTATAGTTATGGCTCTGATACCAATCTGTCACACCCCAACCGATGGCGGAAACATCGAGGTGCGAGCACTAAGCGTTCAGATTGCTTATGAGATTTCTATAACACTAAAGTTTCAATATAGATTAATAGATTTCACGCAAAATTTGTCTAACAGCACAACCATATCAAAACAACCACAAGTTTCGTCAAACATCAAGTATCAAATTTTGTCCTTAGACTAAGTTAACTAGGTGAGTTTCTAAGCTTCATCCTAGCTTGATTCCATGTTCTCAGTATCCTATCCACCTACAACATGTATTAAAATAGAGTCAGTACAAAAATGTACCGGCGAGTATACAGGTTTGAATAATAGCATAATAGATTAAAAACAACTCATATCCACAGTGTAAGAATAAAATAGTTTCAGCTGTGCTAGTGTCGCAGTCCACGCGGTGATAGCCCAAGTATCCCGATGCTTTAGTGTTTACCCAAGACTCAAGGTAAACTAGAATCCTCCTAAAAATACCCCCCGAGAATAATGGGAGAGGTGCACCTCCTATAGCGCTACTATTGTTAAGGCGGAACCACACACCCTGGATTAAACGTCACATATCACAAAATAGAATACTAGAATGCACAAGTTTCACATACACGTAGGATAGAGTATAGTTTGCAAAAGTATCAAGTCTTATAGTTTATAGAATACATGTTACATCCCAAAGTTTAAAACAAAAAGGGATCGAGTATACTCACAGTGATTGCTTAACAGTTTATTGGATCAAAGGGAGCTCTCTTAGAATTAGCCTGATAGATTACAACAGATAAGAGTCGGGCAGAATAACGAGATTACGCAAAGTGACGGAACAGTCACTGGATCGGATGGCTGTCCGATCGGATTGCCAGTCGATCGAGTGGTTAATGTGAGAATGAACAAATGGCTGGCTGATCAGATGGCCATCCGATCGGGTTACCACTCCATCCTTAGGTTGACATAAGTGTGGGAATCGGATGGCTGTCCGATCAGATGGCTTTCCGATCGGGTCACCACTCGATCCAAGTTCAAGTGTCAAAGTTGCCTTGATCGGATGGCAGCTCGATCGGATGGCTATCCGATCGAGTTGCCACTTGATTAAAATTTCCAAAATTCCAAGTTTCTGAAAGAGTTCTAAGTCTTGAGTGCTAGACAGCTGCTACCCGATCGATTGGCTGTCCGATCGGATGGTCATCCGATCGGATTATCACTCGATCGAGTGATCCTTGTCCCATTTGTTACTTTGTAAAATTTCTTAGTTTTTAGATCGACAAGGATGGCCCAGGTCGTACTGCGACAACGGTAAACTCACTATCTTACAGTCGTTCTGATCGGATGGGAATCACCCTTGTCCGGTAAGTCGTCCGTTTACAGCGGTTTATGTCGGAATCTGTTCCATGGTTGTATCTTCCGGCATCAATCCGTTTCCAAACCTACTCTAGACTACCCGTCAAGTCTACAGTCCGTTTGTACCCGGATTTCACCGTTTAAAATGGAAGATCGAAGGAAAGATGAAGGAAACTTAAGTTTTAACATAAAAATCCTAGATCTAGCTTAGATTTGGTGCAAAACACCTGAAATTCCTTGGATCTGAGCTAGATCTTGTCAGGAATGAAATCATATGGCAGTTTGTACCACCCACCATGATGACATCATGCTCAAGAGCTTAGATTAGAGAGATTCCACGGTGAAAAGTGTGATCTCAAGGGTGAATCACATAGGGAATGAAGTGTAGATCAAGAAAGTAGAAAAAATCTAGCATGAAACGTACGAAATAGCCGAGAAATCGATGGAATAAGGTGTTCGTGCATCTGAGTCGAGCAGGGCTGTAACATCAGTGAAGGACTGATGTGACAGCTCCTATTTATAGTGTGAAGGAGGGTGAGAAAGGAGCTGCGCGCATGGGTCGGGTGGCAACTCGATCGAGTGGCCACTCGATCGGGTGGTCATCCGATCGGGTGGTCATCCGACCGGGTTGCCATTCGGCCAATCCATCCTTTCCGTGTTCCCGTTTTCGCGTGCAAGATCAAGCGTTGCGTATTATTTGGTAATAGAACAACTAGATTACATCATACACACCAAAAGTTTTCCAAGATTGATAGATTCCGCCAGTGACAAGACTCCAGTCTCTTGTTCCACCAAAAATCAAGTATCACGAGTCTCAAGTGTCAAGCACCAAATATAGATTTAGACATTCCAAGCATATAGATTTAGGCATTCCAACATAGATTTTGACATTCCAAGCATATAGATTTAGGCATTCCAAACATAGATTTAGACATTTCAAACATATAGATTTAGGCATTCCAAACATATAGATTTAGACATTCCACACATATAGATTTAGGCATTCCAAACATATAGATTTATCAAGACATCAAAGTATCACACATCAAATAGTTCAGGGGCTAGACTTGCCAATAGCTAAAGTTCAGGGACTAAATCTGACAAAAGTCTAAAGTTTAGGGGCGCTGGGCATTACACCCGACCCCTACCCCGGGAGCGGGCGCCGCGAACATCCAGATCAGTGGTATCGGTGATTATTAATTTGGCAGAGAATACATCAGGATCGTAGTTATGAAATATTTTTATCAGAGTTTAACACCAAACTTTTTATAATAATAAATCATTAGGGTAAAACCCAAGTTCATTTGACAATACATTTGTAGGGATAAACCCTATTTATTGAAAAGAAAAACTCCTTTTTATTTAGGTAACTTTTGTAGCCACTTTTCCAAGCCTTCAGTGCTCTCCAGCTAGCTTCTATTGGCTTTCACATTTGTTACTTGAAACGCGTTTTAGAAAGATTTTATCAGCAAGAATACTGGCGAATGCATCCCAGTTTAATCAAAACAGTTTTATAACTTCACAGAATTGAGGGCATCCGCAATTACATTTTCTTATATCTATTCAATTACTCATTTAGTACTGTCAACACCTGACTTGTGGGTTATATTACTCATTGGCTATCTCATTGTCCAATGGTAACGTCTTCCACATTTTGTATACAAAACCCTAACATACCGGCAGTAATTGTAGAATCACAAATAATCAATTACTGTTAAGTGTAATTTAAAACATTTGAGGTTTTGGTATAACCTTTTGACTCACAAAAAGATTTACAAAAAGAGAATGTACTCACATTGTAGACTTAGGTGATACTACTATAGCTTCCTGGTGATTCTCTTGGTTATTATCTATTAAAATTAAACAATGCACACGTGTTAGTAAAAATAACCCAAATCACATTGACCGTACAAATCGAGACAGAACTCCAATGACTGAGTCAGGCAGAGCCTTGACATGCATTACGGAGCCCTAGATCAATCGGGTGTAACACGAGACAGAACTCCAACGACTGAGTCAGGCAGAGCCTTGACATGCATTACGGAGCCCTATATCGATCATGTAGGGTAATAGCAGGGTTATAGTACTTACAACGAGGCAGAGCTTCGTTTTATAGTGGGTATTATGCCCGAGTATAACTTCTACTATTTAGAAATATGAGAGAGAAAACAGAAATTGAATGACTGAACAAATGAGCTCGACCCCTCCATTTATAGGCTGCTCGGCCAGTCTGTCGTGCCCCGCGACCAAGTAAACCTCGGCCATTGCAGCCCACGAGAGACCACGTGGCAGTTATAGCTTTACCTTGTCAAGGGGTAGCCTTGCCACGTGTTCGACAAGTGGCACAATTGTGTGCCGGACAAGTTTAGGCTGTCGCGCCCCGCGACAGACCCATGGTGACTACGTCGCGGCCCGCGAGCGACTCAAATATTTTTTTTATTTGATTTTTCTAAGTATAAAGGTATTTCGGGCTCGTTTCTCACGTACGGGGTATATTTAGGAACGTTTTAGGGTCACGTTAAGGGTTCTAGGAGGGTTGTTATAACTAGATTGGTGGACCGCTGAGCGCAACAGGCGTGGTGATGATGCAGCTTATGGTCTCTCATGGGAGGAGCTCAGGGAGCTCATGATGAAAGAATTTTGTCCTCCCCACGAAGTCCAGAAGCTGGAGAATGAGTTCTGGAACATCGGGTAAGACGGAGATGATAACGCTGGTCTCACCGCTTGTTTCAAGCAACTGAGTATTATCTATCCAAGTCAGGTGGACACGCCTGATAAGACTATCAAGAAGTATATTCGTGCTCTTCCTGATTGTGTATGTCACACCCCGACCACGTAGAACATACAAAATGTGGCGGAAATGTCGGGGAGTGTTGTAACAGAATTAATTGTTTCAAATCCATGGCAATTGAAGTTTCGTTTTATTGATTAAAAGTGTTACAATGTCTTAACAAACAAAGAAATACAACATAATTAACTAGTCTTGCATCTTTTATTGTCACTAAAGCCCAAGTCTGCCTATGTGTATCTTGATCATCTTATGCAACAGCTCCTGAAAAACACATGTGAAAATAGGTACGTCAGCATAAAAATGCCTGTGAGATACATAGGTTTTGTGAAAATAGGTTTCATGACTTATGTTTGAGAAAATGTTTAGTCATGAACCTTGTAATTTGCTTTGTTTTATAAATCATTTGAAAAACGATAAGATCAGATGATATGTATAAATAAGAGAATAATGTATGGTTAAATGAATAACCATTGTAAAATGAGTTTGTATAAGATAAGTTGCTTGTAAAACAATGTATTGTGAAAAGTATGTTATTTGTATAAAATGTTATATGTCTCAAACTGAAATGATTTAAATAACGCTACGATATGTAATACCATACAAACACTTATATATAGGAAGTACCAGCGGCGTATCCACCATGCTTGTATCATATTACACACGCATCGTTACTTAATCACTTAATCAAACCAAACCACCAAAGTAATGTTTAACAATTGTAGAAATGTTTATGTATGGTCAAATACGGTTCACACGGTTCACAGATACAAACGATTCATAGATACAAACGGTTCACAGATACAAACGGTTCACAGATACAAACGGTTCACAGATACAAACGGTTCACAGATACAAACAGTTCACAGATACAAACGGTTCACAGATACAAACGGTTCACAGATATAAACGGTTCACAAACACAAATGGTTCACAGATACAAACGGTTCACATAGTCAAATGATTACAACGGTTCACATAGTCAAATAGTTATAAACGGTTCAAAATGTCATATAACGTGTTCATATACTGGATGAGCATATGCAACAAAATGTAATGTAAAACAATGTACTAAGTATGCACATAATGGACATACATAGCATAAAATGTAATGAAATCATGTACTATAAGGTACTAACGAACATAGCAGGTATATGATATGAAAACGGGAAAGCATGAATGTAACAAGTAGGCACATGTGTTTCACCCCAAAACAGTTTAGAAAACAGTAAAAGAGGGGTCTATGTACTCACTTGAGATTGCTTAGTAGTCCTTGAGTAACAACCAAACAATGCTAGAGATCGCGGATATCAACCGGCATCTAATATAGGTAACTATGTTAATAACCGGACCTAAATCGGATGATTGCATAGAATGAGGGTTCGTAAACCAAACGAGTATAGAGACTCGTGTCATATGGTTTAACAAAGCCTTCATGCTAAATGAAACCTAACCTAAGCGTTTTCGACCCATTACGACCCGTTTAGGTAGCTTATGCTACTTTAACGCGTCGTTTGCGTGAAACGCGTTCGGACCGTCTAACTAGTCCTATGACAAGTGTTATATGCCTAAACATGTTACATAATCAGTTATGTGACAAAAGTTTAGGTTACATATGCTTAATTACCAATTATACATGAAAAGGGTATTCTGGTAATTTACCTAAGGCATATAAACTACCTATCATACAACTACTCAGACGATGTGACCATAGGGTATAACCTCGGAAGGTTATTCCCTACCTACTATGGTCACCTAATGTATTTGGTCGGATCCTAATGATCGACCAAATGGGTCGGGTTCGAAGGTATAAGCGATTTATTAGATCGCTTACCCTTACGGCCCTAGACAACGTGGTAATCAGTAGGCATAGTCCCAAGGGACTATAACCAACGTGATTACACTCACGTTGCGAAGTTCAAACGAACTTCGCATTGACCATAAACTGGTCAATGCAGAAAGTCAAACAAAGTTTGACTTTCAGACTAGAAAAGACTCGAAAAGCAATAAAAGAACGAAAGAATACTTACGAAGGGTCCCCGAATGCTAATCCCGATCCAAGTAGCTCAGGTATGAAACAATGGTTTCAACTTAGAGCTCCTCAAATCAGAATTCTTGTGGGTTTTGCAATGGGGTGGATGGGTATTTATAGTTTTCGGGTAACCGTTAAGATCGTTTCATGGAAACCGTGCTCGAATCTTGTGCGTACACTTGTTGGAAAGTTATGGTGGCTAAAAATGATCCCCCATGAGCTGAAAGGGCAAGTTAGAATGTGTGGGTGTGGATTAAACAGCTGGAATCAGCTGACTAATCGATCTTATCTATTTTGGAAGGCTGACGCGGCCCGCTTCAGGATACACCAAAACTAATGCGGGCCGCATGGGGGTTCTGATCAGAAAATAAGTTTCAAACATGACAGTTTTGGTCCCTGTTGTGTATTTAAGCCATTTCCGACACTTCTAAGGCCCGTAAAGCCAACTTTAAGGCCCTAAAATGATGCCTAAACATTGTGGACATGAAACATGCTCAAAAATATGTCGGATGTCAGTTCGTTTGGTCGTACGAACGCGATGTTCGCTTAATTACGACGGAATGCGCACAAGCGCGAAAAACGATCCAAATTGCGCGACGAATGGATTTTTCTTATGCCAAACACTAAAATAAAATATTTTAGTGCTTACATAAATTTTTGGATGTCCAGATGTATTCAGAACGTACGTCATGCGCGAAAGTGCAAACTTGTGCACTTTTTGACACTTTTAGTCCCTGAATGACCCCAAAAGTTTATTTTAGCACACCGAACCCCTCAAAGCCTATTTCTAAGCTATGTGAAGGATATTTAGGGTATGTTTAACTTATGGTCATGTTCCAGAATGTCTGTTACAGTTCAAATTGGCATACTTTCGCAGTTTGTCAACTTTAGTCCCTGTAAGCGATATAACTTGATTTCGGCATACCAAACCTTCCAAAACTTATTTCTAAGTTATGTAGAGGTTACTTAAGGTATGTTAAGCCTATTTCACTATTCCGGAGTGTTTGTTGCATTAAACTGGTTATATTTACGCATCAGTGCGCGTATAACCCTCCAGAAAGCGATTTAAAGCATGAAATCGAACAAGAGTTGATATGTGTAAACGATACACATATTTTTACAAATCCCAAGTATGAAATACAATATTTCATTGGTTTGGCATTTGTTTGATGGTTGAAGTGACACAGGTGTCACAGTCTCCCCTACTTTAGGAAATTTCGTCCCAAAATTTATTCGTAGGAGTCTATTTGTGACTTTGTGTCAAATAACCACTAGAGATATGTAAGGCATAATCCTGTCATTTCCTTAACGGATATTCTTCAGAATGAAAATGAACAGACGGAGTCATTTTTCTCAACGAGTATTCTTCAGAAGCGGAAATGAAGGAATAAACAACGGGGATTCATTTCCTCAACGGGCAATCTTCAGAAACGTAAAATGAACTTACGGAGTCATTTTCAACGGGTGCGTCATCAGAAATGGAAATGAAAAGGAGAAACAAACGGATATTCATTTCCTCCACGGACAAATCTTTAGAAATAAAAATGAACAAACGGAGTCATTTTTCAACGGGTGCTTCATCAGAAATGGAAATGAAAAGGAGAAACAAACGGATATTCATTTCCTCAACGGACAAATCTTCAGAAACGAAAATGAACAAACGGAGTCATTTTCAACGGGTGCTTCATCAGAAATGGAAATGAAAAGGGGAAACAAACGGATATTTATTTCCTCAACGGACAAATCTTCAGAAACGAAAATGAACAAACGGAGTCATTTTCAACGGGTGCTTCCTCAGAAATGGAAATGAAAAGGATAGACAAACGGATATTCATTTCCTCAACGGACAATCTTCAGAAACGAAAGTGAACAAACGGAGTCATTTTCAACGGGTGCTTCCTCAGAAATGGAAATGAAAAGGATAGACAAACGGATATTCATTTCCTCAACGGACAATCTTCAGAAACGAAAGTGAACAAACGGAGTCATTTTCAACGGGTGCTTCGTCAGAAATGGAAATGAAAAGGATAGACAAACGGATATTCATTTCCTCATCAGACAATCTTCAGAAACGAAAGTGAACAAACGGAGTCATTTTCAACGGGTGCTTCCTCAGAAATGGAAATGAATAGAGTTAACTTCTAGGCACATAACAAAGCTCGCTGTGGTTTCTGTGCACTAAATTCCATAATTATGTATGCATCCATAATTACGTAATTCCTTGCACAGTCTGCACAGTTTGTCTTGTAATGTTCATAAGCACATAATCACATAGTTGTTTAACTTGGTTATTAATTTGTTATCGATTGTGAACGGATATGGAAATCAGTTGATAGACTTCGATGTCCTCTGGGATCTATCTGAAAAGATAGGAAGATCTCCCAAAGATTTGATTTTGTTTTCAAAGAAATGTAATATTCGAATTAAGGAACACAACAATTTTAGGATTTACGGAAATATCCTTAAGTACCCTATTAAGGATTTATAGTGGTACTTTGGGTATTCGTCAAATGTTGTAACTTGCGCCTTGTACTTCGTTTCCTTAGAATAAACGGGTACTTAGGAATTTCGTGGAAACGCAAGAGATCATAGAATGGAAAATTTTGGGGGTAGTTTGTTCTTCAAGGAATACGGTTCCTTGATTGTCGGTATTGTAAGAGATATGTTGTTTATACATGCAACCACATAAATACATTGCAATGTATATAAAAGATTTATTTATAAACAATGATAACAACTGTTTCATGGACCAAGACAACAAAAGAAAATAATACATAAGACGTGATTATTTCTAAACGATGTTGTAGGTCTGATGCTCATCCCTGTGCTGGATTTGCATTAGCAAGCTTTGGGCAATTTCTTCGGAAATGACCCATCTCGCCACAGTTGAAACAAGAACCTGGTAGAAAACGACCTTGAGCGCTATTGTTGCCAGCTTGGTTTGGTGCAGCTGCAGCTGGGCAGACTCTTGCTGTATGGCCTATAAGCCCACAAGTTTGGCATTTGCGGCACTTTACATTGGCATGATGATGGAGGCTACATTGGTTGCACAAGGGTGCAGTTCCATTGTATGGCTTCCTAGCAGGGGGTTGAGCTGGTTGGTTGGGGGCGGCTTGATCATTGTGAGTAACCATGGCGAAGTTCTGAGAAGCCTTTCGCTTCTTTGACTTTTTAGGGGATCCAGTCTGTTCATCCATGGTCTTTGATTCCTCGACCGGCTTCTTGTCACCTTTTCGGAAAAGTTTACCTTTCCTGATCTTTGATTCAGTCAAGGTTGCAGATAACTCAATGGCCTGTCTAACTGTAGTAGAGTTGCTGCCAGTCACAATGTCTTGTATTGAGTCAGGGAGGCCATCTATGTACTTTTCGATTGCCTTATCCAAAGGCGTGACCATGTTTGGGCATAACAGACTTAACTCCTCATAACGGTCCGTGTAGGCTCGATGCTCACCGCTGTCTTGCTCAAGATTGTCGAATTCCCTTTCCAAGGCCCTGATCTCGTGACGAGGACAGAATTCCTTCATCATAAGGGCCCTAAGTTCAGCCCATGTCTGTGCTAGAGCAACTTCTGCACCACGATCTCTCATAACCCCGTTCCACCACGTAAGGGCTCTCTTCTGGAACACACTCGAAGCAAACTCGACCTTGCGATTGTCAGGACACTGCACGTGGCGGAAAGTATTCTCAATGCTCTCGAACCATTGAAGAAGCCCAGTCGCTCCCTCAGAACCGCTAAACTTGAGTGGTTTCGCCGAGTTAAAACTCTTGAAATTGCATGGACCATTGTTGTTGTTGTTGGCTTGATTCGATTGAGCAAAGAGGTTTGGGAATTGAGCAGCCATTTGCTGCGCAATGATTTCTGCCAATTCGGCAGTCGCTATCTGGTTCTCGCGTCGAGGAGGCATTCTAAAATAGGAAACATGAAAGGAAACGAGTGAGAGTATTAGACGAAAAGAATGAGATGAAACAAATCTGATGAAAGCAAGGATAGTGGTCATTTGTTTGTTACTACTAAGCAACAAACGACCCCGGTGACTAATCAAAGTAAATGGATCAAAATAATGTATCGCGAAGACATGCTCGCCTATAAGTGAACACTCATCCCAAGAATTCCCAGGTAAGCACAACTGGTCTCGCGTCTGATGAGATGTATACGAAGTGCTTGCCTAGACAGAAAACCCAGAATACAGGCATTCACCCTTCCAGTTTGCACGTGTTCACATTATTTAAAACCCAAAACCTTGACGAGATTTTGAAAACTCAAAGGGGTTCAAAACCATATAACGGAGGGTTCAAAACCTTACAATAGAGGGTTTAAAACCTAGTAATCAATCATCCTAGAACAGATGATTAGTTTTCAAAGCGGTTTTGAAATTTATGTTCTTGTTGTGGTCGTCGCCTAAGGATAGGTGACGGTATTGTTTTATGACTAAACGCAAGTAAACTCGCGTTAGGGTCCTAGAAAGGTTATAGACTAGGTCAAAGCATTACTAATAACCTAATTCCCTATAACCATCGGCTCTGATACCAACTTTTCTGTCACACCCCGACCACGTAGAACATACAAAACGTGGCGGAAATGTCGGGGAGTGTTGTAACAGAATTAATTGTTTCAAATCCATGGCAATTGAAGTTTCGTTTTATTGATTAAAAGTGTTACAATGTCTTAACAAACAAAGAAATACAACATAATTAACTAGTCTTGCATCTTTTATTGTCACTAAAGCCCAAGTCTGCCTATGTGTATCTTGATCATCTTATGCAACAGCTCCTGAAAAACACATGTGAAAATAGGTACGTCAGCATAAAAATGCCTGTGAGATACATAGGTTTTGTGAAAATAGGTTTCATGACTTATGTTTGAGAAAATGTTTAGTCATGAACCTTGTAATTTGCTTTGTTTTATAAATCATTTGAAAAACGATAAGATCAGATGATATGTATAAATAAGAGAATAATGTATGGTTAAATGAATAACCATTGTAAAATGAGTTTGTATAAGATAAGTTGCTTGTAAAACAATGTATTGTGAAAAGTATGTTTTTTGTATAAAATGTTATATGTCTCAAACTGAAATGATTTAAATAACGCTACGATATGTAATACCATACAAACACTTATATATAGGAAGTACCAGCGGCGTATCCACCATGCTTGTATCATATTACACACGCATCGTTACTTAATCACTTAATCAAACCAAACCACCAAAGTAATGTTTAACAATTGTAGAAATGTTTATGTATGGTCAAATACGGTTCACACGGTTCACAGATACAAACGATTCATAGATACAAACGGTTCACAGATACAAACGGTTCACAGATACAAACGGTTCACAGATACAAACAGTTCACAGATACAAACGGTTCACAGATACAAACGGTTCACAGATATAAACGGTTCACAAACACAAACGATTCACAGATACAAACGGTTCACATAGTCAAATGATTACAACGGTTCACATAGTCAAATAGTTATAAACGGTTCAAAATGTAATATAACGTGTTCATATACTGGATGAGCATATGCAACAAAATGTAATGTAAAACAATGTACTAAGTATGCACACAATGGACATACATAGCATAAAATGTAATGAAATCATGTACTATAATGTACTAACGAACATAGCAGGTATATGATGTGAAAACGGGAAAGCATGAATGTAACAAGTAGGCACATGTGTTTCACCCCAAAACAGTTTAGAAAATAGTAAAAGAGGGGTCTATGTACTCACTTGAGATTGCTTAGTAGTCCTTGAGTAACAACCAAACAATGCTAGAGATAGCGGATATCAACCGGCACCTAATATAGGTAACTATGTTAATAACCGGACCTAAATCGGATGATTGCATAGAATGAGGGTTCGTAAACCAAACGAGTATAGAGACTCGTGTCATATGGTTTAACAAAGCCTTCATGCTAAATGAAACCTAACCTAAGCGTTTTCGACCCATTACGACCCGTTTAGGTAGGTAGCTTATGCTACTTTAACGCGTCGTTTGCGTGAAATGCGTTCGGACCGTCTAACTAGTCCTATGACAAGTGTTATATGCCTAAACATGTTACATAATCAGTTATGTGACAAAAGTTTAGGTTACATATGCTTAATTACCAATTATACATGAAAAGGGTATTCTGGTAATTTACCTAAGGCATATAAACTACCTATCATACAACTACTCAGACGATGTGACCATAGGGTATAACCTCGGAAGGTTATTCCCTACCTACTATGGTCACCTAATGTATTTGGTCGGATCCTAATGATCGACCAAATGGGTCGGGTTCGAAGGTATAAGCGATTTATTAGATCGCTTACCCTTACGGCCCTAGACAACGTGGTAATCAGTAGGCATAGTCCCAAGGGACTATAACCAACGTGATTACACTCACGTTGCGAAGTTCAAACGAACTTCGCATTGACCATAAACTGGTCAATGCAGAAAGTCAAACAAAGTTTGACTTTCAGACTCGAAAAGACTCGAAAAGCAATAAAAGAACGAAAGAATACTTACGAAGGGTCCCCGAATGCTAATCCCGATCCAAGTAGCTCAGGTATGAAACAATGGTTTCAACTTAGAGCTCCTCAAATCAGAATTCTTGTGGGTTTTGCAATGGGGTGGATGGGTATTTATAGTTTTCGGGTAACCGTTAAGATCGTTTCATGGAAACCGTGCTCGAATCTTGTGCGTACACTTGTTGGAAAGTTATGGTGGCTAAAAATGATCCCCCATGAGCTGAAAGGGCAAGTTAGAATGTGTGGGTGTGGATTAAACAGCTGGAATCAGCTGACTAATCGATCTTATCTATTCTGGAAGGCTGACGCGGCCCGCTTCAGGATACACCAAAACTAATGCGGGCCGCATGGGGGTTCTGATCAGAAAATAAGTTTCAAACATGACAGTTTTGGTCCCTGTTGTGTATTTAAGCCATTTCCGACACTTCTAAGGCCCCTAAAGCCAACTTTAAGGCCCTAAAATGATTCCTAAACATTGTGGACATGAAACATGCTCAAAAATATGTCGGATGTCAGTTCGTTTGGTCGTACGAACGCGATGTTCGCTTAATTACGACGGAATGCGCACAAGCGCGAAAAACGATCCAAATTGCGCGACGAATGGATTTTTCTTATGCCAAACACTAAAATAAAATATTTTAGTGCTTACATAAATTTTTGGATGTCCAGATGTATTCAGAACGTACGTCATGCGCGAAAGTGCAAACTTGTGCACTTTTTGACACTTTTAGTCCCTGAATGACCCCAAAAGTTTATTTTAGCACACCGAACCCCTCAAAGCCTATTTCTAAGCTATGTGAAGGATATTTAGGGTATTTTTAACTTATGGTCATGTTCCGGAATGTCTGTTACAGTTCAAATTGGCATACTTTCGCAGTTTGTCAACTTTAGTCCCTGTAAGCGATATAACTTGATTTCGGCATACCAAACCTTCCAAAACTTATTTCTAAGTTATGTAGAGGTTACTTAAGGTATGTTAAGCCTATTTCACTATTCTGGAGTGTTTGTTGCATTAAACTGGTTATATTTACGCATCAGTGCGCGTATAACCCTCCAGAAAGCGATTTAAAGCATGAAATCGAACAAGAGTTGATATGTGTAAACGATACACATATTTTTACAAATCCCAAGTATGAAATACAATATTTCATTGGTTTGGCATTTGTTTGATGGTTGAAGTGACACAGGTGTCACAGTCTCCCCTACTTTAGGAAATTTCGTCCCGAAATTTATTCGTAGGAGTCTATTTGTGACTTTGTGTCAAATAACCACCAGAGATATGTAAGGCATAATCCTGTCATTTCCTTAACGAACATTCTTCAGAATGAAAATGAACAGACAGAGTCATTTTTCTCAACGAGTATTCTTCAGAAGCGGAAATGAAGGAATAAACAACGGGGATTCATTTCCTCAACGGGCAATCATCAGAAACGTAAAATGAACTTACGGAGTCATTTTCAACGGGTGCATCATCAGAAATGGAAATGAAAAGGAGAAACAAACGGATATTCATTTCCTCGACGGACAAATCTTTAGAAATAAAAATGAACAAACGGAGTCATTTTTCAACGGCTGCTTCATCAGAAATGGAAATGAAAAGGAGAAACAAACGGATATTCATTTCCTCAACGGACAAATCTTCAGAAACGAAAATGAACAAACGGAGTCATTTTCAACGGGTGCTTCATCAGAAATGGAAATGAAAAGGGGAAACAAACGGATATTTATTTCCTCAACGGACAAATCTTCAGAAACGAAAATGAACAAACGGAGTCATTTTCAACGGGTGCTTCCTCAGAAATGGAAATGAAAAGGATAGACAAACGGATATTCATTTCCTCAACGGACAATCTTCAGAAACGAAAGTGAACAAACGGAGTCATTTTCAACGGGTGCTTCCTCAGAAATGGAAATGAAAAGGATAGACAAACGGATATTCATTTCCTCAACGGACAATCTTCAGAAACGAAAGTGAACAAACGGAGTCATTTTCAACGGGTGCTTCCTCAGAAATGGAAATGAAAAGGATAGACAAACGGATATTCATTTCCTCATCGGACAATCTTCAGAAACGAAAGTGAACAAACGGAGTCATTTTCAACGGGTGCTTCCTCAGAAATGGAAATGAATAGAGTTAACTTCTAGGCACATAACAAAGCTCGCTGTGGTTTCTGTGCACTAAATTCCATAATTATGTATGCATCCATAATTACGTAATTCCTTGCACAGTCTGCACAGTTTGTCTTGTAATGTTCATAAGCACATAATCACATAGTTGTTTAACTTGGTTATTAATTTGTTATTAATTTGTTATCGATTGTGAACGGATATGGAAATCAGTTGATAGACTTCGATGTCCTCTGGGATCTATCTGAAAAGATAGGAAGATCTCCCAAAGATTTGATTTTGTTTTCAAAGAAATGTAATATTCGAATTAAGGAACACAACAATTTTAGGATTTACGGAAATATCCTTAAGTACCCTATTAAGGATTTATAGTGGTACTTTGGGTATTCGTCCAGTGTTGTAACTTGCGCCTTGTACTTCGTTTCCTTAGAATAAACGAGTACTTAGGAATTTCGTGGAAACGCAAGAGATCATAGAATGGAAAATTTTGGGGGTAGTTTGTTCTTCAAGGAATACGGTTCCTTGATTGTCGGTATTGTAAGAGATATGTTGTTTATACATGCAACCACATAAATACATTGCAATGTATATAAAAGATTTATTTATAAACAATGATAACAACTGTTTCATGGACCAAGACAACAAAAGAAAATAATACATAAGACGTGATTATTTCTAAACGATGTTGTAGGTCTGATGCTCATCCCTGTGCTGGGTTTGCATTAGCAAGCTTTAGGCAATTTCTTCGGAAATGACCCATCTCGCCACAGTTGAAACAAGAACCTGGTAGAAAACGACCTTGAGCGGTATTGTTGCCAGCTTGGTTTGGTGCAGCTGCAGCTGGGCAGACTCTTGCTGTATGGCCTATAAGCCCACAAGTTTGGCATTTGCGGCACTTTACATTGGCATGATGATGGAGGCTACATTGGTTGCACAAGGGTGCAGTTCCATTGTATGGCTTCCTAGCAGGGGGTTGAGCTGGTTGGTTGGGGGCGGCTTGATCATTGTGAGTAACCATGGCGAAGTTCTGAGAAGACTTTCGCTTCTTTGACTTTTTAGGGGATCCAGTCTGTTCATCCATGGTCTTTGATTCCTCGATTGGTTTCGATTCCTCGACCGGCTTCTTGTCACCTTTTCGGAAAAGTTTACCTTTCCTGATCTTTGATTCGGTCAAGGTTGCAGATAGCTTAATGGCCTGTCTAACTGTAGTAAAGTTGCTGCCAGTCACAATGTCTTGTATTGAGTCAGGGAGGCCATCTATGTACTTTTCGATTGCCTTATCCAAAGGCGTGACCATGTTTGGGCATAACAGACTTAACTCCTCATAACGGTCCGTGTAGGCTCGATGCTCACCACTGTCTTGCTCAAGATTGTCGAATTCCCTTTCCAAGGCCCTGATCTCGTGACGAGGACATAATTCCTTCATCATAAGGGCCCTAAGTTCAGCCCATGTCTGTGCTAGAGCAACTTCTGCACCACGATCTCTCATAACCCCGTTCCACCACGTAAGGGCTCTCTTCTGGAACACACTCGAAGCAAACTCGACCTTGCGATTGTCAGGACACTGCACGTGGCGGAAAGTATTCTCAATGCTCTCGAACCATTGAAGAAGCCCAGTCGCTCCCTAAGAACCGCTAAACTTGAGTGGTTTCGCCGAGTTAAAACTCTTGAAATTGCATGGACCATTGTTGTTGTTGTTGGCTTGATTCCATTGAGCAAAGAGGTTTGGGAATTGAGCAGCCATTTGCTGCGCAATGATTTCTGCCTATTCGGCAGTCGCTATCTGGTTCTCGCGTCGAGGAGGGATTCTAAAATAGGAAACATGAAAGGAAACGAGTGAGAGTATTAGACGAAAAGAATGAGATGAAACAAATCTGATGAAAGCAAGGATAGTGGTCATTTGTTTGTTACTACTAAGCAACAAACGACCCCGGTGACTAATCAAAGTAAATGGATCAAAATAATGTATCGCGAAGACATGCTCGCCTATAAGTGAACACTCATCCCAAGAATTCCCAGGTAAGCACAACTGGTCTCGCGTCTGATGAGATGTATACGAAGTGCTTGCCTAGACAGAAAACCCAGAATACAGGCATTCACCCTTCCAGTTTGCACGTGTTCACATTATTTAAAACCCAAAACCTTGACGAGATTTTGAAAACTCAAAGGGGTTCAAAACCATATAACGGAGGGTTCAAAACCTTACAATAGATGGTTCAAAACCTAGTAATCAATCATCCTAGAACAGATGATTAGTTTTCAAAGCGGTTTTGAAATTTATGTTCTTGTTATGGTCGTCGCCTAAGGATAGGTGACGGTATTGTTTTATGACTAAACGCAAGTAAACTCGCGTTAGGGTCCTAGAAAGGTTATAGACTAGGTCAAAGCATTACTAATAACCTAATTCCCTATAACCATCGGCTCTGATACCAACTTTTCTGTCACACCCCGACCACGTAGAACATACAAAACGTGGCGGAAATGTCGGGGAGTGTTGTAACAGAATTAATTGTTTCAAATCCATGGCAATTGAAGTTTCGTTTTATTGATTAAAAGTGTTACAATGTCTTAACAAACAAAGAAATAAAACATAATTAACTAGTCTTGCATCTTTTATTGTCACTAAAGCCCAAGTCTGCCTATGTGTATCTTGATCATCTTATGCAACAGCTCCTGAAAAACACATGTGAAAATAGGTACGTCAGCATAAAAATGCCTGTGAGATACATAGGTTTTGTGAAAATAGGTTTCATGACTTATGTTTGAGAAAATGTTTAGTCATGAACCTTGTAATTTGCTTTGTTTTATAAATCATTTGAAAAACGATAAGATCAGATGATATGTATAAATAAGAGAATAATGTATGGTTAAATGAATAACCATTGTAAAATGAGTTTGTATAAGATAAGTTGCTTGTAAAACAATGTATTGTGAAAAGTATGTTATTTGTATAAAATGTTATATGTCTCAAACTGAAATGATTTAAATAACGCTACGATATGTAATACCATATAAACACTTATATATAGGAAGTACCAGCGGCGTATCCACCATGCTTGTATCATATTACACACGCATAGTTACTTAATCACTTAATCAAACCAAACCACCAAAGTAATGTTTAACAATTGTAGAAATGTTTATGTATGGTCAAATACTGTTCACACGGTTCACAGATACAAACGATTCATAGATACAAACGGTTCACAGATACAAACGGTTCACAGATACAAACGGTTCACAGATACAAACGGTTCACAGATACAAACAGTTCACAGATACAAACGGTTCACAGATACAAACGGTTCACAGATATAAACGGTTCACAAACACAAACGGTTCACAGATACAAACGGTTCACATAGTCAAATGATTACAACGGTTCACATAGTCAAATAGTTATAAACGGTTCAAAATGTAATATAACGTGTTCATATACTGGATGAGCATATGCAACAAAATGTAATGTAAAACAATGTACTAAGTATGCACACAATTGACATACATAGCATAAAATGTAATGAAATCATGTACTATAATGTACTAACGAACATAGCAGGTATATGATGTGAAAACGGGAAAGCATGAATGTAACAAGTAGGCACATGTGTTTCACCCCAAAACAGTTTAGAAAACAGTAAAAGATCCCCCATGAGCTGAAAGGGCAAGTTAGAATGTGTGGGTGTGGATTAAACAGCTGGAATCAGCTGACTAATCGATCTTATCTATTCTGGAAGGCTGACGCGGCCCGCTTCAGGATACACCAAAACTAATGCGGGCCGCATGGGGGTTCTGATCAGAAAATAAGTTTCAAACATGACAGTTTTGGTCCCTGTTGTGTATTTAAGCCATTTCTGACACTTCTAAGGCCCGTAAAGCCAACTTTAAGGCCCTAAAATGATGCCTAAACATTGTGGACATGAAACATGCTCAAAAATATGTCGGATGTCAGTTCGTTTGGTCGTACGAACGCGATGTTCGCTTAATTACGACGGAATGCGCACAAGCGCGAAAAACGATCCAAATTGCGCGACGAATGGATTTTTCTTATGCCAAACACTAAAATAAAATATTTTAGTGCTTACATAAATTTTTGGATGTCCAGATGTATTCAGAACGTACATCATGCGCGAAAGTGCAAACTTGTGCACTTTTTGACACTTTTAGTCCCTGAATGACCCCAAAAGTTTATTTTAGCACACCGAACCCCTCAAAGCCTATTTCTAAGCTATGTGAAGGATATTTAGGTTATGTTTAACTTATGGTCATGTTCCGGAATGTCTGTTACAGTTCAAATTGGCATACTTTCGCAGTTTGTCAACTTTAGTCCCTGTAAGCGATATAACTTGATTTCGGCATACCAAACCTTCCAAAACTTATTTCTAAGTTATGTAGAGGTTACTTAAGGTATGTTAAGACTATTTCACTATTCCGGAGTGTTTGTTGCATTAAACTGGTTATATTTACGCATCAGTGCGCGTATAACCCTCCAGAAAGCGATTTAAAGCATGAAATCGAACAAGAGTTGATATGTGTAAACGATACACATATTTTTACAAATCCCAAGTATGAAATACAATATTTCATTGGTTTGGCATTTGTTTGATGGTTGAAGTGACACAGGTGTCACAGTGTAGCTGATTTTGTTCAAGACGCGAGACCTGCAACGATTGAGGAAACTTATCAGCTTGCAGCCGAGATCTACGAAAAACGAGTCTTGGCTGGCACTTTCAAAACCTCAACCAAGAGTCTCAACCAGGTTACTGCAACACCCAGCACCGAATCTGCAACATCTCAAGGTTCTAAGTCTAGTCGCCAGAACTGCAAGTAGAGGAACTCAAGCAAGAACAACGTAGTAGTCAAAACACCGCCCAACAACCAGAATCGTCAAGTTGTTATTACCAACGCACCGCCTGCCAAGCTTGCGTATACTGGTACTCACCCTCTGTACCCTACGTGCACCTATCATCATCCGATAGGGGTCAGCTGTCGTTTCTTTGTTAATTGTAATCTCTACTGGCACTTCACCGCCCATTGCCGCTCAGGCCCTCGCCAGCAAGCTCTTCAAGCTCTCCCTGCACCGCCAACTCAACCCCTTGCTCTTCAGGGTAACCAGGCAGCTGCTGCACCCGTTGTTCACGCATGAGCTTGCTACACTTGTGGTGGCCCGAATCACTTTGCAAACGTCTGCCCTCAGCATGTTGTGAAACAAGAGCCGCAGCAACAACCGCCACCGCAGCAACAACAACCACAGCAGCAGCCTCAGCAGTAGCAGCCACAACAAGCATCCCGCGGTAGAACCTTCAACATCAACGTCTGCCAGGCTCAGACTGACAACAACGTTGTCAATAGTACGTTCCTTGTTAACGGTATTTATGCATCTTGCTTATTTGATACTGGAGCCGATAACTGTTTTGTGTCGTTTGAATTCGAAAAGCTTCTAAAACGTAAACGTGCTAACCTCCCAACAATCTTCGACGTGGAAGTTACCACCGGAAGAACCGTCACCCTCAGCTCTGTTCTCCATGATTGTACTCTTGAACTCAGCAATCACATCTTCCTGATCGATCTTATACCTATGCAATTAGGTAGTTTTGACGTCATAGTAGGCATAGATTTTCTTCGTGAGAACCGTGCTGAAGTTGTCTGTTTCGAAAAGATGATCCATTTCTTTCTTTCAAATGGTGATCAATTATGTGTTTATGGTGAAGTATCCTCGAAAGATTTGAAGCTTATGTCATGCATTCAAGCGAGCAAGTATCTTCGCAAGGAATACTTGGCTTTCTTGGCCCATATTGTAGTAGTGAAGGAGGAAAAGAAAATTGTGAAGGATGTTCCTGTTGTCCGTGACTATGTCCATCCGTCTGGATAGGCTCTGTTGCCACAACAAAACCTTTTCTTTCTACTTTTAAACATCAGATGTTACATCAGATCATTTCGTTCCAACAGAAATAGCCCATCCGTCCGAATGGATAAAGCCCATCCGTCCGGATAGACAAAGCCCATCCGTCCGGATAGACGAAGCCCATTCGTCCGGATAGACAAAGCCCATATGTCCGGATAGACTAAACCCATCCGTCTGGATGGACCATTCCATCCGCACGGATAGATTGTTGGACACTTAACTCGCTTTTTATCCCACTCGACACTCTGATTTCGACCGTTTCAGCACTCAGGAAGACTTATATCTCTGTTCCCGTACGCAGGCTGACCCAGCGCTCTCTTCAATCCAACCAGACTGTGTTTATCTGTTAAACACAAACTGTGAGTATACTCGAACCCTTTTTCGCTTAACACACTTTTGGCTGTTACGTACGTTCTCTCTAAAAAACACAACACACAACGCAAACACTTTATAAACGCTAACCGCTCCCGCATGCTATACATGATTAGTTGAATACTTGTTGCTATGTTAGACAGTGATGACTTGCCTTCTGCCTTTAAAAACGATAGTACTATAGTTTGGACTTAGCACCTGTTTAGGCAGGGTGTCACACCCCAACCGATGGCGGAATCATCGGGGCGCGGCACTAGGCGAATCAGATTGCTCAAGAGAATCCATAACTACTATTTTGTGACATTATTTAATATGTTCATTATCCCATACTAACAAACAATATTTCAACAAACAGTCATCACAGAATTCAAATCTCTTAAACAAATCAAAATCCGACAACCTAGATTTCATTTGGTGAGTTTCTAGACTTCCTACTCTTAATTCATGGTAACCTGCGTTTAACCTGCAACATATGTTAAAATAATGTCAATACAAAAATGTATTGGTGAGTATACAGGTTTTATATAATAGTATAGTAGATAAAAGCATTGCGAAATTTCCACATACATAAACGAGATGCACACAACATATATATTAACTAGACAAATACTACCAGCTAAGTCCCGAGATGACTGCGAAGGAGCGGTGCGAGTTATTCTTAACTAGACCCCGTCGGGTGTGAGTCGAACTATAGTACCATACTAGCTAAGGTGGAACATCACGAGTAAGAGTCCTAGCACATATGTATCAAGCATAAAATGTAAATATGCATGTTTATCATTCACATGTGATAATCAGTTTAAGCATGTAGTGTATTTCGATAAGTGTGTTTATGTATGAATGTATGTTACACCCCGAAAGGTGCGTTTTAAAGCAAAAAAAAAAGTCAAGTATACTCACAGTGCGTGCTTAGCAAGTAAACACGGTCTGGAATGGAATGGAGAGAGCGCCGGATCAGCCTGCGTGCAGGAACAGAAGCGCGTAAGTCCTCCAAAGTGCTGAAACGGTCGAATCGGAGTGTCGAGTGGTGAACAGTCTCCTTGTACGAAGCTGGTGCCTTAGTATAGTTGGCTTGTTCCGTGTTTCAAATATCGAGTGTTCTTCGAGTCGTGCTTCGAGAAATCGAGTGTTCATCCCTCCAGCCTTAAGCTACAGATTAAACTTAGAGCCGGAGAGGTCTTTGTTCAAGTCACAAGTGAGAACTTGGGCTGGGTTGTGTGAAACCAGTGCCTTCGTACGAAGGTAGTGCCTTCGTACAAAGCCAAGGCATCGGACATAACAGTCCAGTTTTCACAAGTGGCTGTTCTTGCGTTTGGAGCTGTGTTTTCGTCTGAATCAGATGTGTTTTCGAGTCCTTTTCGCGACGATTTCGACACCACCTCATTCCACTATCTAGTGAACGAAATACATGTCGTTTTAGGTCCGTCTTAGTATGGAAATCAAGTTTAAAAGCGGTTTCCACTCATATCCAACACTTGGTGAGTATGAGATCTTCAGATCTACAACTTGGGAAGCCAAAGCTAATCCCAATCACTCGTTCAAGTGTAGGTTAGTGGTAAATGAAGAAGATTTGATGAAAAATATGAAGTTTTGCCTCGAAAAGGACTGAGTTTTGATGAAAAAGAAGAAGTTTAAGTAAAAAGATGAAGTTTAGTTGAAAACAAAAGAGTTTTGACGAAATCGAAGTGAATCTTATGGAAAATCGTAGTGGAAAACGTTGTGTAATCGTGTAAAAATGATAGATCTTACTTGAAAACACTTGGACAGCAATTCGGCAGCGTTTCGGTAAGGATGGCAGCAAGTTAGAATGAAAGGATGAGTGGCTTGCTATTTATAGAAGAGGCTGGCTCCCTTGGTTCGAAGCTAGCTGCCTTCATACGAAGGCAGTGCCTTCGTACGAAGCTGTTGGCTTCGTTCGAACGGGCCAGTCTTGAGTATGGATTCTCCGTTTCACGTATCGGATGCTCATTTGGTGTGTTTTGTTGTGTTAGTTAATACAAGTACTTTAAGTATTTTAGCAAGGCATTAAGTATCATGTTGCGTTGAGTATTAGAGCGATAAATCAAGTTGCGAGAATGTGCGTTTGAGCGTTCTCATGCGAGTAGTAATGCATAGATAATACTAATAATGTACAATATATATGATATATGTAAAGGTAACCGCGTTTCGAGTTTGCGTTGCAATGAGCGAGCGTGTAGTTTAGACACCCGTGTAATGCAATAGTGTAAGCGTTAGCGTTATAAGCGTTTGCATTGTGATGTGCGTTATAGCGTGTGTAATAAGCGATGTAGTGCGAAAATATGCGATGTAGCGTAGTAAGCGATACAGTTTACATTATGATCTGAATCTCGGTTGTCGCAACCCCCGGCCCCTGCCCGGAAGCGGGTGCCGTGAGCTAGTCAGATGGTATCGGTGTTTATTAATTTGGTAGCGGAATACATCAGCTCCGTAGTTAGGAAATATTTTTATGAGATTTAAACACCAAACTTTTATAATAATAAATAGGATCAAACCCAAGTTTCCATTACAGTATATTTATAGGGATAAACCCTAATTTATTGAAAACAAAACTCCTTTTTAATTAGGTAACTTTTATAGCCACTTTTCCAAGCCTTCAGAGCTCTCCAGCTGGCTTCTATTGGCTTTCACATTTTGTTACCTGAAACGCGTTTTAAAAAGGTTTTATCAGGAAGAAATACTAGCGAGTGCATCCTAGTTTAATCAAAACAGTTTTACAACTTCACAGTATTGAGGGCATCCACAATTACATTTGTTTATATCTACTCAATTACTCATTCAGTACTGTCAACACCTGACTTGTTGGTCATATTACTCATTGGCTAACTCTTTGTCTAATGGTAACGTCTTTCACATTTTGTATACAAAACCCCAACATACCGACAGTAATTGTAGAATCACAAATACTCAATTACTGTTAAGTGTTTATTTCAAAAATTTGAGGTTTTGGTAAAATATTTTGACTCATGAAGTAATTTACAAAAGGGTGGCAAAAAGCAGATGTACTCACATTGTTTACTTAGGTAAAACTAAAGCTTCCTGGTGAATCTCATAGTTATAATCTATTAAAATTAAACAATGCACAAGTGTTAGTAAAATAACCCAAATCACATTAACCGTACAACTCGAGACAGAACTCCAATGACTGAGTCAAGGAGAGCCTTGACATGCATTACGGAGTCCTAGATCAATCGGGTGTAACACGAGACAGAACTCCAACCACTGAGTCAGGCAGAGCCTTGACATGCGTTACGGAGCCCTAGATCGATCGTGTAGGGTAACAAATAGGGTTATAATACTTACAACGAGGCAGATCTTCTCTTTATAGGGGTATAATACCCGAGTATAATTTCTACTATATGTTGAGAGAGAAAAGAAAGTTTTGAATGGCGATCAAATGAGCTCGACCACCCCTATTTATAGGCTGATGGAGGGCAGCTCGCGACCCGCGACAAACTCAAGGTCGGCCTTCACGGCCCCCGATGAAGGTTGGTTAGGCCGTAGCCTTGGCCAGTCAGCGAATATAGCTTTGCCACATGTTAACACGTGGCGGCATGGGTGTCCGGCAAGCAACCAGGGCTCGTGCCCCGCGAGAGACAAAGGGGGTCCAGGTCGCGGCCCGCGACAACCCCATAAATTTGTTTTTATTTGTTTTTTTTATAAATATTAAGGTAATTAGGGTTCGTTTCTCGTATAAGAAACGTTTAGGGGTGTCTAAGTGTGTTTAGGAGGGTTGTTATATCGGTACTAGGCGTAACGAGAGTAACGAGCGCGAAAGTGCGGGTTGTTACACAAGGGTTGCTAAGGATCACATACTTTACTTCACTAGTTCGCTTCGGTGAACCTGTGTCGAGCATACTCTACTCGCAAACACGTGGATAGCTAGTATCATTGTGACAGTTACTTGTTTTCACCCGATACGTGTTACATGCTGGTTATGCGTAAACGCTTTTTATACTATATCTATGCAAACTTGTGTACCCACCTTTACTTTATGTATTGACTTTTATTTTAACGTATGTGACAGGTTGATGGATTGTTATGCTGCAAACAAGATAGGAAGTCTAGAAAACCCATAATAAAAATCTAGGTTGTCGTTTCATGTTTTGTTTATGATAACTTGTTATCTGTATTAACTATTTGTTGAATATTTGTTCGTTAGTATGGGATGATGAACCTTTAAAATATTGGTAATGAATAGTTGTTATGGATTCTCTTGAGCAATCAGATTCGCCTAGTGCCGCACCCCGATGATTCCGCCATCGGTTGGGGTGTGACATATACCCAGGCTAGAATCGTCTACACAATTTCTATAGGTTACATTAAAGTAACAATCCACATAACATTACTTTAAACATCATACACGGCGCAATCAAGACCATAAGTACAGAAAAATCACAAGTTATGTCTATAATAATGTATTCACGTAAATTGGTTGACTAATAAACCGTCTCCCTTAAAAATTTATTAAAAATAAGACCCCTTATGAGTTAGTGTGGAACCGAAAGCCTAAGTATAAACATTTGAGAATTTTTGGTTGTTTAGCCTAGTACGGAAATACTAAACACAAAAGGAGACAAATTTGAAGAAAGGGGTAAATCGGGGGTATTCTTGGAATATCCTCAAGGAACCAAGGGATACAAGGTCTATGACATGGAGACCAAGAAAATTATTGTGAGTAGAGATGTATTTTTTTGTGAAAATGATTTCCCTTTCAAGGTTATCAAGAACAATACAATTAGTGTTGGATCTTGTGAGATCGTTGATACTTGTACTGGATTGATTTTGTTATAGATTTGTAGCTTTATTAAAGTCTAGGGACTAAAATTGTAATGTTTTGTAAGTAGCAAATCTGACTTGGTGTAATTAAGATGCTAGCATAATTATAATTATGCTGGCAAGTCAGACACTATATAATCTAATGAAATGTTGCCCTAGCTAAGCTTTTGGCTAGTCATGGTGAAAAACTTGTGTTGTTAATCTTTGATCATCTTTGATAGTGCTTAATCAGATCTCCAGGTGCTCTATTGCTTATTTCTTTGTTTGGATTCAATACAACACTTGTTGTAATCATCAAACCATTAGCTTCATCTTCATTCTATGATTTTTCTTTACTTTCTCATAGTGCAAACACCTAATCAATAGGTGTTTTGGACTTAAACAATCAACCACTGTGATCCGGATTGATATTGGGATCTACAATTTGGTATCAGAGCCTTAGTGCTCTTGGTTGTTGTGTTTTTGTTAAGATTCTTCAAGTTTTGAAGGTTTTTCAAAAGTTTCAAGTTTTTCAAATTTTTGGGCTTAAAATGGATTGATTTGGTGTGTTTAATTGATAGGTTTTTGTTAATCAGTGATTAGGGAGTCATTTTGGACATTTTGATGCTACGAAACATGATTTTTGAGTCGTTTTTGGGTGATTAGAGGGTTTTAGTTCGTGTTAAACCCTCTGGTCAGCGTAGATAATTTTGAATACAGCGAAGATATCCTTTGAATATAGCGGATTTAATTTGAATATCGCATAATTAACAAATTCGCCGATCAAATGCAAGCGAATTTGTTAATTGCCGGTGAAATAGCGTCATTGACCCTTTAGCAAATTTATCGAAGGCGACTTCGAGGACAATGATAAAGAACCACAACGTTTTTATCACGGTGATCGGCGAAATTAACCAAACTAACGTGTTTGTTAATTTTCTCAGCGGAATTAGCTATCTTCGCTTGTGCAGGACCCATCCTCGTTCCGGCGAAGTTATTTGATTTGCGAAGTTGTCGGCGAAGTTGATCTGGTCCGTGATTTTCTATCAAATCTTCGGCGAAATTAACCTCATTACCGGCGAAATTGCTCTTCATCGAGCATATCAGCGAAATTAACCTCTGATCAGCAAACTCTTGTCTTTAATCAATCAAAGTGTCTTTAAATCAATTGAACCCAATTGCTCAAGCTGAACTTGAGACCGGAACCGCTATAAGACCACCAAAGCTGAAAGGAGAAGCTGATTTTTGGTACTTGGAAGAATCGTATCAAATCGTTCTTCGAATACACTGATTACAATCAATGGATTTTCGTCACCGTTGGACCCCATATACCAACGGTAGTTCGAGGAGATGTGATAGTTGCCAACAACGACCCCACCACCTACACTGAAGAAGACAAAGCCCTAATCCAACGTGACCGTCGTGCACATGCTGCTTTAACCATGGCTTTGTCAACTGATGACTGTAACATGTTCGAGGAGTACACCACTGCAAATGATCTTTGGCTCGCTTTAATTGACTACTACGAGGGAAATGAAGAGCTAATTCAGAACAAAAGAGACATGGTGCAGAAGGAATACGACATGTTTGGTGGAATTCGTAGAGAAAGCCTTTCCAATCATATCAGTCGCTTTCTGAGTATGATGACCAAGATGAAGAAGGCAAGAAATCCTATCACTAACCGTGCTTCCATAAAGAAGGTTTTGGACTCGCTTCCAAAAGAATGGAGCCTGCAGTGCATGATGATCAAAAGGGACTTCCTCAACAACCCAAATCCTGTCACTCTGTCTGATTTGATCAACACTTTGAAGGCTTTTGAAATGGATGTCAACAAACGAGAAATGAATACGGCTGGCTACACCCCAAAGTTTTCTCAGACTTCTACTGGACTGAAGGACGTGCCACTTCTTGCATTAGAAGGCGTCAATCAACAAGCTTCAAACATGACTCACTTTAACACTTCCGCAAGCGCATCAAAGGCTCCACAATCCAGTGAAAAGACAGTTGTAGTTGGCGATACTCAAGCCTTAAAATTTTTCTACTGAAAATGTGGCACTTTTCAACATGTTTCTGAGCAGCTATGAACCTCTGATGTCGGGAGAGCTCAAGAAGGAGATGTTCACTGCAGAAGACATGTATCAGGTTGATCCAGATGACATGGAGGAGATGGATTTGAAATGGCAGATGGTTATGATCACCCTAAGATTGAAGAAGTTTCAGGACAAGACTGGGAAACGCCTAGCTCTTGGAAAAGCTGGTCTCGACAAATCCAAGCTGAGATGTTACAACTGCAAGAATTTGGGTCACTACAAGCGAGATTATCCTCTTTTAAAGAATGGAAATGCTGAAAATGCTCCTGCTATTAGGCAAATTGGTATTGAAGAGAACAACAACAACAATGCTGCTCCTAACACACTGAAAGCATTGGTGATTGAGGATTACGATTGGGCTGAAGAAATTGTTGAAGCCAAGGAACAAGTTAACAAAGCTCTCATGGTAAAGATCTCGAGCGGGTCATCATCTTCACCATCAAAACCAGTGGAGAAACAGGCTGCTGGAATCCCTAAAGGAGACAATGCTGCTGACAAGGGCCTGAAGAGCATTCTCACACCCTTTGAGCCTAAGAAAGACAAGAATCCTGAAGAAGCTGAGAAGCCTAAGGAGCAGGTTCAGAAAGAAATAGCTGATGAGAAGAAAGCAAAAGCCTCAGTTGCAGCCTTGAAAATCGAATCCTCAAAGGAGAAGGTAGACAAGGACTTGGTAAATAACATTCTTCATGAATTTAAAGTAAAATTATGCACACAATCATGCGTAAACGTCGTGGCACACTATAAGTCTCTCAATCTTGAGATCATGAGGGACAAAGACAAAGTTTTAAAATTCAATAAAGAACTCAAAGAAAATGAGGTCGCGTATCAGAGAAAGTTGAATTCAACTTTAGCTGAAATGCAAACTCTAAAAGAATTCGTTTTTAGAAAAGATATTATCATCAATGATTTAACAGAAAGATTAGAAAAATCTTTGAACGAAAACAACAAATTACAAATTATAATAGACAAATGGAATGTCAGTCAAAAGGCATTTACTGACATCAAAAATTGCCAACGACCAACGTATGTAAAAGATGGGATCGGGTATAAGGATAGGCAAGGAAATGAAAGAAAACTTTTCATTCCACCACATAGCAAAAACTATGTGCCTATGCCCACTCCTCATCCCGACAATGATTTGATTGATGGAAAGGCTCCTATTGCTCAAAATAATTATTTTAAAAAAGAAACAACTGCTAATATTCCTAAAAGTAATGCAGATTCATTTGTGTGTAAAGAAGATGTGCGCGATGAGGATGAAGACTGCGGCGGTTCAAAAATAGGAATAAGCTATTCAGGCGACAGTTATTCCACTGTTAACTGGTTCGCCTGGAACTGTGATAAGAAAAACAATATTCGGGATGAATGTAATAATTTAACTAAGACGGATGACTGTAATGGCCATGTGCCTAAATTTAACTCTTTGGATTACTGTAAGGGCCATGTGCCAACGTTTAAGACCCGTGATCGTGAACATGCTATGTTTGAATGTCATGACTTAAATTCTGCATTTTGTGATGATAAAAATGTGTGTGAATCTCCTATATTTGTGCTAGAATTGAAAAAGAATAGTTTTAGAAAATTCCTTACGGAGGAAATTCCAGAATTTATTCCATCTCGAACAGGTATGACAGATTCAGAAAAGGAAGTCACTGAAGAAAGCAGCAAAGAAGATTCAAACTTTTCTGTCTCAGAAAAGGAAGAAGAAACTTCAAGTTCTGATGAAGATCAAGAATCAGAAGATTCAGGTGAAGATCAAACAATAGAAGATCAAAGTTCTGAAGATTCAAGTGACGAAATTACAGACGAAACAAATGAAGATCAAAATTCAGAAAATTCAAGTGTAGATCAAGCATAAAAATTTTCATCAGATCCCGACAATGATGAAGACTGCTCAGAAGATGAAAGCCGTATTGACAAGAAAATGAAGAAAGTTGAGAGTTCAAGCTACACCACATCAGAAGACTCCTCAAACAGCTCAAGACACTCATCACATACATCATCTTCTAACACCAAAAAACCCAGACGCAAACGATGTTTTCACTGTGGTCATTTATGACATACAACGAAACATTGTAAAAACAAGAATTTTTCTGAACCAGAATATAATTTTGTTAAAAATTTCACAGAGCAGTTTGATTACTTTAAGAAATCTATCAAAAATCTAGTTAATTCCACTACCTGTTTTTGGAAACAAAAAGAAGATATCGTGGGACAAAACCACGATAGATCCAAGATGAAGCAAATATGGGTTCCCAAATCAAACTAATCAGTGTATATATTTGTATTTCAGAACAAACTCTAGAAATGGCTTCGGATGCTCATGGAATATATCCGGCATGTCAACAGTGGATGCTCACGGAATATTACAGGCTTAAAGGAACTTCTGAAGAATTTTCATTTTATTGATGGCGACTTCGTGTCATTCGCTGGAGACGAGAGGGGAGGGAACATCGTTGGAGTAGGAGATGTTGTATCTGAAGCACTTACGTTAGAAAACGTCAACTATGTTCCAAAATTGTGCTACAATCTTATGAGTGTATCACAAGTCTGTGATAAGGGAATAGCGGTGCTTTTCAACGATATGGAATGTCTGTTTCTCAAGCCTGAATATGCCGTTCCTGCAGAAAGGATCATGCTTACAGCTCCTCGACAAACAACACATACATGCTCAATATGAAAAATGCCAAGACAAATGATAACTTGACGTGTTTAATCTCAAAGGCTTCAGAATCGGAGTCACTGCTTTGGCACAGGCGATTGGGCCATGTGAATTTCAAAAACATGAACAAACTCTCTAAGTTAAACTTAGTAAGAGGTCTTCCGATAAAAGAATTTCCTTTTTCAGAAAAATGTATAGCATGCGCCCAAGGGAAGCAACACAAGAAATCGCACAAGCCCAAAGCAGTAGATACGATTACTGCGCCTCTTCAATTGATGCATATAGACCTTTTTGGTCCAATAAGTGTTAAAATTCTTGCTAAAAGTTCCTACTGTTTGGTGATTACAGATGATTTCTCTCGATTTTCATGGGTTTACTTTCTTGAAGCTAAGAGTGAGACGACCGAAATTCTCAAGTCTTTCATACCCTTGATTGAAAACGTGACCAGATTGAAAGTGAAGTCGATCAGAATCGATAATGGTTCTGAATTCAAGAATCAAACCTTCATATCCTTCTGTGAAGAAAAAGGAGTTCATCTTCAATACCATGCTGCCAGAACTCCTCAATAAAATGGAGTCGCAGAACGAAAGAACAGAACGCTGATCGAAGCTGCAAGAACTATGCTGGTGGATTCAAAGCTTCCAATCATCTTTTGGGCGGAAGCGGTTAATACTACATGCTATGTTTTGAACAGGGTTCTCATTGTCAAACCTCACGGAAAGACTGCTTATGAACTTCTCTTCAAAAGAAAGCCTCTTATTGATTTCTTCAGGCCATTCAGATGTTCTTGCACTCTTCTGAACACTCAAGAAAATCTTATCAAGTTCGAAGCAGTGGGTGATATCTGCTACTTCATGGGGTATTCATCAACTCAGAAAGCTTATAGAGTCTACAACAAACGGACAAAGATGGTGATTGAATCTTATTACATTAACTTCCAAGTAGGAAATTACACTAACACTGGAAGTACTCCCGATTGGTTTTACGACGTGGGTGTGATTTTCAACACCTTCGAAATTCCAGAAGATGTTCCAGAAGCCGAACCTGCAGAAGCTGCTCAAGTTGAACCTCTGTTTGATTCTTCTGATATTGGTTTAACTGCGTTCACTACTTGTTTCTCTCCATTCTCAGCCGACTCACTTCTCTCTGTGGATGAACTAAATGGTGACACTTCACCTAAGAACATTTCACAAAATGGTGCTTCTTCTTCACAGGCGAATGTGGATGAACCAACTCAGGAAGATGGACCTCCGGTGATCTACGTTGACGAACATTTCACCAATCTTCACCAGCAAATTGAAACTCACACAAATGCAGGATACAAGACAAATCGTAATCATCCTCTTGAGAATGTTATAGGTGAAGTGGAAGATGGAGTGCGTACACGTGGTCAGTCATCGAACATCAACAAAGGGCTATATGTCGTTTTTCTCTCACAGTCTGTGCCTCATGATATCGAAGAAGGTATTCAAGACTCCAGTTGGGTATAGGCCATGCAGGAAGAACTATCTCAATTCCGAAAACTTAAAGTTTGGGAGCCAGTTGATCTACCTGATGGAAAGTTTCCAATCGGTACAAAATGGGTTTTTCGCAACAAAATGGATGATCGCGGAGTAGTAATCAAGAACAAGGCTAGATTGGTAGTGCAAGGTTTTCGACAAGAGGAGGGAATTGATTATGAAGAAGTCTTTGCTCCAGTTGCAAGATTGGAGGCAATCAGAATATTCTTGGCGTACGCATCATTCAAGAATTTCAAAGTTTTCCAGATGGACGTGAAGAGCGCTTTTCTGTATGGCAAGGTAAAGGAAGAAGTCTACGTTTGTTAACCTCCGAGCTTCGAAGATCCTCATTTCCCAAGTCGCTACTACAAGTTGGACAAAGCCCTGTATGGTCTTCACCAAGCTCCACGTGCTTGGTACGAGACTTTGTCAACTTACCTTTTGGAATGTGGGTACACTAGAGGAAAAATCGACATGACTCTCTTCACCAAACGAATTGGAGAAGACGTAATGCTGGTTCAGATTTATGTGGACGATATCATCTTTGGGTCAACGAATGAGGAGCTGTGTAAGGAATTCGAGACAGTAATGAAGGCAAAATTCTAAATGAGCATGATGGGAGAACTTACGTTCTTCTTGGGATTAGAAGTAAAGCAAAAGGAGAACGGTAGGGGTGTGCATGGGTCGGTTTTTACTATTATCGATAACCATAACCGCTAGTTCGGTTATGGAGTTTTGGTAACCATAACCATAACCAAACTTCGGTTATGGTTAATCGGTTACGAAGTAAGTTATGGTTCGGTTTTGGTTAATTTCGGTTAAGTAACCAAGCAAGGTTTGAAATAAATAGGGTTGTGCACGATTTGAACTTAGCTTGAGCCTATTTTATAAGATAACGAAGACTAAACTTTTTGGTTAAACTACCGATTTAGAGTTCTTTTTAATAAGGTAATTCTCAAACAAAAACAATTATGGCAATAACACCTTAGTTCTTTATCAAAATAAATGACATCTATATCAAGATCATTTTGTTACTAACATACTTTTATCTTAGTAAAAACCCTCTATATGGTTTTGTAAAACACAAATCTATTATATAAAGTTAACATCACAACTTCGGTTCGGTTTCGGTTATATTCGGTTAACCAAAGCTTCATAACCATAACCATAACCATAACCGATTGAGCGGTTATACAAAGTTTCATAACCATAACCATTGGTTATATTGGTTCTCGGTTATTAGTGGTTCGGTTATGTCGGTTATGGTTCGGTTATCGGTTATGGTGGTTAATTTGCTCACCCCTAGAGGACTTATTCATCAAGCTAAGTACATTAGGGATATCCTCGCAAAGTACAACATGAACGACTGCAACGTTGCAAGCACCCCGTTCGCCTCACATACTGAGCTTACTCTAGATCCTCAAAGAAAACCAGTGAACGTGTCCTTCTATCGCTCCATGATAGGCTCTCTGATGTACTTAACTGCTAGCAACCTGACATTATGTTGGCCGTCTGTCTCTGTGCCCATTTTCAGACAAATCCCAAAGAATCACACGAAATCGTTGTGAAGCGCATCTTCCACTATCTTAAAGGAACCCCAAAAGTTGGCCTTTGGTATCCTAAAGATAGTAATTTTGATCTTATTTCTTATTCTGACAATGATCATCCAGGTTGTAAAGTTGATCGCAGGTCTGTATCAGGAGGATGCCAATTCTTGGGAAATCGTCTAATCTCGTGGCAAAGCAAGAAGCAGACGACTGTGTCCACCTCCACTGCTCAAGCTGAGTACACTGCGGCCTACAGTTGCTGTTCACAAGTTCTCTGGATACAAAATCAGTTGTTGGATTATGGAATCAACATCATGAAAACTCCTATATTCATCGACAATGAGGCGTGTCTGGGAATTGTGAAGAATCCCATCCACCACTCAAGAACAAAGCATATCGAGATTCGTATTCACGCAATTCGAGATGCATATGATAAAGGATATATTTAAGTGGTGCCAGTGGATACAACACAGCAACGGGCCGACATATTCACGAAAGCCTTTGATAAAACCCGATTCAACCAGCAGCTGGTAACCTGGTTGGAAATGGTTAATTTCCTTTAGTGGAAATGAATCTTGTCGTCTATAATCATTTGTATATACTCTATCTTTTTTCCATATTGCTTAAAAAAAAACGTTTGTTAAAAGTAAAACAAGTATCTTAAAACGTTGCCCACCAAAAAGATTTTCTAGTCTTTAAAATTTCATTTTCGGGCAATGGACTTTCGAAAATAAAATTTTAGGGGGGATATTGCAGAAAATCAAAAAATTGGATGCTTGTGTCTGACTCCTATTAGAAGCAATGATAGAAAAATTGCTAACACTTTGTCATTTCTTGAAAAACAGAGAACAAAAGGAATCAGGGTACCAAGCAACGACGTGTCAGTAGATTCAGCAATACCAACAAGTAAACTGCTATTAGGTGGCAAAACATAACATCTACACAAGGATTCTGACTTTCCTCAGGCATTAAGCATCATTGTGGGTAACACGTTGCGGCATATGGCTTAATGGCATTCAATCTTGCATTGACATATTATCAAAGTCCGAGATTTCAGGTTTTATATTGGTTTTTCATTCGGGGAAATCATAGTCGCTCTTCTGCTGCATCCAGATACATTCTGACCTAGACGCTATGATATCTTTTTAAAGAAAAGAGCCAAAAATGGCCAAATCCCTAAATTGAAGAAGCTTTCATAGAAAGTCATTCAAATGCGCAAAAATGCACAAATCGTACCATTTTTGGTATCTGTCTCCGCCCTTGGTAGATTTTGGTCTCTCTGTTGTACGAAAGTACTGGCCTGATCACCAATTATCTATTGTTGAAAAGCAAAATGAATGAATCCAATATACTCACCAGTTATGAGGAACCTTTGTGCATACCTTGATTGCGGGGGCATGTCCTGATATGGGACTCACGGGCGTAATGATTCTATTTTCAATAGCTTGCATGGGGGCCATAGAATTTTTGTCAATATTACTGAAAACATGATAAACACGCACACCAAAAGCATGTTGAACAAAGGATGCATGGATTTAAGCAGACAAACATATTGGCAGTTTTTCTTGTGCCTTGATTTGCTAAAAAGATTAATTACAGAATTGATGAGTGTTGACAATATGATCTTTTGCAGGAATGTCTCCGAGCATTTAGAAAGAAAATCAGCGAAAAAGGAATCTCCCAGTTTTGAAAAATGAAGTTAGGAGTCCAAATTGCTCAAATTTTTCTAGTTTGTAATTTTTTTTTTCTAGTTTTTTTTTACATTTTAAACCAAAATGGGCACGCTTTTCGAGAAAGTTTGAAATTCTCAAGCGTATTTAAATTTGATTTTGAAAAATGGTTATAATCACTAGAGGCGGCGGAATTAATAGTCCAGCGAAATAATAAATTCGCCAATTATCCTAAACCGCCTATAAAATATCCTTAACCGACCATAATTCAAAATTTTTCAAACACACCTTTCATCTCTCTCTCATTATCGCCGGTAATCCACACTCACAAGACCTTCATCCTTCTCACATTTTCTAAAAACATCTGATCAAGAATCTGAGGTAATCTAGTCTTTGATCGATGCTTACAGATCCGTATGTTTGATGGTTTGAGTTAAATGTTCATTCTTAAAGGACCATTAGAGTTTTGCTTTGTCAAAATCATCATCTAATGTCTGATAATCAAAGAACATTAAAGGATATGATATATGATATGATCGGTTTTTCAAGATTTTTGAATGTGTTGGACTGTTTTTTATCAAAGATGAACATAGTGTTCATCATCAGTGTAATCAGTTAGGGTTTTTGAAGGGTTTATCAAGAAATATTTGATATCAGCGGAATTATCGATGAACACAGCGATGAGTGTGGCGAAATTAATATGAATCTAGGAATCTCAAAAGTCTTGAACGTGAGTTCGAGCAACCGGCGAAATAGATTATTTCTTCGGTAAGACAGCTTAGACTATTGTCTACGCTGCTCGCTCGCTTCGAGAACAAACTCTGTCTTCGCCGGTAATTTTCAGCGATTTTAAGAAACTTGTTTATCTCTGCTGTCGGAGAATTAGTACTGTTGCTGGCGAAATAGTCCCTATCTGGACAGCGAAGATGCCCATCATCAGCGAAATTAATTTTTCATTGTTTTCTCTTTTTTTTTCAAACTATATCTATATTTTTTTAACATTTGTAAATACCTTTGTTTTAATATCTTTTAAGTAAATACTTAGTAGTTTATGTTAATACATTTTATGCATTTTTTGTAAATGTTATATCTTTCGTAACATCGTTGGTCTCCAAAAGGTTTCTAACTTGGCCCGTTTGTTTTACAGCAAGATGGTGAAAATAATCGAGTGGGATAAAACTATCAAGCATAATCAGCTAATCATACTCGATCCGGCACAAAAAGAATTTGATGACGTGGCTAGATGGATAAGATCAAGCAAGATCAGTTATGCAGTTCAAACGGAAGTCACCATTCATCGCATTCACATTCAAGAATTTTGGGAAACTGCAAAAGCCAAAGTCGTTAACATAGTCAAAAGGATCTCAGCAACAGTTCGTAATAAACAAGTTATTGTTACTGAAGAAAGAATACGCAAGGTGTTTGTAGGATCGTGAAATGACCTAACGAGTCGATCAGAAGAGTGCTCAGACAGAATCAGAGGCAGAATTCATTGATTCTGTCTTTGTTCAGATTGTATTCACTATTAACTGTCTCGTTTATTAATTTGGAAGCAATTTACAGAACGTAGACACTTCGACAGCACCTCGGCGTCGGAAACAGGAACTACTCTACTGATTTCGCTTGGATGGCTATTTATAGACATCTGATTCCGCTTGAACATGCTCAAGCGGAATTACATCCTCAAGCGAAATCACATGTTTATACAATGTTACATGTTCAAGCGGAATTAGGTGGTTGATTTCGTTTGAAATGACACTCTGTCATTTCAAGCGGAATCACCTTTAAACCTAATTTCATTTGAGTTTTCTTGTATAACGTGCCTAAGACTCGAACGAAGATGAAGTCGACAGACAACTGCACCAACAGACTCCCCCTTGAATGTTGACGGAATCTTCAGTGAGAGTCTTCAACATGACGACTCTTCAATCTTGATCGGTCTTCTTCAGGAATTTCTCCTGGAATCATGTACCCGGATCTTTTCTCTAGCTCTAACCTCGTCAGACTCCCCCTTTCATCAAGCTGGGATTTTCAGTCTGGAATTAGCTATCGCCTTTGAAATCAAATCCTGGCTTTAACTCTGTTTAAGCTCATCACCTACACAATTCTCACTAAAACATAAGTTTTTACTTAAATCAATAAGAAAAACTTACTAGAAATAGTTACATCAAGTTCAATTTAATGACCCTGATTAACTAATCTCAACTTCTTTCTTAAATCAAAATTTTTCAATTAAGTACACACACTCCCAAACCTGTTCATCATGTTCAGCACTTGGAATTTTGAAAATCAGCTCTTCAACATCAGTTGTCGAAAATCTTTTTGATTTTTCAAAATTTTATGCTAAAACACATTCTTTTTGGATTTTTGATTATAATGAAAAGCAGTAAAGAAATATGTACAAACAATATTTTTTGTGAGTTTGTGTAAGAGGATCATATCAGTTTTTGAGACACATCACTAGCACCGTTAAGCTTTAAACATTATAAGTTCTAAACGATTCACATAGATTGACGATATTGTTGTCCACTTAAACTCAATCTAAAAACTTTCAAAATGCTTACCGATACGTTAAGGTATATTAATTTTGCACTAAGTTCTTATGGACCTCACGATCTCAGCATATTCCCTCATCATGCAATACACTGACTCAAGTAATGCCTTTAAACTTTTATCAACTGTGATTTGTGCGAAAACAAAGCAGAATGTTTAAACATTAACAATCAGGTCGATACTTTCGTATACGCAGAGAAAGTCCAATGTTTAAACAAAATAAGAAAAAATAAAACAAGTTGAAGTTGTTTAGGCTTTAACCACCAGGTCGATACTTCCGTATACGTAGAGGTGATCCAAAGCTTAAACGAAACACCAAAGAAAATAAAGCAGAACGTTTAGGCAATAACATCCAGGTCGATACTCACGTATACGCAGAGGATGTCCAATGCTTAAACAAAATAAAGAAATAAAACAAGTTTAAATCTTTGCAAAATAAAATGCACACTCACAGTAACTTTTCAGCAAAGTTGTGAAAGTTCACAAACTTAACCAGTTTTATGTCTTTCGACAATCAGCGATTACTGAGTAGGTACACAATCAAGAAGGACAAAACTAAGTACTATGCTTTCAATCATGTTTCCTACTAGAACTAGGCCTTTTGCTTTATGTTTTTATCGTTATCGCAAATCTACTAGTCTAGCTGAGCCTACCATCACATCTTTAGTGAGACCGTTTATCACATTTTATCATTCCATTTCTTTAGCATGCTGTGACAGTCTGACTGATCTACTATCATTTCCTCTTTTTCACAACAAAAACTCATTTTTGCATTTTTCAATGTTTTTGACTTTTTCACATTTTCTAATTTTTTTTTTAAATTTTTACTCCCCCTAAAATCAAAATATATCTCAATTTTGATATTCTGGGAAAATTTGAGAACAAACTGTACAAGATAAAGTGACAACATAATGAGAATTACTTCAATTCTCCATTCACTTGGCTTAAACAATCAGAACTCCCCCTGACAACAAAACATTTTCCCATAGTGATTTCAAAACACTTAAGTTTGTTTTAATCAAAATGTTTTTTCCGGAAAATTAGTTTTGTGTGTCATTTATCAAACATGGGGATCTTTCATCACCCTGTTTTCTTCAATTACTTGCATGATTTAACATTTCCAGATTTTTCAACACAATCACTTATAGAAAATCAAGTACAACTTAATGTCCCTGATTTACCACTCGTAAGTCGAAATATCACCGAAGTGAATTTCTCAAGAAAGATGCCGATTCCTGCTCCACTCTTACCAACCTGGGAACTCCGGCAAGTCAGGTTTTCTATTTGAAAAGTTTCACCCAAGCCTGACTGTCCTTGGGTGATTTTAAAATTCCATTTGACAATGATGGAAAATTTTCATCATTCATTGTCAAACCGGAATCATCACTTTTTACCTCAACACATGGAGCCTCTGGCTTTATCATACCAGATTCATCGCCTGAATGTGGCTTATCTGACTTTAATGAGTCAGATTCATCGCCAACACTTTGCTCCTTTGTTTCCGAAGAAACAAATTCATCGCCAGATTTGTTAATCTCTTGATTAACTGTCTTCTATTTCTTTTTCTTTACTCTCTCCTCTGTCCTCAGATTTGTAACTGATGAATTCATTTTGCTTGATTTGTCATTCTTTGGAGAGCAAGACGATTTATCAGAACTTTTATCTGTTTTACCAGTTATATCCGAGGACAATATCCTTTCGAGATATTCTCTCGCTTTCTTCCTCTTCTTCCTCAGTCTGTCTTTTTGCCCTTGTGAAAGTTTCACTTTCTGTTCGTGAACTTTCTTTTCTTGAACTTTAGGTTCTTGAATTTTCTATTCTTTGGGCTTGACATTAACTGGTTTCTTTGCCATTTTTGAGATTCAACCCTCAATCTTTTCTTTGATTTCATTGGGCAATCTCTTGCAATGTGACCTTTGATTTGGCAATTATAACATTTCCTCTTCTCATAGCTCCAACTCTGGCAGTTAACAACAATGTGTCCTTGATAATCACATCTGTAACACACTCTGTTATCGTACCAATCACCATCTTTAGTCCAAACATTCAGATCATAGCACTGTTTGGCTTGGTGATAATCATCACTCCTCTTGAAAGCTGGATTTGGCTTTGAAGCACTGTGGTCAAACCTACACCACTTATTACCAACAGTTTTTTAGTTTTGATTTTCCAATTTTTGTGGTTTTTTTATCATGATTGGATGATTGAACTAATGAGCTTTTATTTTCTTTTTGAAGATTTTTTGATTTTTTATCCTTTTGTTTTTGTTCTACATTCTTCTTTACAGGTTTTTGCGTTGAGCATTCACCTTTCTCAGTAGAATGTAAAACAGTTTCTTTCAACATTTCATTTAATTTCAAAAATATTTTTCTTTTCTCAATTTCATCATCAGTTTTCTCATCACAATCTTCAATTTTGACTTTGTCAAAATTTGTGACATTGTCACTTATTGGAACATAATTGATAGGTTTTGGACAGGGAATCGATGAAGTATTCGCAAAACCTTTCAATTTTTCTTCCAACTTCTTGATTTTATTTCTAGCATTTTCAGCTTCTTTTTCAAGTCGAATAATTGTCTGAAGATGAGAATTTATTTCATTTTGCTTTTCAATGTTATTCTTGCTAAAAACATATCTCCCATCTTCAAGAATCTTTATTTGACTTTGAAATTCTTTTTCAATTTTTAATTTTTAATTTTCAAAACTTTTTATTTTATCTTCAAAAATTTTTCCATTTTCTTTCAAAATTTTGTTTTCTAATGTCGAACTGTTCAAATCACTCAACAGTCTGACATTTTCAGATTTAAACTTCTCAAAATTTTCCTGCAAAACAAGAATCTGTTTATCATCAGATTGCTTCTCATCCTTCATCTTTTTTACTTCCAATGTCAAACTTTCCACATCCTTCAAAAGTTTGTCATTGTCAACTTCAAATTTATCACATTTAGAACATACTGATTCAGAATTTGAAGATCCAAGCTTTTCAGATTCTTCATTCTTTGAAACTTTCTCTGTCTCTGTCCAGAATCTTCCTGCACAAAAAATTTTAACGAAATCAAGAGGATTCGCATTCTCATCAATATAACAACCCCTCTTGTTATCGTATTTAAAAACATATTTTGCTCTAAGACATTCATCAACTCTTCTTTTTATTTCAAAAATCACATCCACGTCTATTTTCACCAAATTCTTTTCTATTTCATTTATCAATTCTTTCTTTTTGTTTTTACTTTCATCCTCATACTTTTTAAGTTTGTTGATGAACTCTTTTAGATATAACTTTGAAAAACTAGAATCTTTCTTTAGATTTTTCAAAAATTCATCCCATTCAATAGGTAATGCATCAGCAAACTTTGATACTTTTTCAGTATCTGACAGTCTTATCTCATGGTTTTTCAAATGTTCAATTAAGACTGAATATCGGTTTGCTAGATCATCCAACTTTTCATTTTTTAAACACACAAAGTATTTAAATCTTTTCTCCCATCCAACCTTTTTCACACTTCTATAACTATCATCTATAAACCCTCGATGCCAATCATTAAGTCTTTTAAAATAATAATTTTCTTGTTCATCAAACATTTTTTTCATATTTCAAACAAGATCCACAATCTGTTCAAGTTTCACACAAAACACACTTTTAAGCGAAATTAGGGTTTTCAAGCGGAATACCCTTTGGAGTAGAATAACTGATTTCGCTTGAAATGTTTCAAGCGGAATTAGTTTTCAAAACAATTCAAGCGAAATCACAACCTGAAGCGGAATCAGTTGTAATTTCAAGCGAGATAACATTTTCAAGCGGAATAAGACCAACTTTTCAAGCGGAATAATGTATTTCGCTTGAAATGGCCTTAGCTTTTCAAGCGGAATAACAACTTGAAGCGGAAACAGAATGTGTTCGTTCAAGCGGAATAAGGTTTTCAGTCAATTTTTGTCACTTTTAGCCTGAATTTGGATCTCAAACTTTCAAAGGTTTGTTAAAACTGTATTTTACATATTATATGTGAAAATCAGTCCATTTTAAATGTGAAAATTTGATTAATTGTGAAAAGAAAGTGTAGAAAATAGAATTTTCCAGCGAAAACGAGCTAAACAGTAAGAACTCTTCCTCCTGAGCTCTGATACCACATGTAGGATCGTGAAATGACCTAACGAGTCGATCAGAAGAGTGCTCAGACAGAATCAGAGGCGGAATTCATTGATTCTGTCTTTGTTCAGCTTGTATTCACTATTAACTGTCTCGTTTATTAATCTGGAAGCAATTTACAGAACGTAGACACTTCGACAGCACCTCGGCGTCGGAAACAAGAACTACTCTACTGATTTCGCTTGGATGGCTATTTATAGACATCTGATTCCGCTTGAACATGCTCAAGAGGAATTACATCCTCAAGCGAAATCACATGTTTATACAATGTTACATGTTCAAGCGGAATTAGGTGGTTGATTTCGTTTGAAATGACACTCTGTCATTTCAAGCGGAATCACCTTTAAACCTAATTTCATTTGAGTTTTCTCATATAACGTGCCTAAGACTCGAACGAAGATGAAGTCGACAGACAACTGCACCAACAGTGTTGAAGCTAGGAGATAAGCACGATGATCCTATCAGCTTAAACAAAGATGATATTCTGGATGGTTTTCGTGGAATGGGGTATGTAGGAGATTTCAGGCAAAAGAAGGAGATTAAGAGGAACGGCCTTACAAGAGATTGGAGGTTCATTTTACATGTGATTGCAATGAGTATCGCTCATCGAAAATGTCACACCCCGATATTTCCACGTATTACCGGTGGGCCCGGTGGGGAGTATCGTGACGTAGTTGATATCATCATAGTCAAACAACACAATTTAAATGCACAGCGGAAGCAAAAGATGAATCACATTACAAACCGAATAAAAAGTAATATCAAAGTATTACAAACGGACTGTAAAGGATCCATAGGCGGATCAAAAGTTAAAAACATCATTGTTCAACAGACTTTAACATCTAGAGCTTGCAAGACTTGATTAATGATGCCAGGAGTAGCCAGCCTATTTCGTCTAGTACCTGCACTTAGCCTTTTTAGAAAATATGTCAGTTTACACTGGTAAATACAATTAACTGACTCATTTTGAAAAAGAGTTTAAGAAAATTAGTTTGAATGCACACGGCACAAAATATCTTTTAAAACTTGGGACAATTATTTAAAAATAATCTTGTATACAGTTTTACTTATTTGTCGTCCGTCAGGGCCGGTTAGAAGAGCCGGACAAGATTAACTGACACGCCACATGTATAATGCCCACAAGGTTGATTCCTTTAAGTGGGTTACCAGTTTTTACATAATGCAACTGTCAGGTGTATGCCTACACCCCATGCTTAGGTCGTGGCCATTTCTTTGAATGATGCCAAGGATATCCGGGACATGGTCATTAACCCCCCAAGGGCCATATACCAAATAAAACAGATTAAAACGGGTTATGTAAATATATTAATCACAATCCGATTTAAACAACTACATACCCGACCAAGTGGTATTATCTCAACCGTATTCAATCAGAAAGTGCAGATAGCTTTTACTGGCCTCCTAATCTGGAACGAAGCTTTTTATAACCTATTAGATTCCGAACGGGTCTTAATTAAGCCTAGACTTAGACCGGTTAGTTTAAAAGAAGATACGGTTCAAAACGCACGATTAAGCGAAGACCGGATTAGAATGTGGTTTAGACCCAACAAGTTTGTATACTTGTTTAATATGGGTAAACTAAACATATTCTGGATTTTGAGACTAATATGATAAGGTTTGACCCGTTTCGGTTAATTTATGCAAACTAGTTACATAAACCGAACTGAACGCGAAAAATGCGTAACGGGTAACCATAAGAGTCATATACAGGTTTCCTAAGTTAATATGCCTTAAATATGTTGTGATATCAGTAGGATACCTTCCATTATGCCCAAAATGAATTTAAACTCAAATTATGCCCCGTAGGGGTATTTTGGTCATTTTAAAGCTTTAAAAAGAGTTTAAATATAAATCTGAGTTTCAGGTCTGATATAATCAGCAAAAATATTTAATTTAATAGGTTATATCATTAGGGTATTGCATATATGTGAAATTTATTAATTATAACCAAACTATGCACCGATGGGCATTTTGGTAATTTCACATAAGCTTTAAAGGTCAAAATTACAATTATGAGTTTAAAACTTTTTCTTACTGTTAAAATATAAAAATTTACTTAAAACATCGGTAGGTATTAAGTCTCATATGAGAAAAATGGTTTTAATACATACTACGCGTTTTAAAATGCGTAAAAAGACGGTTTTAAGCGATTTCCGGGTTTTATAAGAAAAGCTGATATTTTTATTATTCCAGAAAGCTTAAAATACTTTATAAAATTAGTAGCAAAAGGTTTGGTGTCAAAATGTTTTGAAAAACTCATTTTATAGGCCAAAATGGCAAAACCGACAATTACCGAATTAAAGCTACAACCCTATGTTATGCTCAGCCTAAAATAAATAAAAATATTCAAAAATCCCAAAAAATTATATTATATCAGTGGGTAAAAAGGTTGATATCAAAATTTGGGTTTAGATAGGCTATACGCTAATTATGTCGTTTAATTAATAAAAAGCTTTTCATTTACGCTAATGAGCACAACTCCTAATCTAGACCTCAAACTGAAGTCAAATTTTGAGGGCAAGTTTATAAATTAGTAATGAAGGTTTCTATCCTCTCATATTTTCAAAAATCTCGTTTTAAGGTTAAAAGGGCATATTGGTCAACATTTAGGCATATAACGGAAACATGCATATGAATCGAATAACTAATGAACCAAGTTGTATAATCACAGAGGGTTATACTAACATAAAACCTGGTCCTAACAAAGCTCTAAGGCATTTCTAAATCATGCTACATTGGGTCAGAACTGAAAGTCAAAGCAAAAGTCAAATTATGCGACTTTCGGTTCCGAACCGAGCCTAAAATGAAAATTGTCGGGTTGAACATGTTTAGACATGTTCTTACATTAATTACCAAGTTATATTAGTGATAAAACAGGTTGTATGGCTTCTACATTGTTAATTATGCATTTATTTAAAAATTAGCTTTCTGTTGACTTTTTATAATTAACTTTGACCCGACAATTGACCTAGTTAGAGTGGGAATCAGAGAGTGCCCTTTTAAGGGTTTATTACCCACATAATTACCAACTTATAGGTACTTTCAATTTAAGATTTGACTGGACAAATTTTGATTAATCACGAAGTCAAACCTTAATTACGACGGTTTGACTTTAGGCTATTAAACTAAGTAAAACTGAATTAAGAAAGGTTAAGGACACTTACTGAAGTCCTATGCACGACTAAAGACCTCTAGGAAGTGCTCTTGAGCTCCAGGAATCTCCACAAAATGAGTTGTGAAAGTTTTCAAGTGAGTATGTGAAATGTTGCAACAAAGAGGGTGGTTATATAGTGAATTTAATCTCATAGGATGATGCCAAGCAAGTCTACAGGTGTTATATGATGTTCCCAGGTGTCCCTAGGCATGAAAAACGGTTGGCCACGCTTCAGGAATTCGAAAACCATGCAACTAAGGCGGTGTAACCGGTTATAACAGGCAACTACCAATTTTTAACTGCCAGCGACAGTCTTACGGACCGTAAGCAAAAACCCTTGCGGTCCGTATCCATCTCTTACGGACCGTAAGTCCAGACGGATGCGGTCTGTAACCAACCTTGAATTGAATCGCCCAGTTGCAGACCTTGCGGACCGTAAGCTGAACCTCATACGGTCTGTAACCGATGGTCAGAAGACAAAAACTTGCAAACTTTTAAGCTTTGACCATGAAATCTTTTATAACTCGAATCTTCAGTCATTACCAGCAAGAGGGGACCATGAATCAGGCCTTGCATGCCCTTGAGAGTGTTTCCATGCACTTATATTGCCTTGGATTCTCTTGAAAAAGGTCTTGAATGTAAAATTTGTTGTATACACTCATAGAATCTATTTCTTTGAGATTTAAATTATTTACCACTAAGGGTAACCGGATTTGAAAATATATATCAGATGTTTATAAAATACATTAAGGTTTGGGGTTTATAAATAGGTCGCTCAGAGGTACTAATTAACATGTCGACACTTTTAAATCCTACCATACATCTTTTAAGTTGATCCGGGTTTATAACACGTTTGCCTTACATGACATGTGTCTTTATTTTATTGGACATAAAATTACGAGGTGTTACATCCTCACCCCCTTAAAAGAAATCTCGACCTCGAGATTTACTGAAATAAATGAGGGTACTTCTCTTTCATTGTGGACTCTACCTCCCACGTGTACTCGGGACCTCTACGGACATCCCATTTAACCTTTGAAATTGGCACATGCTTCCTTCGAAGCTTCTTAACCTGTCGATCCTCGATCGACAAAGGTTTTTCAACAAATTTCAAGCTCTCATCTATGTGCACATCCGTATGTGGTATGACTAGCGATTCATCGGCTAGACATTTCTTCAGATTGCAGATGTGGAATACATTATGAATACCACTGAGCTCTTCAGGAAAGTTTAACTTATAAGCCACTGTTCCAACACATTCGATGACCTCGAATGGTCCTATATACCTTTGGCTTAACTTACCTTTCTTACCAAATCGCATCACTCCTTTCCAGGGTGATACCTTAAGCAACACTCTGTCACCAAACTCAAACTTTAGAGGTTTACGCCTTTTATCTGCGTAGCTTTTCTGCCTATCCCTGGCAGCTTTGATATGATCTCGTATCTGTACAATCTTATCTGTCGTCTCCAGGACTATATCAGGTCCTGTTAGTTGGACATCTCCAACTTCGGCCCAACAAACGGGCGTTCTGCACTTTCTTCCATACAAGGCTTCAAAAGGTGCAGCTTGAATACTGGAATGATAGCTATTGTTATATGAAAATTCGATCAATGGAAGATGATCATCCCAACTTCCACCTAAGTCAATAACACAAGCTCGTAGCATATCCTCGACTGTCTGTATAGTACGTTCACTTTGACCATCCGTCTGAGGATGATATGCAGTGCTGAAATTTAATCGAGTGCCTAGGGATTGCTGAAAACTTTTCCAGAAATGCGATATATACCTTGTATCCCTATCAGAGATGATAGACACTGGCACTCCGTGGAGAGATACAATCTCGTCCACGTACAGCTGAGCTAACTTATCTGAGCTGTGTGTTTCCTTAATCGGTAAGAAGTGGGCTGACTTAGTCAGTCTATCCACTATAACCCAAATAGTATCATTTCCTCTCTTCATCTTTGGTTACTTGGTGATAAAATCCATAGTCACCATTTCCCACTTCCAGGTGGGAAGTTCAGGTTGTTGTAGCAAACCTGACGGCTTCTGATGTTCTGCCTTTACTTGAGCACACGTCAGACATTTGGCCACATAAGTGGCTGTAGACTTCTTCAAGCCTATCCACCAATAATTAGCTTTCAAATCCTGGTACATCTTATCACTTCCAAGATGAACAGGGTACTGAGAACTGTGGGCTTCTTGAAGGATCACGTCCCGAAGTCCTCCATAAACTGGAACCCATATTCGTCCGTTCAATCTTAAGATTCCATCTTTTCCATATGATAATTGTTCAGCTGTAACTCCCAGCTTTTCATTTGGATAGTTAGTTTCTAATACAGCTTCCTTCTGCGCGGCTAACAATCTTTCGTTTAAGCTGTTCTTTAATTCAATGCTCTTGGCATTGATTCTGATGGGTTTAATCCTTTCCTTTCTACTTAAGGCGTCGGCAACTACATTCGCCTTGCCCGGATGGTATCGGATTTCACAATCGTAGTCATTCAAAGTCTCCATCCACCGACGTTGTCTCATGTTTAAATCCTTCTGATTAAACAGATGTTGAAGGCTCTTGTGATCAGAATAGATCACACACTTGGTACCATATAAATAATGCCTCTAAAGTTTCAGTGTAAACACAACGGCACCCAACTCCAAATCGTGGGTGGTGTAATTCTTCTCGTGCACTTTAATTGTCGGGAAGCGTATGCAATAACTTTACCTTTCTGCATTAGCACACATCCCATGCCAGTGTGCGATGCGTCGCAGTAAACCACAAATTCTTCAATTCCTTCAGGCAATGTCAACACAGGAGCATTGCTTAACTTCTGTTTAAGAATATCGAAGGATTCTTGTTGCTTAGGACCCTAATCAAACTTAATATTATTTCTAGTGAACGAAGTTAGGGGTGCTGCAATCCTTGAGAAATTCTCAATAAAACGCCTGTAGTATCCTGTCAGGCCTAAGAAACTGCGAATCTCTGTGGGCATCTTCGGCTCTTGCCAATTCATGATAGCTTCAATCTTAGCGGGATCCACCTGGATACCACACTCACTAACCATATGTCCAAGGAATTGGACTTCCCGAAGCCAAAATTCACACTTTGAAAACTTGGCGTAAAGCTTTTCTTGTTGAAGAAGTTTAAGAATATACCGAAGGTGCTTCTCATGGTCAGCCTGATTCTTTGAATAAATAAGAATGTCATCACTGAAGACAATGACAAACTTGTTGTCACACCCCGACCACGTAAAACAACAAACCGTGGCGGAAACGTCGGGGAGTGTTGTAACAGAATTATTGTTTCACAACCATGGATACAAAAGTGTCTCGTTTTATTAAATATTAAACATTAATATTGTCTTTGAAACTGAACAAGCAAGTTATATATCGACTATCATTATTATTATGTCACTAAGGTCTCATCCAGATCCTATGTGACTCATGCATCCTAGCAATCAACATTTAAGCAACATCACCTGAAACATATGTAAAATAAAGTCAGCAAAGAAATGCTGGCGAGCACATAGTTTTTGTGTGAGTGTCAGATTCATGGCTCGTTTACATGTTGAAATATCTCGTACAACTTCGTTAATCGATATTAGAAACCTGGTTTTGTAAAATGTTTGTATTGTAAAATGAATAACCAAGTCAAAACAGATTGGTTATAATTTATAAACCTTAATGCCATGAATCTTAACCCAAAACATTTGTTTATGTAAACCAATTCATAAATCATTCTCGTAACAAAACTTGTATGGTTTATATAGTTTCGTAAACATCGTTGTGTAACATCGTTTAACTCGTTCGCCCAAGTGAACTAAATAACGCCACGGTATGTAATATGATAAAAACACTTATATATAAGAAGTACGAGCGGCGTATCTACCATGCTTTTATCACATTACACCCGTCCCGTTATCTAAACACTAACCAAAAACCATTCGTTCGTTCAAATCGTTTAACATGTTCAATTCGTTCAATCGTTTCAAATCATTCTCGTTCAATCGTTCAAAATCGTACAATCGTTTAATATCGTTCTCGTTCCAATCGTTCTCGTTTTAATTGTGAAAACTACTTTTGGTCGTCTCGCTAATAACATTCAAACCTTTGTGACTAGTTCATCGTTCAACTCGTATTAACAAACCACCAAAGGGTAAGTTAACAATCATCAGGTTCAGTCGTTATCCACATAACCCACACATAACCATGGGTGCAGTATGATAACGGGATTTGTCGGATCCTATAGTACCATAACCTAATACTGGTCAGTTCGGCCAAAATTAATGAATGTCATTCGTTTTGTAACTACAACCAACAAGCTCGTTCACATTATCGAAATCGTTATTAGTTTAGTATAAACCACCTTACTCGTTTTGAAACCATCGTTAAAACATCGAAATCGTTTTGATACATATGAATCACCCCAAAACAATCGAAAACAGTAAAAGAGGGGATCTATGTACTCACCTTTGGGTGCGTTTTTAAATGTTAACACAATCCCTCAAATTGATTATTCATCCTAAATTAAATAAGAATGATTTTAATAATCAAAAACCCACAAAAATACCGAAATTTCTCCGATACTTAGAATTTTCACATAACTTTGAGTTTTCTCGAAAAGTTATTATTTTTTATTATTTTTGTGTATTTGTATATATATACTCAAGCGTAATACACATAATCTTGTCAACACTAGCACATCATCATACACATATTGTAAAACAGATAGCACATTGTAACACATAAAATTTACTTATGAACAACCCATTCTAGTTATGTCGAAAAACACTTATTTTAGCGATTCGGTGACATTTTTGGGCGTCGGAAGTCACGTATGACTAACCAAACACCAAGTAAACTTAATATAAGTTAAAATACTTGTTTTTATATCAAAAATATCAGTTTGGTTACTGATCTAAAACAGTTTAATAAAAATCCACCGAAAAGGCGATTTTTAACCGTTTTACCGCATAGTTTTGCATCAAACGTTACCCGAACCATCCCAAATCGAAACGACTTGAAATTTTAACATAACACATGTTATTTACTGAATAAAATAATGGTTATACTCATGATAGTGCAGGTCTTAAGCAAAGCACATAAATCATGCAAATTTCACATATTTTACCACTTTTTAAGCTATATGTACAACATGCAAAGTTATCAAACCTATGTCAAAGTTTCATGCCATTATAACATACCAAATAATGTTATTTTTAGTGTTTATAACCTCTTTAAAAATATTTTTGTCATACAACCATTTTTTTATCACTTCTTGAGCTTTAAATCAACATGTATCCTTATTTACAAGTGCCTAAAGCATACTATCATAACATCATCATTTTATGTTAATCTAAATGCATCAAATATGTGATATATTCAGGTTTATTTGCTGATGTACTTGGTCATTTAACATAACATACCCAAATCATTAAACACTTTCATTTTAACTATCATTCAAGAACATGTAACAACTTAAACAAGTACTTATCAAGAAATCAAACTTCAAAACTCATACACACATGTATATATGTACGGTTATATATACATATATATCACCACCATTTTTTATTTGTATCATGACCCATTTCATTTTAGATTTCAAGTTTGTGAAAATCCCAAGATTCAAGAGAAACTTCAAATCATCAAGAACAACCAAGAATCAAAATTATGATTTAAACATAAATGTTATACCTTCAAGATTCAAGTAGGTTGTGGGATGAGATTTTGATGATAGGAAGTTGAAATCACTTGAAACCACCTTGGAAACACCTTTGGATCTTCACACCAACTTGAAGTTTGCTAGAAATGGAGCTTGATTCACTAGAACATGGTTGAAGGTTTGAAGATGGAGAGAGAGAGAGGGTGGACGGTTTGGGGAGAGAGGAGAGAGAAGGATTTTTGCTTAGATTGAGTTGTGATATGCTTAGATCTTGAAAGATATAAAAAGGATTTAGAAGATTTACTAGAGATTTCTTGTATCTACACTTGTCCCATAAGATCAAGAAATATATTTTAGAGATCTAGCAAAAATCTTGGTGGGGCCACACACCCATGTGACCGTAAATTGAGAAGGGGGGGGGGGGATTAAGTGTAATTTTGATGGTATATTAGATAAAATAGGTATTTAACTGGATAACGGGTATTTTATCTAGCGTTTAAATCCCGGTTTATGGCGTTCTAAATTATTTTTATTATTTTATAAAAATAAACTCGCCAAAATATTACTGAAATAAATTTCAGTTGCCAAGACTGGCTGCGTTGTCTGCGTTTTGCAGTATAATGCACTGTGTCGCGCAGAAACACGTTTAATTTATTTTTCAACACGGACCTGATTAAAAATAAAATTTTAATCATAACAGAATATTTTTGGGATTTAAATATTATCCGGGCGGTCACCAACGTTCGTTTCGCAGTTTTGTCGTAAATAGTTCTAAAGGTCGAATTAACATGTTTTCGCCATACCGAATCCTTCGAAACTTATTTCTAAGTTATGTAAAGGATATTTAGGGTATGTTTAGCTTATGTCACAGTTCTGGAGTGTACGTCGCGTTAAACTGATTGCGTTTATGCACCAGTTTGCGTATAACCTTCCAGAAAGTGATTTAAAGCTTGAAATCGGAATCGAATCAAATTGTAAAATTAATAAACACAATTACACATATAATAACACCAAAGCATATTGTTTTATTGATAATCAACATTGTTTTACATTATACGATGATTACAGAACACAGTTGTCGCAGTCTCCCCTACTTTAGGAAATTTCGTCCTGAAATTTTATTTAGAGGATACTTGTGAAAACAAATGCGGGTATTTCGTCTTCATCTGGTCATCACGTTCCTAAGTAAACTCGGGGCCACGTTTGGATTCCCAGCGAACTTTGACCAATCAAATCCGTTTGTTCTTCAACTGTTTGAATGTACGGTCCACTATCTCCACGGGTTTCTCGACAAAGTGCATTGTTTCATCGATGTGAATCTCGTCGAGAGGAATGTGAAGATCAGCATCAGCTAAACACTTTCGCAAATTGGACACGTGAAAAGTCGGGTGAATATTTCCAAGCTCTGGGGGTAGCTCTAGTCGATAGGCAACCTTTCCAATTCTTTCAACAATCTTAAATGGTCCAACATATCATGGTGCAAGTTTTCCTTTCTTTCCAAATCTCACCACTCCTTTCCAAGGTGACACCTTGAGTAGGACACGGTCTCCGACTTGAAATTCTAAGGGCTTGCGTCGCATATCTGCATAACTCTTTTGACGGCTTCTAGCTGTCACAAGATTATCGCGAATTTTCTTGATTTTGTCTGTTGTTTCCAGAATGAGCTCAGGTCCAGTAAGCTGAGCTTCACCGATCTCATTCCAACATACAGGTGAACAACATTTTTGACCTTAGAGAGCTTCGAGTGGTGCCATATTAATACTAGCATGATAACTGTTGTTGTAAGAGAACTCGATCAGTGGAAAATGAGAATCCCAATTACCACCAAAGTCTATCACGCATGCTCTAAGCATATCCTCCAAAGTTTGAATCGTCCTCTCAGATTGACCATCTGTTTGGGGATGATAAGCAGTGCTTAGATTCAGTTGGGTTCCCAAAGCAGATTGCATGGTCTTCCAAAAATGAGATGAAAACCGAGCATCACGATCGGAAATGATATCCAAAGGAACACCATGTCGTGATACAATCTCATCAACATAAATCTTTGCAAGTTTATCAGCAGATTGATCTTCACGAATCGGTATAAAATGAGTTGATTTTGTTAATCGATCAATAATAACCCAAATAGCATCGTGACCTTTAGATGTACGCGGTAACTTAGTGATGAGATCCATTGCAATGTTCTCCCACTTCCAAACCGGTATCTCTGGTTGTACAGGCAAACTAGAAGGTCGTTGATGTTCAGCCTTGACTTTGAGACAAGTTAGGTATTTCGATACATACAAGGCAACATCCTTCTTCATACCAGGCCACCAGAACTGAGTACGAAGATCCTTGTACATTATATCAGCACCAGGATGGTTAGAATATCGAGACTTGTGAGATTCGTCCATTACCAAGGTGCGAAGATCGTCTTGTTTCGGAATCCACAAACGGTCCTTGAAATATAGCAACCCATCGTCCTCTGTTTCGAGTTGAAGCGGTAGCTCATACTTCAATAAGTCTTTGATCACATAAGATCGTTGAGTTTGAAGGACACGAGATTGAATATCAGATAGAGTTCGAACAGAACGAAGCTTGACTCGTTCTTTTCGACTAAGCGCATCGGCTACGACATTCGCCTTACCAGGATGGTAGCGGATCTCGCAATCATAATCGTTTAAGAGTTCAACCCAACGTCGTTGCCTCATGTTCAGCTCCTTCTGATTAAGAATATGCTGGAGACTTTTGTGGTCTGTGAAAACCACACACTTCGTTCCATAGAGGTAGTGTTTCCAGATTTTAAGTGCGAAAACCACAGCCCCTAATTCAAGATCATGAGTCGTATAGTTATTCTCGTGAACTTTCAACTGTCTAGACGCATAAGCTATGACTTTACCTCGTTGCATAAGAACGCAACCAAGTCCTAGATTCGACGCGTCACAATAGACAACAAAATCATCGTTTCCCTCAGGTAGAGATAAAACAGGAGCATCACAGAGCTTCCGTTTCAGTGTTTGGAACGCTTCTTCTTGCTTAGGTCCCCACTCAAAAGGCTTATTTTTCTGAGTCAAAGCAGTGAGTGGAACCGCGATCTTTGAGAAATTAGAAATGAATCGACGATAATAACCTGCAAGACCAAGAAATAATCAAATCTCTGTAGGTGTCGTCGGTGTATTCCAATCCTTAATAGCAGCTATTTTGCAAGGATCCACATGGATACCCTGCTCATTGACTATGTGACCCAAAAACTGAACTTCTCTAAGCCAAAATTCACACTTGGAGAATTTAGCAAAAAGTTGTTCCTTCTTTAGGAGTTCCAATGTCAAACGAAGGTGTTGCTCGTGATCGGCTCGAGACTTCGAATAAATGAGAATATCGTCGATGAACACAATGATGAACTTATCTAAATAAGGTTTACAGACCCTATTCATTAAGTCCATGAAGATAGCTGGGGCATTTGTCAAACCAAAAGGCATGACAGTGAACTCGTAGTGCCCATATCTTGTACGGAAAGCAGTTTTGGGAATATCTTCTTCGAGAACACGAAGTTGATGATACCCAGAACGCAGATCGATCTTGGAAAAGCATGAAGCACCTTGCAGCTGGTCGAAGAGATCATCAATTCTAGGTAGGGGATATCGATTCTTGATGGTAAGCTTATTAAGCTCACGATAATCGATACATATTTGAAAAGATCCATCTTTCTTTTTCACAAAGAGGACAGGAACTCCCCAAGGCGAAAAGCTCGGACGGATGAATCCTTTATCAGACAACTCTTGAAGCTGTTTTGATAACTTTTGCATCTCTGACGGTGCAAGACAATAAGGTGCTTTCGCAATCGGGTTGGCATTGGGTACAAGGTCAATATGAAACTCGACTTGACGAACTGGAGGCAAACCAGGCAATTCATCGGGAAACACCTCTGGATAATCCCGAACAATCGGAATATCCTGAATACTCTTGCTCTTGCCTTTCTCCTCGGTGACATGTGCCAGGAAAGCAACATACCCTTTTCGCAAATAACTTTGGGCCTTTGTACATGACATAAGCTTTTAACCACCAGATGGCTTCTCGCCACGAACTTCCAGAACATCGCCAGACGGAAGGGGAATACGAATAATCTTATCGAAACAAACCACCTCAGCATGATGTTTGGTTAACCAATCCATCCCCACGATAATATCGAAACTCCCAAGTTGCATTGGTGTGAGGTCAATGGGAAAAAAATGGTTATCAAGGTTTAACTGACAATCACGAATGACAGAATCGAGAACAAGAGGTTTACCAGTAGCAACTTCGACAGATAAGGGTTTCCTCAGTTTAGTTCTAGGTATCGCAAGCAAAGGTTCAAAAGATAATGAAACAAAACTTCTATCGGCACCAGAATAAAAAAGAATAGACGCAGGTTGATCGTTAACAAGAAACGTACCATTAACCACCAAGGTACCATTGACAACGAGGTCGTCAGCTCGAGCCTCGTTTGCATTTAGATTGAATGCTCCTCCACGAGCGGGATCGACAATTGGAAAACACAAGAGGCATTGTAAACATCGACAAAACACACGGGAGGCGATCATTCGTTCGTTACCTCGAACAAACAAACGACACGCAGTGACTAATCAAAGTAAATGGGTCAAACTAATATATCCCGAAGATATGCTCGCCTATAAGTGAAAACTCACCCCAAGAGTTCCCAGGTAAGAGTGACTGGTCCGATTATGTGGATTTGTACGAACACTCTAGCCTTAGACAGAAAACTCAGGGTACAGGCATTCACTCTTCCAGTTTGCACGTGTTCACATTATTTAGACCCAAACTTTGACGAGATTTTGAAAACTCAGATGGCACTAAGCCAAAAATGAGTCAAACTTGAAGGGTTCAAAACCCTACAACAGAGGGTTCAAAACCTAGTAATCAATCATCCTAGAACGGATGATTAATTTTCGAAGCAGATTCGGATTTTGTTTTTTTTATAAATCTAAATGCAAATCAACTTGCGTTGGGGTCCTAGAAAGTTATAGTCTAGGTCAAAACATTACTAATAACCTAATTCCTTATAACCATTGGCTCTGATACCAACTCTTTTGTCACACCCCGACCACGTAAAACAACAAACCGTGGCGGAAACGTCGGGGAGTGTTGTAACAGAATTATTGTTTCACAACCATGGATACAAAAGAGTCTCGTTTTATTAAATATTAAACATTAATATTGTCTTTGAAACTGAACAAGCAAGTTATATATCGACTATCATTATTATTATGTCACTAAGGTCTCGTCCAGATCCTATGTGACTCATTTTATGTTAATCTAAATGCATCAAATATGTGATATATTCAGGTTTATTTGCTGATGTACTTGGTCATTTAAAATAACATACCCAAATCATTAAACACTTGCATTTTAACTATCATTCAAGAACATGTAACAACTTAAACAAGTACTTATCAAGAAATCAAACTTCAAAACTCATACACACATGTATATATGTATGGTTATATATACATACATATCACCACCATTTTTTATTTATATCATGACCCATTTCATTTTAGATTTCGAGTTTGTGAAAATCCCAAGATTCAAGAGAAACTTTAAATCATCAAGAACAACCAAGAATCAAAAGTATGATTTAAACATAAATGTTATACCTTCAAGATTCAAGTAGGTTGTGGGATGAGATTTTGATGATAGGAAGCTTGAAATCACTTGAAAGCACCTTGGAAACACCTTTGGATCTTCACACCAACTTGAAGTTTGCTAGAAAGGGAGCTTGATTCACTAGAACATGGTTGAAGGTTTGAAGATGGAGAGAGAGAGAGGGTGGACAGTTTGGGGAGAGAGGAGAGAGAAGGATTTTTTCTTAGATTGAGTTGTGATATGCTTAGATCTTGAAAGATATAAAAAGGATTTGGAAGATTTACTAGAGATTTCTTGTATCTACACTTGTCCCATAAGATCAAGCAATATATTTTAGAGAACTAGCAAAAATCTTGGTGGGGCCACACACCCATGTGATCGTAAATTGAGAAGGGGGGGTTAAGTGTAATTTTGATGGTATATTAGATAAAATAGGTATTTAACTGGATACCGGGTATTTTATCTAGCGTTTAAATCCAGGTTTATGGCGTTCTAAATTATTTTTATTATTCTATAAAAATAAACTCGCCAAAATATTACTGAAATAAATTTCAGTTGGCAAGACTGGCTGCGTTGTCTGCGTTTTGGAGTATAATGCACTGTGTCGCCCAGAAACACGCGGTACGCGTTTAAACTAGAAAAATAACATTTTTAAGCTTTTTAATTTATTTTTCAACACGGACCTGATTAAAATTAAAATTTTAATCATAACAGAATATTTTTTGGATTTAAATATTATCCGGGCGGTCACCAACGTTCGTTTCGCAGTTTTGTCGTAAATAGTTCTAAAGCTCGAATTAACAGGTTTTCGCCATACCGAATCCTTCGAAACTTATTTCTAAGTTATGTAAAGGATATTTAGGGTATGTTTTGCTTATGTCACATCTCCGGAGTGTACGTCGCGTTAAACTGATTGCGTTTATGCACCAGTTTGCGTATAACCTTCCAGAAAGTGATTTAAAGCTTGAAATCGGAATCGAATCAAATTGTAAAATTAATAAACACAATTACACATATAATAACACCAAAGCATATTGTTTTATTCATAATCAACATTTTTTTACATTTTACGATGATTACAGAACACAGTTGTCACACTTGTCCAAGTAGGGTTTGCAAACGCGATTCATGAGGTCCATGAATGCTGCTGGTGCATTAGTGAGCCCAAAAGGCATCACTAAGAACTCGTAGTGACCATAGCGAGTCCTAAATTCAGTCTTGTGCACATCTTCATCTCTAACCTTCAGCTGATGGTAACCAGACCTTAAGTCAATCTTGGAGAAGTAACTTGCCCCTTGTAGTTGATCGAACAGATCGTCGATCCTGGGCAGTGGATATCTGTTCTTGATTGTAACCTTGTTTAGCTCACGATAATCAATGCACAACCGCATTGATCCATCTTTCTTCTTTACAAACAGAATTGGTGCTCCCCAAGGAGATGAACTAGGCCTAATAAAACCTTTGGCTAACAAATCATCTAGTTGGGTTCTCAGCTCTTTCATTTCTGTGGGTGCCAACCTGTAAGGTGCTCTTGCGACAGGCACTGCTCCAGGAATGATGTCAATTCTGAATTCTACTTGCCTATCTGGTGGTAAACCAGGTAGTTCTTCAGGGAAAACTTCTGGATATTCAGAAATGACAGGGATATCTTCAATCTTGGGCGTTTGTTCATTAATAGTTACCTGTGCCATATAAATGACACAACCCTTCTTCAAACACTTTGATGCCTTGAGCATAGACACCTGCTCAGGCAACCCATACTGAGTGTCTTCCTGTATGGTAAGTGGCTCACCATACGGGGTCTTGATCACCACTTGTTTCTTATCACAAACAATCTGGGCTTGGTTATGGGATAACCAATCCATGCCTATAACTATGTCGAAACCAGCTAATTTTAAAGGAAGTAAGGATAACGGAAAAGAGTGGTTCCTAATGGATATAAAACATCCATCTAACACAGTTGAGGCTGTCTCTAAGGTACCATCAGCCAATTCTACTTCATATTTCACGCTTAGGGCTTTAACAGGTAAATTCAACAACTTACAAAACTTATCATCTACAAATGACTTATCCACTCCTGAATCAAATAACACCCTTGCATACACATCATTAATAAGGAAGGTACCTGTTATCACGTTATCATCCTGAATGGCTTCTCGTGCATCCATTCAAAAGACCCTTGCATTGGTCTTCTTGACTTCTTCAGGCTTTTTGGCATATTTAGGGCAATTGGTTTTAATGTGCCCTTTTTCGTTGCAGTTATAGCACGTTGCATCCTTTATCTTCTTGCACTCTATCGTCTTGTGCTCCTTGGATTTGCATAACCCACATGCAGACGGTTTTGACTGAGACTTGGATTCAAACCTGCATTTTCCGAAGTGACGTTTCTGGCAGGTTTTGCACTTTGGCTTTTCGTCTGCCTGCTGACTACTATTGCCAGGCCCAAACTTCTTCTTGTGGTCTGTGGTTCCCTTAAACTTCTTATCAGACCGTCGTGAGTTATCGTCCTCACGTTTCCTCTTACCGTCCTCCGAGTTCTTATGCGATCTTAGCCTGACCGCATCTAAGGTTAGGGATAAAGAAAGGTCAGCTGCTGACCTAAAAGTAGCAGGTCGTGATGCCTTGACACTGGCCTTGATCTCTAGGGCTAAACCCCCAATGAACCGAGCTATACGCTTGGGTTCCGGTGTTACCAGATACGGAACCAGTCGAGACAGGGTATTGAAACTGGTGAGGTAAGCTTGACAATCTAGATTTTTCATCACCAATGATAAGAAGTCGGACTCAATATTTTCAACCTCATGTTGAGGGTAGTAATTCTCCTTGATGAGAGCAACAAACTGATCCCATGACAGATTGTACAACAGGATCTTCCCAGTAGCCTGGATTAGTGACCTCCACCAGGCTAGTGCTTCTCCTTTAAACGACTGAGATACATACTTCACCACATCCCTATCGGCACAACCACTGATGTCAACTACGGTGTCCATCTCGACTAACCACGTCATGCAGTCGATAGCTCCTTTTTCCCCAGTGAAATCTCGAGGTTTACATGATACGAAATACTTATATGAACAAGTCTTTGTACGTGGCTCCTGACCCAATACAATTTTCTTAGACGGAACACTATGCTGGTTTGAAGAGTGTCGGTCATCATTCTTCTTTGATGGTGGTTTACTATGAGCCCCAGAGTGAGTCTTAGGTTTAGAATGGGGTACAGATGAGGCCTTGCTTCGAGTACCATTTGACTCATTTAATTACCTATCTATGGCCTTGGTAACAGCATTATCAATCAATGCTTGAAGTTCCGCACCAGTTACGTTGATCCTGGTGGTATCATGATTTTCCCTTGGGTGACTGTTGATTTCTTCAGACTCTGCCATGTAGCTTGATTGCTATATAAAATGATGACAATAATTTATTTAGAGGTATATATTAAATTTGTCATCTTATTAATCTATTAACCATGGTATTAAAGAACCATATTGGCTAATTTGTTAAGTATTTTATTCAGGATTTTTCATTAATAACCCTTAGTTATAATTAAATATAATAATGGCACAAAAGGCCAAGTCACATGGACATATACAAATTATAAGTCAAGATCTTATAGGATCGAGGTACTAAGGCTTGAATCATAGTTCATTACCTTTCTTGACAGGGAGTTGTAGGTTACGACTGTCTTTTGTCTTATATGACAATAATTATGGCCCGTAGGCATTACATCACAAATGGATGTTTAATAATAAAGAAGGAATTGGAATAATCCAATATAAGAATGACATGTGTGATTTTACGAATTACATCTGCCAGGAATGTTAACATGTTTTCAGATGTTAACAAGGATTTGAATCTCTTTTTAAACAGGTTTTACCATCATGGCCAGGTCTTATAATGATATGCAGGCTAGGTTATACCCTTTAAGATTCTTATTTAATATTTAAAGGCAGACCTTACAAAAAGGAATGATATATTTTAGATTTATTTATTTCATACATATTACATTTATGCATATAATGATAACAACGAAATTTAAATTATAACATGCCATTAAATTTAAAAAGGAGTACATTTTGCCCTAAACGGGACTTTAACTGAAATAACTTGCCCATGCAAGGGCTAAACAGAAAAGACATGCCCACGCAGGGGCTAACAGGAAATACAAGTCCTCGCAGGGACTGGTTACAGAAATAGATGTCCACGCAGGGACTTGATTTAACATTAAAGAAATACAAATAAACAAATAAAGGATTTAATGATCCTTTTTGCTCTTCCCCTTGATTAAGCTCGCCAGACCCTTGAAAATTCCTCGGTTTTGCCTACGCTCTTCCCGAACCTCCTCTTGCACCTGACTTAACCTTTGAAGAATCTCATGATGCTGTGGTGGCGATATCACTGGCGACTGCGGGGGCTGCTGATACTGCGGAGGTTGAAGAGGTGGCGGTTTTTGATACCCATAGGGTGGATATCCAGCTTGATATGGGACTCCAAAGGGCTCCTCGGGATGGCGAGCATTGTAATCCCACGCTGCCTGGTACGGGTCAACATTAGCGTAGTTGTAGTTGGTATGGGTCGGCTGTTCAAATGGCTTGTACGCCGCAGAACCGGCGTATGTAGGAATTGGGTTGTTATAACCCACTGGTGGGGGTGCGACCAGCGCAGACTGCACCTCAGAAACAGGGTTCGAAGGCCCACCCATCTGTGGGTCTTCGTACAGTGGCGGATAATGACTGCCACTTGAAGGTTGAGGTGTGCTGATACGGACTCCCCCTCGCAGGGACATCCGTGTTGTTGATCTCCTACGCCTCGGTGGCTCCAGAGGCTGTTCCTGTACTAGTGCTGGTGGCTGAGTAACCGCTACAAAGTGCGAATCCTCCGAGGGATCCTGCTGCTGCTACTGCTGCAGTGAGTTGTGGTAACTGGGAGTAAAAGCCCAGTCGATTTGGTTAAACCTCGCCTCGTAGCTGTCGGGACCACTATATGGTGATCCAAGAAAGGGTGACCTATCCGAAATCTCGATGGGGTGAGTAGGAGTTCCGGATGGCGGTTGGGCAGGTTCCGGATCCTCGTCCATATCCATGGAGAAATGTTCCTCCGGTCCCAACGGGTTATAACCCATTGGTTCATTAATTAGGTTTGCCGGGTTGAACCGGCTCTGAAAATAGGGTGTCGGGTCGTTGAAGGGTGAGTGTGAGTTGTGGCTTTGGAGGGGTATAAAATAATGTGTGAGTTGTGGGGCTCATTTTCCGATGGTGGCCCGTAAGAGTTTAAGTAAGAAGGTGAGGAGCTCAGCGAGACTGAACGCCTCGCGGGTTCTAAAGAGGTCCTCCAATTTTCCTGAGGACTTTTGATTAACGAGTCTGACGGAGTTCGCCGGTGTGATGGCCCGACCTCGTGATCGTTGGGGGCTACGAGTGGCCCCTTGCCTCTACCTCTTCTACAAAATCTAGGTGGCATCTTGTTGAACCTGTCAAAACAAATAAAAGAGCAACAAAGAAATATAAAGGACAAAATTAAAATAAAACAAATTTGGATTAGTCCTAAGTTCTTTGTCTAGACTCGGAAGTCGAGGATTGTGCATACTGTGTCATTGAGATTAAACACAAAAAGGCTAGTGTTTAATTCCTTCAACGTTGGCTCTAATACCAACCTGTCACACCCCGATATTTCCACGTATTACTGGTGGGCCCGGTGGGGAGTATCGTGACGTAGTTGATATCATCATTGTCAAACAACACAATTTAAATGCACAGCGGAAGCAAAAGATGAATCACATTACAAACCGAATAAAAAGTAATATCAAAGTATTACAAACGGACTGTAAAGGATCCACAGGCGGATCAAAAGTTAAAAAGATCATTGTTCAACAGACTTTAATATCTAGAGCTTGCAAGACTTGATTAATGATGCCAGGAGTAGCCAGCCCATTTCGTCTAGTACCTGCACTTAGCCCTTTTTAGAAAATACGTCAGTTTACACTGGTAAATACAATTAACTGACTCATTTTGAAAAAGAGTTTAAGAAAATTATTTTGAATGCACACGGCACAAAATATCTTTTATAACTTGGGACAATTATTTAAAAATAATCTTGTATACAGTTTTACTTATTTGTCGTCCGTCAGGGCCGGTTAGAAGAGCCGGACAAGATTAACTGACACGCCACAGGTATAATGCCCACAAGGTTGATTCCTTTAAGTGGATTACCAGTTTTTACATAATGCAACTGTCAGGTGTATGCCTACACCTCATGCTTAGGTCGTGGCCATTTCTTTGAATGATGCCAAGGATATCCGGGACATGGTCATTGTTGGTGCATATTTGTGACAACAACTTAGATTTGGTCTTTGGATATCTTGTAATTAGTTAAACGATAAACGATTAGCGGGTTTAGCTTTGTATTAGTGGAATAATAGAGTTTGGGCTAAACAAAACCCACATTGGGTCTAGGGGGACGAATTGGGCTTTGCCCATGTTGGAAACCTTAGCCCAAGTAGCAACCTTGTGTTATATAAACAAGGCTTTGCTTTAGGGTTTAGGTTAATCAGCAAAAACACTTTGAGAGTGAAATTTCGTGAGAGACTAGGGCTTGGACGAAATTAGTGAGTGTTAGGGATCTTGATTTATTGTAATCACTTTGATAGATAATCAATAAAGATTGGTTACAAGTCCTCGCAGGGACTGGTTACAGAAATAGATGTTCACGCAGGGACTTGATTTAACATTAAAGAAATACAAATAAACAAATAAAGGATTTAATGATCCTTTTTGCTCTTCCCCTTGATTAAGTTCGCCAGACCCTTGAAAATTCCTTGGTTTTGCCTACGCTCTTCCCGAACCTCCTCCTGCACCTGACTTAACCTTTGAAGAATCTCCTGATGCTGTGGTGGCGATATCAATGGCGACTGCGGGGGCTGCTAATACTGCGGAGGTTGAAGAGGTGGCGGTTGTTGATACCCATAGGGTGGGTACCCATAGGGTGGATATCCAGCTTGATATGGGACTCCAAAGGGCCCCTCGGGATGGAGAGCATTGTAATCCCACGCTGCCTGGTACGGGTCAACATTAGCGTAGTTGTAGTTGGTATGGACCGGCTGTTCAAATGGGTTGTACGCCGCTGAACCGGCGTATGTAGGAATTGGGTTGTTATAACCCACTGGTGGTGGTGCGATCGGCGCAGACTGCACCTCAGAAACAGGGTTTGAAGGCCCACCCATCTGTGGGTCTTCGTATAGTGGCGGATAATGACTGCCACTTGAAGGTTGAGGTGTGCTGATACGGACTCCCCCTCGCACGGACATCCTTGTTGTTGATCTCCTACGACTCGGTGGCTCCGGAGGCTGTTGCTGTACTGGTGGTGGTGGCGGAGTAACCGCTACAAAGCGTGAATCCTCCGAGGGATCTTGCTACTGCTGCTACTGCTGCGGTGAGTTGTGGTAACTGGGAGTAAACGCCCAGTCGATTTGGTTAAACCTCGCCTCGTAGCTGTCGGGACCACTATAAGGTGATCCAAGAAAGGGTGACCTATCCGAAATCTCGATGGGGTGAGTAGGCGTTCCGGATGGTGGTTGGACAGGTTTCGGATCCTCGTCCATATCCATGGAGAAATGGTCCTCCAGTCCCAACGGGTTATAACCCATTGGTTCATTAATTAGGTTTGTCGGGTTGAACCGGCTCTGAAAATATGGTGTCGGGTCGTTGAAGGGTGAGTGTGAGTTATGGCTTTGGAGGGGTATAAAAGAATGGTGTGAGTTGTGGGGCTCATTTTCCGATTGTGGCCCGTAAGAGTTTAAGTACGAAGGTGAGGAGCTCAGCGAGACTGAACGCCTCGCTGGTTCTAAAGAGGTCCTCCAATTTTCCTGAGGACTTTTGCTTAACGAGTCTGACGGAGTTCGCCGGTGTGATGGCCCGACCTCGTGATCGTTGGGGGCTACGAGTGGCCCCTTGCCTCTACCTCTTCCATGAAATCTAGGTGGCATCTTGTTGAACCTGTCAAAACAAATAAAAGAGCAACAATGAAATATACAGGACAAAATTAAAATAAAACAAATTTGGATTAGTCCTAAGTTCTTTGTCTAGACTCGGAAGTCGAGGATTGTGCATACTGTGTCATTGAGATTAAACACAAAAAAGGCTAGTGTTTAATTCACTCAACGTTGGCTCTTATACCAACCTGTCACACACCGATATTTCCACGTATTACCGGTGGGCCCAATGGGGAGTATCGTGACGTAGTTGATATCATCATATTCAAACAACACAATTTAAATGCACAGCGGAAGCAAAAGATGAATCACATTACAAACCGAATAAAAAGTAATATCAAAGTATTACAAACGGACTGTAAAGGATCCACAGGCGGATCAAAAGTTAAAAAGATCATTGTTCAACAGACTTTAATATCTAGAGCTTGCAAGACTTGATTAATGATGCCAGGAGTAGCCAACCTATTTCATCTAGTACCTGCACTTAGCCTTTTTAGAAAATACGTCAGTTTACACTGTTAAATACAATTAACTGACTCATTTTGAAAAAGAGTTTAAGAAAATTAGTTTGAATGCACACGACACAAAATATCTTTTATAACTTGGGACAATTATTTAAAAATAATCTTGTATACAGTTTTACTTATTTATCGTCTATCAGGGCCGGTTAGAAGAGCCGGACAAGATTAACTGACACGCCACAGGTATAATGCCCACAAGGTTAATTCCCTTAAGTGGATTACCATTTTACATAATGCAACTGTCAGGTGTATGCCTACACCCCGTGCTTAGGTCGTGGCCATTTCTTTGAATGATGCCAAGGATTTCCGGGACATGGTCATTGTTGGTGCATATTTGTGACAACAGCTTAGATTTGGTCTTTGGATATATTGTAATTAGTTAAACGATAAACAATTAGCGCGTTTAGCTTTGTATTAGTGGAATTATAGAGTTTGGGCTAAACAAAACCCACATTGGGTCTAGGGGGACGAATTGGGCTTTGCCCATGTAGGAAACCTTAGCCCAAGTAGCAACCTTGTGTTATATAAACAAGGATTTGCTTTAGGGTTTAGGTTAATCAGCCAAAACACTTTGAGAGTGAAATTTCGTGAGAGACTAGGGCTTGGACGAAATTAGTGTGTGTTAGGGATCTTGATTGATTGTAATCACTTTGATAGATAATCAATAAAGATCCGGTTTGAAAGTGATTTTTGTTTCTACTCATTCTGTGATATTCTGATCAAGAGGATTCCACACTCTTGATTGGATTGACAATTCTGTTAAGATCCATACAACAAGGGGATCTACAGTCATTAACCCCCCAAGGGCCATATACCAAATAAAACAGATTAAAACGGGTTATGTAAATTTATTAATCACAATCCGATTTAAACAACTACATACCCGACCAAGCGGTATTATTATAATACCGTATCCCAAGCCCGTATAGGGAAAATAAGTTAAAAGTATTTACCTGAGCAAATATTCAATTTTATCCCAACCGTATTCAATCAGCAAGTGCAGATAGCTTTTACTGGCCTCCTAATCTGGAACGAAGGTTTTTATAACCTATTAGATTCATAACGGGTCTTAATTAAGCCTAGACTTAGACCGGTTAGTTTAAAAGAAGATACGGTTCAAAACGCACGATTAAGCGAAGACCGGATTAGAATGTGGTTTAGACCCAACAAGTTTGTATACTTGTTTAATATGGGTAAACTAAACATATTCTGGATTTTGAGAGTAAAATGATAAGGTTTGACCCGTTTCGGTCAATTTATGCAAACTAGTTACATAAACCGAACTGAACGCGAAAAATGCGTAACGGGTAACCATAAGAGTCATATACAGGTTTCCTAAGTTAGTATGCCTTAAATATGTTGTGATATCAGTAGGATACCTTCCATTATGCCCAAAACGAATTTAAACTCAAATTATGCCCTGTAGGGGTATTTTGGTCATTTTAAAGCTTTAAAAAGAGTTTATATATAAATCTGGGTTTCAGGTATGATATAATCAGCAAACATATTTAATTTAATAGGTTATATTAGTAGGGTATTGCATATATGTGAAATTCCCGAATTCGGTTTTTGATATTATATATCATTGGATTCGTCTTTTCGAGACCATTCTAACGGTGTAATTTGGTAACCACTGTTTTCGGAGATATTTTGTACGGTTTTATCAGTCTGCAATGTTAAAATGTCAAACATGTCTACTTTGAATGAGTTGTTGAAAATGGAGCATGAGGTTGGCACTACCAACAAACCACCTAAGATGATGAAGGTGGAAAATTATTTGACATGTGACGGGTGGTCCGTAGGACAACCCTTAATTGAGCTAAATACGTGCATATCCCATCTTTTACACGGTTATGTATCGTGAATAAGATAACTACGAGTTCTTGTGGTTTTACAGGTTAACCGTCTAAATCGATGAAGTTAGAGTGCGTGTTGATGAAGTGGAATTACCGGGAATGATCAACAATGCGAAAGATACTATTCGGTAGATGTTCAGGTCAAAAGAGATGGTAGCGCATGTGTTGTTGAAGGGATTAAAAAGGAATTAATTTGAAAACTCTAAGGAGGCATTAATTTAATTATGATTGGACCACAACTCTAAGAAATCATCACTTCGTGGACTGCACATCATAGGGGGGCGGCACATGTGAATAAGCAAAACACAAAAGTCAACAACTAAAACAACATTTGGCAGATCATCACATCATCACAATTAATCATCATCATTCTCAAAGAAACAAAATCATCATCTCAACATCAGAAGTCACGTGGACTTCCTATTTTTTGGATTGGGCCAATAATAAAATAAAACCATCATCAAGCAGACTTGTCTATTGGGCCGCATATGTTTAAAACCCCTCATCACGGCTAACTTGTGGAGTTGTTGGATTGGGCTTGATTGGGGCGGCATATTTTTCTCATTGGCAGACAAGAGGGGCGGCTTGGGAGTCCCACACGCATACAAGTGTAGCTGACATTTCATCAAGGAGCATTAATTGGAAGTGGCAACCAACATACATCATCATCATGCATTGACTTAGGTGGATGGCACATGCAAGACTTTTGTGTATTTGAGGGGATTTGTTATTTTCTTTGAAGATCACATCGAATAAGGGGCATGGGCTCGCTGACTTGGGCTTCGGTTTCAAGAGTGATCATCACACGTGGGACGATTTGGAGGTAGAAGACATCACGCAGCCCAAGGTCAAAGAAACAACATAATCATCATCACATTGAAGGCAGACTTGAGGGCTTTATCTTTGGCAGCCATATCACGTGCAAGGTAGAACAATCAGGTTGTTACCGTAAATTACGGTTCCACCGTAATTTACGGTGGACCAGATTTTAGCAAATGTCCCACCGTAACTCAGTTTATTCTCACCGTAAACAATTCATGACCACCGTAATTTACGGTGGAGCCGTAAATTACGGTGAAGGCTGCAATCAAGTTTGTAACTGCCTCATTAAAGTCATTTTTATTGTGTCTTTTCAAGTGTTCTTATCATTGGACGGTTTTGGGACTCACTAGGGGCGATTTTGGCTATCTTGGCTTGGTTGTAGACGATTTCTATCATTAGGTTTATGTATTTGATTTGTATGAACAAAAATTAAAAAACGAAAAAAAAAATTTTTTTTTTTTTCGTTTTTTAATTTTTGTTCATACGAATCAAATACATAAACCGAATGATAGAAATCGTCTACAACCAAGCCAAGATAGCCAAAATCGCCCCTAGTGAGTCCCAAAACCGTCCAATGATAAGAACACTTGAAAAGACACAATAAAAATGACTTTAATGAGGCAGTTACAAACTTGATCGCAGCCTTCACCGTAATTTACGGCTCCACCGTAAATTACGGTGGTCATGAATTGTTTACGGTGAGAATAAACTGAGTTACGGTGGGACATTTGCTAAAATCTGGTCCACCGTAAATTACGGTGGAACCGTAATTTACGGCAACAACCTGATTGTTCTACCTTGCACGTGATATGGCTGCCAAAGATAAAGCCCTCAAGTCTGCCTTCAATGTGATGATGATTATGTTGTTTCTTTGACCTTGGGCTGCGTGATGTCTTCTACCTCCAAATCGTCCCACGTGTGATGATCACTCTTGAAACCGAAGCCCAAGTCAGCGAGCCCATGCCCCTTATTCGATGTGATCTTCAAAGAAAATAACAAATCCCTTCAAATACACAAAAGTCTTGCATGTGCCATCCACCTAAGTCAATGCATGATGATGATGTATGTTGGTTGCCACTTCCAATTAATGCTCCCTGATGTAATGTCAGCTACACTTGTATGCGTGTGGGACTCCCAAGCCGCCCCTCTTGTCTGCCAATGAGAGAAAAATATGCCGCCCCAATCAAGCCCAATCCAACAACTCCACAAGTTAGCCGTGATGAGGGGTTTTAAACATATGCGGCCCAATAGACAAGTCTGCTTGATGATGGTTTTATTTTATTATTGGCCCAATCCAAAAAATAGGAAGTCCACGTGACTTCTGATGTTGAGATGATGATTTTGTTTCTTTGAGAATGATGATGATTAATTGTGATGATGTGATGATCTGCCAAATGTTGTTTTAGTTGTTGACTTTTGTGTTTTGCTTATTCACATGTGCCGCCCCCCTATGATGTGCAGTCCACGAAGTGATGATTTCTTAGAGTTGTGGTCCAATCATAATTAAATTAATGCCTCCTTAGAGTTTTCAAATTAATTCCTTTTTAATCCCTTCAACAACACATGCGCTACCATCTCTTTTGACCCGAACATCTACCGAATAGTATCTTTCGCATTGTTGATCATTCCCGGTAATTCCACTTCATCAACACGCACTCTAACTTCATCGATTTAGACGGTTAACCTGTAAAACCACAAGAACTCGTAGTTATCTTATTCACGATACATAACCGTGTAAAAGATGGGATATGCACGTATTTAGCTCAATTAAGGGTTGTCCTACGGACCACCCGTCACATCCCCACACTTACCCGTTGCTTGTCCCAAGCAATCAATTCAAAAACTATTTCAAAACCACAAGCGATCAACATGCAAACCAAGCTAAAGTGCCGTCCTTTTACTAACTTTCAATCAAACCACAAAACACACCTCCCACAAAAACTCTCGGTGACAAGAAATATTAGCACATAATGCTAAACCACTCAATGTGTGTGTGTGTTTGTGTGACAATAAGCTTGTATACAAATCAAGTCTCCTCCTATTGAGTATTTAGCATGCTTACGAATCAAAAGGACTTACGGGTTGTAACGGGGCTAGGTGCAAAGGTAGGAAAATGGTGGAATATATATGCGAGAGCTAATTGATTTGACCCGATTTTATTTTTACTACTAAACAAAGCAACATCAACTATATACAAGATATCTTCAACTTCTCAACTACTATTGCAACTAAATACTTCTTTTTGTATTTTTCTCATATTTTCATTTTTTTTTCATTTTTTTTTCTTTTTTCATAACACATCAAACTCAACAATATATACAAGAACATCAATACTACATACTAAATCTCCTAAATCGGGTCATCTCAAAAGGTAAAATTTTTGTAGGAAGTAGGCTCGGGTCACAATCGAATGGTCTAAGGCTCAACATGGCTTTCTAAGGACCAAACCCCCACCCCTCACAATACCAAGCTCATATATGTAACGTATGAGGTCCAACCCACCCATCCCGCACTCTCACACATCTAGACGAGGCTTCCTAAAAGTCCCCTATCATTTTCAAAAGCATGCTAACTCTAGGATTTAACAAGAATTCATACACAAGTTCTATTAACACAATACACACACCACCACTCAAAACAAAGAAATATCTATAACAATCATGTGTGGCTCAAATCCTCACCAAGAAAAGACTAGGAATGGGTGTCGGTGTGTCAAATGGCACAATCTCAAGTTTTCAAATTTTAACAATTTTCGCTCGGATTTACAATTTTTTTTTTAAAACTCCCAAAAATTTCCCCCATCCCCACACTTGGGATACATTGTCCCAATGTATGGCTTTGAGGGCTTTGATCACTAAAATTCATTCAACATCAACAAAAGCTTAAATCTCAAACCCCAAATTTCTTTTTGGTATTTTTATATTTATATTTTTTTTTCATATTTTTTTTTAATAAACAAAAGCAAACTAATAAACTAACAATATTTCAAAGCTAAAGAACATGACAAGTCTAAGGAAAAAGTACATTGACCTGGTGAAGTTTGACACAACAGATGTTGTAGATAATCCGACTTCCTATCATCACCTTCACACAACTCTCCGCACATCTTCCCCACACTTATCTAAAAACACCTTGGGTTGCCTCCCAAGCAGCGCTAAAGTTTAGGTCTTCAGCCAGACCATACCTGATATGCGTTATGGTGGTCTTAATGCACATTTACCTTTTTCGTTGCTGATGTAAGCACGGTGTTTGATTCTTCTATTGTGTGTGTGCTTTGTCACGTCCCATCTTTCTTTGCAAAATTCTTTAAATCCACATTTTCCTACCGAATTTCCAACAAATGCTTGGTAGTTTACTCTCCACTTCACTACTTCGTTTTCTGTGCCCAACAAATCCAAACTCTCCCATAAACATAATTTATGAATGAAATCTCCCACATTATGAAGTGCCACCTTCCTAGTTTCTAAACATGCATCCTTAACACTCTTGGTTTCCAGAACCACCACAGCCGGAGAGTTGTAATCAACTTTGATTGGTTCATCAAGTAAAAGGCCCTCAACTTTGCTCTCCATAGGTGGTTCCTCCACAATAATTTCAATTGTATATTCCTCATTTGGCCCTAATAATTCAGTTTCAAGTTCGGGAGGACTCACAACCTTTTCTTCTACATCACCCATAAGTGTCATTTGTTCAATCTGCACATATATCCAGTGTTGTTTTGCTTGACGTTTTTCCAATATCGACGTCCCTGGCCTCATCTCTTTCACCTCTTTTGGTAGCAAATCATATTTCCATTCCAAAAGTTCTACTCGTTCTTCCATTGACAAATGAGGCTTTGTTAATTCTTTTTCAACATGAACCATATGTCTCTTTCTCATCATCTCGTCAAGACTTTCAGATTTATGTGACTGATAATGCAAAGTAGGTTGTTGAGTTACACATTCATAACCATACTGATCAAATGTATACTGAGCATGATAATAGTCTTGATCGTACATCTGATGGCCTTCATATGAAAGTTGGGAATATTCATCGTAAAAATAACCATAATCGTACTCCTCTTGATAACTCATTTCCGGATCAAATGCCAAAGGAGATAGCTTGTGAGAGCTCCTAGTACGCATGCACCTATCAATACCTGCACACTAACACACCCATCGTAAACCAGAAAAATAACAAACTTAAAACAATAAAAAAAATAACACACGTTGCGCACTAGTCCCCGGCAACGGCGCCAAAATTTGACGTGATGTCGCGGTCACAATCAAATTTAATCCCAAAAACAACTATATAGATAGCGGTAAGTGGGTATCGAACACAGGGAGTTTGTGGAATATGTGTTATCTCAATGTATGTCTAACTAACTAGATTAATCTAAATTGCAAGAAATGTAAATTCACGGATTTAGTTGTTTGGTTTTAATTGTCTAAACTGAACTAAATTGGATTACAAATCAAAGTTAAGTTTTGTAACAGGGTAAGAGGGTAGTAATCATCCCGAATGTAAGGTTTACTTGTGACAATTATGTTTTGTTCTTGAATTTCTGGAATCTGAAAAAAAAAAAAAATTTCGTTTTCTAATTTTTGTTCATACGAATCAAATACATAAACCGAATGATAGAAATCGTCTACAACCAAGCCAAGATAGCCAAAATCGCCCCTAGTGAGTCCCAAAACCGTCCAATGATAAGAACACTTTAAAAGACACAATAAAAATGACTTTAATGAGGCAGTTACAAACTTGATCGCAGCCTTCACCGTAATTTACGGCTCCACCGTAAATTACGGTGGTCATGAATTGTTTACGGTGAGAATAAACTGAGTTACGGTGGGACATTTGCTAAAATCTGGTCCACCGTAAATTACGGTGGAACCGTAATTTACGGCAACAACCTGATTGTTCTACCTTGCACGTGATATGGCTGCCAAAGATAAAGCCCTCAAGTCTGCCTTCAATGTGATGATGATTATGTTGTTTCTTTGACCTTGGGCTGCGTGATGTCTTCTACCTCCAAATCGTCCCACGTGTGATGATCACTCTTGAAACCGAAGCCCAAGTCAGCGAGCCCATGCCCCTTATTCGATGTGATCTTCAAAGAAAATAACAAATCCCCTCAAATACACAAAAGTCTTGCATGTGCCATCCACCTAAGTCAATGCATGATGATGATGTATGTTGGTTGCCACTTCCAATTAATGCTCCCTGATGTAATGTCAGCTACACTTGTATGCGTGTGGGACTCCCAAGCCGCCCCTCTTGTCTGCCAATGAGAGAAAAATATGCCGCCCCAATCAAGCCCAATCCAACAACTCCACAAGTTAGCCGTGATGAGGGGTTTTAAACATATGCGGCCCAATAGACAAGTCTGCTTGATGATGGTTTTATTTTATTATTGGCCCAATCCAAAAAATAGGAAGTCCACGTGACTTCTGATGTTGAGATGATGATTTTGTTTCTTTGAGAATGATGATGATTAATTGTGATGATGTGATGATCTGCCAAATGTTGTTTTAGTTGTTGACTTTTGTGTTTTGCTTATTCACATGTGCCGCCCCCCTATGATGTGCAGTCCACGAAGTGATGATTTCTTAGAGTTGTGGTCCAATCATAATTAAATTAATGCCTCCTTAGAGTTTTCAAATTAATTCCCTTTTAATCCCTTCAACAACACATGCGCTACCATCTCTTTTGACCCGAACATCTACCGAATAGTATCTTTCGCATTGTTGATCATTCCCGGTAATTCCACTTCATCAACACGCACTCTAACTTCATCGATTTAGACGGTTAACCTGTAAAACCACAAGAACTCGTAGTTATCTTATTCACGATACATAACCGTGTAAAAGATGGGATATGCACGTATTTAGCTCAATTAAGGGTTGTCCTACGGACCACCCGTCAACATGGAAGGATCGTTTTCAATCCTTTGTTGAATATCAGGACACACGCATGTGGATATGTATTGAAGATGGGTACACAAACCCAACACACGACTTTGAGGGCAGACCACATAGAACTGCCTATGTGAACATGGAAGTGGTTGATAAAAAGATGTATGAGGCTGAAAAGAGAGCCTTGGCTGCAATCAAAATGTCCTTACCTGATAGCATCAAGCATACCATCAAGAAGTACACAAATTCAAAGGATATGTGGGATGCATTGGAGAAAAGATACGCGGGAAATGCAGATGTCAAGAAGAACAAAGTTGATCTACTGAAGAAGCAGTTTGCTGTTTTCAAGTACATGAAACATGAGTCACTTGAGGACATCATCACTCGTTACTACCATCTGATGTCAGAAATGGAAAATTATGAGATAGAGTGCTACACTGACGTAGAAAATAATGACAAGCTGCTCGATGCCTTACCTACTAAATGGGATATCTACACTCTCGTGATCAAGGGAGAAGCAGATTATGAGACAAAAGAGCTTGAAGAAGTGGTAGGAAAGCTGAGAGGTTATGAGCTCAGTATGAAGAAGAAAGACACTGGATATGATCAGGTTCAAGATCCAGCAATTTACAATGGGCTTACATCTTCTTCATCTCACAACGCTTCTAGCGACTCTGCTACTGCGTTTCTATCATGTGAGAATGAGCAGGTCACAGTGAATGAGGATGGTGATGTGTGTTTTGTAGCTGCTTCAGGAGGATCAACAGGAGCCAAGAGAACATCAGCTTCTAAGCAGAGTAGTGGTGTTAAGTCGATGCCTATGAGTGTTAAGTCCGCAGAAGAGCATCTTGCTCTACTTGCTTCATTTGTTGCTTCATATGAAAACTACATTCAGGGGAAGATATCTGATCCAGCTACTTTAGATGAAGATTATGATCACATTGACCCTGATGATATAGAAGAGATGGATTTACAATGGCAGATGGCCGTGATTTCCAGAAGAGTCAAGAGGTTCATGAACAGAACAGGAAGGAAGTTTGTAGGGAGGACTGTTGGTTTCGACAAGACCAAAGTGAGGTGCTTTAACTATCAAAGTTATGGGCATTTCGCCAGGGAATGTCAAAAACAAAAGCAAGAGACTTCGAGTCAGAGTTCAAACAACAGGAATGCATCAAACAATTCTAGCTCAAAGGCTTTGATCTCTACAGCATGAGAAGGTTCATATGATTGGAGTATTCATCTAGAAGATAATGAGAATGCCACTCAGGCATTCATGGCAGAGATAGTGCCAGTTGGTGATGATGAAGCTACTGTGGGAGATGCTGAGGCAAAAGTAGATACTGAGGCTGAGATAGAGAGTAAAGCTGAAGAAGAGAAGAGTGATAAGACAACAGATGCTGAAGAGGAAAAGCAAAAGTCTCACCATGAAAAGGAAGCTGAAGAAAAGGAAGCTGAATACAAAAGAGTGAAAGCTCAGCTTGCGGCTCTCATGGCCAAACTTGACAAACAAACATGAGAGGTAAAGTCTAATTCTGTGTGTTTAAAATGTCGTGAACTACAGGGTGAGGTAGACAGGTTGTCAACACAAAACCAAAGTCTGGTGGGCGAGATGTTTAACATTAAAGAATCTAACTTTTTTGCTAAAAGAAACGAATCTTTATACTTGAAGAAAATAAAAGGTTATGAAAGTAAAATTGAAGCGTTAACCTGCAAATTAAACGAAAAACTTCAAGTCATAGACTTAGCTCATGAAATGATGGCTGAGAAAACAAAAGAGATTTCTGAAAAATGCAAAGAGTTGTCAGATGCACAACTCAAAATTGTTGAACTTGAAAAGAAATTAGGTCAATTCAGGGACTCTACTTTTGTAATGAAACATATGATGGGTGGCTTAAAGAAGAGTAATGACAAGACTAGTGTGGGATTCAAGGGCTTTAATGAAGTCCCACCTCCTCTTAGTCATGATTATTCTTTCTTGCCTGATGAAGATGAGCTCATGGACTTTGGGTCAACATCACCAAGTAGTTCCACATCAAGTCAAGGAAATGTGTCTGAGAGTGATGATGCTAAGAAGGATAATAACAGGAAACCTGTTTTGAAAAAGAAAACTTCACATCCTAAGAATAACAATCCAACTTTTGTTAAAAAGGTTAATTTTGTTCAAGGAAGTGACATGAAAAACGAAACAGCTGTTATTGAAAACGAATCTAATGTAGAGTTTTCTAAAAACAAGAACAAAGAAAATTCTGAAACTAAGCAAACTGAACCAAATCCTTCTAAGGCATCATCATCAAAACCCGAATCTAGTTCAAAGGCTTCAGAGAAGAAGTCTTCGAAAAAGAGATCGTGCTTCAAATGGCACTCTAAGGGACATGTAGCTAGCTGTTGTCCTAACAAAAAGAGTGAAGCACAAATTAGTGAGAAACAGAGAGGGAAATCACCTGAGAAGAAAGGTGATAATGAGGAGAAAGTTGAAAATTCTCCAAAGAAATCTGCTCCCAAGCAACCAGAGGGTGTTGCTGTTGGTGTAGGTGTAGGTGTAGATAAGGCTGAAAAAGGAAATCCACAAGTTCCTCGTTTTCAAAGAAATCAACCAAGATTTCAGCCTAAATCTCCACCAGGCAGATATGAGAGACCTAGAAGCAGTTCACCAAGAATGAACAATCATAATACAAATAATTTCAGGAGTCAAGGTCAATATCAAAATCGATACCAAAATGATGGTGGTCGAACTTTTTATAACAATGGCTTTAGAAATTACAACAATAATGCTTCTTGGAATCAAAATTCAAGGTACCAAAATCAAAATTTACAAAGGTCAAATAGTCCAAACACATATAGGAGCCCTCAGGACCAAAGACCTAGTGGAAATCAAAATCAAATTCCATCAACAGGTCTGAGATCCAAGACTCCTGTTAGGAGTAATGGATATTGGATGGATGTTCCAGTAGTTGGTGAATTTGGACGACCCAAGACCATTAAGGCTTGGGTCCCCCAATCTAACTAATTTCTTGGTTGGTGTGTGTAGGAGCTGCTAAGGAGGATTATCAACTTATGGTATGTTGATAGTGGCTGCTCCAGTCACATGACGGGGGATGCGAGATTGTTAACTGAGTTTGAAGATTATGATGGTAGAAATGTAAATTTTGCGGGTGCTAAAGGTGGTAGAATTACAGGACGAGGAAAAGTGACCAATGGGAAGATCACACAGGACAAAGTGAACTATGTTGAGCAGCTTAAACACAATCTGATGAGCGTGTCACAAGTCTGCGACAAGGGTCACTCGGTCCATTTTACCAAGAATGAAGCATTAGTGTTGAAACCAGGTTTGGTGATTCCGGACGATTGGATAGTGATGAGAGCGCCAAGGAGAAATGACACTTATGTCATGGACATGGGTGCTAAGGTGTAACACCTCGTAAATTCATGTCCAATAATGTATCGACACGTGTCATGAGCTTAAAACGTGTGAAAGATTACTTATGAAGGACTAAAGTTGACAAACAAAGAAAGTATGTGAATATAAGGATTCAAAGTGTCAACAATAGATAAATATACTTTACTATAACCCTACACGATGTTTATACCCTTAAACGAATGAATCATGGATCATACGAAGCTAATTGTGGAAGAAAGTGAGAGATTACGAACTACAGGGGTTAAATGTGTCAACATGTTTAAAGTATACCTCTGAGCGACCTTTTAGCAAACCCGAAGCTTTGTAATGATTAATTATGCTCACTAGAATAAGTGATAAAAATTTCACAAGGTTTCGATAAAGTATGAGAAAGTTATGACAATATTCGTATACGAGGGGTTAAAAGCATCAACGTTGAAATTTATGACTTTTCGGGTAATCACAAAGTTAACCAAGGACTTAACTGTTGGAAGTTATAGTGTGAATGGAAAGTCACAAGTGGTAAAACCACTTTGTCCCACATCGGAGTGGGAACAAAAAGATAGGCTATTTATAAGGTGAAACCTTAATGAAGCCTTTGAAGTCTTATGACATGTTTTACCACAAGTCCTACCCGCGCGCGCGCAGGGGGGGTGCAAAAAATGGAACTGGATTTAGTTGAACTCGTGTACGCCCACACGTCCTGCGGACACGAATGCAGCTCCGAAAACCCGGGCTCGCGGGAGACAGTTTTTGCACTCGAGACTGACTAATTATTTTTTTAATTAGTCTTTAAAACTGTAACGGTTGGGGCTAGTTAATGAGTTTTAAACTGAAATGATTATTCAGTATTATGATGATCATTATTGTGTTAAATGGTTTTTATTATCAGTTTTGAAACTGTACTAATGACCATTATCAGTTTTAAAACGGTTCTTAATTCATTGCAATATGTCCAGAATTCGGTTATGAATTCTGTGACTATAAAACTAGACCAGACCAACACAGTTTGATACACCGAAAACAATCTCTTCTCTCGATCTCTCTGCAGCATTCTCCGGTTTACTTTTCAGGCAAGTGTTCGAGTCTGGCAGTGCGCGGTGCTGCTTCGAACCGGCGTACCCTGGGAACAGACGACGAATCTGTTTAAGGGAATTGTGTCAAACACAAGCCCGGTTCAATCGATTATTGTTTCTTCAGTTTTCTTATTTTCTATGCAGATTATGTTCGGTTATTTTACACAGATTACTAACAAACTTAAACAGACCATATTACTGATTTTTTCCTGCATTATGTTACTTTTCAGAATGGAATCCCAGCCGATGACTACTGCTGTTTCTGTTGTCATGACCAGTGCTGTTTCTGCGGTCATGACTTCCGCTGTTTCTGTCAATACCGGTCTTGTTGCACCGCTGCCTAATGCAGTTTCGCATGCTGAAAAACCAGAGAAATTCAATGGTGTGAATTTCAAACAGTGGCAGCAAAAGATGTTCTTTTATCTGACCACGCTGAATCTGGCAAGGTTCTTGACTGAACCTAAACCCCATGTTGATGAAGGGGAAATGGATGCTCAAAATGTGAGCGCGATGCATGCTTGGAATCATTCGGATTTCCTGTGCCACAACTTTATCTTGAATGGTTTAGTGGACACATTGTATAATGTGTATTGCAAAGCCAAGACTGCCAAAGAATTATGGGAGTCGTTGGATCGCAAATATAAAACAGAAGATGCGGGCACTAAGAAATTCGTGGTGGCTAAGTTCTTGGACTTTAAAATTATAGATGCTAAAACTGTCATGAGCCAAGTCCAAGAATTGCAAGTTATTCTTCATGCGGAAGGAATGGTCCTCAGCGAGACATTCTAAGTTGCGGCAATGATTGAAAAACTGCCACCAAGTTGGGCTGATTTCAAGAACTATCTCAAGCATAAGCGAAAGGAGATGACCATTGAATATCTCGTTTTTCGTCTTCGTATTGAAGAGGATAACAAATTGGCTTTGAAACGGATTGATGGTCCTGAAACAGTGAAGGCCAATCTTGTTGAACATGGCCAATCTTCAAAGGGAAAAAACAGTGGAAAAGGTGGAACGAAAGGTCTTGGGAAACGCTCCAACCTTGGTCCTAAAGGAGGAGTTGGGAAAAAGAAGTTCCAAGGAACTTGTTATAATTGTCAAAAACAAGGCCACAAGGCTAGCGAATGCAAGCTTCCCAAGAAGAAGGAAAATGCTCAACAAGTGAACATGGTAGATGAAGTCGATAAGCTCGTTGCCATGGTCACGGACCTCTCGATTTTGGTCACGGAAGTGAATATAGTTGGGCAAAATAACAAGGATTGGTGGGTCGATACGGGGGCTACCCGACATGGTGCTTTGACAAAAGCCTTTTCAACACCTTCAAGGAGGTGACTAATGGAGAAAAGGTTTTCATGGGAAATTCTGCCACGGCAGAAATAAAAGGCGAGGGTAACGTGGTTTTGAAGATGACTTCTGGAAAAGAACTCACATTGTCCAATGTGTTGTATGTTCCAGAAATTCATAAGAACCTTGTTTCGGGGTGGCAATTGAACAAGTTTGGGTTCAAAATGGTGATTGAGTCGGATAAGGTCGTGTTGACCAAAAATGGTGTGTATGTTGGTAAGGGCTATGCCCTAAATGGAATGTTTAAACTCAATGTAATTGTTGTGAATGCAATGAAAGAAAACGCTACTAGTTCTACTTAGTTGATTGAGTCTTCTAATCTTTGGCATGGTAGACTAGGTCACGTAAATTATAATTCCATTCGTCGTTTAATCAAACTTGATTGCATACCAACATTCGATATCGACTCAATTAATAAATGTGAAACTTGCGTAGAAGGAAAACAAACAAAATCATCATTCAAAAAGGTTGAACGAATCACCGAACCCCTCGAGATGATCCACACTGATGTGTGTGATCTAAAAGCAATTCATACTCGTGGTGGGAACAAGTACTTCATCACGTTTATTGATGACAGTACAAGGTATTGCTATGTGTACTTACTTAAGAGTAAGGACGAGGCTGTTGACAAGTTTATTTTGTTCAAAGCCGAAGTTGAGAATCAACTAAATCGGAAAATCAAAATCGTAAGGAGCGATCGAGGAGGTGAATATGTTTCACCTTTTATTGACATATGTGCAAAAAGTGGAATCATCCATGAACTCACAGCTCCTTACTCCCCTCAATCAAATGGCATAGCGGAACGGAAAAATCGTACCTTGAAAGAAATGATGAATGCCATGATGATAAGTTCTGGTGTAAACCAAAACATGTGGGGGGAAGCAATCTTATCGGCAAATTATGTGTTGAACATGATACCCAATAAGAAAAAGAATGTAACGCCTTACGAATTATGGACGGGAAAGAAAGCACCATACAAATCCTTGAAAGTGTGGGGGTGTCTAGCTAAGGTGGTGGTCACACCACCTAAGCGCCTACTAATAGGTCCCAAAACGGTGGATTGTGTACTTATAGGATACACCCGTCCTTATGGTCCTTATCGTTTTATTGTGCATGATTCCAAGAACCCTGGAATATGTAAAGGCACCATAATCGAATCTAAGGATGCAACGTGGTTTGAACATGTGTTCCCATGCTTAGATAGAAGTGAACCGAGTTCTTCTAGACCGGTTGAGGAAATTGTTCCAAAGGGTGTAGTTGAAAACGATGAACCTCGAGAACAATCTAAGAATGAGGAAGTTGAAATCAGGAAAAGTAAACGGCAAAGGACTGAAAAATCCTTTGGTCCTGAGTTTCTTACCTATATGGTAGAAGATGAACCTCAAACATACCAACAAGCGGTACATTCCTCAGAAGGACCTCAGTGGAGGGAGGCAATCAAAAGTGAGATAGACTCTATCTTACAGAACCATACTTGGGAACTAGTGGATCTTCCTCAAGGAAGTAAACCACTAGGATATCGATGGATATTCAAGAAGAAGATGAAACCAGATGGAACCATCGATAAGTACAAAGCAAGGTTGGTGATCAAAGGATATAAACAGCGAGAAGGTTTAGATTACTTTGATACATATTCGCCAGTTACGCGAATAACATCCATCAGGTTGGTGCTTGCCATTGCTGCCATTAGAAATTTGGAAGTTCACCAAATGGATGTGAAAACAGCTTTCTTGAATGGAATTCTAGAGGAAGAAATCTACATGGAGCAACCCGAAGGCTTCACAGCTATTGGGCAAGAAAAGAAAGTGTGTAAACTTGTGAAATCCTTGTATGGATTGAAACAAGCTCCAAAACAATGGCATCAAAAGTTTGATCATGTCATGCTTGATGCTGGGTTCAAAATCAATGAATGTGACAAGTGTGTGTATGTGAAGGACACATCTAATGGATATGTCATTTTGTGTCTATATGTAGATGATATGCTCATTGCTGGAAGCGATGACAAAATCATAAAATCTACAAAGAACATGCTAAAAGCAAGATTTGACATGAAAGACATGGGTCTTGCGGATGTGATTTTGGGGGTCAAAATCTCGCGAACCCCAAGTGGACTCGTTTTAAGTCAATCCCACTATGTGGACAAAATTCTTGAGAAGTTCAATGCAAATGACACTAATGAAGCTAGAACTCCACTTGACACTAGTCAACATCTAGCCAAGAATAGAGGTGAACCCGTAAACCAGTTGGAATACTCAAGAATTATTGGAAGCTTGATGTATCTTATGAGTTGTACTAGGCCAGACATAGCATTTGATGTGAGCAAGCTAAGTAGATACACAAGCAACCCAAGTTCAATGCATTGGAACTGTATCACTCGGTTGCTTCGCTACTTAAGATACACTCGGGAATACAGGTTGCATTATAACAGATATCCAGCAGTTATAGAAGGACACTGCGATGGAAATTGGATATCTGACACGAATGATTCCAGAGAAACAAGTGGGTATGTATTCACACTTGGAGGTGCAGCGATATCGTGGAAATCATCAAAACAAACGGTTATTGCTAGATCCACGATGGAATCTGAGTTCATCGCTTTAGATAAAGCAGGTGAAGAAGCAGAATGGCTACGTCAATTTGTTGAGGATATACCAAGATGGCCTAAGCCGGCAACGGCCATTTGTATACATTGTGATAGCCAATCGGCACTTGGCAGAGCTCGTAGCACAATGTATAATGGTAGGAACAGACATATCAGACGTAGACATAATACGATACGGCAACAAATCTCTACAGGAATTATCACTGTTGACTATGTGAGGTCAAAGGATAATATTGCGGATCCGCTGACAAAAGGCCTAAGTAGAGAGTTAGTGCAGAAGTCGTCCATGGGAATGGGACTGAAGCCCTTGAAAAATGAAGTTTATATGATGGAAACCTAACTCAATAGATTGGAGATCCCAAGAATTGAGTTCAATAGGAAAACCTAATTGTATGAATAAACGAGGTCACTGTGGGGGGAGATAACCCTACGCATTTAATAAGGTAGTCTATTATAAAGATTAATAAACTTCCTAGTCCATTCCTAAAAGTGACAAGTGTGAGGCTAAGCCTGTGGCTTTTAATGATTCGACTAAGGTAACCATACATAGTGAATCACCTATGTGAGAGAGAAGTGGGGTCGCTTCGAAGGGTATTGTTGGGGCACAATACCTAATGGCTCTCTCAGAACCAGGCATCATGTTCATGACCATAACGAACATAACTATGAGGACTTGACTTTGTCAGGGAGAGTCTTGTGTGAAGTGCATTGTCATCTACACAAACGGCAGACGAGTTCAAAGACATCGAGTTCTACTCAGAGCTAGTGGGCTAAGTGCATTTCATGAGCGAAGGTTCAAAGGGTAACACCTACCTATCGTATGAAAAACTCAACTGCTGAAATGTAATAAGGAATTATGTTGTTTCTGAGATCGACCTCCATTCATGTGGGGGATTGTTGGAAGTTATAGTGTGAATGGAAAGTCACAAGTGGTAAAACCACTTTGTCCCACATCGGAGTGGGAACAAAAAGATAGGCTATTTATAAGCTGAAACCTTAATGAAGCCTTTGAAGTCTTATGACATGTTTTACCACAAGTCCTACCCCGCGCGCGCAGGGGGTGCAAAAAATGGAACCGGATTTAGTTGAACTCGTGTACGCCCGCACGTCCTGCGGACACGAATGCAGCTCCGAAAACCCGGGCTCGTGGGAGACAGTTTTTGCACTCGAGACTGACTAATTATTTTTTTAATTAGTCTTTAAAACTGTAACGGTTGGGGCTAGTTAATGAGTTTTAAACTGAAATGATTATTCAGTATTATGATGATCATTATTGTGTTAAATGGTTTTTATTATCAGTTTTGAAACTGTACTAATGACCATTATCAGTTTTAAAACGGTTCTTAATTCATTGCAATAATGTCCAGAATTTGGTTATGAATTCTGTGACTATAAAACTAGACCAGTCCAACACATTTTGATCCACCAAAAACAATCTCTTCTCTCAATCTCTCTGCAGCATTCTCCGGTTTACTTTTCAGGCAAGTGTTCGAGTCCGGCAGTGCGCGGTGCTGCTTCGAACCGGCGTACCCTGGGAACAGACGACGAATCTGTTTAAGGGAATTGTGTCAAACACAAGCCCAGTTCAATCGATTATTGTTTCTTCAGTTTTCTTACTTTCTATGCAGATTATGTTCGGTTATTTTACACAGATTACTAACATTAACAATGTTTGGTTATGTCATGGAGCTCTTAAAAGTCAAGTTAGAGGGCCAAAAATGCAAGAAATAAAGTTGAAACCACGCATACAAGGACCAGGGATCAAAAATGAAATTGCTGAAACTTGTTTGGCTGGTTCTGGGAACTCACACGGGCCGCGTAATCCTAGGGGGGACCCTTACGCGGGCGGCCTGAACACCCCAGCGACAGAATTCACCTGGTAGCTGCCAGTTCAGGCTGTTAACCGACTTCAAACGTTTGTTTTACATACCAGGGGCTGCCCCAATGGTATTTCATGCATAGGGGGCACTTGTAAGCATCTCATATCACCTGTAGACCTCCTTGGCATGATCTTAGATGATCAAAATGGGTATATAAGGAGCTCCAATGTTGCAACTCTTGTGCACACTCACTTGGAAACTTTCACAAGCTTATTTCTGGAGCTCTCTGGTCAGCAACCAAGTTTTCTTAGGCTTCCTAATCGTGCATAGGACTCTTGTAAGTGTCCTTAACCTTTCTTAATTCAGTTTAGCCTAGTTAATTAGCTTAAAGTCAAACCGTCGTAATTAGAGTTTGACTTTGTGATAAATCATAATTTGTCCAGTCAATTTTTAAATTGAAAGTACCTATGAGTTGGTAATTATGTGGGCAATAAACCCTTAAAAGGGCACCCTCTGATTCCCATTCTAACTAGGTCAATTGTCGGGTCAAAGTTAATCTTAAAAAGTCAACAGAAAGCTTATTTTCAAATTAATGCATAATTAGCAATGTAGGATCCATGCAACCTGTTTTATCATTAATATAACTTGGTAATTAATGTAAGAACATGTCTAAATATGTTCAACCCGACAATTTTCAGTTTAGGCTCGGTTCGGAACCGAAAGTCGCATAATTTGACTTTTGCTTTGACTTTCAATTCTGACCCATTGTAGCATGTTTTATAAATGCCTTAGAGCCTTAATAGGACCAGGTTACATGTTAGTATAACCCTCTGTGCTTATACAACTTGGTTCATTAGTTATCCGATTCATATGCATGTTTCCGTTAAATGCTTAAATGTTGACTATTATGCTCATATGACCTTAAAACGTGATTTTTGAGAAAGTAAAAGAGTAGAAACCTTCGTTACTGATTTATAGACTTGTCCCTAAAATTTGACATCAGTTTTAGGTCTAGATTAGGAGTTATGCTCATTAGCGTAATTAGAAAGCTTTTTATTAATTAAACGGCGTAATTAACATATAGCCTATCTAAACCCAATTTTTAATACCAAAATTTTTACCTACTTAAATAAAATAATATTTTGGAATTTTTGAAGATTTTTATTTAATTTTAGGCTGAGCATAACATAGAGTTCTAAGCTTAATTCGGTAAATGCCGATTTTTCCATTTTGGCCTATAAAATGAGTTTTACAAATCTTTTTGACCCCAAACCTTTTTCTACTGATCTAATATGATAAATAAATTACTTTTAGCCTTGTGGAATAATAAAAATATCAGCTTTTCTTATAAAACTCGGAAATCGCTTAAAATCGCATTTTTACGCGTTTTAAGCGCATAGTATGTATTAAAACCATTTTAAATATATAGGACTTGATACCTACTGATATTTAAGTAAATTATTATACTTTAGCAGTAAGCAAAAGTTTTAAACCCAGATTTCCCGTTTTGACCTTTTAGACTTAAGTGAAATTACCAAAATGCCCCTACGGTGCATAGTTTAGTTATAAATGGTAAATTTCACATATATACAATACCCTACTGTTATGACTTATAAAATTAAGTATATTTACTGATTATATCAGACTTAAAACTCAGAATCATATTAAGTCTCTTTTATAACCTTTTAAATGACCAAAATACCCCTACGTGGCATAAATTGAGTTTAAATCCATTTTGGGCATAATAGAAGATATCTTACTGATGTCACAACATAATCAAGTCTCGCAAGCTCGCAAGCTCCAGATGTTAAAGTCTGTTGAACAATTTCTTTTTTTTTCTTTCGATCCGCCTGTGGATCTGTTTCAACTATTTTGTGATACTTAATATTACAATTTATTCAGTTGAAATGAATCTATCTTTTGCTTCCGCTGTGCATTTTAAATTGTGTTGTTTGACTATGATGATATCAACTACATCACGATACTCCCCACCGGGCCCACCGGTAATACGTGGAAATATCAGGGTGTGACAGGTTGGTATCAGAGCCAACACTGAGTGAATTAAACACTAGCCTTTTTTTGTTTAATCTCAGTTACACAGTTGCACATTCCTAAATTTTCGAGTCTAGACAAAGAACTTAGGACAAATCCCGATTTGTTTTATTTTTGTCCTTTATTTATATTTCTTGTTGTTATCTTTGCTTATGTTGACAGGTTCAAATCATGCCACCATGATGTCACACCCCAACCGATGGCGGAATCATCGGGGCATGGCACTGAGCGAAACAAATTGTCCAGAAGTTTCCATAACAATTATCATTACCATTCAATTTAAATAACATGTCCCATACCATGTCTCAAACAGTAAACATATTATTACAGATAATTCCGTTCCGACAACTCAGATTTAAATAGAGCAATTGTTTATCTGCTTCTAGAGACCCTTGATTCAATTACTACAGACAACTATTTGTTGGGCTCTAAAGCTTTATTCTAGCTTCAACTTCCTATCATGTGTGCATCCTAAGCACCTGTCACATACGTTAAAATAAAGTCAATACATATAATGTAAAGGTGAGCATACAAGTTTGATAATAGCATATCGAGTTCGAATTCGTTTACGCATAACCAGCATGTACACATAGTGAAATGAAGCACGTTAGTTATCGACATAGACCCATCGATACCAATGACTGCGGGTTGACTGCCCGGGGCAGTTCGCAATACATGATTACCACTGTAATCCATGCAAGTAATTGTCCTTAACAACCCCCGTGTGAAGGAGTGCTGAGTCCAAACTATAGTACTATCGTTGCTAAGGCAGGTAGACAGCATTCCATGTGTAAACATAACAAACAAGCATTCATAAGCCACATATAACATGCATTAACGGTTAGTGTTCAAATAGTATTGGGTAGTGTGTTTGATGTGATTTGAATAGTTGTAACGTATGTAACACCCAAAAGTGCATAAAGCAAAAAGGGATCGAGTATACTCACAGCGATTGATGGATTGAAGGGAGCGCTTAGCGAGTAGGCTTAGCCTGAATAAGTTGATAGTATGACAATAAGGGACTAGTAAAACGATATCAAAAGTGAATGGGTCGGATAGCAGTTCGGTCGGATGGTAATCCGATCGGACGGCTTGTTCATGCGGGTGACAATCCGTTCGGATGGTCATCCGGTCGGACAGCAGTCCAGTCGGATGACTATTCGAGTGGATTGTTTCTTCCTATGATGAGGATGTGTTTGTGTATGATGGCTTGTCCTTTGAAGTTTTCGTTGTAGCATTTTGAAAACATTGAAGTATCTCTATCCTTCAAGTCGGTCGATCGGACGGTCAATCATGCGGACAACAATCCATTCGGATTGTCATCCGGTCGGACGGTAGTCCGGTCGGATGACGACCTTAGTGATGAGATTACTTAGTGGAAATAATTCATAGCAGAAGAGTCACTCGGTCGGATGTCCATTCGACCGGGTGGCAACCCTGTTAATGAACATGTTGAAAATCGTTTAAGTCTTTAAAGTCCTAGTATCTCATGATCCGAAGAGTAATCCGGTCGGATGGTAGTCCGATCGGATGGAAATTCGTTCGATACCCAAACTTCCGATAGAGTTGATTAAGTGTGGGACCCAAGGTGTTATCCGTTCGGACAGCAATCCGTTCGGGTGGCTTATCCGCTCGGACAGCGGTCCGGTCGGACAGCATTCTGTCTCGATTGTTCCGTTCGTCTTAAACTTGGTCGTTTTGGTCGTTTATGGTTTTATCGAGACGTATTGACATCTTGTTAGCCAACAGAACCCCATCTTGATCCAAGTAACCTGATCGACCAGGAATCACCCTAGTTCGGCCAGTTAGTCGGTTCAAGACGATTATTCTTGTTTAACCCGATATCGGTGGTCTCATGGGTAGAATCCGGATCTTGAGCCAGTACAACACTAATAATAAGTAGGGGACTAGATCAGGGTCGGATCCTATCGGTTTTAAGTGTATTAAGTGTAAAAGAGTTTAAAGAAAGTTAGAAACCATCTCTCAATCCTTCTTCACTATGTTTAAACTTAGATCTACGTGAGATCTTTGTGTATTCGTGTGGAAATCTATCAGATCTAAGTTGTTCTTGGTGGGTTGAGGTCAAAACAAGAAGTTCTTCAAGAACTCATGATGACATCATCCTAGAACACCTCAAATCTGGTGATTTCACGGTTAAAAGTTAAGATTCAAGAGATAGAAAGGTGTAGGAGTGCGTGTAGATCAAGAAAGTACAAGATTTAGGACGAGATCTTACTTGGATTGAGAGAAATCGAAGAAAAGGTGGGGAGCACGAGTTGTTCGGACAGAAGATTTCCAAAAGTGGAAATGATGACAATGACAGGGGTATTTATAGGATTCCAAAAGGGGAAAGTGTGGGTCGGTCGGATGGCATCCCGCCCGGATGACTGTCTGGTCGGATGTCATCTCTATGGGATGGCACCTGACACCCATGACCAAGTGGTATTCGGTCGGATGGCTATCCGGCCGGATGGCACTTGGTTTGTGTGTTTGACGCGACGATTTTTGCTGATTCGATTTCGATTGCGATCGATGCGATACGATAGAGTTTCCTACTGAAATTACTTTTAATCCCAACCACTCATATCTCGCACTATCCCTTCTCCACCAATTATCATAGTTCGATTGTGATTCGAGTTCGATTGCATTTTGAGTTTCGATTGATTTCCACAACATACAAAATTAAACATGCGCAGGTAACACGTAAGGCACACACACACGTATAACAATATTCCAAATGTGTATCTCGAGTTGAGATTCGATTCGATGTCGATTTGATTAGCATAGTTTGATTATCGTTTAGTTAGCTTTATCGCATTGTTACTTCCTACAGTTCACAGTCGTAAGTTGCTTAGATTGCGAATAACGTACTTCGATTATTGTAATCATTGACACTTACTCCACATAATACAACTAGAATAAACACACAAAAGAAATCTACTACAAGTCAAGTTGCGCGAAATCGGTCGTTGACTTTGACCTTGACTTTGACTTCCGAAAACACGGGGTGTTACAGCCTCCCCTTGTTTAGGGAATTTCGTCCCGAAATTAGGCTGGAAGTTGTACAACACCGTGAATCACGTTGGAGAACTTTCCCTTTTTAGACTTTCTCCTTAAATAACTGCGGGTACTTCGCCTTCATGTCGCTTTCGAGTTCCCAAGTGAACTCTACGCCTCGTTTGCCTTCCCATTGGACTTTCATAATAGGAATGCGAGAGCGTCTGAGTTGCTTGGTTTGGCGATCCATGATTTCGATAGGCTTCTCCACGAAGTGTAATGTTTCGTTCACTTGTAGGTCATCGAGTGGAACGTGTAAGTCGTGGTCGGCTAGGCATTTTCAGAGGTTTGACACGTGGAAAGTCGGGTGGACGTTACTAAGTTCCTCCGGTAGTTCGAGTCTGTAAGCGACTTTTCCGATCCTTTCCAGAATCTTAAAAGGTCCAACATATCGAGGCACGAGCTTTCCTTTCTTGCCGAATCGGACCACACCCTTCCAAGGTGATGCATTTAGGAGTACGTAGTCACCAACGTCAAATTCAAGGGGCTTGCGTCGTCTATCGGCATAACTTTTCTATCGATTCCGAGCTTTTACCAGGTTGTCCCGAATTTGGAAAATTCTGTCTGTCGTTTCTTGTAATAGCTCAGGACCGGTTAGTTGCGAATGGCCGATCTCGTGCCACACAATAGACGATTGACATCTTCTTCCGTATAAAGCCTCGAATGGTGCCATTTAAATGCTGGAATGATAGCTGTTGTTATACGAGAATTTGACTAACGGCTGGTATTTATCCTAATTACCACCGAAGTTTATGACACACGAACGGAGCATGTCTTCAAGAGTACGAATCGTTCTTTCAGTCTGACCGTCGGTTTGAGGGTGGAAAGCGGTACTTAGATTTAGCGATGTACCGAGTGCCGTTTGAAACGTTTCCCACAGTCGCGAGGTAAACCGAGCATCACGATCAGAGATGATGTTGCGAGGCGTACCATGATTACAAATGATCTCGTCGTTGTGGATTCGGGCTAATTGTTCTACCTTGTAGTCTTCCCGTATTGGCAAAAAGTGAGCTGATTTAGTCAAACGGTCAACCACAACCCAAATGCTATCGTGAGCTGATGACGTGTGCGGTAGCTTTGTTATGAAGTCCATAGCTATACTTTCCCACTTCCACATAGGGATTGGTGGTTGTTCGAGTAAGCCAGAGGGTCTTTGATGTTCAGCCTTGACTCTTGCACATGTCAGGCATTTTCCAACGTAGAGAGCAATATCCCTCTTCATGCCCGGCCACCAGTACTTATAGCGAAGGTCCTGGTACATTTTGTCGGCACCGGGATGAATAGAATACCGGGATTTGTGGGCTTCGTCCATCAAGATTTGTCACAAATCGGTTCGTTTGGGAATCCAAATTCGGTCCAGAAAGTGGAATATCCTATTTGATTTGCTCACAAGCTGGGCTCCATCGTGGTAGATTCTTTCCTTCTTCAGTGTGCGTTCATTAAAACATGCATGCTGAGCTTCGCGGATGAGGGTTTCGAGGTCGTATTGGGCTTGAACATTACGAGTGCTAAGTAGATAGCTCCGTCTGCTGAGTGCGTCGGCAACAACATTTGCCTTGCCTGGGTGATAACGAATCTCACAGTCGTAATCGTTGAGAAGTTCTACCCATCGGCGTTGAAGCATATTAAGTTCCTTCTGATTAAAGATATGTTGTAGGCTCCTATGATCGGTGAAGATCTTACACTTAGTACCATACAGGTAGTGTCGCCAAATCTTTAACGCAAAAACAACTGCGCCTAGCTCGAGATCATGAGTTGTATAGTTCTTCTCGTGGATTGTGAGATGTCGAGATGCGTAAGCTATAACCTTGTCCCGTTGCATGAGGACACAACCGAGACCAAGGTTGGAAGCATCACATTAGACAATGAAATCATCGTTTCCGTCGGGCAATGTGAGAACAGGAGCATTGCAAAGCTTATGCTTGAGGGTTTGAAAGGCAGACTCTTGTTCAGTTCCCCAAACAAAAGGCTTGTCTTTATGCGTGAGAGTGGTAAGTGGTACAGCGATCTTTAAGAATCCTTCGATAAATCGTCGATAGTAGCCCGCTAGTCCGAGAAAAGAACGAACTTCAGACGGGTTCTTAGGCGTAATCCAACTCTTAACAGCTTTAATCTTCGCAGGATCGACGTGAATACCTTGACTATTAACAATGTGACCCAGAAACTGAACTTCCTCCAACCAGAATTCACACTTGGAGAACTTGGCATAGAGTTGGTTCCCCTGGAGTAACTCGAGAACCAAACGTAGATGTTGCGCGTGTTCGGCTTTCGATTTGGAATAGATCAAGACAACGTCGATGAATACGACGACAAAACGGTCGAGATATGGTTTACACACGCGATTCATCAGATCCATGAAAACCGCGGGTGCGTTGGTTAAACCAAAGGGCATAACAACGAATTCGTAGTGGCCGTAACGAGTGCGAAACGCGGTTTTGGGTATGTCCTCTTGAATGCGTAGCTGATGATAGCATGAGCGTAGATCGATTTTTGAGAAACACGTAGCACCTTGTAGCTGATCAAACAAATCATCGATGCGAGGTAGGGGATAGCGGTTCTTGATAGTTAGCTTATTCAATTCCCGATAGTCGATACACATCCTGAACGACCCATCCTTCTTTTTGACGAAAAGGACTGGCACGCCCCAAGGAGAGGTGCTCGGGCGAATGAAGCCTTTCTCAAGTATTTCCTGGAGTTGGTTTGAGAGTTCGCGCATTTCGGATGGCGCGAGTCGGTAGGGAGCTTTGGCAATAGGGTTGGCTCCTGGAATGAGGTCGATACGAAAGTCAATGCCACGACTTGGTGGTAGTCCGGGAAGATCCTCTGGGAAAACATTAGGAAATTCTCGAACCACAGGAACGTCTTTTACTTCCTTCTTCTCTTTCTTTTCCTTCTCCGCTACTACATTGTTAGCCAAGAAAGCCCTGTATTCCTTGCGGAGATACTTGCTAGCTTGAACACATGACATGATATTGAGACCTTTCGAAGTAGTATCACCGTAAACACACAATAAATCACCATTCGCGAGCGAGAATCGAATCATCTTGTCAAAGCACACAACTTCAGCATGGTTTTCGCGAAGAAAGTCCATGCCTACTATGACATCAAAACTTCCGAGTTGCATCGGAATAAGGTCGATTGGGAAAATGTGATTGTTGAGCTCAAGAGTACAATCACGAAGTACAGAATTAACGGCGACGGTTCTTCCGGTAGCGACTTCAACATCAAATGTCGAGGAGAGATGAGAGCGTTTACGACTAAGGAGTTTCTCGAATTTGAACGACACAAAGCAATTATCGGCTCCAGTATCGGTAGCGTGTGCGAGAATAGCGAGAAAATAGTAGTATACTTATGCAAAATCCCTAACGAACATGCATAAGTTGGTCTGTTGGTTCCTCACTATAGACTAGGTATCTAAGACATCGACCCGGACTAGGTCGTGCCTTGCCTAATTCCCTATAGTTATGGCTCTGATACCAATCTGTCACACCCCAACCGATGGCGGAATCATCGGGGAATGGCACTGAGCGAAACAGATTGTCCAGAAGTTTCCATAACAATTATCATTACCATTCAATTTAAATAACATGTCCCATACCATGTCTCAAACAGTAAACAAATTGTTACAGATAAACATCTAGGCAAATAATTCCGTTCCGACAACTCAGATTTAAATAGAGCAATTGTTTATCTGCTTCTAGAGACCCTTGATTCAATTACTACAGGCAACTATTTGTTGGGCTCTAAAGCTTTATTCTAGCTTCAACTTCCTATCATGTGTGCATCCTAAGCACCTGTCACATACGTTAAAATAAAGTCAATACATATAATGTAAAGGTGAGCATACAAGTTTGATAATAGCATATCGAGTTCGAATTCGTTTACGCATAACCAGCACGTACACATAGTGAAATGAAGCACGTTAGTTATCGGCATAGATCCATCGATAGCAATGACTGCGGGTTTACTGCCCGGGGCAGTTCGCAATACATGATTACCACTGTAATCCATGCAAGTAATTTTCCTTAACAACCCCCGTGTGAACGGGTGCTGAGTCCAAACTATAGTACTATCGTTACTAAGGCAGGTAGACAGCATTCCATGTGTAAACATAACAAACAAGCATTCATAAGCCACGTATAACATGCATTAACGGTTAGCGTTCAAATAGTATTGAGTAGTGTGTTTGATGTGATTTGAATAGTTGTAACGTATGTAACACCCAAAAGTGCATAAAGCAAAAAGGGATCGAGTAAACTCACAGCGATTGATGGATTGAAGGGAGCGCTTAGCGAGTAGGCTTAGCCTGAATAAGTTGATAGTATGACAATAAGGGACTAGTAAAACGATATCAAAAGTGAATGGGTCGGATAGCAGTTCGGTCGGATGGTAATCCGATAGGACGGCATGTTCATGCGGATGACAATCTGTTCGGATGGTCATCCGGTCGGACAGCAGTCCAGTCGGATGACTATTCGAGTGGATTGTTTCTTCCTATGATGAGGATGTGTTTGTGTATGATGGCTTGTCCTTTGAAGTTTTCGCTGTAGCATTTTGAAAACATTGAAGTATCTCTATCCTTCAAGTCGGTCGATCGGACGGTCAATCGTGCGGACAACAATCCGTTCGGATTGTCATCCGGTCGGACGGTAGTCCGGTCGGATGACGACCTTAGTGATGAGATTACTTAGTGGAAATAATTCATAGCAGAAGAGTCACTCGGTCAGATGTCCATTCGACCGGGTGGCAACCCTGTTAATGAACATGTTGAAAATCGTTTAAGTCTTTAAAGTCCTAGTATCTCATGATCCGAAGAGTAATCCGGTCGGATGGTAGTCCGATCGGATGGCAATTCATTCGATACCCAAACTTCAGATAGAGTTGATTAAGTGTGGGACCCAAGGTGTTATCCGTTCGGACAGCAATCCCTTCGGGTGGCTTATCCGCTCGGACAACGGTCCGGTCGGACAGCATTCCGTCCCGATTGTTCCGTTCGTCTTACAATTGGTCATTTTGGTCGTTTGTTGTTTTATCGAGACGTATTGACATCGTGTTAGCCAACAGAACCCCATCTTGATCCAAGTAACCTGATCGACCAGGAATCAGCCTAGTTCGGCCAGTTAGTCGGTTCAAGACGATTATTCTTGTTTAACCCGATATCGGTGGTCTCGTGGGTAGAATCCGGATCTTGAGCCAGTACAACACTAATAATGAGTAGGGGACTAGATCAGGGTCGGATCCTATCGGTTTTAAGTGTATTGAGTGTAAAAGAGTTGAAAGAAAGTTAGAAACCATCTCTCAATCCTTCTTCACTATGTTTAAGCTTAGATCTACGCGAGATCTTTGTGTATTCGTGTGGAAATCTATCAGATCTAAGTTGTTCTTGGTGGGTTGAGGTCAAAACAAGAAGTTCTTCAAGAACTCATGATGACATCATCCTAGAACACCTCAAATCTAGTGATTTCACGGTTAAAAGTTAAGATTCAAGAGATAGAAAGGTGTAGGAGTGCGTGTAGATCAAGAAAGTACAAGATTTAGGACGAGATCTTACCTGGATTGAGAGAAATCGAAGAAAAGGTGGGGAGCACGAGTTGTTCGGACAGAAGATTTCCAAAAGTGGAAATGATGACAATGACAGGGGTATTTATAGGATTCCAAAAGGGGAAAGTGTGGGTCGGTCGGATGGCATCCCGCCCGGATGACTGTCCGGTCGGATGTTATCTCGATCGGATGGCACCTAACACCCATGACCAAGTGGCTATTCGGTCGGATGGCCATCCGGCCGGATGGCACTTGGTTTGTGTGTTTGACGTGACGATTTTTGCTGATTCGATTTCGATTGCGATCGATGCGATACGATAGAGTTTCCTAGTCAAATTACTTTTAATCCCAACCACTCATATCTCGCACTATCCCTTCTCCACTAATTATCATAGTTCGATTGTGATTCGAGTTCGATTGCATTTCGAGTTTCGATTGATTTCCACAACATACAAAATTAAACATGAGCAGGTAACACGTAAGGCACACATACATGTATAACAATATTCCAAATGTGTATCTCGAGTTGAGATTCGATTCGATGTCGATTTGATTAGCATAGTTTGATTATCGTTTAGTTAGCTTTATCGCATTATTACTTCCTACAGTTCACAGTCGTAAGTTGCTTAGATTGCGAATAACGTACTTCGATTATTGTAATCATTGACACTTACTCCACACAATACAACTAAAATAAACACACAAAAGAAATCTACTACAAGTCAACTTGCGAAATCGGTCGTTGACTTTGACCTTGACTTTGACTTTGACTTCCGAAAACACGGGGTGTTACACAAGATTCAACAGGGGAAGAGGAAAGGCACCAATCACAGGCCACGACCATGAGGCCGGGCCCTCACACAGACGAACCCCACCAACCTCAATGAGTACGAGTCCTCAGGAGCATTGGAGGACGTATATAGAGCCAGCGAGGCGACCCGTCTCGCTAAGTTCGTCACCATCCTATTACCATTCCTACGGGCCTCATTCTGAAAATGAGCCCCATAACCCGCAACCATCTTTTATCCCCCTCCAGAGATCCAGCCCTCACTATTCATTCGATGACCCGACACCTGTCTTCCAAAGCCGGTTCAACCCGGCAAACTACATTGAAGAACCAGTGGGTTTTAACCCACTAGGACCTGAAGACCACTTCTCGGGCGACCATGCGATGGACATGGACGAAGACACGAATCCCGCCGAGCCTCCAATCGGGACCCCTAACCACCCCATCGAAATTTCGGATGGGTCACCTTTTGTGGGATCGCCTTATAATGGTCCCGACAGTTATGAGGAGAGGTTCAGACAGATCGACTGGGTGTTTACTCCCAGTTACCACAACTCACCACAACCGCAGCAGCCACAGCAGGATCCCTCCGAGGATTCCCGTTTTGTAGCGGTCACTCCGCCACCACAACCAGCCCCGCAGCAGCCTCCGAAGCCACCGAGGCGAAGAAGATCGAACGCACGGATGTCCGTGCGAGGAGGAGTGCGTATCAGCACCCATCAACCTTCAAGTGGCAGCCACTACTCGCCACTCCATGAAGAACCGCAGATGGGCGGACCTTCAAACCCCGTCTCGGAAGTAAACTCTGCGCTTGTCGCGCCACCACCGTTGGGCTTTGGCGACCCAATTCCTACATACGCCGCTACAGCGGCGTATAATCCCTTTGAGCAACCGACCCACACCAACTATAACTATGCTAGTGTCGACCCGTACCAGGCAGCATGGGATTACAACGCTCTCCATCTGGAAGGATCCTTTGGGGTCCCATATCAAGCTGGATACCCACACTATGGGTACCCACCATATGGATATCAACAACCTCCTCAACCTCCGCTATATCAGCAACCCCCGCAGCCGCCAGTGATGTCGCCACTGCAGCATCAGGAGATTCTGCAAAGGATTAATGAGGTGCGGCAGGAAGTGCGGGAAGACCGTTGGCAGAACCGAGGAATGTTCAAGGGTCTGGTGAACTTAATTAAAGGGAAAAGCAAAAAGGATCATTAAATCCTTTGTTTGTTTATTTGTTTATTTGTTTATTTAAATGTTTAATCATGTCCCTGCATGGACATTTGTTTCTGTATCCTGCCCCTGCGTGGGCATGTCTTTCTGTATTCTGCCCCTGCGTGGGCATGTCTTTCTGTTAATCCCCTGCGTGGGTATGTTATTTTTGTTTAAGCCCCTGCGCGGGCATGTTATTTCTGTAGAAGTCCCGTTTAGGGCAAATCTGTACTAGTTAATTTGGTAGTGGAATGGTTTAACTTAAATTTTCATTTTTGCTAAATTATATGCATAAACATAAAATATGAAATAAATGAAAATATAACATTCCTTTTATAAGACCTATCATTATAATAAAATGATAAAATCTAAAGAAGGACAAGACCTAGCCATGTGTCATTTCAAGACAAGGCCAATATGGTAGTTCCCCAAATTAGATTCATATCCTCATTTACATATCAATTTAGGATTTCTGCGTTAAATATTAAAAAGAATCTTAAAGGTAAAACCTAGCCACATGTCATTATAGATATGGCTAAGATGGTAAAAACCTACTCAAGAGATTCAAAACCTTGTTAACATCTGAAAACATGTTAACACTCCTGGCAAAATGTGATTCAATAAAATCGCATAAGTCATCCTTACATTGGATTCTTCCAAATTCGTTTATTATATTAAGCATCCAATAGGGAAGTAATGCCTACGGACTATATACATTGTCATATAAGACAAAAGACAGTTGTGGTCTTTGACCCCTGTTAAGAAGAGGTAATAAACTATGATTAAAACCTCAATACCTTGATCCTATAAGATCATGATTAAAAATTTAAAACTATCCATATGACTAGGCCTTTCTGCTATTAATATATTTTAATTATAACTAGGGATTATTATAATGAAAAATCCTAATATATATGCCTAGCAAATTAATCAAAATGGTTTCTTAAATACCATGATTAATAAATCATATAGGATGATAAAACTGTTATAAATTAAAATCATTATTTTTTGTAGCAATCAAGCTACATGGCAGAGTCTGAAGAAATAAACAGTCACCCTCGGGAAAATCATGATACCACGAAGATCAACGTACCTGGTGCGGAACTCCAAGCACTGATTGATAATGCTGTTACCAAGGCCATAGATAGGAAGTTTAATGAGTTAAGTGGTACCCGAAGCAAGGCCTCATCTGTACCCCATTCTAAACCTAAGACTCATTCTGAGGCTCATGGTAAACCACCATCGAAGAAGAATGATGACGATCATCACTCCTCAAACCAGCATAGCGTATCGTCTAAGAAAATTTTACTGGGTCAGGAGCCCCGTACAAAGACTTGCTCCTATAAGTATTTCGTATCCTGTAAACCCAGGGATTTCACTGGGGGAAAAGGAGCTATCGACTGCATGACGTGGTTAGACGAGATGGACACCGTAGTTGACATTAGTGGTTGTGCTGAGACGGATGTTGTGAAGTATGTATCTCAGTCGTTTAAAGGAGAAGCACTAGCCTGGTGGAGGTCTCTAATCCAGGTTACTGGGAAGATTCCATTATACAATCTGTCATGGGATCAATTTATTACACTCATCAAAGAGAATTACTGCCATCAGCACGAGGTTGAAAAGATTGAGTCAGACTTCTTATCTCTGGTGATGAAAAACCTAGACTGTCAAACTTACCTTACTAGCTTTAATACCATGTCTCGACTGGTTCCGTATTTGGTAACACCGGAGCCCAAGCGAATAGCTCGTTTCATTGGGGGTTTAGCCCCAGAGATCAAGGCTAGTGTGAAGGCATCACGACCTGCTACTTTTAGGTCAGCAGCTGACCTATCCTTATCCCTTACCTTAGATGCGGTCAGGCTAAGATCGCATAAGAACTCGGAGGAAGGTAAGAGAAAACGTGAGGACGATAGCTCACGACGGCCCGAGAAGAAGTTTAAGGGAACCACAGACCACAAGAAGAAGTTTGGGTCTGGCAAGAGTGGTCAGCAAGCAGATGAAAAACCAAAGTGCAAAACCTGCCAAAAGCGTCACTTCGGAAACTGCAGGTTTGAATCCAAGTCTCAGTCAAAACCATTGGCATGCGGGATATGCAAATCCAAGGAGCATAAGACGATAGAGTGCAAGAAGATAAAGGATGCAACGTGCTTTAACTGCAACGAAAAAGGGCACATCAAAACCAATTGCCCTAAATATGCCAAAAAGCCTGAAGAAGCCAAAAAGACCAATGCTAGAGTCTTTCGAATGGATGCAAGGGAAGCGGTGCAGGACGATAACGTGATCACAGGTACCTTCCTTATAAATGATGTTTATGCAAGGGTATTATTCGATTCGGGTGCGGATAAGTCATTTGTAGATAATAAGTTTTGTAAGTTGTTGAATTTACCTGTTAAAACCCTAAGCGTGAAGTATGAAGTAGAATTGGCTGATGGAACCTTAGAAACCGTCTTAACCGTGTTAGATGGATATTCCATATCCATTAGGAACCACTCTTTTCCTTTGTCTTTACTTCCTTTGAAATTAGCTGGTTTTGATATAGTAATAGGCATGGATTGGTTATCTCATAACCAAGCCCAGATCGTTTGCAATAAGAAGCAAGTGGTGATCAAGACTCCGTCTAGTGAACCACTTACCATTCAGGGAGATACCCAGTATGGACTGCCGGAGCAAGTGTCTATGCTCAAAGCATCTAGGTGCTTGAAGAAGGGTTGTGTCATTTATATGGCACAGGTAACTATTGATGAACAGAAGCCTAAGATTGCAGATATCCCTGTCATTTCTGAGTACCCAGAAGTTTTCCCTGAAGAACTACCTGGCTTACCACCAGATAGATAAGTAGAATTCAGAATTGACATCATTCCTGGAGCAGCGCCTGTCGCAAGAGCGCCTTACAAGTTGGCACCAACAGAAATGAAAGAGCTGAGAACACAATTGGATGATTTATTAGCCAAAGGTTTTATTAGGCCTAGTTCATCTCCTTGGGGAGCGCCCATTCTGTTTGTAAAGAAGAAGGATGGATTGATTAGCCAAAGGTTTTATTATGCATCGATTATCGTGAGCTAAACAAAGTCACTATCAAGAATAGATATCCATTGCCCAGGATCGATGATCTGTTCGACCAATTACAAGGGGCAAGTTACTTCTCTAAGATCGATTTGAGGTCAGGCTATTATCAATTGAAGGTTAGAGATGAAGATGTGCACAAGACTGCATTTAGAACTCGATATGGTCACTACGAGTTCTTGGTGATGCCTTTTGGGCTCACTAATGCACCAGCAGCATTCATGGATCTCATGAACCGCGTCTGCAAGCCTTACTTAGACAAATTCGTCATCGTTTTCATCGATGACATCCTCATTTATTCGAAAAGTCAAGCTGATCATGAGAAGCATCTTCGTTGTATCCTTTCACTGCTTCAACAAGAGGAACTCTATGCCAAGTTTTCAAAGTGCGAATTCTGGCTTCGTGAAGTCCAGTTCCTTGGACATGTAGTTAGTGAGCGTGGTATCCAAGTGGATCCGCTAAGGTTGAAGCTGTCATGAATTGGCAAGAGCCAAAGACGCCTACAGAGATTCATAGCTTTTTGGGTCTAGCAGGATATTATAGGCGATTTATTGAAAACTTCTCAAGGATTGCTGCACCCCTAACTTCGTTGACACGTAAGAATATTAAGTTTGACTGGGGTCCTAAGCAGCAGGAATCTTTTGATATTCTTAAGCAGAAGTTGAGCAACGCTCCTGTATTGACATTGCCTAATGGAGTTGATGAATTTGTAGTATATTGTGATGCATCGCACACAGGTATGGGATGTGTGTATGCAGAAAGGCAAAGTTATTGCCTATGCTTCACGTCAGTTAAAGGTGCAAGAAAAGAACTACACCACCCATGACTTGGAGTTAGGTACCGTTGTATTTGCGTTAAAGCTGTGGAGGCATTACTTGTATGGTACTAAGTGTGTGATCTACTCTGATCACAAAAGCCTTCAACACCTGTTCAATCAAAAGGATTTGAACATGAGGCAGCGACGATGGATGGAAACTTTGAATGATTATGACTGTGAGATAAGATACCATCCTGGCAAGGCGAATGTAGTCGCCGACGCCTTAAGTAGAAAGGAAAGAGTGAAGCCTATAAGAATCAATGCCAAGAGCATTGAATTAAAGAATAGTTTGAATGAAAGGTTGTTAGCTGCGCAAAAGGAAGCTGTACTAGAAGCTAACTATCCTGATGAAAAACTAGGAGTAACTGAAGAGCAGTTATCTTATGGCAAGGACAGAATTCTGAGGTTAAATGGACGAATATGGGTCCCAGTGTATGGAGGACTACGGGATGTTATCCTCCAGGAAGCCCACAGTTCTAAGTACTCCGTTCATCCTGGAGCTGATAAGATGTACCAGGATCTAAAGGCAAACTATTGGTGGATAGGCTTAAAGAAATCTATAGCTACCTATGTAGCCAAATGATTGACGTGCACTCAAGTCAAAGCTGAACATCAAAAGCCGTCAGGATTGCTACAACAACCTGAACTTCCCACCTGGAAGTGGGAAATGGTGACAATGGATTTTATCACCAAGTTGCCAAAGACAAAGAATGGAAATGATACTATTTGGGTGATAGTAGACAGACTGACTAAGTTAGCACATTTTCTACCCATCAAGGAGACTCATAGCTCCGACATGTTAGCCCAGTTGTACGTAGATAAGATTGTATCCATGCACGACGTACCAGTATCTATTATCTCGGACAGAGATACTAGATACAAATCTCATTTTTGGAAAAGTTTCCAACAATCTTTGGGCACGCGCTTAAATTTTAGTACGGCTTACCATCCTCAGACGGACGGGCAGAGTGAGCGTACCATCCAAACTTTAGAAGACATGCTTCGTGCATGTGTGATTGAGTTAGGTGGTAGTTGGGATAACCACCTGCATTGATTGGGTTCTCCTATAACAATAGCTACCATACAAGCATTCAGGCTGCGCCTTTTGAGGCATTATATGGTAGGAAATGTAGGACGCCTATTTGTTGGGCAGAAGTAGGAGAAGCTCAGTTATCAGGAACTGATATAGTCCTTGAAACGACGGATATGATTGTCCAGATTCGTGATCGCCTGAAAGCAGCCAGGGATAGGCAGAAAAGTTATGCTGATAAAAGGCGAAAACCTCTAAAGTTTGAGGTAGGTGATAGAGTTCTACTTAAAGTATCACCCTGGAAGGGAGTGATGCGATTTGGTAAGAAAGGTAAGTTAAGCCCAAGGTATATAGGTCCATTTGAAATCATTGAATGTGTCGGATCAGTGGCTTACAAGTTGAACTTACCTGAATAGCTCAGTGGTATTCACAATGCATTCCACATCTGCAATCTAAAGAAATGTCTAGCTGATGAATCGCTAGTCATACCACATACGGATGTGCATATAGATGAGAGTTTGAAATTTGTGGAAAAACCTTTGTCGATCGAGGATCGACAGGTTAAGAAGCTTCGAAGGAAGCATGTACCTATTGTAAAGGTCAAATGGGATGCCCACAGAGGTCCCGAGTATACATGGGAGGTAGAATCCACAATGAAGGAAAAGTACCCTCATTTATTTCAGTAAATCTCGAGGTAGAGATTTCTTTTAAGGGGGTGAGGATGTAACACCTCGTAAATTCATGTCCAATAATGTATCGACACGTGTCATGAGCTTTAAACGTGTGAAAGATTACTTATGAAGGACTAAAGTTGACAAACAAAGAAAGTATGTGAATATAAGGGTTCAAAGTGTCAACAATAGATAAATATACTTTACTGTAACCCTACACGATGTTTATACCCTTAAACGAATGAATCATGGATCATACGAAGCTAATTGTTGAAGAAAGTGAGAGATTACGAACTACAGGGGTTAAATGTGTCAACATGTTTAAAGTATACCTCTGAGCGACCTTTTCGCAAACCCGAAGCTTTGTAACGATTAATTAAGCTCACTAGAATAAGTGATAAAAATTTCACAAGGTTTCGATAAAGTATGAGAAAGTTATGACAATATTCGTATACGTGGGGTTAAAAGGGTCAACGTTGAAATTTATGACTTTTCGGGTAATCACAAAGTTAACCAAGGACTTAACAATGTTTGGTTATGTCATGGAGCCCTTAAAAGTCAAGTTAGAGGGCAAAAAATGCAAGAAATAAAGTTGAAACCACGCATACAAGGACCAGGGACCAAAAATGCAATTGCTGAAACTTGTTTGGCTGGTTCTGGGAACTCACACGGGCCGCGTAAGCCTAGGGGGGACCCTTACGCGGGCCGCCTGAACACCCCAGCGACAGAATTCACCTGGCAGCTGCCAGTTCAGGCTGTTAACCGACTTCAAACGCTTGTTTTACATACCAGGGGCTGCCCCAATGGTATTTCATGCATAGGGGGCACTTGTAAGCATCTCATATCACCTGTAGACCTCCTTGGCATGATCCTAGATGATCAAAATGGGTATATAAGGAGCTCCAATGTTGCAACTCTTGCGCACACTCACTTGGAAACTTTCACAAGCTTATTTCTGGAGCTCTCTGGTCAGCAACCAAGTTTTCTTAGGCTTCCTAATCGTGCATAGGACTCTTGTAAGTGTCCTTAACCTTTCTTAATTCAGTTTAGCCTAGTTAATTAGCTTAAAGTCAAACCTTCGTAATTAGAGTTTGACTTTGTGATAAATCATAATTTGTCCAGTCAATTTTTAAATTGAAAGTACCTATGAGTTGGTAATTATGTGGGCAATAAACCCTTAAAAGGGCACCCTCTGATTCCCACTCTAACTAGGTCAATTGTCGGGTCAAAGTTAATCTTAAAAAGTCAACAGAAAGCTTATTTTCAACTTAATGCATAATTAGCAATGTAGGAGCCATGCAACCTGTTTTATCATTAATATAACTTGATAATTAATGTAAGAACATGTCTAAACATGTTCAACCCGACAATTTTCAGTTTAGGCTCGGTTCGGAACCGAAAGTCGCATAATTTTACTTTTGCTTTGACTTTCAGTTCTGACCCATTGTACCATGTTTTAGAAATGCCTTAGAGCCTTAATAGGACCAGGTTACATGTTAGTATAACCCTCTGTGATTATACTGTCACACCCTGGCTTTGCGGAAGCGTGGGTATATTTGGTGTGACTTCTTAATACCATAGCAACAATCATAACAATGCTATATGATAAAAACATGAGATATTCGTTCATTAATAAAGTTTAGAAAAATCCCATTTTCCACAATCACAAAATAAGTTTACAAACCTTAACTTGATTTATTTGAGTTCATAAAGACTTAGCAAAAGGCTTTAAACCATACTAGGTTTAGAGATATGTAACCCGTCCAGGAAAAGGTTACACCTTCTAAACCCTGGATGACTTCTTTATTCAAACGCAGCTTGAAAATACGTGCATACCGTGCCAGATCCGTTAGTTTCCTGGAATACATGTAGTTTGAAAAATCAACATAAAGTTGAGCGAGTTCATGTGTAAGTGAGTCTGTATAACTCGTTAGAATATGTATGTACAAAAGTATGTTCTTGGTATGTAGCAGTAAGGAAAAAGAGATCGATTAATGTGTAGCTAATACATTAATATGTGACATGGCCTAGGAAGCACTCAAACCTGTAACGCGGATTTCGTACCGGTCCTTCCGGCGAAACGACATAGTCACCACATGCAGCCACACGCTGGCCCATGTGTGGGGCTCGCAACACCCGATAGATCTATCACTCATGCCTCTCGGTCCTTATACAAGGATTAATGGTCTTACGATAATAGCCTATCCATTCACGTTATCTAGCAGTAAGTTCCTTAGCTAATCATACCGTGTATAAAATGTTTGTAGTAAATGTAACATGTATTTCACCCCCGAAGTGTAAAAAATGAAAACAGTTAAGAGAAAAAGGGGGACATGAACTCACTGAAGTGCGTCTCGAAATAGCAATCTCCCAGTCAACCTGCTGCGTAACGACCTACACGTACTAACTTCTATTAGACGGACGGTCGTGCCTTAGCTTAAGGTTAAATGTCTTTGGGAAATAGTTAGACAACTATTTCGTGTTTACACTTCTTAATTATTTAATAATTGTATTCCTTCCCAAGGATGGGGGTTTCGATACATGTGCGTTTTTATATCCTCGAAATATATTATTAAGTCTCACTTAAAATATATTTTAATTTGTTTGTCTAAAAATATTCTATCTCCAAAATATACATATTTTTCCCAAAAATATTATATTTTATTCCATACAATTTTCCAAAATAATACTTTTATCAAAATATGCTTTCGAGAGTATTTTTCCGAAAATACATAAGTTACGTTGTAAAGTTCGGGTGGTAATAATAATACCGGTGTAACTTCAATATTTATTGTGAAGGCGTTAATATTATTTTGGAGTCGTGCTTTCACAATGTATTCCAGTTATATTATTTTTACCCTAAAAATAATATATAGTTTGCAAAATAATCCATAAAATCACACAAGTGTTTTACTATGAAATATATATTCTAAATATATATTTAGTAAGTTTTACTTACGAAAATCCACCTCCGAATACTTGGTTATTTTATAACAAAAATCATGGCGAAGTTTGTTTGGAAAACAAGTCAAAAATATAATCATAACACTTGTCACAAAAATATTCTAAGTGTTATTTTCTGGAAAAATTTCACCAGAGTTTCCTCTGTAACTGGAGGTGGCCACGCTTACTAGCGTATCATTTTCTTTTAAATTTCAATCAACCAATTTCCAATCATCAAAATACCATATCCAAATATCAAATTATTCAAAATAAACATAAATCGCAAACACATGAACTTGCAAGTTGTGTAAAATCATGTAGTAACTTTTCAACACATTTAGTGGATCTTTCCATCTCTAAAAATAAAATCATTTTCTTGAAAATCTTATTTTTAAAGAAAATGCAAGTTTACATCTTCTTGGTCAAAATTACAAAAATATTTCTTTGTTAAATCCTTTCGTTACACAAGTGTCTACACACTTTTTGGTTCACAAAAATGTCTTTATTTCAAGAAAGATCTGGCTTTTAAAATATGATTTCATCATACACTTGGTTCTTCAAAAATACCACTTGTAGATCCTTAGATCTACTAGTTTAGAATTCCATTTCATAAGAAAAATCGTTTTTACACAAGTTCATGTTTGTGAGTGAAAGGGTTCGTCATCTAGTTATTTTTACACTAAACATAGTGCTAGTTCATGTTCCATGAACATGACCTAGCGTGGTTAGATGACGATCCGTTCTCCTACTAGCATCCAACAATAATAAATAACCGTAACAAAACAAGTTCCATAAGTTTTACACTAATATTTACTCATTAACCACCATATTCATCATTCTAAAAAGACTTTAAACTTTGATCTCTAGTGTTCATAATTTTTACCCGTTAAATCTCTTATTACCCACTTTAAACATGAACAAGAGAGTGATTAGAAGCACTTACAACTAGCACAAGGCTAGGGAAGAATCTAGGCGAAAACAAGGTGGATAATAGCGACGTAGAGAGGTCCTTGTGATTCCGTAAGCACCGGGTCTCCTCGTATGAGCTCTAACACACTTGAGTGTATGTGGTTTAGCAAAATGGAAATTTGAAAGTGGGTGGATGGTTGTGTGAGCTCTCGGCCGAGAATATCAAGAAGGGAAATAAAGTAAAAAAAAAATTGTTATGTGTTGGTGTAAATGTAAGTGTGGTCTCTTGGTATAATTTTATAATCATCCAACCTTATTAACCACAAGATAATGTGTCACTTAGATATGAAGCAAGTGGGATTAAAATAATCAAAAGTTGTGGAGGTGGTTCCCTAAGGGAACCTTTCGGTTATGGGGGGGTGGGTTAATGGTCCATTTCCAACTAATTGTTAAGTTATATTTAGTTAGTTAGTTTGGAAATAAAATTAGTTATTATGTGTGTTGTAATATATAACGGGTGTTAGGGTATTCGGGGACCCTAACTGGCTCAGAAAAGGAAAAACAATGTCATGACAATATTTTTATGCTCCGGGTAAAGTCCGGTTGTTCAGTTGGATATTGATCCGTTAAAGTGCTAAATAAGCATTTAAAGTGTCGTTAATATTATTTTTAGTGACACAATGAATTCCCGACACTTTGGAAAGTGTCTAGTATTATTTTCCCATGTTTTTGCACTTTGCTAGTTAGCTAAAAAGCTGAATTTTTGTTTAAAAGTGCAGGATTTTGTAATTAGAACATGTTTTAGGCACATCCGGTCACTATAATTATTACCTAGTGTCCCAGTTCTACAAACCTCAATTCCCTACACTCCCTATTAGTGTAGTAATTTATTCCCGGCTCATACTGGCCTCAGAGACAGTGCCTGTCTGATGCTGGCTATGTCAGCATGTTTACTGGGTTATCCGTTCTTTGTGCTACTGTGCTTTTGTGCATCAAGTTTGTCACTATAGTTCTGTGTAAATAATGGAGTGACGGCAATAAAGTATGATGCATGTACGTGTATGTATCAGAATTCAAGTAGCAGTTTAATCACAACTGTAAGCAAGCACAGTAATTAAGTATTAATTAAATATTAATTAATTCGTATGGATACCTGGTTTGGTGAGGGTTGTCACATTCTTCCCCCGTTAAAGAAATTTCATCCTCGAAATTTGTACTACCTTACTCCTTATGGTTAAGTCACACACGTATGTATATGAATAATATCGAAGTAGATAATCATCAAATCGAAACAAACATTACTCACATTAGGTGAGTCCAGGAATATATAACAACCCGAATCCTAGGGTTGAAAGGTGTGTGCTGCTAGCATTGGGTGTCAAAGGTACAAGACGCATTTGACGTATAGTCTAGTGTAATCCAGCTAGGTGGGGTTCCACAAAAGTGGAGTTTTAACTAATAAGATTTTTAAACGATTGGTTGCAATATGCAAACGAGTTTTCACAAAACATAGCACCCGCTATATGAACTCAAAAGCAGCAACTCAACGTAATAGTAAAATGATCTGTCAACTCCTGAATAAATGTCTGGTAAGGTTTAGTGTGTTGAAATTTTTGAATGATGAAGATACACCGAATGGAATACAAGCGAATCCGGTGTATCATTGTCTTGATTCGTAGTTGCATCAGAAATGTTTAAATGATAAATCAAACAAAAGTTTGCGTGGTCTCGTATACAACGGTTACCATGATTAGCACAACCTACAAGTTTATGATGACACCACAAGGTGTCGTAATGGCATTACCCGATAATAGTGGTGACTGAACAAGTTCACCGCGTTTGAAATCAAATGAAAGTGTACTGAGGCAATCTGAAGATTTGATTTATACCATGTTATAGAGTTCCCAATTAAATACGGAACATCAAAGGACCAGTGTTTCCAATCAAAGATGAAAAGTAATAAGTATCGCAAGGCATTTGATTGACAACGAAAGAATCGTTAGGAGGTACATGGTGCTTATGAATTGAATATATGTACCATTGCCTTAACACACAATTGTGTTAAGACCGCTTTGATCGTGAAGATCCAAAATGGATTGTTAGCAACTAAATAGGGAATTAATTCCGTGTACGAAGTGAGTAACCAAATTAGCGCAAGCTTCAATTTTGTGAAAATATCACCCCAAGGTATCGAAACAAATCAAATGTTTTAGTGGAGTCGTAGACCAACCAAATCTACTACGACTAGAAATGAAAGAATCTCTGCAAAAATAGTTGAATATGATGCTCCCAATACATCATATAGCGTTTCAAGTTAAACCTGTGAACTGGATAAGTTCAAGCAATTGAACTTGGTTTCAACGTAACCCGACGATATATGTATCAACAAGGAATTCTCGGCATGGTAGCAAAATAAACCATGAATGTAACTTGAAAGAAAGCGGTTTCAAGAAAGTGTGTTGGCTTGGTAACAAAAGAGCCAACAATAACAATAATGTAGGTTACTCGAATCAGGAATCAGTAATTAGGTTTAGCAAAATAATATGTAAATTCCAATGAAGTGCTTGTTCAAAACGAAATCACATGTGTAGCAAATGATGCATGTATGTCAGGTAAGTTTCCAAGAAAAGGAACAATGAGTATTTGCTAAAGTGAAGAAATGACCAGCTATCGAAGCAAATGTGTGTTCGCTCTCAGCGAGAAAATTATTGTGATGCAACTACCATTAAGGGGAGTAGAGATGCAAACGTCTACTCGTTAGAAGTAAAAGAAATTCAAGTACTTCCGGTTTGGTCAACAGAACTGGCATATGAGCCAGGTTAATGATGGTTGATTGAGTTGACATATATGGTTCCTAAATAAAAACCCTTACGAGTTTGGACCTGGGTTCACAAAGGTCCTAAATATATGTTTTCTAAATCCTCCAGATTTCGTATCCCGTGTAGACTGGTTTGTGCATTGTGTAGGAAGCATTATTTTTGTGTATGTCTAAGAACAAGTCGTTGTCCCACAATTTTTCCTCGGTATACCTTCTTACTGAATTTACCGCCAATGACACTCGATCATCGATCCGTCGTGTAGTGGTAGTCGGACCCTTACAGTTAGTCAAATATGTAATTTGTCAATCCTTAGCAAGAGCCACTGACCCTGGTTGGCTAGCTCGTCCGACTTCCGATCATTTGAAAGTCATCGTCCTTTTTCTTGATGAGCGGAACTGAGGTTACCCAAAAGGGAATTTTGGTCTGTTATCTTCCTTCTCTATTTACTACTGAAACTACACTGACAATCCTTGCATCTCCGAAAATGTAAGTCGCTATGGTGCATCGACTACAGGTGTGGTGCCTGGAATTAAATCGATGCGAGATTCGACTAATCGTTGAGGAGATGATTCTGGCAAGTCCTCGAGAAAGGCTTCAGGATATTCTCTGATCACGGGGGTATCTTCGAGTTTTAGTTCTTCGGATCCTCCTGTCCCTGACATGAGACAAGAAAACAACACATCCTTTCCGTGACAACTTTCGTGCCTTAAGCAATTCGCGATCTGCGGTGGCGTATCATGCTTCATGAGTCACGATCGTTCCTTCATTCGTCATTGGGGTGCGGATATCAACCTCCGCTCGACCGTTTGGCAACTAATCAACCCCAATTACTTCGCCGAAGCTTCCCAGCTCAACTGGCAGTAGATCTATTGTAGACTCGTGACCTACTAGTTCAATTACACATCCTCAGACAACTTCATTCGCTTCTACTAGCTTTCCCTTAGCCAGTTTGATTGAGTACGGAATATCTAACTTACTAGTAGTTAACCCGAATATATTCTTAAATTCTAATGATACAAAGCTATAGCCGGTACTGGTATCAAATAACATGGATGCAAAATTTCTGTTTGATATAGAACGTACCAGTAATCATGTCTGGATCCTGGCATGCTTCAGAAGCTTCGATGTTGGATGTCCCTTCATGGTCTTTATTAATCTTCCTTGGGAAATTTTTCCTAAAGTGCCCCACGATCCCGCATCGGTAGCAGCCTGGGAATTTATTAGTATTTCCACTTTGGTTGTTGTCATTGTCACCTCCTTGTTCGGAACTCTTCGCCCCACAGGCATCCTCGTTGTGTCCTCTCTTCCCACACCTACCGCACTTAGGCTTCCAACACCCACATTCGTGGTGATACTTGCATCCACCATGTTTAGGCTTAGTTCCTAAGTAAATCTTAACGTCGGCTTGTTTGTTGTTAGGACAATCTTTCTTGAAATGCCCTTTGTCCCCACAGTCAAAACAACCTCGAACAGTTCTTTGTTCATCATTATCCGTTCGGGTATCTTCGGTGAGCTTCCTTTTGTTCTTTCCGGACAACTCAACCTGAGTCTCCTTCTTCTTGGTAGGGTTAGCAAGTTTTTCTAGTCTACGTGCTTCCGTAGCGAGTGCCAAACCCATCTTACTTGCAGCATTAGTTGTTGGGGGTGTTGATGTTGTCATCAAGCTCAAGACTTGAGGCGCCAGTTCCCAAATGAATTTCCCCACTTCCTTCAATTCTGGTTTCACCAGGTACGGAACAACTCATGACAAATTATGAAGTCTTTGCACGTACTCCAACACCTTTGGACCTTCTATCATCAGTCTCCAGAATTCACCTTCCCACTTCTGGGTTTCCGTTTGGGAGCAGTACTTCTTATGCATCATTCCTTTTAGTTCGCCCCATGTTAACGCATATGCTGCAGTCGCGCCCATTATTCGAATCTGAAGGTTCCACCATAATCGAGCTTCATCTGCAAATAATTCGGAAACGTATGGGACTTGTTGTTCTGGCGTACATCCGCTCAATTTAAAGATGGAATCCACTCTTTCGATCCATTTCACAAAGGCTATGGCACCTCTAGTGTCGTCGAACTTTGGAGGCTCGTATTTGAGGAAGTGCTAGTAGGTACAGCCATGACTTTCTGAGGTGCCCCTGTTAGATTCGGAGCGCAGGGCCTTGTGTCGTGCTATGGCTGCAGCAATGATTCCTTGAAGTTCCGCCTCGTTGGTGGGCATGCGTACATCCCGTCTTGGAGGCATCTTCTAAATGATGATCGTATGGGTCAGGTCATAGTAAGTAAATAACACACGTACGTAATACCATTCATTGAGCACATAACATCTCATGTTATAAACTAACCAAGCACATAACATCTCATGTTATAAATTAATCAAGCACATAACATCTCATGTTATAAATTAATCAAGCACATAACATCTCATGTTATAAATTAATCAAGCACATAACATCTCATGTTATAAGTTAATCAAGCACATAACATCTCATGTTATAAATTAATCAAGCACATAACATCACAAGTGACTAAGGGCCACATTTCCCTTGCCTGAACTAGCTAGTCCTATACAACAACCAAAGGCTAACTATAAAAAATCATGACGCCAAAATGCGGTCTCCAAACTGCTGTATAGTCGGCACAATTTGCTATCTTTTGCTCAGAAGTCCATAAACGAGCGGCAGAGTCGGGGGACAGTGGACGTGAAAGGTGCGGTGCTGCAAACGATGCCTGACAATGACAAGATGGACGTGGTGCACTCCCCAAAACCCGCATATGACGCGTCAATGCGTCCTGTTTTATCATCAAAGAAATGAGGGTGTCCTTCGTAGAGTGCCCAACATGGTAAGGGTGATATGGATCAGATAGTGGCCTTCGAAAAGTTTTCACATTCTCGGCTCATCATTAGCGTCTTTGTCCAATTGTGATGCAATCCGCATAGTCCAGAAATCAACCATACTGGTGACTGAGGTGGAGGAGGAAAGAGTGACTGCTAACATGCGTGAGTCCCTCCTCGAGCTTGTATATACGTCGGAGTAATTATCTGCTCTGTCGCTCGATAGTAAAGAAATAAGTATCAGAATCCTGGGAACGGTGTAATAGCAACGGTCGAGAGCGCAAAAGGAACCTTGATGTATGTGGCGAACCAAAGTATGCTGACAATAGACAGGGTGGAGGACGTGGTGTCTTACATAAACTTTTCTGACAAAATGCTGTCTTGTGATGTAGTCACTTAAATCATGCTTTTGGTTATGTAATGTTTTGCATCTGAAGTTGCCAATTGTGGTGTCAGCTCAAGCTCCAACATTCTACGACTCATATCCTTAAACTGTAGTTGACGTTACAGGAGCAACTCATCTCGCATGTGGCCTTCATGATGTAAGGGTCTAACTTCAGCACAGTGTGCCATAGGTATCATCGATATGACCCGTCCGGCGTTGTAGAGGTGAATGTAGCAAATGGTGCGACCTGTGCAGTTGGGAGTACGTCGTTGTAGCAGATGAATCGTTATGCGGGTGCTGACCTGAAGTACCTCCCCGGGGTGCGGTTATATTCTTAAAGGAAGCTATAGGCACCCTGGCGCAATGGATGTTGGTTGCCATAAGGGAAAGGAGCAATGTCAGCGGTCGTGGGTGTAAAAACAAACATTTCAATCAGTAAGGAAATTGTCAGGTGCTGGTACTGAGTTAGATAATAGGGGTGCAATGTCTGGCAGACCAAAAGAAACAGGATCGTGATCACGTAAAGGTGTAGGTTCAGCAGGCGCAACATCAAGCTGACCCAAAAGGTGCAGAAGCTAGCTCAAGAGTAGGCTCTGGGTCGTGTAATGGTATGGTGTCTCGAGCAGGTGATAGAGCAGCAGCCATGTCATCGTCGTCTTGTGTCAGTAGTAGAAAGCTGTAATCCAGCTGTTTGTAAGGTTGCAGGTATCACAGACTCAAAGGAGTCTAAATGCATGCTAGAATCAGAGGATGGCTTGTTAACAGGGGTCTTAAGAAGTGAAGTTAGTAACAGTGTCCTCGTCAAATTTTCTATCGTCATGGGCGTCGGCAGGAGGACCATCGATAAGCATGCCAACGTAGTCATATATTGTTTGTCGAGTAACCATCCTTCGGAAGGGATGTCCACAAGAGGCGCATTGTCTAGGATCGGGTCCATAGTATGCTCACCAACCGGATGACCAGTGATGAAGTGGTCATGGACCGAAACAAGAGCGACAGAAGGGTTCTTGTCAGTGAAGCCATCAGCAAGGGCAATGTATTACCAGAGCTTGGTAGCGCGGACTGTTGGAAGTCGTCCTCGTCCTTGGTTGGCATGTCAGGATCACTCTCAGTGTCTGCCGTAAATGCCTCTGGCGCAGATGTAGTCTCATCGTCTGTGGCGGCGGCTGTAGGGTTATCAATGTCTGATAACTCGCCTTCTAAGTAGTGCGACGTGTGTGCCGGTTCATAATAGTCATGGTACGTATACCCATAGTAGTTATTAACAATTAGTGTATGAAAACATTCACCACATGTGCACGTATATCAATAATCATCAATTAAGCAGTAACAATGTAAGCACGTAATCATCCTAGTCTTTCCCAGACTATCCTCTCAGCCTCTCAGACTGAACTTCCTAGCCTCTCAGACTAAAATTTCCCAATCTCTCAGATTGAATTCTCAATCTCTCAGACTAAAATCTCCCAGTCTCTCAGACTAATCTCCCGGTCTCCCCGACCTAATTTCTCCTGGTCTCCCGACCTAATTTCTCCCCAGTCTCCCCGACTGGACTCCCTTAGTCTCCCCGACTGAGCTATAAATTTAAATTTGGGAATGTGTATTTGTGCCTTTTTGTTTGTAAAAAAAAAAGTTTGTTCCCTGGATCTGGACGTATAGTGTATGCAATGTAAGAGTGTTTGAAAACATTTTCGTGAGAGCCCTGATGATCATAGTCTAGACTCGAGAAAGAATCCTAGTTCGCTATGATCGAGGCTCTGATACCAAGCTGTCACACCCTGGCTTTGCGGAAGCGTGGGTATATTTGGTGTGACTTCTTAATACCATAGCAACAATCATAACAATGCTATATGACAAAAACATGAGATATTCGTTCATTAATAGAGTTTAGAAAAATCCCATTTTCCACAATCACAAAATAAGTTTACAAACCTTAACTTGATTTAATTGAGTTCATAAAGACTTAGCAAAAGGCTTTAAACCATACTAGGTTTAGAGATATGTAACCCGTCCAGGAAGAGGTTACACCTTCTAAACCCTGGATGACTTCTTTATTCAAACGCAGCTTGAAAATACGTGCATACCGTGCCAGATCCGTTAGTTTCCTGAAATACATGTAGTTTGAAAAATCAACATAAAGTTGAGCGAGTTCATGTGTAAGTGAGTCTGTATAACTCGTTAGAATATGTCTGTACAAAAGTATGTTCTTGGTATGTAGCAGTAAGGAAAAAGAGATCGATTAATGTGTAGCTAATACATTAATATGTGACATGGCCTAGGAAGCACTCAAACCTGTAACGCGGATTTCGTACCGGTCCTTCCGGCGGAACGACATAGTTGCAGCCACACGCTGGCCCATGTGTGGGGCTCGCAACACCCGATAGATCTATCACGCATGCCTCTCGGTCCTTATACAAGGATTAATGGTCTTACGATAATAGCCTATCCATTCACGTGATCTAGCAGTAAGTTCCTATCCATTCACGTGATCTAGCAGTAATTTTCCAAAATAATACTTTTATCAAAATATGCTTTCGAGAGTATTTTTCCGAAAATACATAAGTTACGTTGTAAAGTTCGGGTGGTAATAATAATACCGGTGTAACTTAAATATTTATTGTGAAGGCGTTAATATTATTTTGGAGTCGTGCTTTCACAATGTATTCCAGTTATATTATTTTTACCCTAAAAATAATATATAGTTTGCAAAATAATCCATAAAATCACACAAGTGTTTTACTATGAAATATATATTCTAAATATATATTTAGTAAGTTTTACTTACGAAAATCCACATCCGAATACTTGGTTATTTTATAACAAAAATCATGGCGAAGTTTGTTTGGAAAACAAGTCAAAAATATAATCATAACACTTGTCACAAAAATATTCTAAGTGTTATTTTCTGGAAAAATTTCGCCAGAGTTTCCTCTGTAACTGGAGGTAGCCACGCTTACTAGCGTATCATTTTCTTTTAAATTTCAATCAACCAATTTCCAATCATCAAAATACCATATCCAAATATCAAATTATTCAAAATAAACATGAATCGCAAACACATGAACTTGCAAGTTGTGTAAAATCATGTAGTAACTTTTTAACACATTTAGTGGATCTTTCCATCTCTAAAAATAAAATCATTTTCTTGAAAATCTTATTTTTAAAGAAAATGTAAGTTTACATCTTCTTGGTCAAAATTACAAAAATATTTCTTTGTTAAATTCTTTCGTTACACAAGTGTCTACACACTTTTTGGTTCACAAAAATGTCTTTATTTCAAGAAAGATCCGGATTTTAAAATATGATTTCATCATGCACTTGGTTCTTCAAAAATACCACTTGTAGATCCTTAGATCTACTAGTTTAGAATTCCATTTCATAAGAAAAATCGTTTTTTCACAAGTTCATGTTTGTGAGTGAAAGGGTTCGTCATCTAGTTATTTTTACACTAAACATAGTGCTAGTTCATGTTCCATGAACATGACCTAGCGTGGTTAGATGACGATCCGTTCCCCTACTAGCATCCAACAATAATAAATAACCATAACAAAACAAGTTCCATAAGTTTTACACTAATATTTACTCATTAACCACCATATTCATCATTCTAAAAAGACTTTAAACTTTGATCTCTAGTGTTCATAATTTTTACCCGTTAAATCTCTTATTACCCACTTTAAACATGAACAAGAGAGTGATTAGAAGCACTTACAACTAGCACAAGGCTAGGGAAGAATCTAGGCGAAAACAAGGTGGATAATAGCGACGTAGAGAGGTCCTTGTGATTCCGTAAGCACCGGGTCTCCTCGTATGAGCTCTAACACACTTGAGTGTATGTGGTTTAGCAAAATGGAAATTTGAAAGTGGGTGGATGGTTGTGTGAGCTCTCGGCCGAGAATATCAAGAGGGGAAAGAAAGTAAAAAAAAATTTTGTTATGTGTTGGTGTAAATGTAAGTGTGGTCTCATGGTGTAATTTTATAATCATCCAACCTTATTAACCACAAGATAATGTGTCACTTAGATATGGGATTAAAATAATCAAAAGTTATGGAGGTGGTTCCCTAAGGGAACCGTTCGGTTATGGGGGGGGGGGGGTGGGTTAATGGTCCAATTCCAACTAATGGTTAAGTTATATTTAGTTAGTTAGTTAGGAAATAAAATTAGTTATTATGTGTGTTGTAATATATAACGGGTGTTAGGGTATTCGGGGACCCTAACTGGCTCAGAAAAGGAAAAACAATGTCATGACAATATTTTTATGCTCCGGGTAAAGTCCGGTTGTTCGGTTGGATATTGATCCGTTAAAGTGCTAAATAAGCATTTAAAGTGTCGTTAATATTATTTTTAGTAACACAATGAATTCCCGACACTTTGGAAAGTCTCTAGTATTATTTTCCCATGTTTTTGCACTTTACTAGTTAGCTAAAAAACTGAATTTTTGTATAAAAGTGCAGGATTTTGTAATTAGAACATGTTTCAGGCACATCCGGTCACTATAATTATTACCTAGTGTCGCACTTCTACAAACCTCAATTCCCTACACTCCCTATTAGTGTAGTAATTTATTCCCGGCTCATACTGGCTTCAGAGACAGTGCCTGTCTGATGATGGCTATGTCAGCATGTTTACTGGGTTATTCGTTCTTTGTGCTACTGTGCTTTTGTGCATCAAGTTTGTCACTATAGTTCTGTGTAAATAATGGAGTGACGGCAATAAAGTATGATGCATGTACGTGTATGTATCAGAATTCAAGTAGCAATTTAATCACAACTGTAAGCAAGCACAGTAATTAATTATTAATTAAATATTAATTAATTCGTACGGATACCTGGTTTGGTGAGGGTTGTCACATATACAACTTGGTTCATTAGTTATCCGATTCATATGCATGTTTCCATTAAATGCTTAAATGTTGACTATTATGCCCATATGACCTTAAAACGTGATTTTTGAGAAAGTAAAAGAGTATAAACCTTCGTTACTGATTTATAGACTTGTCCCTAAAATTTGACATCAGTTTGAGGTCTAGATTAGGAGTTATGCTCATTAGCGTAATTAGAAAGCATTTTATTAATTAAACGGCGTAATTAGCATATAGCCTATCTAAACCCAATTTTTAATACCAAACTTTTTACCTACTGATATAAAATAATATTTTGGAATTTTTGAAGATTTTTATTTAATTTTAGGCTTAGCATAACATAGAGTTCTAAGCTTAATTCGGTAAATGCCAGTTTTGCCCTTTTGGCCTATAAAATGAGTTTTACAAATCTTTTTGACCCCAAACCTTTTTCTACTGATCTAATATGATAAATAAATTATTTTTAGCCTTCTGGAATAATAAAAATATCAGCTTTTCTTATAAAACCCGGAAATCGCTTAAAATCGCCTTTTTACGCGTTTTAAGCGCATAGTATGTATTAAAACCATTTTAAATATATAGGACTTGATACCTACTGATATTTAAGTAAATTATTATACTTTAGCAGTAAGCAAAAGTTTTAAACCCAGATTTCCCGTTTTGACCTTTTAGACTTAAGTGAAATTACCAAAATGCCCCTACGGTGCATAGTTTAGTTATAAATGGTAAATTTCACATATATACAATACCCTACTGTTATGACTTATAAAATTAAGTATATTTACTGATTATATCAAACTTAAAACTCAGAATCATATTAAGTCTCTTTTATAACCTTTTAAATGACCAAAATACCCCTACGGGGCATAAATTGAGTTTAAATCCATTTTGGGCATAATAGAACATATCTTACTGATGTCACAACATATTTAAGGCATATTAACTTAGAAAACTGTAACACCCATCTCATTTTATAAGAATTTAATATAAAATACACGTGTATAAAACCAAAATACTTCATTAATAATTTATACCAAACGTAAGTTTGCATATTGCTAGTATTCTAGTTAACTACTAACTAGTTCAAACATCCCAAAAACGAATAGTAAAGTGTCTACATTATAAACATTGTCTACAACAAGGTTAATTATACGCGGAAGCTTCAAAAGGTTGTGTTCGGTTCTTGAAAACGTGCTTGATCGCCATCCGGATTAAGCCCAACAATCACCTGAGGTCAAAACCACATCAAATGTTAGTTTTGATAAAGTTAGAATGGGTATAAACAAGTCCCATGGGTCAAAACAACAAAAATTAAAAATTTTCCGGAATTAGGGGGCTTCGTGCTACGCCTAGGGGCGTCGCGCTACGCCTAGCCCCCTTTTTCACAGAATGTTGCTTAAACTGTTGCTGCACATAACCAGCCCAATCTTTTATCAAATCCCAACTTAAAATTGCCATAACTTATGATCCGTAAGTCCGTTTTTAGTGATTTTTTTCCTACACGTCCGTAATTAAATTACCGACGTGCCTACCATAATTATTATACCTAAAATTTGCTTTACAGACTGAATCACTAAATCTCTATTTAAATATTCGACCCACTATATTTACGCAAATTTTACTACCATTACAATAGTAAGTCGTAAGGCGCTTTTACCCAACACCCGGGGCTTAACATCACCGGCATTTCATTACCAATCTCATGGCTTCATGCTCTTGTGATTGTCACGCCAAATGCTAACTATTAAACACCAACACAACTAATTACACAATTATTCGACCCGCTTGGCTCATCTATGGAATCCTCCATTATAATGACTACCAAACGATTTCTAAACGATTCTTAACCTATTAAATTCAAGTAGTGAACATCGTCACTTCAATCAACACCACATTTATTCTAAACACAACCATACATGTTCTTATATCAAATTTACTTAATGTAACGGATCAAGTTACATACCTTCATAATTCGTCGACATTGCTTTCTAACCATAATTACCCATTCTCGGGCTTGTCGACCTTAGCGTATCCCTTCTAATCCACGGTTTCTGCTTTTATAACTCAATTTAACGAGTGACGTTCGAGTCACTCCAAACACTACCATTTCGACCATTATTTTAACACATTCTTCATCTAGTGAATTACATCACTTTACTTACATCCCATTATGACTAATTTAGCGATATTATCAATAAACATATCTAACCAACTATTTATTTTGACCCGCTTGGTTTGTCGAGTGAATTCCATCACTTCTTAGACTTACCAAAGGGTTTCAATTTCACTATTTCGACATCATACCTATTTCAACTATTTCTTTTGACCCGTTTGGTTAGTCGAGTGAATTCCATCACTTCTTAGACTCACCAAATGCAACTATTTTCGCTATAACAACATTAGACATATTTACGACTATGCTTATCTACATAAATGTAACGAGACGACAAGTCGCGTACCTTCAAAGATTATCTATCAAGCGCGCGCGTCCGCTCCTATTGGCCGCTTGAAGATTCAATTTCCTTGCCTATAGATTTCAACCAACGACATGTTTAGAACTCATTTCATTTCATATTACGCGTAATTTGCCACATTATTCAATTACACGTTTCTTTCAATAATTCAACATATTAGTGTTCGTTTAGACATTCTAACAAACACCTTGTGGGCATAATTTTGTAAAATCAACTATCAAGTTTCACAACTAGTTATTTGCCAAGTTTCAACATCATTCTCAAGGCTTTATGTCTAGTATGCACAACAACACCTAGACTTATTTCATAGAACTCAAGTAACACCCAATTTATGATCAAAATTTTAGGGTTCTTCATCATTCTACTAAAACCCATTTAACACCTAAGTGGGTGATTATGAGTTTCATCATTATGAACAACAATCCATCAAATTATTGACTAGGGTTCGTTCCTAAACATGGATTCATGCTAGTTTCACCCATGCATCAATCATTCAAGCTAAATTTTTCGATTTCATAAGTTCATCAAGAATTCAAGATGTAACCAAAACACAAAATTCGACATACCTTGTGATCCCTTCACTGAGGTGATCATGTATTCATGCTTGGATTTCAATTTGGGACTGATTTGGCCCTTCAATTTGTCAATTTTTGAGCTTGCTAGGGTTTATGTGAGGAGCCCCTGGCTTCTCTGGATCATTCGACCAGAACACACACTTAAAGTGTGTGTTTTGGTGTCTAGTATTTTATTTTAAACAAATTTGTTTCAAGTTTGCTATAATTGGTCCCTATACATTATCCCAAGTTACATAAAGTGTATTATTTAACCAATTGTCCTTATTATTACAAGACAACTAACTAACTAGGTTATACATTCCTAGTTAGTTTATTTCATTTATCACTAATAACAAATTTTAAATATAAAAATTTGTATTTTCGGGGTGTTACAAGTCTACCCCCCTTAAAAAGGTTTCGTCCTCGAAACCTTCTCTAAATAGTTCTTTGGTTTGGACCAAACCAACTTAGTCTTGTTTTTAAGGCACGCTTCCTTTTTGTCAAAGGTTATTCTTTACCTCGACGTATGCGTCTTTCACATGTAAGTCTTCGCAGACTGTAACTTGTATCTTGTATTTCTTATTTTGTCACCTATTTGACCCCATTGACAGTTGACCATCCCCATAGTATGAGTTCGTTAACATGCTTGCCCATACTAATCTTATATTGACAAGTGTTTTGTATAAATCATGTTACTATTTTGACTTTGGATGGCCTTATCGGCTAGATTGGGTAGTCGTCGTCATCTCATGTCTTGTTAATTTGAGTCTACTCTTTGCCATATTCGAACCTACGTGAGTTTTATGATCTCATATCCCGTAACTCGCGTTACAACATGATTATATTCCATATCACTTTTTATGACCACGATTGCATCGCATCACGTCATGTTTAAGTTTTCATGACTTTTCATTATTAAAATCTTCTTTCTAGCATATCGTCTTACACCCTTCGGTGTTAAGACCTACTTCCTTCACTAACGACTATTTTCAAATGTGTCTAGTAGCATTCATATTTGTTAAACGTTGTTTCTTACTAAACTAAATTTTAGTTCAACGTTTATCTCCTTAACTTATATCAATTACTCATATCAGAGTAATTTACTTCCAAAGATTTATTCTTTTTCATTATTATATTAGGATGGGGAGTTATAGCTCGTTTCCTTACTTAACCCTCATGACCCGTAGGTTCTTTCACTTAGCCTCGCAGGCTATTTCTTTGATTTTTTTTTCAAGATGAGGCCCTAACAGTTCGTTTCTTTCTATTTGTGACTCGAAAATCTTTCTGGTCCCGTAGACCTCAACATTTGCGTGTAATCCCGAAGGTTACGATGATCCTGTAGATTTAACTTTTACACGTGTCATTATTAAAATGTATGTCTACTTATATAGCGTCAAAGCACCTCTTGTTATGTTTGGAATTATTTATTTTCACTCTTGAATTCTATTAACCTTGACCGTAGTCTAAGGCTTCATTCGTTTTCGTTTGAACTATTCTTCCAACTCTATGACTTCTTACGTCATTACGTGCCGGTCTGTTCTCCGCTTACCGTTATCTGGTATTCACTTATGTTTCTTTACAACCCGTTTACCCGGGTCCAGTTTCACTGGTTTACGTTTTCCTTTTATATTTTTCTCACGACTCATCACATAAGTTTATTAATATTGTGCGCTCCCATTAATGGTTTGCGCTTACTTGTACTATCAAGCGTTATACTTTATTCGGCCCGATCAACATTGAAATAGTTGAACATAACTTTCAAAATTTCTGTTTTGTGAAATTTTATCGTCTTCTAGTCATAACTCTTAATTCGAGTCTTTTGACTTTTAATCCGCGTTCACATCTCTTGGTTTACGCATATATATATGGAATCATACCCGTCCATCGGCATTTTACCGACGTCATTATCAAAGCAACCATTTCAACATGCAATTAGACTTTATTTAAATTTATTGGGTCGTATTAGCGAAATCCATCGCCTTTATTCAATCACGTGCTTTATTCATTTATTCGTCTTGTTTGACTTGCTCGGGTGAATTTCATCACTTATGACAATCAAATTTTATCCCTATGTCTTAACATTCTCATTTGTTAGTTTATATTTTCGCTTACTTCAATTCTTATCCCTTCCCTTGGGCTCGTTTTCTTAATATAATTTTAGAACATGTACTTGCGATACTCACCCCAAGTTGGGCTTTCTCTTTCTCGTTAACCTTCTCTTTCTTTGCCGTCATCATGGTGACTTGTAGCCTTTCCATTATTCTGGATTAAACGGCTTCAGTAGCCTTTCAGACTTTCCCATAGATCCCTTTGCTCATCTCCTCTGTCGTGAGGGATACCGTATCGTCGCCAACTATGGTTGACGCCATTCCATTGTAACAAAAACAGAAATCATTTCATTTCATTTTATTATTCCATGCCGTTGGATGGAATTTACCCACATTGTTCATCAATATAAACGATGTTTCTACACGTTTTTATTTGGTTTGGCCAAGTCTATAACCTTGTCCTTGCCATATACTATTATTTCAAATTCCGGGTTCGAGTGTAATTACACTCCTTCCCAATACAACATTTATTCACTTCATTAATTTCTCGGGTTCGAGTGTACGCACACTCCTTCTCATTATAACACTTGTCATTCATTGCATTCCCGGGTTCGAGTGTACATGCACTCCTTCCCATTACAATATCTGTCGAGATTACTTTTACCTCGGTTTCACATATTCGCCAAGATTTATTTATCTATATACATATACTTATATATATATATGTATTTTTTTACATAATTCATTCATTTCTATATTCATATATGCCCATATGCAACTATCGTTCATTGTGTGAATTGTTGCATTCCACTTGCCTTATCATAATTTAGAATGTGTGCTTGATTGATATTCGCCCTGATGTACTTTGTTGTCTCAAATCATCACTTGATTTAGGTTCTTTACTAGCATGTTCTTTGTCATGCTTCCGAACCTTTCGCCATTTAAATTATTTAACCCCCGTCATCTTAAGACACGGTCATCATCTCATTTGAACATTTCCAATTTATTATTAATCTATTATTCAATGTTGCCTGTATTGTTATACGAGACATTCAAATATACTTACTTTACAAGTATTTATTTTATATTCAATCTATGATTAGGATTTATACTACCTAATCATTTTTTACCGACATTAGACATCTCAATTCTGAAATGTTTATATCAACTGTCAAACATTTCGTTCCATTATCGTTTGCATCTTTCATTTTGATTTAGCCAAGTTTGTAACTTGCTTAAACCATTCATGTTTAGTGCACTTTCCGGGTTTGAGTGTGTTAACACGCTCTTCCCATGCACATTAACTCGAATTCCTTTTTCTAATAATCTAATAAAATCTACTAAATAACTAATTCTTACCGGATGTTTGATCAAGCTTGAACCGAACACACTTTGCTAACAACCTTGAGCTCTGATTACCAACTTGTAACACCCGTCTCATTTTATAAGAATTTAATATAAAATACACGTGTATAAAACCAAAATACTTCATTAATAATTTATACCAAACGGAAGTTTGCATATTGCTAGTATTCTAGTTAATTACTAACTAGTTCAAACATCCCAAAAACGAATAGTAAAGTGTCTACATTATAAACATTGTCTACAACAAGGTTAATTATACGCGGAAGCTTCAAAAGGTTGTGTTCGGTTCTTGAAAACGTGCTTGATCACCATCCGGATTAAGCCCAACAATCACCTGAGGTCAAAACCACATCAAATGTTAGTTTTGATAATGTTAGAATGGGTATAAACAACTCCCATGGGTCAAAACAACAAAAATTAAAAATTTTCCGGAATTAGGAGGCGTCGCGCTACGCCTAGCCCCCTTTTTCACAGAATGTTTCTTAAACTGTTGCTGCACATAACCAGCTCAATCTTTTATCAAATCCCAACTTAAAATTGCCATAACTTATGATCCGTAAGTCCGTTTTTAGTGATTCTTTTTCCTACACGTCCGTAATTAAATTACCGACGTGCCTACCATAATTATTATACCTAAAATTTGGTTTACAGGCTGAATCACTAAATCTCTATTTAAATATTCGACCCACTATATTTACGCAAATTTTACTACCATTACAATAGTAAGTCGTAAGGCGCTTTTACCCAACACCCGGGGCTTAATATCACCGGCATTTCATTACCAATCTCATGGCTTCATGCTCTTGTGATTGTCACGCCAAATGCTAACTATTAAACACCAACACAACTAATTACACAATTATTCGACCCGCTTGGCTCATCTATGGAATCCTCCATTATAATGACTACCAAACGATTTCTAAACGATTCTTAACCTATTAAATTCAAGTAGTGAACATCGTCACTTCAAACAACACCACATTTATTCTAAACACAACCATACATGTTCTTATATCAAATTTACTTAATGTAACGGATCAAGTTACATACCTTCATAATTCGTCGACATTGCTTTCTAACCATAATTACCCATTCCCGGGCTTGTCGACCTTAGCGTATCCCTTCTAATCCACGGTTTCTGCTTTTATAACTCAATTTAACGAGTGACGTTCGAGTCACTCCAAACACTACCATTTCGACCATTATTTTAACACATTCTTCATCTAGTGAATTACATCACTTTACTTACATCCCATTATGACTAATTAAGCGATATTATCAATAAACATATCTAACCAACTATTTATTTTGACCCGCTTGGTTTGTCGAGTGAATTCCATCACTTCTTAGACTTACCAAATGGTTTCAATTTCACTATTTCAACATCATACCTATTTCAAGTATTTCTTTTGACCCGTTTGGTTTGTCGAGTGAATTCCATCACTTCTTAGACTCACCAAACGTAACTATTTTCGCTATAACAACATTAGACATATTTACGACTATGCTTATCTACATAAATGTAACGAGACGACAAGTCGCGTACCTTCAAAGCTTATCCTTCAAGCGCGCGCGTCCGCTCCAATTGGCCGCTTGAAGATTCAATTTCCTTGCCTATAGAGTTCAACCAACGACATGTTTAGAACTCATTTCATTTCATATTACGCGTAATTTGCCACATTATTCAATTACATGTTTCTTTCAATAATTCAACATATTAGTGTTCGTTTAGACATTCTAACAAACACCTTGTGGGCATAATTTTATAAAATCAACTATCAAGTTTCACAACTAGTTATTTGCCAAGTTTCAACATCATTCTCAAGTCTTTATGTCTAGTATGCACAACAACACCTAGACTTATTTCATAGAACTCAAGTAACACCCAATTTATGATCAAAATTTTAGGGTTCTTCATCATTCTACTGAAACCCATTTAATACCTAAGTGGGTGATTATGAGTTTCATCATTATGAACAACAATCCATCAAATTATTGACTAGGGTTCATTCCTAAACTTGGATTCATGCTAGCTTCACCCATGCATCAATCATTCAAGCTAAATTTTTCGATTTCATAAGTTCATCAAGAATTCAAGATGTAACCAAAACACAAAATTCGACATACCTTGTGATCCCTTCACTGAGGTGATCATGTATTCATGCTTGGATTTCAATTTGGGACTGATTTGGCGCTTCAATTTGTCAATTTTTGAGCTTGCTAGGGTTTATGTGAGGAGCCCCTGGCTTCTCTGGAGCATTCGACCAGAACACACACTTAAAGTGTGTGTTTTGGTGTCTAGTATTTTATTTTAAACAAACTTGTTTCAAGTTTGCTATAATTGGTCCCTATACATTATTCCAAGTTACATAAAGTGTATTATTTAACCAATTGTCCTGATTATTACAAGACAACTAACTAACTAGGTTATACATTCCTAGTTAGTTTATTTCATTTATCACTAATAACAAATTTTAAATATAAAAATTTGTATTTTCGGGGTGTTACAGAAACCTGTTCATGAATCATTTGGTTACCCGTTACGCATTATTCGCGTTCGGTGCGGTTTATGTAACTAGTTTGCATAAATTAGCCGAAACGGGTCAAACCTTGTCATTTTTGTCTCAAAATCCAGAGTGTGTTTAGTTTACCCATATTACAAAAGTCTCCAAACTTGTCGGGTCTAAATCACATTCTATTCCGGTCTTCGCTTAATCGTGCGTTTGTACCGTATCTTCTTTTAAAACTAACCGGTCTAAGTTTAGGCTTAATTAACGACCCGTTAGGAAACTAATAGGTTATTAAAAACCTTTGTTCCAGAATAGGAGACCCGGTAAAAGCTACATGCACTTGTTGTTTGTGATTAATACTTTCAAAGGTAAATACTCTTAACTTATTTTCCCTATACGGGCTTGGGATACGGTATTATAATAATACCGCTTGGTCGGGTATGTATTCATTTAAATCGGATTGTGATTAATGTATTTACATAACCTGTTTTAATCTGTATTATTTTGTGTATGGCCTTTGGGGGTTAAATGACCATGTCCCGGATATCCTTGGCATCATTCAAAGAAATGGACACGACCTAAGCACGGGGTGTAGGCGTACACCTGACAGTTGCATTATGTAAAAACTGGTAATCCACATAAAGGAATCAACCTTGTGGGCATTATACCTGTGGCGTGTCAGTTAATCTTGTTCGGCCCTACTAACCGGCCCTGACGGACGACAAATAAGTAAAACTGTATACAAGATTATTTTAAATAATTGTCCCAAGTTATAAAAGAATTTTTGCCTAAGTGCATTCAAATCAATTTTTAAACATTTTTCAAAATGAGTCAGTTAAGTTGTATTTACCAGTGTAAACTGACGTATTTTCCAAAAAGGCTAAGTGCAGGTACTATACGTAATAGGGTGGCTACTCCAGGCATCAATAATAAAGTCTCGCAAGCTCTAGATGTTAAAGTCTGTTGAACAATTTCTTTTTTTCTTTCGATCCGCCTGTGGATCTGTTTCAACTATTTTGTGATACTTAATATTACAATTTATTCAGTTGAAATGAATCTATCTTTTGCTTCTGCTGTGCATTTTAAATTGTGTTGTTTGACTATGATGATATCAACTACGTCACGATACTCCCCACCGGGCCCACCAGTAATACGTGGAAATATCGGGGTGTGACATAAGGATCCAACTGCTGTGGTGGCGTGTTTACTATCAAAAGCATCTGAAGCTGAATCGATGTTGTGGCACAGACGCATGGCCCATATTCACTATCGAAAAATGAATTACCTTGTTAAAAATGAGCTTGTGAAAGGGGTTCCAATGCAGAGGTTTCAAGTGGAAGATAAATGTCTTCCATGTCAAAAGGGAAAACAACACAAGAAACCTCATAAGTCTAAAACAGTAAATTCCATAGATGCCCCTTATCAATTACTTCACATGGATTTATTCGGTCCAGTGAACGTGGGGAGCATAGGTGGAAAGTACTATTGTCTTGTTGTTACTGCTGATTACTCAAGATATTCATGGGTTTTCTTCTTAGGTACAAAAGATGAGACGGCTGAGATGCTGATAGATCTTTTTACGAAATTGGAAAACGTCCATGATGCAAGGATCAAGAGGATAAGGAGTGATAATGGCACGGAGTTCAAGAATCGAATTATGGATCTCTACTGTCTTTGAAAGGGAATTGAACATCAATATTCTGCTCCTTATACACCTCAACAAAATGGAGTCGCTGAGCGGAAAAACAGGACGTTGATTGAAGCCGCTAGGACAATGCTTTCAGATTCAAAGCTACCAGTTCTTTTCTGGGGAGAAGCTGTGAATACAGCTTGCTACGTCCTAAAGAAAGTTTTGACTGTTAAACGTTTTAATAAAACTTGTCATGAATTGATGTTTAACAAGAAACCAAACTTAGAAGGCTTTGAACCATTTGGATTACCCTGCACCATTGTGCAAAATAAAGATAAACAAAAATTCGGTGAGGTGGCTGACGATGGCTACTTTCTAGGTTACGTGCCTGGCACACCGAATAAAAGGGTTTTTAATCTAAAAACTGGTAAAATTGAGATTATTTACAATGTTGAAATTACTACATACAAACCTCAATAATCAACGAGTGGTCCAGCTACATTATATGATTATGATGGTGTTTTTAAATCATTTAATATTCCTGAGTTTCCAAATGCAGATGAATCTCAGCTGATTCAAACAGTGATAAGTGAAGGCGAGTTCATGCCTAGATCGAACGTTGATATGACAGATGCTCCGGAAACTTCCCAAGGTGCTGCTGATCTTGATTCAAGCGATATTGAACCTGAACCCAATCAGGGGGAGGATTTCATTAATCCATTTGCGGATCAGAACATTCAAGGGGAGGTTAAATCAAACCTGGGTGATAATATAGAAGTCCATGTTGTTGCTACTACACGAGAAAATAGAGATCATCCAGTAGACATGATACTTGGAGATCCTACTGCAGGTGTTCAGACGAGAAGAAGTATAGCAGCGAATTCTGGTTTATTTGTGTCGATTGAGAAGACTGGGATAGTGAATGAGTGCTTGTACAGTTGCTTTATTGCCCAAGAGGAGCCTAAAAACATTCATATGGCTCTTAAAGACAATTCATGGGTTGAAGCTATGCAAGAGGAATTGGCCCAGTTTGCAAAGTTGAAGGTTTGGGAGTTAGTTGATCTTCCTAAAGGTGAAAGAGAAATTGGCACTAAATGGGTATTTAGGTGCAAGAAAGATGAAAGAGGGATAGTGACGCGAAACAAGGCTCGATTGGTGGTAAAAGGTTTCAATCAGCAAGAAGGGATCGATTATAATGAAGTGTTTGCACCAGTGGCAAGGTTGGAAGCAATTTGGTTGTTCCTAGCCTTCGCTTCATTCAAGGGCTTCAAAGTTTACCAACTAGACGTGAAGAGTGCATTTCTTTACGGGAAAGTCCAAGAAGTGGTGTATGTCTCACAACCAGATGGGTTCGTTGATCCAGATTATCCAGATCGGATGTACAAACTTGATAAGGCTTTGTATGGATTACATCAAGCTCCCAGAGCATGGTACGAGACACTGTCTACACATCTGATCAAGAATGGTTTTGAAAGAGGTCAGATTGACAATACACTGTTCATCAAGAGAAAGAAGGAAGATTTTCTGCTGGTATAGGTGTACGTGGATGACATCATCTTTGGGTCATCTGATGAAATCATGTGTAAAGAGTTCGAGTAGGTGATGAAGAGTAAGTTCGAAATGAGCGCTATAGGTGAGTTGTCTTACTTTCTGGGATTACAAGTTGAACAGAAGGAGGATGGGATGTTTATACATCAAACAAAGTATGTGTATGACATTTTGTCTCGATTCAAAATGGAGGATTGCGCTACTTTCAACACACCCATTTGTGAAAATCACAATCCTGGCCCAGATCATGAAAGTACTGAAGACGTTGATCCAACTCAATACAGGGCAATGATTGGTTCTCTAATGTATTTGACTGCTTCAAGACCCGACATCATGTTTGCCGTATGCTTGTGTGCCAGATATCAGGCTAATCCAAAAGAGTCACACATGAAAGCAGTGAAGCGGATTCTTCGTTACTTGAAGGGGAAACCTAAACTTGGGTTGTGGTATCCAGCTGATAGTGATATGAATTTTGTTGCTTACACTGACTCAGACTTTGGAGGATGCAAGTCAAACAGAAAGTCTACAACAGGTGGTTGTCAGTTCTTAGGAGGCAGGATTGTGTCTTGGCAATGCAAGAAGCAATCTTGTGTGTCTACCTCTACGTCTGAAGCTGAATATATTGCTGCGGGAAGCTGTTGCTCTCAGGTTCTCTGGATACAACAGCAGATGCGCGATTACGGTTTGGATTTCACTCGTACCCCTATTATGATAGACAATAATGCCACAATTTCTATAACTAATAATCCCGTGAAACACAGTCGCACAAAACATATTGACATTCGTCATCATTTTATACGGGATTGTGCTGAAAAAAGACTAATTGAATTACATCGAGTCGACACACTAGATAACCTGGCAGATCTTTATACTAAAGCTTTTGACAGGGCTCGCTTTGAACATTTAGTCGAACTCAACGGGATGAGGAATCCTGAATAACTGGTTTTTCATAAGAATTTTATAAATAGTTTACTGTTTTCTTAAAAATCAAAAATACAAAAACATTAAAAAACAAAAAAATAGAAAATAAAAAATGAGTTATCACTGTATGAAAAAAAAATGATAGTACATCAGCAAGTTAGACTGTCACACTGAAACTGAAATTAAATTGCTTAAGTGTGATAGCAGCTTCATCATATGATGTACCAGTAGGCAAAACGCATGAAATAATCAACTTACCAAAGTGATATAAACCTAAACGAACTGAATATGAGTGGGGAACACATCAGTGGTGTATGGTTTAATGACCTTAAATCTTGCATTGATAGATTGCCAAAATCTGAGGTTTTGGGTCTTTATACTGTTATTTCATCTGGGGATATCAGGGTTGTCCTTCTGCTGCATCCAGATACATGCTGACCTAGGCACAACCAGGATTTCTTAAAAGAGCAAAAAATGCCAAATCCCATAAATGAAGAAGCTCTCCTAGAGAGTCATTCCAAAAGTGCAAAATGCATTATTCATACCAAAAATGGTATTTGTCTTAGCCCTCGTTAGATATTTTGGTCTCTTTGCTGTACGGAAGTACTGACCTGATCACCAATTATCTAAACGTTGAAAAACAAAACGTATGAATTCAGTATACTCACCTACTATGATGAATCTTTGTGCATACCTTGATCCCGTGGGTATATCCTGAAGTGGGACACACTAGTATATCAAAATAATAATACCTTAACGTATCATACGGTAATGGTACTTTAAATGTTCATGCATTTTATTTAAGTGGACAAACATACTGGTAATCGTCTTGGACTGCTTTTCATGAAAAATTAAATAAAGAATTATCTAATAGTGTGAAAACAGTTTGATTGTGCTGATATGATCTTCTTACCGGTGATTCTCACAAAAATAGAGTGTTTATTGCTTTTGTTATTTACTTGCTTTCTGAAAATATAAAAATCCAAAAATAGTGTCTTTTTCTGTTTAAAATTCTTAACGTACGAAAAACTGTTATTCTTGGAGGAATTGTTACTGATAGGGGGAGACGGTGTTGGAAAGTGAGTTGAAAATTTTAAATCATGCGGGTTATAGGGTGTGTGATTAAAAAGTTTTGCGTGTTAGTGATAAATTGAAAATGCTTAATCTGTAATACAGTTTAACTATCTCTTGAATAATAATAATTTATTTAACTTTGTTGAAAAATTCTTATGGTTTCTCGAGATGTTTGTTTTATAGTATACAGATTGAAGCGGTATGTTGCTGAGAAGTTGCTCAGTTGAGAAGATGAGAGTTTGATTGGATGCATGGTAGAACCTCCTTTCTACATTGCATACAAAGTTGAAGAGTTTGAAGATTGCTATAGATATGTTGAACTGGAGTTTACTCAAACGCTAAAGTTTTTGAAGATTTGGTGATTGGATGCATCAGCTTAGGGGGAGTCTGTTGCTGACAGAAGCTGTTAAAGTTGAAGCTATCCAAAGACCAAAGACAGTGCAAGATTACATGAAGATTGCAAGAAGACTGAAGACAAAGTTATTTTATGAAGCTATTGTCAAGGGGGAGTTTGTTGGTGCATATTTGTAACAGCAGCTTAGATTTGGTCTTTGGATATCTTGTAATTAGTTAAACGATAAACGATTAGCGGGTTTAGCTTTGTATTAGTGGAATAATAGAGTTTGGGCTAAACAAAACCCACATTGGGTCTAGGGGACGAATTGGGCTTTGCCCATGTAGGAAACCTTAGCCCAAGTAGCAACCTTGTGTTATATAAACAAGGCTTTGCTTTAGGGTTTAGGTTAATCAGCCAAAACAGTTTGAGAGTGAAATTTCGTGAGAGACTAGGGCTTGGACGAAATTAGTGTGTGTTAAGGATCTTGATTGATTGTAATCTCTTTGATAGATAATCAATAAAGATCCGGTTTGAAAGTGATTTTTTTTTCTACTCATTCTGTGATATTCTGATCAAGAGGATTCCGCACTTTTGATTAGATTGACAATTCTGTTAAGATCCATACAACAAGGGGACCTATGGCCATTAACCCCCCAAGGGCCATATACCAAATAAAACAGATTAAAACGGGTTACGTAAATATATTAATCACAATCCGATTTAAACAACTACATACCCGACCAAGCGGTATTACTATAATACCGTATCCCAAGCCCGTATAGGGAAAATAAGTTAAAAGTATTTACCTGAGCAAATATTCAATTTTATCTCAACCGTATTCAATCAGCAAGTGCAGATAGCTTTTACTGGCCTCCTAATCTGGAACGAAGGTTTTTATAACCTATTAGATTCCTAACGGATCTTAATTAAGCCTAGACTTAGACCGATTAGTTTAAAAGAATATACGGTTCAAAACGCACGATTAAGCGAAGACCGGATTAGAATGTGGTTTAGACCCAACAAGTTTGTATACTTGTTTAATATGGGTAAACTAAACATATTCTTGATTTTGAGACTAAAATGATAAGGTTTGACCCGTTTCGGTCAATTTATGCAAACTTGTTACATAAACCGAACTGAACGCGAAAAATGCGTAACGGGTAACCATAAGAGTCATATACAGGTTTCCTAAGTTAATATGCCTTAAATATATTGTGATATCAGTAGGATACCTTCCATTATGCCCAGAACGAATTTAAACTCAAATTATGCCCTGTAGGGGTATTTTGGTCATTTTAAAGCTTTAAAAAGAGTTTAAATATAAATCTGAGTTTCAGGTCTGATATAATCAGCAAAAATATTTAATTTAATAGGTTATATCAGTAGGGTATTGCATATATGTGAAATTTATTAATTATAACCAAACTATGCACCGAGGGGCATTTTGGTAATTTCACATAAGCTTTAAAGGTCAAAATTAGAATTCTGAGTTTAAACCTTTAGCTTACTGTTAAAATATAAAAATTTACTTAAAACATCGGTAGGTATTAAGTCTCATATGAGAAAAATGGTTTTAATACGTACTACGCGTTTTAAAATGCGTAAAAAGACGGTTTTAAGCGATTTCCGGGTTTTATAAGAAAAGCTGATATTTTTATTATTCCAGAAAGCTTAAAATACTTTATAAAATTAGTAGCAAAAGGTTTGGTGTCAAAATGTTTTGAAAAACTCATTTTATAGGCCAAAAGGGCAAAACCGACAATTACCGAATAAAAGCTACAACCCTATGTTATGCTCAGCCTAAAATAAATAAAAATCTTCTAAAATCCCAAAATATTATTTTATATCAGTGGGTAAAAAGTTTGATATCAAAATTTGGGTTTAGATAGGCTATACGCTAATTATGTCGTTTAATTAATAAAAAGCTTTTCATTTACGCTAATGAGCATAACTCCTAATCTAGACCTCAAACTGAAGTCAAATTTTGAGGGAAAGTTTATAAATTAGTAATGAAGGTTTCTATCCTCTCATATTTTCAAAAATCTCGTTTTAAGGTTAAAAGGGCATATTGGTCAACATTTAGGCATATAACGGAAACATGCATATGAATCGAATAACTAATGAACCAAGTTGTATAATCACAGAGGGTTATACTAACATAAAACCTGGTCCTAACAAAGCTCTAAGGCATTTCTAAATCATGCTACATTGGGTCAGAACTGAAAGTCAAAGCAAAAGTCAAATTATGCGACTTTCGGTTCCGAATCGAGCCTAAACTGAAAATTATCGGGATTAACATGTTTATACATGTTCTTACATTAATTACCAAGTTATATTAGTGATAAAACAGGTTGTATGGCTTCTACATTGTTAATTATGCATTTATTTAAAAATTAGCTTTCTGTTGACTTTTTATAATTAACTTTGACCCGACAATTGACCTAGTTAGAGTGGGAATCAGAGAGTGCCCTTTTAAGGGTTTATTACCCACATAATTACCAACTTATAGGTACTTTCAATTTGAGATTTGACTGGACAAATTTTGATTAATCACGAAGTCAAACCTTAATTACGACGGTTTGACTTTAGGCTATTAAACTAAGTAAAACTGAATTAAGAAAGGTTAAGGACACTTACTGAACTCCTATGCACGACTAAAGACCTCTAGGAAGTGCTCTTGAGCTCTAGGAATCTCCAGAAAATGAGTTGTGAAGATTTTCAAGTGAGTGTGTGAAATGTTGCAACAAAGAGGGTGCTTATATAGTGAATTTAATCTCATAGGATGATGCCAAGCAAGTCTACAGGTGTTATATGATGTTCCCAGGTGTCCCTAGGCATGCAAAACTTTTGGCCACGCTTCAGGAATTCGAAAACCATGCAACTAAGGCGGTGTAAACGGTTATAACAGGCATGTCACACCCCCAAATTCCCACCTAGGGTATGTCCCTACTAGGAGTGCGACGATCCAACAACGAGCCACTAATTATATCAAACGCATTCAATTAAATGATAAAGTACTTAATTGTAAATGAAATACTGTATGTGAGTTTAAATGAAAACCAAAGTATCAGCGGAAGCAAAGTTAACCAGTTTTAAAACCAAAGTAATGTATCATTAAACCAATAAAATAAATACGTCCAGCAAGACCATGCCCACTCCAGCTGCTCCAGATAGCAAGTCCCAAAGTATCTTAGCTAACGACCTACAAGCATGCAAACAAGTGTGTCAGACTACGCTGGTGAGTTCAAAGTTTTGTTACCGAGTTTAGTTACCAGTCACATGTGTAAAACAGTTAACAAGATGATATGCTGTTTCGTAGTTTTGATGATTTGATGTTGTTATTACTCGATTACCGAAATGGCTACAAGATGTGTGATTGCCCAACCCCAATGTCTCTATCAAAACATTGGTCATGCTTTAAGGAAATTAGTTCACGACCGTCCTCCCCGGTACGGTGTGAGGGTGCCAAACCTAATAGCGCTATCAACTAATAACCTCGTTGCCTCCTCGGCAACTGTCGGTAGATGTAAGGGGTCTTACGAGATAGATACTGAGTACAATAACAAACATCCCAATAAACACGCGTTCCTCCCCGGAACGTTACCCGATATCCCTCCCCGGGATGCATGCTTGAGAAAAGCAGTGAACTCACCTTAGTTTTGCTCGGTAATGAAATCTATTTAATCTTTGTGAGTCAACCAACCACGCCCTAATCATGGTTATTATTTAATCAGTCTCGTATACACGTTTAGTTTCACATCTCGTTACAAGTCGCCACAAAACACATATTTATATATATATACAGACGTGCATCTATAGCTATACACATGCAATATCACATAATCAGTAATGGTTAATCACATAACCCCTTTAACCTCATCACACATCGAAATCATTATTCGTGCTAGACACTCGGGCCAACCTTTAGGATATGTTTTATAGTTTAACTTTTGTATTAATGGGCTGCTAGTTAAATGCTACCCAATTCTCCCTTACGGCCCAATACGAACATATCCAATACTCCAATCATGCCTTTAATCTATCCAAACAATAGATACATGACCTGTTTATGTGTTCGGTCAAACAGTACCCCTATTCGTGTGTATATTATTAAAACAATGACCCTTAGTCAAGTTCATCATGCAATATAATAATTAATTAAACCATGTCATACCCTAAATTGTCAACGGTTATCAATACAACCCAATTCACACATCCGATTGACAGGTAACCTCTACTACTAGATCATCATCATCGATTTGCCATATTATACCAACATTAATTTCAATATAACAATCCGGTTATCTAGTTGAGCAATTAATCAAACCATTTCTTTATTTTATTTAGCATCTAATCATTAAGGCTCTATATCATTAACCCATATTATTAGTATGAAGAAATCTAACAGTAACAATCCACAACATACTCAACAAGAATTCTTAAAACGGCTGGATGCATGTAACACGTTTGCAACAAAGCTTAATCACATAGAGGACCATCAAATAAAAACAATCAAATAAACAAGGATGTACTAACCAAGATTTCGGATTAGCAAAGTGATGCCTCGACAGAAGGGGGGGGGTCTCCACTTGAATACGTGCGGTCAAGAATAGAGAATAGGGTTTGTTGTTCTGCAATATCGTGCTATTATAATACGTATCCTCTGCTTATCATGCTAATTATACCCTAGTGGGCCGGTGGTTAAAACATATAATAATTACCCAAAGGCTTGAGTGGGCCGGTGGTCAAATGTTTAGCAAATAGTCCGATGTGGTGAATCATTAGTCCACGATCCATTCTTTGTTGATAAAGTGGGCCGAGGATTTATGATGCTAAAGCCAGTTGGGCTCCTGTGGCTTGTGTGAATCGGGTTCAACATAAGTGTGGATCGGACACGTAAATGGTAACAAAAGAGTATGTGTGTGTGTGGGCAAAGTTGCATTTACGTTCAACCGTTTTAACATGGCAAGCACATGAAAGGCCAAGAGTAGCCATTAACATGAAAGACAAAGAAATAGTGAGGAAATTAAGATTACCAAACTAACCTTGAAATTTCGAGTTGTCACATCATCCCCAACTTGAAAGAAATTTCGTCCCGAAATTTGCCAAGTGAGCATGAAGGAATGAAGTGGTAATTCAAGATTGTTGCGGATTTTGCTCAGGTGTCACATCATCCCCAACTTGAATAGGAATTTCGTCCCGAAATTCACTAGTTTCATCAGATTTAGACTTGTCGTTAGGAAAAAGTTGAGGATACTTGAGTTTCATCTGGTCTTCTCGCTCCCATGTGAACTCCGGTCCCCGCCGCGAGTTCCAACGAACTCGAACAATCGGAATACGACTATGCTTGCGTACTTTGACCTCCCTATCCATGATTTCAATAGGTTCTTCGACAAACTGCAACTTGTCGTCGATCCTCAACTCTTGATATGGTACCACTAGCGGGTCGTCGGCAAAACACTTCTTCAATTGCGATACGTGGAAGACATCGTGGACATTACCCAACTCAGCAGGTAATTCTAGCTTGTAAGCCACCTTACCAATACGCTCAAGAACTCTAAACGGTCCAACGTAGCGTGGATTAAGTTTGCCACGCTTCCTGAAACGTACAACCCCCTTCCATGGTGTTAGTGCATTAAGTGTCTATCGCCTCCGTCAATCAAAATCGTAGTAGAAACCGAAGAATGCAAGACTTGATGATGTTATTAGTTAGTAAAGGCAAGGTGGCAATTTTGTAAATAATGAGATTTCTCATTATAACCTTGTGCCTATAAATAGGAGCTTTAGTTGTAAAGTGTAAGACTTTTGGCTCATTTGGAGATTTAGAGACCTAATCCTAGAGAGAGAAAGTCTAGAGAGAGAAAGTCTCTCCTTGTGATTCTCGGCTATTGTACACGTCATATTATTCAATAGAATCACGTTATTTGTACGTTATTGTGTGTTCGGTCACATACGTTCACGGATTCCGCACGTCGAACGTTCGTTACGCAATCGAACGGTGTCAAAACTGGTCCTACACATGGCGACACCTTCAGCATAACACGGTTACCCACTTCAAACTCTATTAGCTTGCTACGTTTGTCGGCATAGGCTTTCTGACGATCACGAGCTGCGGCCATACGTTTCCTGATTTGAACAATCATCTCTGAAGTTTCTAATACCAGCTCAGGACCTGAAATCTGACTGTCACCCACTTCAGCCCAACAGAGAGGTGAACGACATTTCCTCCCGTACAATGCTTCAAACAGAGCTGCCTTGATGCTAGTGTGATAACTGTTGTTGTAGGAGAACTCCACTAACGGCAAATGTTTCTCCCATCCTTTCCCAAAATCAATGACACACGCTCACAACATGTCTTCTAGTGTCTGAATAGTGCGCTCACTCTGACCATCAGTCTGTGGGTGGTAAGCCGTGCTCATATCAAGACGTGAGCCAAACGACTTATGCATAGCCTGCCATAACTCTGAAGTAAAACGAGGATCTCGATCAGAAATGATAGAAGTTGGCACCCCATGCCTAGAAACCACTTCCTTAAGGTATACTGCTGCGAGCTGAGAATGCTTATCTGTCTCTCTGATTGCTAGGAAATGCACTGACTCCGTGAGACGGTCAACAATCACCCATATAGTATCGTTCCCAGCCTGGGTTCTCGGTAGCCCTGTGACGAAATCCATGGAGATCTGCTCCCATTTCCACATCGGTATCTCTGGCTGTTGGAGTAGACCCGAAGGTTTCTGGTACTCCGCTTTAACTCTAGCACAAGTCAAACACTTACTCACGTATGTAGCAATGATAGCTTTCATGTTCGGCCACCAGTACAAAACCTTGAGGTCCTGGTACATCTTATCCGACCCCGGATGAATAGAATATCGTGACTTGTGCGCTTCGTCCATCACTAGCTCTCGAAGGTTACCAATTAAAGGAACCCATACCCGTTCCATAATGTAGTGGATACCATCAGACCGCTGCTCAAACTTCTTCTGCATACCGCGCAAACCCTCAGCTTCGATGTTTTCTTCCTTTAAGGCCTCGATCTGAGCTGAATGAATCTCAGCAGGTAGATCAGAGTGAATAGTAAGCTGTAGAGCACAACCCCGCTTTTGTCTCGGTTCCTTGCGATTGAGAGCATCTGCTACAACGTTGGCTTTACCCGGATGATACTTAATAGCACATTCATAATCATTAAAAAGCTCGATCCAACTACGCTGCCGCATATTCAATTCCTTCTGGTCGAAGATATGCTGGAGACTCCTGTGATCGGTATAGATGGTGCATTTGGTACTGTCCAAGTAATGCCTCCAAGTAAATCCAAAAACCATGGTTTCCACCACTGGTTGTGTGTCGTGCAATTCCTCTTTGGAACTCCATTACGTAAGTCATCACTCTCTTGCGTTGCGTCGACGTGTAACTGGGACTCTGATTCGAACCATAATGATATACCACTTAATCACCCACACCCTCGGGTAGGGACGATGCTTCAGCGCATTGCAGAGTTGGGATTCGAAAGCTGAAAAGACGTCCTCCTGTCCTGTCTTTCACGAACACAGCACCCGGCAGTGGTAAAGAGATTTAATCTACACGACTTCCGAAAATCCTACGATTATCTGCGATAGCATCAAGCGAGACCAAGAAATTGTTGTATCCTCGAACGGGCCTTAGCGAGATCCACGTGCATTCCCACTTCGTTGATTATATGACCCAAAAAGGTTACCTCTTGAATTCAGAAGTTACATTTATTAAGACTTCGCGCGGGGTGGCTCCTCCCCCAGGAGCTCTCAAATAAGATACAAAGCTGTCCATGATGCTCTTTTCTCCTGGAAAGGATTCAAACGTCCCCCAATAGCATGGTTGGTTCATATGGTCTATAAAGTTGCTGGTGTAATAATTACCCCAATGGTCATGGAATACAAAGTCGTATGGCCGAATTGCGTCTGATAAGCCACTTTAAGAACATTTTCCCCTTGGACTTGCATCTGCTAATAGTTTGCTCGTATATCAATCCTTGAATGAAAGTTCGTCCCTTGCAACTAGTCGACAGGTTGTCAATACATGGTCGAGGCAAACAGTTCCCAACTGTCGCCTTGATGAGTTCTCGATAGTCAGTACACGCACAAAAACGCTTATCTTCACGAATGAAACTGGGGCTCCCCAAAGCGAAAACTAGGTTCATGTCCAACAGTTCTCGTATTAGCTTATACAGTTCTTGTAACCCTCCTGGTGCAAGATGGTAAGAGTACGAGTACTCGGAGCTGCCTCTGGCGTGAGATCAACTGAGATTCCGACTAACAGTTGTGGTAGTAAACCTGGAAGTTCCCCGAATAACACACTGAGACGAGTCACAACAATTGGTGGATCCTCGATCCTATTTTCCTTAGCCTTATCATCAGAAACGGTTGCTAATATAGTGGGGTCATGCCTCCGTAGACGCTTCTGGGCCCTCATAGCCAAAATGGTGCTAGCCCTTGCACTAGTCTAATGCTTTAGAACAAATAACAATTCACCACACAAAATTTTCTCCCCACTGGGTACATTCGCGCGAGTTCTGGATATCCAGTCCACACTAACTACTGCATTGTAGCCATCAAGGATAGTAGAAAGAAAATCGGTGTCGAATACATGTCCCACAAGGTCGAGTTTGCATTCCAACTAACATATGCGGTTTCATCTGACTTGCCATCAGCCGATTCCACAGCATGTTCGGTTTCAAGAAGCATCAGGGTTAAGCAAAGCAGTGACGAAGCGATTAGTTACTAAGAACGTGTAGGCCACCATGTTGCTATAATCCTGGCGTTGCCCACGCCAATCCTAAGTGTCCTTCGCGAGTACCATATCCAGTGTTGTTGCTACTACTACTAGAATTCCTGAAACTGTCATTGCTCCTTGGGTTGTTGGCGTCTTACCTTAACATCGGCCATTCCCTGTTGAAGCCACCATCATTTCCATACCGAAAGTCATGATTTGCGAGTACCTTGCTGTCATCGTGACTGTTGCTTCTAATGTTGTTGCTCGAAATGGAGTCCTGCAATCTTTCACCAGCAATGTCCATCTCTCCACATTCCGCGCCACGTTCCAAGGCGCTACTCATTGTGCTGGCAGTTACACATTCCACATCATGGCCAATTGTCATCGTTTATGTCCCGATTGATTCGTAAAAGTCGGCTCCCATAAGTTGTTGACTAGGGTTTAGGATTCGTTTGGCGTCAAATTGCTGATGTTCGTTACTGATAGTCAGGGTCGTCCAATTACCGAAGTTGGTAAAGAACTATGCTCATCCTCTTGTCCATCGTTCTTGCAAGTTGGTCGAGTAATACACAGTACGTTGCTAGGGTGTTGCAGAAACGATCGCACTTACAGAATCTAAGGCGTCAATACACAGAGTTCCAACCAATGAAAAGGAGTGAGAAGGTATCGACCAATCATTCGACGCTGCAACATCCAACTCAGGGATGTTCGTACAAGAACCTCACATTCTACACGGTTCGCTAGGCGTTCAGATGGGTGTTCAGGTAATACTCGATGGCATCGAGATTCGAAAGGAATCAGAGAGAGGTGAAAAGGTCACATTCGAGTAGGAGACGATCACTGTTATGACTCCTATAAATTTGTTACGTTTAACACTGATCAATTAACAGAGCGGAACCCCTTCTTCACTTGTTAAGCCTCACTGGGACTCACATGCACCCCACATTATTATTATGTGTGCACCCACAATAATCTTGTGATTTGCATTCTCATCTCAGCTCATCCTAACTCATGTCGAATGGTTTCTCAAACTCTAGTAGCATACAAAGAGTATCACAAAACGTGAGTCACGAATGTTTAGGGAAATACCACCCTATCAGTCACATAACATGTGCAAGTAATACGTAAATTCATAATGTTGTGTTAAACGTGGAATCACATGTAATATCATATGTAAGTGTTCACTAGTTACGCAGTACAATGAGTACACGAGAGACAAACCTTGCAATCTGGAGCTGAGTGTCATGGTCGTATTCTTTGTTGTCAGAACTGTTCGGTTATAGTCTGGTTTTATAAAAACGTTTTTAAAACCAAGTTCACTATAACCAGTGGCTCTGATACCAAACTGTCACACCCCCAAATTCCCACCTAGGGTATGTCCCTACTAGGAGTGCGACGATCCAACAACGAGCCACTAATTATATCAAACGCATTCAATTAAATGATAAAGTACTTAATTGTAAATGAAATACTGTATGTGAGTTTAAATGAAAACCAAAGTATCAGTGGAAGCAAAGTTAACCAGTTTTAAAACCAAAGTAATGTATCATTAAACCAATAAAATAAATACGTCCAGCAAGACCATGCCCACTCCAGCTGCTCCAGATAGCAAGTCCCAAAGTATCTCAGCTAACGACCTACAAGCATGCAAACAAGTGTGTCAGACTACGCTGGTGAGTTCAAAGTTTTGTTACCGAGTTTAGTTACCAGTCACATGTGTAAAACAGTTAACAAGATGATATGTTGTTTCGTAGTTTTTATGATTTGATATTGTTGTTACTCGATTACCGAAATGGCTACAAGATGTGTGATCGCCCAACCCCAATGTCTCTATCAAAACATTGGTCATGCTTTAAGGAAATTAGTTCACGACCGTCCTCCCCGGTACGGTGTGAGGGTGCCAAACCTAATAGCGCTATCAACTAATAACCTCGTTGCCTCCTCGGCAACTGTCGGTAGATGTAAGGGGTCTTACGAGATAGATACTGAGTACAATAACAAACATCCCAATAAACACACGTTCTTCCCCGGAACGTTACCCGATATCCCTCCCCGGGATGCATGCTTGAGAAAAGCAGTGAACTCACCTTAGTTTTGCTCGGTAATGAAATCTATTTAATCTTTGTGAGTCAACCAACCACGCCCTAATCATGGTTATTATTTAATCAGTCTCGTATACACGTTTAGTTTCACATCTCGTTACAAGTCGCCACAAAACACATATTTATATATATATACAGACGTGCATCTATAGCTATACACATGCAATATCACATAATCAGTAATGGTTAATCACATAACCCCCTTAACCTCATCACACATCGAAATCATTATTCGTGCTAGACACTCGGGCCAACCTTTAGGATATGTTTTATAGTTTAACTTTTGTATTAATGGGCTGCTAGTTAAATGCTACCCAATTCTCCCTTACGGCCCAATACGAACATATCCAATACTCCAATCATTCCTTTAATCTATCCAAACAATAGATACATGACCTGTTTATGTGTTCGGTCAAACAGTACCCCTATTCGTGTGTATATTATTAAATCAATGACCCTTAGTCAAGTTCATCATGCAATATAATAATTAATTAAACCATGTCATACCCTAAATTGTCAACAGTTATCAATACAACCCAATTCACACATCCGATTGACAGGTAACCTCTACTACTAGATCATCATCATCGATTTGCCATATTATACCAACATTAATTTCAATATAACAATCCGGTTATCTAGTTGAGCAATTAATCAAACCATCTCTTTATTTTATTTAGCATCTAATCATTAAGGCTCTATATCATTAACCCATATTATTAGTATGAAGAAATCTAACAGTAACAATCCACAACATACTCAACAAGAATTCTTAAAACGGCTGGATGCATGTAACACGTTTGCAACAAAGCTTAATCACATAGAGGACCATCAAATAAAAACAATCAAATAAACAAGGATGTACTAACCAAGATTTCGGATTAGCAAAGTGATGCCTCGACAGAAGGGGGGGTCTCCACTTGAATACGTGCGGTCAAGAATAGAGAATAGGGTTTGTTGTTATGCAATATCGTGCTATTATAATACGTATCCTCTGCTTATCATGCTAATTATACCCTAGTGGGCCGGTGGTTAAAACATATAATAATTACCCAAAGGCTTGAGTGGGCCAGTGGTCAAATGTTTAGCAAATAGTCCGATGTGGTGAATCATTAGTCCAAGATCCATTCTTTGTTGATAAAGTGGGCCGAGGATTTATGATGCTAAAGCTAGTTGGGCTCCTGTGGCTTGTGTGAATCGGGTTCAACATAAGTGTGGATCGGACACGTAAATGGTAACAAAAGAGTATGTGTGTGTGTGGGCAAAGTTGCATTTACGTTCAACCGTTTTAACATGGCAAGCACATGAAAGGCCAAGAGTAGCCATTAACATGAAAGACAAAGAAATAGTGAGGAAATTAAGATTACCAAACTAACCTTGAAATTTCGAGTTGTCACATCATCCCCAACTTGAAAGAAATTTCGTCCCGAAATTTGCCAAGTGAGCATGAAGGAATGAAGTGGTAATTCAAGATTGTTGCGGATTTTGCTCAGGTGTCACAAGGCAACTGCCAATTTTTAACTGCCAGCGACAGTCTTACGGACCGTAAGCAAAAACCCTTGCGGTCCGTATCCATCTCTTACGGACCGTAAGTCCAGATGGATGCGGTCCGTAACCAACCTTGAATTGAATTGCCCAGTTGCAGACCTTGCGGACCGTAAGCTGAACCTCATACGGTCCGTAACCGATGGTCAGAAGACAAAAACTTGCAAACTTTTAAGCTTTGACCATGAAGTCTTTTATAACTCGAATCTTCAGTCATTACCAGCAAGAGGGGACCATGAATCAGGCCTTGCATGCCCTTGAGAGTGTTGCCATGCACTTATGTTGCCTTGGATTCTCTTGAAAAAGGTCTTGAATGTAAAATTGGTCGTATACACTCATAGAATCTATTTCTTTGAGATTTAAATTATTTACCACTAAGGGTAACCGGATTTGAATATATATATCAGATGTTTATAAAATACATTAAGGTTTGGGGTTTATAAATAGGTCGCTCAGAGGTATTAATTAACATGTCGACACTTTTAAATCCTACCATACATCTTTTAACTTGATCCGGGTTTATAACACGTTTGCCTTACATGACACGTGTCTTTATTTTATTGGACATAAAATTACGAGGTGTTACAAAAAAGGAGGAGACGACGGCTTAAATCTGGAATGGTCAGGAGCTATGCTGAACTTGTGTTTAAAACAAAAGTTCAACTTCTCAGGACTAATCTTTAATTATATGATCGAGAACTCAAGAGGGAACACATGGGCAATGTACCCTAGGTTCATTCAGATGCTAATCAATGATCAATATTCCGAGTTGCCACATGATGGAGGTCGTTACACCTTCCATGTCCCTACTAGTTGTCAGCTTACTGGGATCAAAACAAACGAGTGGGTTATGTTACACGACTGACGACGGCTTAAATCTGGAATGGTCAGGAGCTATGCTGAACTTGTGTTTAAACCAAAAGTTCAACTTCTCAGGACTAATCTTTAATTATATGATCGAGAACTCAAGAGGGAACACATGGGCAATGTACCCTAGGTTCATTCAGATGCTAATCAATGATCAATATTCCGAGTTGCCACATGATGGAGGTCATTACACCTTCCATGTCCCTACTAGTCGTCAGCTTACCGAGATTAAAACAAACGAGTGGGTTATGTTACACGACTGGATGTACTCTGCGGAAAGACTTCCCTTGGTTAAAGCTGCGTACAAAAAGTATAGGGAAGCACTCAAAGCAAAGCAACAGAGAGATGTGCAAGCAGAAGAAGAAGTTGAGGAAGAAGAAGAACAATTAAAGAGAAAGAGAAAAGGAAAACAAGCAGCCGATGAAGAACATTCAAAGAAAAAGAAACCATCACAGAACCCCGAAAGGCTTACGGGGAAAGCTTTAGGGCTGCGGACTCTCAAGAACATAGACAACATATTCAAGACATGCGGGCAATCCATGAAATGGAAGAGAGACAGAAGAAAGAAAAGAAGCTTGCTAGACGTCAAATGACGGAGTCTGAGACCCCTGTTACAGTAACAGAGGAAGAAGAAGGATTAGAATATTTTTTTGATAATCTGCTGATCGATCCAGATGAACCAACTGCAAGCAAAACTCCTCCATCCAAGAAGAAGAAAACAGATGAAGGATTACACAACCTGCAGCCCCACCACAAAGAATCCGACCGTTTCAATACTTGTATGATAAGCTTGTCAAAGACACCGGTGCTGGTCCTGCTAAAGAAATCTGTATTCTTAAGCACCAGGTGAATGATACAAACATTTTCAGAGAGAAGTTGAAAGAACAAAGGAAGAAAAATAGAGAAATACATGCTTATGTTACTGAACAATCAAAGATTATAAGATTCCAACAACATGGGATTGAAAAAACTGTATCGAATGATGAAGAAAATATGCGCTAAAATTGAAATAGAACCCATGTTCTCCTTTGCTGAGCTCTTCGACTTCGAGAAATTCAAAGAAGATGAAACAAACAGAAAAGACAAAGAGGCTGAAGCGAAGAAGAGGCGTCTAGAATCCACTGAGAAGGTCACTGAAGGTGATGAGAGTGACGAAGAGGAAGTTGACAGGGATGAGATGCCATCGAGATTCATTGAATGGGGGTTAGAAAAAGAAGTCACGTATGAGCAGGAATATGGAGAGACGTTCACTCCACAGCATCCTGAGTGGTTCAAAAAAGAAAGAGAAAAGCTTCCAGATTTTTATCAAGTAATCACTGTTGAAAAGACAGAGATTACTGATAAAATCATCAGTTGGATGTACAGCAACCTTAGGGGGATATTCGTGGTTAAACGCAGAGGAGGTGTAATTCAGTATTTCAAGACCGGGTATGATATGTATTCTCTTCCTAGATGGGATGTGAGGGAGCTTGGCAGACTAGACATGTTAAATCCAAATCGCAACAGTCTTGGGGTAGATTTTGAACGTATAATTGCTAAGGAATGCAACAAAGGTTTTGAAGTGTTCAAGCCACAGCGTCTGTTGATGCATGAAATGTCTATTGACTACGTCTACGTTAAGTCTTAGGTCAAAATAGGTCAACATAGGTTTTAGATAGTCAAAATTAGATTATATGTTGATAGGTCCGCATATGTGAACATATGTTGATAGGTCCGCATATGTGAACATATGTTGATAGGTCCGCATATATGAACATATGTTGATAGGTTCGCATATGTGAACATATGTTGATAGGTCCGCATATATGAACATATGTTGATAGGTCCGTTTATTTGTCATCTTAGGAGGTCCGCTTATATGACATCTTAGGAGGTCTGTTTTTATGTCAGTCCATATAAGCGGACCACATCATACTATATATACCTGATCAGTTCATTTGTGTATGTAACGTTGGAGCGGACCTGTATCATTGCTTGTGTAACCGAACTTTGTCAAATTTACATCAGAAAGCAATAAAAGTGAAGAAATTGAATAGGAAAGCTGTTGTAACTTCATTTGTGTTGATTCCGCCTTCATACATGAAGATGAATATCCTTGACTGACTTTTCGAGGTCGTAGAACGGTCCAACAGCGTCCTCGAAGAAGAGTTTCCAAGACCACAAGAGATCCCATCACAGGCAAAGGAAAAGTGACGTGGGTTATCAACCCAGCTAAAGTGGTCACTAGAATCTAGCTCCCATCAGAAGTCCCCGTCTGCTTAAACATCTTCAAAAAGTGGTTTTATGACAGTCAGACAGGTGAAGCAGTGATCCGATCAAAGACAAATGAAGATATTAGAATACTGGATCCTATGGATGTCTTCATGTTTGGACTCTCTGATTTGAACGTGCTAAACTCTAATCGTATAAATGTTGCAGCTGGGAATGCCAATTTGGAATAAGCAATGATGTTTCAAAGAGCAGTAGAGAGAGCATGGAAGAGAAAATGTGATATGCTCGACATTATCGACAAAATTGAGAAAAACAAAGAAGCAGAAGCAAAGAAGAAAGAGGAAGCTAGGAAGAAGAAAAAGCTCGAAAAAAAGAAAGAAAAATCTCCATCCGAAACAAAACAATCTTCATCAACTCCTCATGAAGAGCAACAACCTCCGGCCTCATCCACATATGAGGCCACTAGGGAGGACCCACCAACAAACAGTGAAGCTATTTTCATTCAAGAAACTCCAGCAACAACTGATGAAGTTCCACCGCAACAGCAAACAACAGTGACTGCAGAGAGCCCACCAGAACCTGAGAAGGAAGCTGCAAGCAATCCAGAAGCTACAACTGAAGAACGAAAGTTTAAACAAGTATGCAACTATCTAGGGGGGATATTGTTGGATCTTGTGAGATCGTTGATACTTGTACTGGATTGATTTTGTTATAGATTTGTAGCTTTATTAAAGTCTAGGGACTAAAATTGTAATGTTTTGTAAGTAGCAAATCTGACTTGGTGTAATTAAGATACCAGCATAATTATAATTATGATGGCAAGTCAGACACAATATAATCTAATGAAATGTTGCCCTAGCTAAGCTTTTGGCTAGTCATGGTGAAAAACTTATGTTGTTAATCTTTGAACATCTTTGATAGTGCTTAATCAGATCTCCAGGTGCTCTATTGCTTATTTCTTTGTTTGGATTCAATACAAAACTTGTTGTAATCATCAAACCATTAGCTTCATCTTCATTCTATGATTTTTCTTAACTTTCTCATAGTGCAAACACCTAATCAATAGGTGTTTTGGACTTAAACAATCAACCACTGTGATCCGGATTGATATTGGGATCTACAATTGGTGATGAAGATGAACCAATAATTTTTTTGGGGCCAACCTATGACATACCGAATCAGGTCCAAAGGGACTACCTAAGTGCCACTGAAAGCTCACAAAGCTAAGAAGGTGATGTTGAGCCCGTTGTCGAAAATTCTGATGCTCTTTGTGACTTGGATCCACAAGATCCTAGCGTGAACTCCATGAGTGAACCAAAAAATATTGAAGCTATGGAACAACAAAATGCATCGGAATTTGTAGGTCCCCTGATCCCTATGGATCGTAACAGAATCGTCGATCTAACCTAGAGTGCGGAATCCTCTAGATCAGATTTCACAGAAAACAAGTAGAAACAGAATTCTCTATAAACCCGATCTTTATTGATTATCTTCAAACGATTACAATCAATCAAGATCTCCAATTCGTCCAAGCCTTTGTCTTTCACGAATTCTCTCCAAAAGTGATTTAGCTAATTTGATGATTAACCTAAACCCTAATGCTAAGCTTTGTTTATATAGGACAAAGCTTTGCATATGGGCTAGGCCATGGGCAAGGCCCATTTCGCCTACCATCCCCCATATGTGGGTTTGGTTTGGCCCAATCACTCTTAATTAACTATTACAAAGCTAAACCCACTAACTGTTTATCGTTTTACTAATTACAGGATATCCAAAGACCAAATCTAAGCTGTTGTCACAAATATGCACCAACAAACTCCCCCTTGACAATAGCTCACAAAGGTAACTTCAGTCTTCAGAATCTCACAGTCCTTTGGTTTTTGGATAGCATCAGCTTTAACAGCTTCTGTCAGCAATAGACTCCCCCTAAGCTGATGCATCCAATCACCATATCTTCAAAACTTTAGCACTCCAGTTCAGCATTTGTATAGCACTCTTCAAACTCTTCAACTTTGTTTGCAATGTAGAATGGAGGTTCTACCATGCATCCAATCAAACTCTCATATTCACAGTAACTTCTTAGCAACACACTGCTTCAATCTGTATACTATAAAACAAACATCTCGAGAAACCATAAGAATTTTTCAACAAAGTTAAACAATTATTATTATTCAAGAGATAGTTAAACTGTAACACAGATTATGCATTTTTCAATTTAGCACCAACACGCAACAAATTTTTAATCAAACACCCTGTAACCTGCATGATTTAAAATTTTGAACCCACTTTCTAACACCGTCTCCCCTTATCGGTAACAACTTCTTCCAAGAATAACAGTGTTCCGTACATTAAGAATTTTAACAGAAAAAGACACTATTTTTGTATTTTTGTATTTTCTGAAAGAAAATAAATAACAAAAAGCAATAAACAATCTATTTTTGTGAGAATCACCGGTAAGAAGATCATATCAGTACAATCAAACTGTTTCACACCATTAGATAATTCTTTAGTTAATTTTTCGTGAAAAGCAGTTCAAGATGATTACCAGTATGTTTGTCCACTTAAACAAAATGCATGAATATTTCAAGTACCATTACCGTATGATACGTTAAGGTAATTTTATTGCTGATATATTAGTGTGTCCCACTTCAGGATGTACCCCGCGATCAAGGTATGCACAAAGATTCATCGTAGTAGGTGAGTATATTGAATTCATCCGTTTTGTTTTTCAACGTTTAGATAATTGGTGATCGAGTCAGTACTTCCGTACAGCAAAGAGACCAAAATATCTAACGAGGGCTAAGACAAATACCATTTTTGGTACGATTTATGCTTTTTTGCACATTTTGAATGACTCTCTAGGAGAGCTTATTCATTTTCAGGGTTTTGGCATTTATAGCTCTTTTAAGATATCCTGGTTGTGCCTAGGTCAGCATGTATCTGGATGCAGCAGAAGGACAACCCTGATATCCCCAGATGAAATAACAGTATAAAGACCCAAAACCTCAGATTTTGGCAATCTATCAACGCAAGATTTAAGGTCATTAAACCATACACCACTGATGTGTTCCTCACTCATACTCAGTGCATTTAGGTTTATATCACATTGGTAAGTTGATTATTTCATGCTTTTTGCCTACTGGTACATCATATAATGAAGCTGCTATCACACTTAAGCATTTTAATTCAGTTTGAGTGTGACAGTCTAACTTGCTGATGTACTATCATTTCTTCTTTTTCACACAGTGATAACTCATTTTTGATTTTCTATTTTTTTATGTTTTTGATTTTTCAGTGTTTTTATATTTTTGATTTGTAAGAAAGCAGTAAACTATTTACAAAATTCTTATGAAAAACCAGTTATTCAGGATTCCTCATCCCGTTGAGTTCGACTAAGTGTTCAAAGCGAGATCGATCAAAAGCTTTAGTGTAAAGATCAGCAAGGTTATCTAGTGTGTCGACTCGGTGTAATTCAATTAGTCTCTTTTCAGCACAATCCCGTATAAAGTGATGATGTATGTCAATATGTTTAGTTCTACTGTGCTTTACGGGATTGTTTGTGATTGAAATAGTGGCATTATTATCAATCATAATAGGAGTACGAGTGAAATCCAAACCATAATCACGCATCTGTTGTTGAATCCAGAGAACCTGAGAGCAGCAACTACCCACAGCAATATATTCAGCTTCACACGTAGAAGTAGACACACAAGATTGCTTCTTGCTTTGCCAAGACACAATCCTGCCTCCTAAGAACTGACAACCACCTGTTGTAGACTTTCTGTTTGATTTGCATCCTCCAAAGTTTGAGTCAGTGTATGCAACGAAATTCAAATCACTATCAGCTGCATACTACAACCCAAGTTTAGGTTTCCCCTTCAAGTAACGAAGAATTCGCTTCACTGCTTTCATGTGTGACTCTTTTGGATTAGCCTGATATCTGGCACACAAGCATACGGCAAACATGATGTCAGGTCTTGAAGCAGTCAAGTACATCAAAAAACCAATCATTGCCCTGTATTGAGTAGGATCAACATCTTCAGTACTTTCATGATCTGGGCCAAGATTGTGATTTTCGCAAATGGGTGTGTTGAAAGTAGCGCAATCCTCCATTTTGAATCGAGCCAAAATGTCATACACATACTTTGTTTGATGAATAAACATCCCATCCTCCTTCTGATCAACTTGTAATCCCAGAACGTAAGACAGCTCACCCATAGCGCTCATTTCAAACTTGCTCTTCATCACCTGTTTAAATTCCTTACACATGTTTTCATCTGATGACCCAAAGATGATGTCATCTACGTATACTTGTACTTGCAGAAAATCTTCCTTCTTTCTCTTAATGAACAGTGTACTGTCAATCTGACCCCTTTCAAAACCATTCTTGATCAGATGTGTAGACAGTGTCTCGTACCACGCCCTGGGAGCTTGATGTAATCCATACAAAGCCTTATCAAGTTTGTACACTCGATCTGGATAGTCTGGATCAACGAACCCATATGGTTGTGAGACATACACCACTTCTTGGACTTTCCCGTAAAGAAATGTGCTCTTCACGTCTAGTTGGTAAACTTTAAAGCCCTTGAAAGAAGCGAAAGCCAGAAACAAACGAATTGCCTCCAACCTTGCCACTGGTGCAAACACTTCATTGTAATCTATCCCTTCTTGCTGATTGAAACCTTTGACAACCAATCGAGCCTTGTTGTGCGTGACAATACCTCTTTCATCTTTCTTGCACCTAAATACCCATTTAGTGCCAATCTCTCTTTCACCTTTAGGAAGGTCCACTAACTCCCAAACCTTCAACTTTGCAAACTGGTCCAATTCCTCTTGCATAGCTTCAACCCATGAATTGTCTTTAAGAGCCATATGAATGTTCTTCGGCTCCTCTTGGGAAATGAAGCAACTGTACAAGCACTCATTCACAATCCCAGTCTTCTCAATCGAAACAAATAAACCCGAATTAGCAGCTATGCTTCTTCTCGTCTGAACACCTGCAGTAGGATCTCCAAGTATCATATCAATCGGATGATCTCTATTTGCTCGTGTAGTAACTATAGCATCGACTTCTAGATTATCACCCAGGTTTGATCCAACCTCCCCTTGAATATTCTGATTCGCAAACGGATTAATGAACTCCTCCCCCTGATTGGGTTCAGAGTCACTATCGCTTGAATCAGGATCAACAGCACCTTGGGAAGTTTCCGGAGCATCTATCATATCAACATTCGATCTAGGCATGAACTCGCCTTCATCTTCTTCACTAATTACTGTTTGAATCAGCTGAGAATCATCTACATCAGAAAACTCAGGAATATTAAATGATTTAAAAACACTTTCATAATCATATAAAATAGCTGGACCACTCGTTGATTGTTGAGGTTTGTATGTAGTAATTTCAACATTGTAAACAACCTCAATTTTACCAGTTAGTAGATTAAAAACCCTTTTATTCGGTGTGCCAGGCACGTAACCTATAAAGTAGCCTTCGTCAGCCACCTCACCGAATTTTTTTTATCTTTGTTTCGCACAATGGTGCAGGGTAATCCAAATGGTTTAAAGCCTGTTAAGTTTGGTTTCTCGTTAAACATAAGTTCATGACAAGTTTTGTTAAAATTTTTAACAGTTAAAACTTTGTTTAGGACGTAGCAAGCTGTATTCACAGCTTCTCCCCAGAGAAGAACTGGTAGCTTTAAATCTGAAAGCATAGTCCTAGCGGCTTCAATCACCGTCCTGTTTTTCCTCTCAGTGACTCCATTTTGTTGAGGTGTATAAGGAGCAGAATATTGGTGTTCAATTCCCTTTCGAAGACAGTAGAGATCCAGAATATGATTCTTGAACTCCGTGCCATTATCACTCCTTATCCTCTTGATCCTTGCATCATGGACGTTTTCCAATTTTGTAAAAAGATCTATCAGCATCTCCGCTGTCTCATCTTTTGTACCTAAAAAGAAAACCCATGAATAACGTGAGTAGTCATCAGTGACAACAAGATAGTAGTACTTTCCACCTATGCTCCTCACGTTCACTGGACCGAATAAATCCATGTGAAGTAATTCATAAGGAGCATTAATGGAATTTACTATTTTAGATTTATGAGGTTTCTTGTGTTGTTTTCCCTTTTGACATGGAAGACATTTATCTTCCACGTGAAACCTCTGCATTGGTACCCCTTTCACTAGCTCATTTTTAATAATGTAATTCATTTTGCGGTAGTGAATATGGGCCATGTGCCTGTGCCACAACATAGATTCAGCTTCAGATGCTTTTGACAGCAAACACGCCACCGCTGCATTCGGATCCTTGGCACCCATGTCCATGACATAAGTATAATTTTCCTTGGTGCACGCATTACTATCCAATCGTCCGGAATAACCAAACCCGGTTTCAACACCAATGCCTCAGACTTTGTATAAAGGACCGAGTGACCCTTGTCGCAGACTTGTGACACGCTCATCAGATTGTGTTTAAGCTGCTCAACATAGTTCACTTTGTCCAAAGTAATCTTCCCATTCGTCACTTTTCCTCATCCAGTAATCCTACTACCTTTAGCACCAGCAAAATTTACATGTCCACCATCATATTCTTCAAATTCAGAAAACAACCTCGCATCCCCCGTCATGTGCCTGGAGCAGCCACCATCAACATACCATAAGTTGATAATCCTCCTTAGCATCTCCTGCACACACCAACCAAAAAATTAGTTAGATTGGGGGACCCCAAGCCTTAATGGTCTTGGGTCGTCCAAATTCACCAACTACAGGAACATCCATCCAATATCCATTACTCCTAACTGGAGTCTTGGATCTTGGACCTGTTGATGGAAATGTGTTTTGATTTCCATAAGGTCTCTGGTCCTGAGGGTTCCTATATGTGTTTGGACTATGTGACCTTTGGAAATTTTGATTTTGATTCCAAGAACCTTGATTGTTGTAATTTCTAAAGCCATTGTTATAAAAAGTTCGACCACCATTATTTTGGTATCGATTTTGATATTGACCTTGACTTCTGAAATTATTTGAATTTTGATTGTTCATTCTTGGTGAACTACTTCTAGGTCTCTTATATCTGCCTGATGTAGATTCAGACTGAAATCTTGGTTGATTTCTTTGAAAACGAGGAACTTGTTGAGTTCCTTTTTCAGCCTTATCTACACCACCAGCAACACCCTCTTATTGCTTAGGAGCAGATTTATTTGGAGAATTTGAGACTTTCACCTCATTATCACCTTTCTTCTCTGGTGATTTCCCTCTCTGTTTCTCACTAATCTGTGCTTCAATCTTTTTGTTAGGACAGCAGCTAGCTACATGTCCCTTTGTGTGACACTTGAAGCACGATCTCTTTTTCGAAGACTTCATATCTGAAGCCTTTGAACTAGATTCTGGTTTCGATGATGATGCCTTAGAAGGATTTGGTTCAGTTTGCTTAGTTTCAAAATTTTCTATGTTTTTGTTTTTAGCAAACTCTACATTTGATTCGTTTTCAATAACAGCGGTTTCGTTTTTCATGTCACTTCCTTGAACAAAATTAAACTTTTTAACAAAAGTTTGATTTTTGTTTTTAGGAGGTGTGTTTTTCTTTTTCAAAACAGGTTTGCTATTATTTTCCTTCTTAGCATCATTATTTTCAGACACATCACCTTGACTGGATGTGAAACTACTTGGTGATGTTGACAGAAAGTCTGTGAACTCATCTTCATCAGGTAGGAATGAATAGTCATGACTAAGAGGAGGTGGAACTTCATTAAAGCCTTTGAAGCCCACACCGGTCCTGTCATTACTCTTCTTTAACCCACCCATCATGTGTTTCATAACAAAAGTAGAGTCCCTGAATTGACCTAATTTCTTTTCAAGTTCAACAATTTTGAGTTGTGCATCTGACAACTCTTTGCATTTTTCAGAAATCTCTTTTGTTTTCTCAGCCATCATGTCGTGAGCTAAGTCTATGACTTGAAGTTTTTCGTTTAGTTTGCAAGTTAAAACTTCAATTTCAGCTTCATAGCCTTTTATCTTCTTTAAATACAACGACTCGTTTCTTTTTGCAAAAAAAAAGTTTGATTCTTTTATGTTAGACATCTCGTTTACAAGACTTTGGTTTTGTGTTGACAACCTGTCAACCTCACCCTGTAGTTCACGACATTTTAAACAAACAGAAGTAGCAGAGTTACTTACCTCTCATGTTGATTTGTCTGAGTTGGCCATGAGAGGAGCAAGTTGAGCTTCCATTCTTTTGTATTTTGCCTCTTTCTCTTCAGCTTCCCTTTCATGGTCAGACTTTGGCTTTTCCTTTTCAGCTTCTGTTGTCTTATCAACATTCTTTTCCTCAGCTTCAATTTCCTTCTTAACTTCAGCATCATCTACTGCAGCTTCACCATCATCAACTGGCACAATCTCTGCCATGAATGCTTGAGTGACATTCTCATCATTTTCCAAGTGAACACTCCAGTCATATGAACCTTCTCGAGCAGTAGAGATCAATGCCCTTGAGTTAGAGTTGTTTGATGCATTCCTATTGTTTGAACTCTGATTCGAAGTCTCATGCTTTTGTTTTTGACATTCCCTAGCGAAATGACTATAACTTTGACAGTTAAAGCACCTCACTTTGGTTTTGTCAAAGCAAACACTCTTCCCCACAAACTTCCTTCCAGTTCTGTTCATGAACCTCTTCACACGTCGTGAAATCATGGCCATCTGCCATTGTAAATCCATCTCTTCTAGATCATCAGGGTCAATCTGATCATAATCTTCATCTAAAGTGGCAGGATCAGATATCTTCCCCTTAATGTAGTTCTCATAAGAAGCAACAAACGAAGCAAGTAGAGCAAGATGTTCTTCAGCGGACTTCACACTCATAGGCATCGACTTTGCACTACTACTTTGCTTAGAAGTTGATGTTCTTTTGGCTCCTGTTGATCCTCCTGAAGCAGCTACAAAACACACATCACCATCCTCATTTACTGTGACCTGCTCATTTTCACACGAAAGAAACGCAGTGGCAGAGTCGCTAGAAGCATCGTGAGATGAAGAAGATGTAAGCCCATTTTAAATCCCTGGATCTTGAACATGATCATATCTAGTGTCTTTCTTCTTCATACTGAGCTCATAAGCTCTTAGCTTTCCAACTACTTCCTCTAGTTCCTTAGTCTCATAATCTGCTTCTCCCTTGATCATGAGAGTGTAGATATCCCATTTAGCAGGTAGAGCATCAAGCAGCTTGACATTTTTCTCTATGTCAGAATAGCAATCTACATCATAATTATCCAATTCTGACATTAGATGATAGTATCGAGTGATGATGTCCTCAAGTGACTCATTTTTCATATACTTGAATACAGCAAACTGCTTCTTCAGTAGATCAACTTTGTTCTTCTTAACATCAGGATTTCCCTCACATCTCTTCTCTAGTGCATCCCACATTTCCTTTGAAGTAGTGTACTTCTTAAAGGTATGTTTGATGCTATCAGGTAATGACATCTTGATAGCAGCCAAGGCTCTCTTTTCAGCCTCATACATTTTCTTATGCAAGTTCACATAGGCTGTGACACGTGGTTTGCCCTCAAAGTCGTGTGTTGGGTTTGTGTACCCATCTACAATACAGATCCACATGCGTGTGTCCTGATATTCAATGAAGGATTGAAACCTGTCCTTCCATGTCAAGTAGTTTTCCACCTTCATCATCTTAGGTGGTTTGTTGGTTGTGCCAACCTCGTGTTCCATTCTTAAAATTTCGTTTAATTTTGACATGTTTGACATTTTAACTTAAGCAGACTGGTAAAACCGTACAAATTTTGTCCGAAACCTGTTTTCACCAAATTATACCGTTACATTCATCTCGAGATTACGATTCCAACGATATATAATGTCGAAAACCTTTTTCGGGATTTTCCAGAGTTTTTTTTTTGTCCTAAAAATCCAAGGAGTCCAACGGTGCAAACGGTTTCCTGAGATGAGCTACGGATAATTTTCTAAACACGAAACAGTACAATTTTTCTTACGCAGGCCAAGAAAAATTCCACCTTATTCGAAATGGTCCTAAATGGCCTTAAATCCGAAATGATCAGAAATGGTCCGTAATAAACACCTTCTAGTCCGAAATGGAATAATCTGATCCGAAATGAGACCTTCTGATCCGAAATGAACACCCCTTAATCCAAAATGATCCATAATCCTTTTGATTGATCCGAAATGCAACTTAATCTGGTCTGAAATGCAACTGTTTGATCCGAAATGCAGTATTTCTATCCGAAATGGATCCGAAATGCAGTATTCTTATCCGAAATGGATCCGAAAAGCAGTATTTCTATCCGAAATGATGCTGTTTTATCCGAAATCCTTGTTGTTTATCCGAAATCAGTAGCAGAAACCCTAACACAACCTCCAAAAACGCCCGAAACTTCGATTTTTCTGCAGAAAACGATTTATGAACCAAGCCAATCAAGAGCCTAACGCTCTGATACCAATTGTAGGTCCCCTAATCCGTATGGATCGTAACAGAATCGTCGATCTAACCTAGAGTGCGGAATCCTCTAGATCAGATTTCACAGAAAACAAGTAGAAACAGAATTCTCTATAAACCCGATCTTTATTGATTATCTTCAAACGATTACAATCAATCAAGATCTCCAATTCGTCCAAGCCTTTGTCTTTCACGAATTCTCTCCAAAAGTGATTTAGCTAATTTGATGATTAACCTAAACCCTAATGCTAAGCTTTGTTTATATAGGACAAAGCTTTGCATATGGGCTAGGCCATGGGCAAGGCCCATTTCGCCTACCATCCGCCATATGTGGGTTTGGTTTGGCCCAATCACTCTTAATTAACTATTACAAAGCTAAACCCACTAACTGTTTATCGTTTTACTAATTACAAGATATCCAAAGACCAAATCTAAGTTTTTGTCACAAATATGCACCAACAGAATTGAGAGGCAAAAGAAATCGATCACTACCTGATCGTCTCAAAGACTATGTTGGGAAACTTCCCCTTTGGTCGACAGCTCACAACCCGCGTTTGGTCAAGTTACCTCAACAGTACATCTTATTTCCCATTTTTTTCTCATATAATAAATTTTCTAACTCACAAAAGGCTTTATTTAAAGGCAATCAGTTCTAATGATGAGCCGAGTTGTTTTGAACAAGCTGCACAGGATAAGCGGTGGAGAGAAGCCATGTAGCAAGAAATAAAAGCCCTCGAGAAAAATGGAATGTGGACATTAGAAACATTGCCAGAAGGAAAACGAGCAATAGGCTCGAAGTGGGTTTATAAAACAAAATATAAATCCAACGGAAAAGTTGAAAGATTCAAGGCTAGGCTTGTCGCCAAAGGATTCACTTAGATGGAAAGGGTGGATTATCATGAGACTTTCGCTCCCGTGGCTAAGCTTGTGACTGTCCGAACCTTATTAACCGTGGCCACAAAGAAGGATTGGGGATTATTCACCAACTAGATGTAAATAACGCATTTCTACATGGGGACTTGGATGAGGAAGTGTATGAAGATTCCACAAGGGTTTTCAAGGGAAAACGAAATGAAAGTGTGTCGACTTTGCAAAATATCCTTATGGTCTCAAGCAAGCTTCAAGAAACTGGTATAATATATTTACCAAAATTCTCCTCAGTTTAAACTTTTCTCAATCCAAGGCCGATCATTCATTGTTCACGTTTCAGAAAGAAGAAACTTATGTTGCCATTCTCATATATGTAGACGATTTTATTATCCTTGGAAATAACCCTGAAAAAATCCAACAAAAAAAACAACTTGATGAAGAATTTGGTATCAAGAATCAAGAATATTGGTCTGTTGAAGTATTTTCTGGTATTGAATTCGCCAAAACATCTGACGGATTAGTTTTAAGCCAACAGAAATACACCTTAGATATTTTAAAAGATAGGGGAATGTTGAGATGTTGTCCTTGTGCATTACCGTTTGATCAAGGGGTAAAACTTGACAAGGGAGAAACAAAAGTTCGAATAAATGCAACTCAATATTGAAGGTTAGTAGATCGATTGTCATATCTCCAAGTTACCAAGCCCGATATTGACGACTGTCATAAAGGTCAATCAAAAACCTAATTAAACTGCGTAGATAGCGTAAGTAGGGTATCGTATCCACGGGGAATTTGTGGTTAGTGTAAAAGAATCTAATTAAAACTAAGAGTAAATTACAAGTTTTGTCCTTTATGTTTACACCAAATTGCAAGCGGTGTCCTTTAGCGCAAAAGTTAACAAGTTCTGTACTTAATGTTCCAAAACCTTGCACGCCATGTCCTTTAGGCCAAACTCAGTTAGATTTTTTGGTTAAATCAAATTACAAAAGGGTATTTTAGTCTTTTTCCCTATTTATTTAATATTATTTAAAGAAATAAAACAATTATTGTTAGTGTTATTATTATTATAACACACACCCCTTCATCAACATATAATCTTCATTCTTCCATCAGTTCTTCTACTCTCTTCTTCATTCATCAAGAACCCTCTATTTTCATCCCATAAAAACCTCAAATACCACTTCAGATTCCAAACAAATTCAACCCATTTTCACCAAATTCACAATCTTTTTACTGAATATGAAGTGGGTATTCCTCCAAAACCCCTATTACACACCCCTCTTTACTGGGTGTGTTTCAAGGTTACATCTTTTTCACCCATTTCATCAATTTTGACCCATTTGAAACCCCATTTAAAACCCATGTCTGCAGCCACGATTTGGGTGGTTTCCCATAACTCTGAAGTGTGCAACCAATTGGGTTTCTTGAAGCTACAAGAACACAAGATTCATCAAACAAAAAGGGGCTTTCTAGAAATGAAGTGGGTTCGAGGAGAACAAGTGTGGCTCGAAGGGTGGTGGCTAACCCATCTGGATCTGAAGAGCTGATGCGGTGGTGGGCGGTTTCAGATCTAACAGTGGTGCGGTGGTGGGCGGTGTCAGATCTAACAGTGGTGCGGTGGTGGGCAGTGCCGGATCTAACAGTGGTGCGGTGGTGGGGTGGCAGGTGGGTAGTGGTGGGCGTTGGTGATGTTGGTGCAGAACAATGGGGGTGGTTGGTGGAGAACAATGGTGATGTTGGTTATGTTTAGAGTGGTGGAGGGTGGTGGTTATTGGCGGCGGTTGTTGGTGGTTGTGAATGGAGGTAGAGAAGGGTATATATGTAGAGAGAGGGGGAGAGGAGTTTTATGTAATATACAAATACATATATTGCTTTAGAAAATAGTCCCCAATATATAATGTTTTACAAAATAGTCCCCAAAGAGGTGAAAGGACAAGAATACCATCATGTGTGTTGGTGCATATTTCGTACGTCTGCCACTGTGCGAATAGTTAGATTGAGCGTGTGTTGAATATTGTATAGAATAGGAGAAGTTGGACAGGTTTTGATAATGTAAAGGTCCATCCGGACGGATGACCATCCGGCCGGATGACCATCCGATCGGATGGCAATCCGAACGGATGGACACATGGTAGGAAATGTCTATAAATAGGGACCTTGCAATTCGTGACACTGCAACAGTATTCGGGTGGTTTTCGACTTCAGATTGTCAGGGGGAATGTGAATCTGATTGTGGACGAATGCTTCGGAGATCGGATTACATTACCAGATGATTTGTTTTCTGATGAAGATTTGCTGATTGTGGAGAATACTGTTTACACGGATCTGTCATTCTTATGGTTCGTTAACGTGGATCACGGTAAACGGGATATCAGATCTTCAGGGGGAATCACGAATTTGAAGTTAACCAGTGGGGTGTTTGAAGTTTCTATCATATGCCGGTTGAGTTTTTGTACGTTCTTAGATCAAGCAGGTGGAATGCAGATCGTGGTGCTTACATGTGATATCAAAAACTGAACTCAGATGCGGTTAAAGTTGAAACAGAAGATGTTGCATTGATTAGTTTCAAGTTGGTGATTGTTCGTGAAGGTTGCAGTTTAGCTAATCGGAGGAGAGTTGTAAACTGTGCAAAAGATCTGAAGATTTATTCCAAGGGGAATTCATGCTTTATTCTGTGATAAAAGCAAACCCGAAACATCAATTGAGGGGGAACTCGTATTGTAAGATTTCAAGATCCTGATTGAAGTTGCAGAAAAGTTGAAGATTTCAGAATATTCAAACATGGCTCAAGGTTCTGAAAGAGTTAAAGACGATTCGACAGTGACATCCGAGGGGGAATCTGTTGGTGCATATTTCGTACGTCTGCCACTGTGCGAATAGTTAGATAGAGCGTGTGTTGAATATTGTATAAAATAGGAGAAGTTGGACAGGTTTTGATATTGTAAAGGTCCATCCGGTCGGATGACCATCCGATCGGATGGCAATCGGAACGGATGGACACATGGTAGGAAATGTCTATAAATAGGGACCTTGGGGTTCCATTTGGACAGGCTTTTGGTTCCTAGAGGGGACATGCTGTCCGTGTGGTTTCATGGTGCTGTAACCGTCAGATAATCAATGGAAACCACTTAAAATTGACTGCTCGGTGTTCTATCTACCTTCTACTCCTTTCTTAGTCGTAATAAACACACCGAACACGTCGTTTCGGGACCGAAGCTTCGTCGAACTCACCGGATCCTGGAATCAGCAATGTACAAGGCACATGACCAGATTTAACCAAAAAATCTAACTAAGTTTGGTCTAAAGGACATAACGTGCAAGATTTTGGAACATTAAGTACATAGCTTGTCAACTTTTGCGCTAAAGGATACCGCCTGCAATTTGGTATATACATAAAAGACAAAACTTGTAATTTACTATAAACTAAATTATCTAAATTGGGGGTTTGTTTGTCTGATTGCAAAGAAAACACGATTTGTCACGAAAAGTGTTATCAGAATAAGAAGAAGTAACCACCACCCGGAATCCCGAATACCCATTTTAACATAAGAATCCTTTTACCGATTCAAAACACAACATAGACATGGCCTTGGAATTAATGACTTTGAATAATTGTTAAGGATAGTTTTTAATATTCACCATGCAACCTAACAATCCATTTAATTGTATCAACTACCTACCAATTTACCAACCCACTAACAACGCAATAAAGTTGCCAATACGCTTAATAAACGACAAGTAATTCAAATACAATAAACGTTTACTGCAACACCCCGATCGCATAAAACAACAAACCGCAGCGGAAACATCTGGGAGTCACATTACAAGAGGTATAGAGGTATAAAAACGTATGACATGTTTAGTAACATATGAATATGGGTGTGCAAAAACTGAATTAACCGAATCACAACTGAATTAACCGACAAAACCGAACCGAAAAAACCGAACCTAATAAAAAACCGGTGGGTCGGTTAATGGTTTTCTTGAAAACTGAATGTAGCAGGTCGGTTATGGTTATCATTTTTTTCATACCCACCATAACAAAACCGAACCGACATGTAATAAATCTTTGTAGAATTTAGGACTTTTTACCATATTTTTAATATTTGATGTTTTTTAGTGAAGATTTTAGTACTTGTTGGTTTTTCATATCATTTTGTGTTTTTGGTTGAGTGTTTATTTGAATTTATGAAATGTATCATATCACTTTATTTGAATATTCGATAATAATTGGTATTAATATTATTGATTATATGTATTTTTTAATACTATGTAATATACTAATATATACAAATATGCAATAACAATTTATTCCATGTTAAAAAAAATTAAGCTATTTTTAGCTAAGCTAAATACACGGTTAACCACTCATAACCGGCCTGCTATAACCATCAAAACCGAATAACCATAACCACCATAACCGATCGGTTATGGTTATGGTTATCCAATAACCGACATCGCAGTTACGATTATAATTTTTGGTCAAAACCAACCCAAACCAACCCATGCACACCCCTGATATGAATATATAAAAAGTAAATATTCTTGTCTTTAAGACTTTAACTAATTAATGGCAAGTCTTAAGTGATTTACCGTTTCTATTGTAAAAGTACAACATATTTTTTTTTTCATTTTTTTAAAAAGGATTTTCAATTCATCGTTAACATATTAATGTTTTAGAACTTATTTAAAGTGCACACCTTGTAAAACTTAAAAAATGTTGTTATTACCGGTCAAAAATTGATTACATCATTTTATACCTAAAAATTTTCAATTCATCTTTATAACATACTAGTTTATAGTCCCATGTCTTACACGGGTTGAATAATAAGATTGGTTGTATTCGAAGAACAGAATAATTTCAAAATTTGAATTATTATTGATATTGCACATGTTAAAAATAAGTTTTGATATAAACACTTATTATCCTAACATGAACTATCCATAACAAGTTAAAGACAATATAACATTACTCACTATAAATGACACGTTTAAGAAAATACTTTATATTTATTTGTTACTTTAGTAATAATAATTAGATATACATAAAATATATATTTATATAACAATTAAGTTTCTATATTATGTTATGATACGATACGTAAAGAATGTGAAAAAAATTCTAAAATCTCATCCTTATCTTGGGGAATGAGACGAAGTAGAAAAAAACCGATGAACACATAAATGTTTCTTTAAAATTTTGGGATCATAATGAGAAAACTCTTAAATCTTAATTGAGAGAGAGTTGGTGGTGGCTGAAAATGGTGGTGATGGAGATGGATTGTGATGGGTAATGGTATATCTAATTCTAATAAAAAAATTTCAGTTAATGTCATATAATATTCTCTCTTTCAATTCATTAATAATATTATTAATAAATTAATTTTTTTTTGAATTAATAGATAAATACATCATAAAATATTTAGTTGAAATAATCACTTCACTACATTATTTCTAATATATAAACTCAAATCCAAGTGTTATTATTTTACACATTTTTTGCGGTGTTGAGATGAAATACAGATGCATATAATTAAAAAATAACATTTTTAATAACGTAAGACTATAAAAATAGCATTTTAATAGCGTCACACCATGTTTCTTAGATAATAGCAATTATTTTTTCTCAAACTTGATTTACGCAAAACAGATAACGTAAACTAAACCATATGCTTATCCATTTTAAGAAATAATAAAATCATAGGTTTTAAAATTATAGATAATTTATATATTTTTTAATCATAAATTAGAATTAGATATTAATTAAAAATATCATTAATATTAATGAATTGATGGAGAAAACATGATGTGAGATTATGCTTATCCATTTTAAGAAGTAATCAAATCAAAGGTTTTAAAATTATAGATTATTTATATATTTTTTAGTTATAAATTACAACCTATAAATTAGCAACAATGTTGAGCTTTGGTGGGTTGTACCCTTAGCTTTGGGTGTTTTTCAAAAAAATATGGAATATGTGGATGTGCTTTAAACACATGTCCACACAATCTATGCAACACAGTCTGGGAGAGAGAGAGATAGAGTGTGAGAAACGGAGAGACAGAGTGGCCAGCCACCGGAGCCACGGCGGATCTGTCGGCGTTTTCTCAGCATCGGCGAGTGTTGTACCCCTACCTACACAGCAGAAGACAAGGAATCCGGTGAGGCGGTGCGAGCTAGGGTTCTGACGAGACTCCGGTTAACTCCTGCACGAATTCCGGTAAGCCTCGATTCAGTTGTATGTTTATTTTTCAGTTAGATGGGTCTATCTTGTGTACGTTGAAGCTATTTTCGATGTTACAGGCCTCCGGTTAAGCTCCGACGACTTCTACGGTTACCGATCTGGGTCTGCATGTTGTTAGATCTTAATGATCAGTGGATGACCCGTATCCGGAAGTCAGCGTGGGTACAAAGGACGGATGGTGTAAAACCTGAATGCCATCGCCGCTCCGATGTTGGCCGGGTTTTCGCAGATCTGATCGGTTTTTGGATATGATGTCAAGGTAATTTTTTGTCCAATATCGAAATTGCTGAAAAACTATGAGTTGGTGCTTTCGAGGGTGTTTGATTGTAATGAGTTGGGTTTGAATTGTTGTAAAAAGGATATTTATACGAGATTGTGTGCACCCAATTCGATTGATAGCGGCACGAAGGTTTGATTGCATAATTTTCATATATGACTCTGTTTTTTTTTTGTTAGGGTTTTTGATGAAGAACAATGTTTGGTTTACAGAGCATGTGGTTTGATTTACGAACTAATTTTGGTGCATAAAGGCTTTGATTTTGTATGTGTTATGTGGGTATTCTTTGTTGAATTTGGTTTTTGATTGGTGATTAGAGTATCTTAGAAACAGAGGTTTTGAAACAGAGTTTTTAAAGTGGATTGTAATTTGTTTGAAATCTGTACTCTAAACTGATAATTAATGCTAGAAATTGAAATATGAGTGTGCCTGTGGTTTGATTCAGAAACAAATTTTGGTACATAAAGGTTTTAATTTTATATGTGCTTTGTGTGTATTGGTTGAATTTGTTTGTTGATTGGTGATTAGGATATGTTAGAAACAGAGGTTTTGAAACAGATTTGTAAATTGGATTATTATTATTTGTTTGGAATCTGTACTATAAGCTGATGATTTTAACTTGAAATAACAATAGTGATGACATGAAAATTTGGTTTCACACGGAATTGTGTTTAGTGGTAATTTTGAATTGGATCTTTGTGTTTTTAGTGAAGTTTATTGATTTGATTTTGGTATTCTTTTTGGTTTTATTTAGAAACAATTTTTGTTGCATAAAGACTTCACTTTTGTATGTGTTTATGTGTGAATTAATTGAATATGTATTTTGGTTGGTGATTAGGGTATGTTAGAAACAGAGTTGTAAAGCGGATTATAATTTGTTTGAAATTGCAATAATTAATTTAAATGCATGATGCATGCTCACATCCAAAACATCCCACAATGATGACATGATAATTTGGTTTGATACTGAATTGAGTTAGGTAGTTATTTACTAAAGCAGATAGTGTGATCTTGATGTTTCTTGAAATGGGTTCTTTTGCTTTTTTTTAATAAAGTTTATTGATATGATTTTGGAATTTTTTTTCCAGAAAGTTTGGTTGGATAAAGGCACAGGAAAAGCTTGTGTTTTGATATCTTCCAATGGATTAGCGATAACTGGGATTGACGATCGTAGATACCGGTAACATTTTGCAGCTCATTTGGGCATTTTGTAATAATTACTATTCATATATTATTTTGCAGCTTGTCGATATTTACTTTATTTGTGCTTTTTCAGCCTTCGGCGACTCAGTATGGTCCCCACGATTACACTCGGGGTGGCAATCCTACACAAGACGTGCTTGAAACGTATGACTTATGAGACCATTTTATTAAAAAATAGTCTCATGGCAAAGCTTGATAAAGCGGATCTCGCTTTATGCTTTTCAAGCGGAATGGCTGCGTTATCAACTGTTACTCATCTTGTCAACCCTGGTAAAGTTATTTGATTTCTCTTTTTTACACAAAAATGTAATTTTTGGTCATTGTATTTATTAATTATATTATACAATAACCATAATTGCAGGTGAAGAGATTGTTGCCGGAGAAGACATATATGGCGGTTCAGACCGATTACTGTCACAAGTCATTCCAAAGAGAAGAATTGTGGTTAAGTTAGTACAAAATCTTAACTTCTTAACATAATTAACCACATGAATATTTAATATCTTTTGTCATTTAACCACAATTTTGAATTTTAATATTCGGTTTTCAATCTATAGGCGAGTGGATACAACCAACTTAAACATTGCGCAACTATTAGCCCTGCAACTAACGTAGAACGGGAAGGATGAATCACTTGGTAACCACTTTTAATCCATGAAAGAAGCAGCTACAGCTCAAGAAACATAACATGAAGTTAGGAAACTACCACATGACGAGTTAGTCCCTTAACTTCTTGATATGTCAACACACTTAGCTACATGAACACACAAACATACTAAACTTTTTCATGTAAATATATACTGGCTTCTGGTATGAAATCATTTAGTCATAAATATAAATATGTGTTTGCTTTTTGCTATGGTTCTTTAGCATCATATTATGTGTTCAACTCAAAAAGCCCCGCGGCGCAACGCGCGCGGGTCTTTATCCTAGTTAGAATTATATATTAATTAATTAATAATATCATTAATATTAATAAATTGATAGAGAAAATGTCATATGGCATTATTGAAAGTCTTTATTAGAATTAGATTAAAGTTTTAGAGCTTATTTAAGATGCGCACCAAGTTAAACACTATAAAGAAGCAATTTAATTATGCATATTTGTGTTGTAATGTTAGCTTTGGGAGTCTTTAAAAAAAATAAAAATTTTCCTTTTTAACCCTAAAGTTTTAATGTTTGACAATTTAAGTTTAAACTTCTAATTTTTGTTTCCTTTTTAACACTATAAAGAAGCAACTTAATTATGCATATTTGTGTTGTAATGTTAGCTTTGGGAGTCTTTCAAAAAAATAAAAAAAAACTTTTTCCTTTTTAACCCTAAAGTTTTAATGTTTGACAATTTAAGTTTAAACTTCTAATTTTTGTTTCCTTTTTAACCCTAAAGTTTTAATCTTTCACAATTTACCCTAAAGTTTTATTCTTTGACAATTTAAGTTTAAAATTTTTAATCTTTGTTTCCTTTTTAACCCTAAAGTTTTAATCTTTGACAATTTAAGTTTAAAGTTTTAATCTTTGGTAATTTAACCCCTTTGATTAATTTGTTTTTTTACTTCTGATTCAAAACTTTCCATCTTTTACGATTTAACCACTTTGATTTTTTTTACCTATGTGTTGTAATCTTGGCTTTGGAGGTTTTTCAAAGAAAAAATGGTTATGCATATGGTTGTTGTAACCTTGGCTTTGGGGGTTTTTCAAAAAAAAATTGATTTTTTTACTTTTCACCCAAAAGTATTTCATAAATTACTTTTAACCCAAAACTATTTGTTTTTTTTACTTTTAACACAAAACTTTTTATCTTTTGCAATCTATCCTCACAACTTTTTTTGCTTTCAACTTTGGTTCTTAATAGTTTTCATTTTCCGCAAATTTTTCGCTTTATGCTTCGTTCTAAATTTTGTGACTTAAAACATCGCAACGTGCGTCTTTGGTTTAGCGTTTTTACGTTTCGTTCTAAATTTTGCGAGTTAACACGACGCAACGTGCGTGTGTGGGTGAACGTTTTTACATCGTCTATTTTTTCCCTTTTGATAGGTTTAACATAACGTGCGCGTCCTAAATCGACTTAGTTATGCGGCGGGTCATAATTCTAGTAAAACTTAAAAAAAAACCAAATCAATCTAAATAAATAAAATATTCAAAACCAAAAAAGTTAGCCTTCAAATATATAAGATTATGGAGTGTGAAGGTGCCTCATCCTTTAAGGATGGTCTTTCACGTCACCCGCCATGTCACCACCCAAAAAGGATGTTGCTCCAAAGATGGACTAAGGGTATGGTGGATGGGTCTCCTCCTTTTTTTTTTTTATCTTTTTTTAATAAAAATTCAACATTTTTCTAAACATTACATAACTTATATAATAGAAACATTAAATAACTTTTTTTTTTTACAAACAAGTGGCAGGTAAACGGGCAACAAGCTGCGCCGCAACCCCCTTTTGAATTGCAAAAGGATATCGGTGTACAATAATAATGCTATTCATAAATACAAAATTCAAAAAGAAAACCTTAAAACAATAAACTAAATACAAGTATAAACAATTAAATGGATTAATTAATAAAAATATATGTGATTGATTTATGCCTTCACTATTTTTACGTTCAGTTGCGGATTCAGGAGTTATTTTTTGGGGGGTGTGAACGAGGGTTCAACAAAATTTTCAAAGGGTGCAGTCGGGATTTTTACCTCGAAAATACACTATTTTTTTTCAAGAGGACGTCGAGGCCGGCTGGTAGAGGACGAAGACGACGCAACGGGCCTCAAGGGAGGCGGTGTGGACTGAGCTCGACGGGGGTCGACGGCCCACTTTCAATAATATTACCTAACACTAGTTTGTAATATTATTTCGGTAATATTATTTAAAAGCAGACCCAATATATCCTAATTGATATTAGGTCACCTAACTTAGCTCTATCGTCTCTCGTTACTTCATGCTTCTCTATTTGTTTCACTGGACTTCCCCTAGTATGCTTTGTCACAACGCTTTGTAATCATACCCCTTGACCATGAACCTTCACAGGACAAGGGTATCATCAATAATAAAGAAACACATTCTCTTTACTTTACAGTTTATCTTTGTAGTAACAACTAAATAAATAAAAATAATGTAAATATGTGTTTTAATAAGCTTAGAAAGTAAATAAAATATATATATTAGTTATTTTTAAATATCAACTTTTCCATACGCTTAAGTTGTGGTGAATTTAACAGTGGAATGTCAGTTTTTACTTTCTAGGGGTGGCGAATCAGTTGGATTAGCTCTGAGACAAATGGATGAAGCAAAAAAAAAAAAATTAAATTCAAAGGTTAAAAGTTAAATCTTTTTGTCCCATAGAGGTTTGACCGATCCACAAAAAAGGAATGGAGGCTACTCTTGTTATTTACTATATGCATACTAACTAAATTCTAACTAAAATTTGGTCTTAAGGTCAAGTCTTCGCGCTTTGTCGAAGACGAAATTGGTATAATTTAAGCCGTTAGTAGAAAAAACAAAAATATGATGGTATCAAATTAATAATAAATACACTTATACACATTTGTTGAACTAAAGATTATGTACTTGTAAAACGTGAATGGTGTTGATAGTGATATAAAATAAAAATAATTTTTAACTGTAACGTTGTTTTTTTCAAATACTTAAAATATGATATTTAATTCCTTGATAGTAAACTCATGCAAGCTCTACGCTTTTTACATTTATCTTAAGTTAGACTGGCCCTTTAAGTTTATATAACTTAGTCATTTAGTTCTTTTATGTTTCTAAAACGTGTGTGTATATATAGAGAGAGAGAGGGGGGGGGGGGGGGGATAGAGAGAGACTAAAATGGGTTAAGTGAAAAAACAAAAAGAGTTAAAGGACACAAATAAAATATTCATAATAATAACAATAAAAAAAGATAATGAGTTGTAGATGTTGGCCCATTATAATTGTTTGGCCCGGTTATCTTGAAGTTACGTAAACTAGTTTAATACCCGTCCGGTGGACGGGTTACGTTAATGTATTATGTAGTAACAACGTGAATGAACCTAAGAACACAACTAACTTGAATTTAAACCTTACCAAGTTCCAGAAGAGCCACTAACCATGCTATCATTAATAACTCATGTCATATAAAGATACTTGCAAGACATTTAAAATTGGAAAAAAACAAAATTCATATCTAAACCTTTCATCACAAATGGTGTTGTGAAGTTACAGGTGGATTCTCAATGTTACACATGCTTTTAGCTCGATACTCTATCATCTTGTACGCAATCAAGAAAATACTATTTTTCAGGCATAAAGTATAACACATCTTACCACCTATTAAAGGAGGTAATAAAAAAAAGGATTATAATTACTGAGAAACTTAGCAAGCAAATCTTTACGGTACACGTATTCATGTAATATTCTCTAGAAACCCAACAAAAAAATTAAATAAGATAGACAGTAAAAAGAAGAAAGACCCAATTTACATATTTCCCATGATGATGTAGATTATAAGGTCATTATAAGTTGTTTTCTTTCACCCTCCACCTCTGCCAACTTTAGGCTTTTTGCTAAATATCTTTCTTGCATTTCAATTGTACTTTCATTAAATTGTTTTTATTTAATAATTCAAAGATTTCTTGATCAACAGTCTTCTAAATCTCAGTATCATCACTACAACAGTTAGATAAGATATCAGTTTCTAGAGTCCAATTTGTCTTCACAATTTAACATCAAAATGAAGATTGTGATAATGGGTCTCCTTTACAAGAAATGAAAATGGTTAGAAATAAAAGAGAATAGGAGATGCAAATATGTAATCAAGTGTTTAGCTAGTGTGTGCCTTCTGGTGGCAGGGTTTGGATTTTGAGTTGTTGATACGTGCGAGTATTAATCACTCATGGTCATATAAGATAGTTGCAGGAGCAGGACATTTTCAAAGTTTAACTTTTATTATTTTAGCAAAAATTTCATGCGACCCGTACTATTAAAGTCATCAGGTTCATATGACCCGCATTGTTATACGGGTTACTCATACAACTCTATGTTATATCACCCGCATTAAGTGTTTATTCAAAATATTTGAATTTGGGTCATACGACCCATATAACCAAAAATGAAACCCACATGATAGAAACCAAGCCCAATACGTGGTAACACGCATGCAGATAGAAGCTGGTACGTGTTTCTAAACCTTCGACCAAGTGTATCGGTATATTTCTCAGTAAAACATGTCCACTTGATTGCAAAGTACTAATCTAAAATAGACGAAGGGGACATGGGCAGGAAAAAGTGGAAACATTTCATATATGATCGAAACTATAGGAAGTGCAGATCCAATTTTCCTCATTTTTTGGTACCGGTATATTAGGTACCAGTAACAACTTTCCCCGTTTTTCAGTACTGGTACTTTCGGTAGGGGTGTTAAACGGGCCATGTCTGACAATTTATACAAACCCGAACACGAAAATCGTGCCAGACACATATAACCGAACACGACACGAATATTCGCAGGTTGACCCCAACATGACCCGTTATACCCGATTTGTTTATTTTTATTGTTTTTTTTTTTTTTTGCTGAATAATATTTTAATTTAAAATTATACAACAAAAAAATACAAATGTATATCACTACTAACAACACATTTAAAAAAATTAAATATAATATAAGTTAAACGGGTTAACCCGCCAACCCGATGGGTTCGACACGAACCCAACCCTTTAGTTAAACGGGTTCGCGGGTTCAACGTTAAACCCATCCAAACCGGTTTAGACTAAACCGAAACCCGCGAATTTCGTGTTAGGTTCGCATCGGGTTTTTGTGTCTTGTCATAAATTCACACCCCTAAGTTTTGATACTTGGGTTACTCTTGATACTTGAAATTCTAGACTTGAAAATGAGTCAACTAAAAACACCACCCACCAATTTCATTTCTGTCATATAAGTGCAACATCCATATGCATAACAAACCTCATCATAGAAGATATGCTAGTGTAACCACATTGATTTTTTCTTCACAATCCTCCAATTTAAGACAACTTTTTTCCTCAGGCACTTCATCTCATCTGCAAGTCTAATCATCAGCATAACTACCATAAAGAATCACTATGTGATACACAGTAGTCAAAAGCGCACAAGGCTCACTTTAAAAAGAGCAACAGAGACGCTAGCCTATGAGCAAAAAATCGGCGAGAGCCGGGGCACCCCGGACCACAACAAAGCTATGCCTCTGTCTCTATATCACTGTTACACGCCAAACTATTAATAAAAAAAATCAGTATGCATCCTAGTATAATATTCATTAATCACCGAAATTTATAGTGCATATAGTACATTTAAAACAACACCTAAGAAATTGCAAGTACGATAACAACTTCAATTTTCCCAAGTGACTTAAGAAAAGAGAACTTCCAACACTATTATTCACTAACTCTCAAATTTATCGTAATTGTAGTAACATCCTAAAATATGGGACTAATAGCCTTAGAAAATCAAGGAAACAAATATTTATGGCTTTAGAAAAGTTACAACCGAATTGCAGTATTTTAAGATAAAGAAAGGAAACCACAAAAAAAGATATTCTGAGTTGGTAACTAAATAGCTTCCACATTGATCATTGTCATTCTCAAATCATTTTGTTAGAGTGTCTAATAACCCTTTGTCATGTAGCTAATTTCTGAAATAAATTAAAAACAATTGCATCACTAAAAATAGGTGGCTAGTAGCACAATGTACCTGTTTTGGCTGGCCATTAAACAGTATAAATGATATCCTTTTTGTGATTTCCATTATATCTTGTACTTTCACTGTTAAATAATAAGTATTTTCACTGTTAAATAATAAGTATTTTCACAGTGAAATCTCATAATCAGCCTAACATTCAACTAAACTACAGCGGAATCACATACCAAGATCTGCTGTAGATGTTGATGCTTCCTTTTTAGTGGTTGGACTTTTTTTAATGCCAACAATTGCATGAGCTTTCCATAACTTAGATTGCATAAGATTATTCGCTAGGCAAAGAGAAACATAAAAACTAAGGGAAATAATTAATCTTCTTAATAACTTTTCTAAAAGTCAAACCACTAGATCAATCAGTCAACGAATAGCAAGTCAAAAGTCAAATTTTCATGTTTACCAAAAGTATAAATATATAAATACCTTGTTGCAGTACATCAATAGTGTACTGCAAATCTTGGAGATCCTTCTCCATGCTAGATATTTTTCTCCTCAACATATCATACACATAATTAAGCTAAGACCCCTTTCAAAGTTAGCACCTTTTTCACTTCCACAAATTCCTTCATCTAAAAAGGAAAAAGAAAAAACCCATATTATATTTGATCCACCATTTACAACTCTACAAGTATCATAATCAATGTACCCAACTTGTTGCTTCATTTCCAGCTCAACTCTCAACTCTGAAGCAATCTTTCATGGCAAGGTACATAATCCTATTGTTGGTCAATCAAACATGGTCAACAATTGACTTTCAAACACGTTTAACCTAAGAAGTCAGGTAATGGGACTTAATTACCTCTAATTTTCTAACCAAAACCTTAGTAGTTGGTGCCAACATGATGATGTGGCGAGCATTTAGACTGATGAACGTTTATTCCACTGCTTTATCGATGAACAACAGTAATGAGTTGTAGTATCCATCCACATTCAACAAACCAACCTGCAAGATTTAAAACTTTAATTGTTTTATTCTTTTTTGGTTTAAGTTGCTACATAATTATAATAATAATTTGGCTTTGGAATACAAGAAAATAGATGAATGAAAGTTAAAAGTTTAATATGCTCAGCTAGTTACAAATGTCAACAATGTACTTCATACAACTACATCGTATTTTTTCATCAATATCCAAAATAAAAGAAATACTAAATGAGTAAGAAAAGAAAAAAAATACACACCCCTGCTTAGCAAGCTCTTGAAGGAGGCCATTGCCGGTTCCAACATCGATTACAGTCCAACATGCTAAATCACTCACCTTGACTATCAAGCACATAATTAGGCAATTAGCAAACACCTAATTATGTCAGAATTAGGTTCTTTCTTGTTGGAACAGAAACACAAAGATAAAATAGATTTCATCTCATCAATTAGCAAACACCTTAAACTATTATTGAAAATAGAAAAAAAATTGTAATATACTTGAATCACTCTATTTCATTTTTTTAAATAGAAAAAGTGACAGTCAACTCAACTTACCCTAACAAAAAGTTCACGTTTTGACCCGTTACCCAACCCACTCACCCGTACTGCCGTACATTTCTAACCACAGATTATTAATCTTTGAGGACAACAAAAAAAGAGAATGGATGTACGAATCCACATAATACCTTTTCTTCATGCGATTCACTCTCCAGACTCCACTAAGCGAGAGTATTAACTATAAGATTGAAAACCACAAGGCGTTTAGGTCCCAATGTTTCAAGTAACATTCTGGACATTACAAACCGAACATCAAAAAAACTCCCCTAGAAAAAAATGACTACAATATTATCGATTGAAAGATTTATTTAACACACCTGTGATATATACCGATGAGGAAAATAGTACATGACAATGTTGTGGAAGAAATTGTACAGTGTCAACAATTGGTGATTTTTAAGTCCTTAACAAAGCAATAGCCATATGATCAACCCTCACCTACAAGAAACTGAAGTAAAAAAGAGACAAATAGATAAGTCTTTATACTAAATTCATCGAGGAGATTATTAAAATTGAAAGAACCATACCTCTATACACAAATAAATTGCTGAAAAAGTTTCGAGATATTCTACAAAATAAACAGTAAAATATGTTAATTTAGGTGAACTATAGCAAGTATTAGTAGATCAATTTACCAAATCATAATCGAAAGAACCATAATCGGACAATCAGAAAAATGTAGATGTGTGTATGATGTTCTATTGCTTACGGAATCAAAGATAGCTCAATTCTTACCTGGTCTTGTGAAACAAAACAAATCAAAAGCGAGGACAGTGGCTGTTTCATTGATGTAGGGTTCAATGGTTAAGGTGCAACTTCAGAATTACATCAATCTTCATTTTTGAAAGTGCCCATGTCGTATATTTGGCGCTGTAGAGATGAAAGGATGGTGCGTTTTGAAGGGAATTGCATAGTGGGTTATAAGAAAGGCGTGGAAGCAGTTGTTGTAGATTTGTAGATAGTGGGTGGTTTTACCATGATTTTAGGAGATAAATTAGGTAACCTCCTATTTTTGGAGAGAGTCTGTAACCTCCTTGATGCACTCTTAAAACAGTTCAGTTCATAACCATCTGCCCTAGTTTTGTGGATGAACATGGGAACGTGGAGAGAAAAAAATGCTAGCCAAAGAAACTGCCAAGAACCGCCTTCATTTATGGTTTTTTTAAGAGTTTAAACGGACAGGATTTCATCTCAGCAAGATCTAAGGGCTAAGAATGATTTGAGAGTTGGTTAGACTTTTATAGAGAAAAATGTCCGGATAGTCCTTGTGGTTTCGCCTTTTTTCACCTATAGTCCCCAACTTTCTAAAATTACCTGAATAGTCCCCAAGTTTTCATTTTTTGTTCCCAGATAGTCCCTGGGTCTAACTTCAGTTTGTTTTCTCTGTTAAGAAGGTGTGAAATGACAAAAATACCCTTCCTTAAAAGGCCAAACCATAGGGACTATCCTGGCATCTTCTTCATTTTTATTTATAAAACCCCACCACCACACTTCATCTTCAACCTCCACCCACCATCACCCTCCTCCACCCTCCACCATCACCGCCACAATCAGATTTGAGCAGAGGGATGCCTATATTCAACCCCACCTTCTCTTATTTCTCTCTCTCTTTATCACCTCTGCCGCCACCACCACCACAACCCTACCTCAGCCGCCACCACCATCACCGTAGACCGCCTGTCACCCAACCACCATCACCACCTTGCACCAACTGCATCCAACCACCACCTTCTCTTCTCCCTCTCTCTCACCTCAGCTACCACCACCACAACCCTACCTCAGCCGCCACCACCATAACCCTACCACCGCCTGATCAAGCAACAAACATGTATAAAGGGACAACTTGAACCACTCTTTAAAGTTTCTTCGTACAACCACACACCCTCAAGCTTACCACTGAAATCACTCTTATGATTAAGCAAGCTTCACCGAAAAACTATGGACTCCGACCTCGTCTTTTTCCTGCCATTCTCCACACAATCAGTACCATTTTTGTATGCTTTTGACTTGTTTCAATTCGTAGAACAGAAGCCCTTTATCAATTTGAAGTAACAGCAATACATTTCTGTTCGATTCGGGAGCTTAGGGAGAGAGAGGAAGTCTGGAGAAAGAGGTGACGGCCGCCTAGGGTTTTGACAGTGAAGGTGTGACAACCCGAGATTTCAAGGTCCTTCCTCAACACGTTACTCGTTTCGCATAGCGTTTTCGTAATTTGTTTGCATTATAACTTGTTCATGTTCCATATATGTTTGGTGCTTTGTATTGTTGTAGGATTAATTAATAAAAGCTTATAAGATTTAGATAAACTTATCATAAACATTCCTAATCAGTTTGCATGTAGGCCCATGTGACTTTATAAGTAAGGTCCAATTACAAAGCATGTAGTGCTTAAAACAGTAGTGTTTTGCATGTGATACTTGCATTGTGATCATTGGTATTCGTTCATTGTATGCATGTAGTACGTAACTTTCCACTAGAATTTCATCATCATTCCATCTTTGACGAAACATGGAGGTTTCGTCACATTTTTCAGCCGACGAAACATGGGGGTTTCGTCCAATGAGTTTCGTTGTCTGCGGCCCAGTTAGAGGCCCAGTTTGGCCGGCCCTGTTTACGTGTATATATATATATATATATATATTCAACCCATGGAAACCCTAAAACACTATTGCTATCTTCCCTCATAACCGACGGCCGTATCTGCTTTTTGGAGTCTCTGTGTCGCTAGATCAAACTAATCAATCCAATATCACGGTAAGCATTCTTTGGCTTATTTGTGATTATAGTTTGTTGACAACTGGGTTGTTTAGGGTTGATCACTATTGTCTGCGGTTAGGGAGTCGATTTCATATATGAATACAACTGGTTGATTGATGCGATGATCATGCTTATGTGTGTTAACTGTAAAGGATTAGGGTGGTTATTGTTCATGACGCATCATGGGGAAGAAAGCCCTCGACGAAAGGTGTTGAGTTTCGTCGACATGGACTCGACGAAAGCTATCATGTTTCGTCAACATGGGTTCGACGAAAGGTGATGAGTTTCACCGACAGAAAACCAAACAAAATGTAATTTGGAATGATTTAATATTGTATGATTAGACACATCATTAATTATACACATCAGACATCATGTGATTCACTATACACAATCACTTTGGTGATTAAGTTGTCGGCCCCTGTGTAGACTTCATTAAATACATATGAATATGTGTATACCTCATTCGATCACACTATTGTTTGGCTGCCCATGTGATTAGGTTGAGAGACCCAATGAAGCTTTATCATTAATTGAAATTATGTCAGCTACCTTTATTAAAGTTATCATATGTTCATGAGAATTGATAGTGTTGTCAGATTGCATATGCTTTGCTAGTAATTCTGTCACACCCCAACCGATGGCGGAATCATCGGGGCGCGGCACTAGGCGAATCAGATTGCTCAAGAGAATCCATAACAACTATATTGCGATAATAATTAATACATTCGTTATCCCATACTAACAAATAATACAATCACATAAGTTATCACATATTTCTTGTCCTCTCGAACAATGCAAATCCGACAACCTATATTTTAGTTGAGTTTCTAGACTTCCTAGCTTGATTTGATATAGTCTGCGATCTAACCTGCAACATACGTTAAAATATTTGTCAATACAAAAGTATTGGCGAGTATACAGGTTTGATAAGTAGCATAATAGAATAAAACGTGTAGCGAATTTCCACATGCATAAACGTAACACACGACATATATACTCACAAAGCTGATACTACCAACTAAGTCCTCGATGCTCGAATATGCGATGGCAAACTAGACCCCGTCGGGCGCAATAGTACTATACTAGTCATGGTGGGACGTCGCGAGTATAAGCCCTAGCACATATGCAACTAGCATCACGTATATCTATGCATAACAGTTATTCGCAAGTGATAATTCGATTGATTGAATATTTCGTTTGATAAGTTCGATTTGTTAGAAACGTATGTTACACCCAAAATGGGATTAAAAAGGGTTCAAGTATACTCACAGTGCGTATTTAGCGAGAATACAACTTGATTGAGTCGGTTGCGAGTACGTCTGCGTTAATCATTGAACGATATAGTAAACGATGCACGGTTAAGCGAGAATAGCATCGAAAAGTCAGTTATCCGGTCGGATGGTGCTCATCCGTTCGGATGGGCTCATCCGATCGGATGACCATATGGATCGGATGGGCTGGTCCGGTCGGATAGCAGCGGTTCGATCGGATGGCCTGTCGTCCGATCGGATGGACTGCTGTCCGATCGGATGGCAGCCTGTCCGATCGGCTGGGCTGCTGTCTGATCGGCTGGGCAGCCTGTCCGATCGGCTGGGCTGCTGTCCGATCGGCTGGCAGCCTATCCAGCTGATATTCGACAAATTTTGAAGGTTTTTCAGCGGTTTTGCTTGGGACGGTGTTCCTTCATGCTAAACAACTGAAATTCCATCAAGTCTGACTCGTTCTGACGGCCAGGAACCACCCCGTTCCATCAGATCTGGCCGTTCTTGATGGCTTTTCTCAAGTTTAACCCGAAATCACACACACTATGGCTAGGTAACTTAGGTTTGATGAGATTCGTTATAAAATAGGTGAAATTACTTAGATCCGAGCTGTTTATGGTAAGGATGGGGTCACATTTTTAAGTTCATATGAACTTAGGGTGACATCTTCTTCAAGACACCTCGAATCCTTAGGAATCACACAACTTCTTGATTAGAAAACATAGGTTTAGACTTGATTTATGTAAAAAAAAATGTATGGAAATCACTCAGATCTGAGTCGTTCCTGCTTGGGATGTCATCACCTTTGAAGTTCATAAGAACTTCATGGTGACAACACCCTAGAATGCCCAAAATCCAGAGATTCCATGGTTAAAAGTGGAGATTTAGCAGGTAGAAAGGTGTAGAATTGGTTATTGATCAAGGAAGTACAAGATTTGAGTTAAAAACTTACAAGAATCGCGAGAAATCGAGAGATAAAGGGGTTGGAACTTCTGGTCGAGCAGCAACAGTGAAAACAAGTGTGTTTGGGGTAAATGAGGGGTATTTATAGGCAAGGAGGGAGGAAAGGAGGGCAGGTTGGCCCGGATCGGACGGCTCGTTTGATCGGTCGGCATGACCGTCCGATCGGTTGGCATGACCGTCCGATCGGTTGACATGCCAGTCCGATCGGTTGGACCATGTCTGTCCGATCGGTTGGTCCATCCGATCGGTTGGCATGTCCTGTCCGATCGGTTGGACTTGTCCTGTCCGATCGGTTGGACATGTCAGTCCATCCGGATGGCCACTCCGGCGCGATGGATTTCTCCGTTTTTTATCGTTTCGATAGCTTTCGAAGTACACGCTTTTCGTAGTTAATTTATATTATTATTATATATGTATATATATCACTAAGGGTCATATTTACGTATCCATATTCCAAAGTTTCGATATAGCAATCGGTTTTCGATTCGAGTGCGCGATTATTAGCGACGTTTCACGGCCATTAAGGAGGGTAGTATAGGTCCTTTCTTGATGTCATCGTGAACGTTATTGCGTGTAGTGCCACAAAGACTGACGGGGTACCATTCACTCGTTTTGTCGTCATCGTCACAACGACTGGAGCTATAGCACTCACCCGAGGGTCCTTGTTAGCGTTAATTGTCTGCGTTTCGACACATCACGGCCACCGAGGAGGGTAGAATAGGTCCTCACTCAGTGTCTTCGTGAGTGTTAGTGTTTGAATTGTGATATAGTATAGCGATATTGTATTTCGAAAATATGCGATTATCCTTCGAATAGCGGTGTATGCGATATAGTTACATTATGATCCGAATCTCTGGTGCTAGGCGTAACGAGTATAACGAGTAGTAACAACGCACAAAAGTGCGGGTTGTTACAGTCTTCCCTACTTTAGGAAATTTCGTCCCGAAATTAATTCAATAGGTAGACTTCTACGAGTTGGTCTTGTACGAGCAGTGATACAGCGAGTGATCTGACCGATAGTGCTTCGAATAAAAAGGTCGATTGTGATAGCGAGAAAGTGACATGAGAGACAAGAGTAATATCTCACGAGTTGGCGTTCCAGGGTACCTCGAGTCGCGAAGAATTTGTAAGTTCGATGCGATTTAAATTTTTAAAGAACTTTGAAGGGTTTCTCATAACGTAGGGTTAACTGAGTCGATTGTTAACCAACGTGGCAAGAAAATTTAGGTTTCAAACATTTAAAGGAATTCGAAAATGAAACTGGGGTTACGGAAACTCTCCTAGGACCTGGGTTCAATGATGAACTCGATGTCGACCCAACGTCTTAAGAAAGATTTCGTTTTGATATTGCAAAAGTTTTTAAGGAAAAACTGGACTTATGAGACTTCCCATGGACATGGAGTTAAGCTGATTCGATGTTACCTCCACATTGTGAGGAAATTTCGCTTGTCCAATGGTTTTAATGAAAATTTTATAAAAATCAGTTTTTAACAGTTTGAAAAGTTAATTAACATCGAGCCCCACTTGGCACTTTCTCACGAAAGTTTGGTAATATGGTTAAAACACTTATATATAGGAAGTACCAACGGCGTATCCACCATGTTTCTCCATATCATTTCCGTTTCGTGAGGCGGTGTCATGTGGGCCGATATGACACAGATAGAATTTCGTTACCTTGGTCCAATCGATAGGAAGTCGGACCAAGTTGAATATAGAATCGAAAAGGTTAGACAAGCGAGTTGAATTGCGAACGTTGCTATAACAGCGTGCGCGAATAGCCTGGTGACACGAAATGCTCATGCGTCGTGTCTGGTTAGGCGTCGAACGGTGGATGATAAGCGATTAGCGCGATGTCGATTAGATTCCATATTGAACCCGCATGGCATGTTTCCACGAGAATTTGCTAACATGGTGAAACACCACGTTTAACCAGGCTAGTTTTGCCTCGTGAAGCAATGTCATGCATGTTATTACCACATAGGTTGTACCAAACGGGCGAATAAGCGGTAGATTATACACGATAAGCGATAAGCGATTTAGCGAATATCGCAACGCCAACAATGACGGTGATGATGAACGAGTTACGATGAGCGGCTGTTGTTGCGTTGTAAGCGATGGAGGTATACGCGATTTATGCGGTTCGATTCGATTGATTTACATCACAGAGGTTAACTGACATCAGACCCCACATGGCCTTTTTCTACGAAAGCCCGCTGATATGAATAAAACACCTTGCTTTATTCATATGAGCTTCATCTCGTGAAGCGAGGTCATGTGTGCTAACTTAACACAAATTTCTCAGATAACGGTAGGCGAGAGTGATAGATTGATACACAGCAAGCGACCTAGATTCACATAATAAGCGATAGAGATTGCGAGTTACACATGATAAGCGATTGCGATTAGTTCGAGTTTTGTTTCGAATAAGCCTGACGTTACGTTGCGACACATCACGGTTATCGAGGAGGGTAGAATAGGTCCTCACTCAACAATATCGTGAGCATTTATGTGCTTGATGGGATTCGTTGGAACAGACTTACGACCAGTCTTGCGTCGATGCAATTGCCCTGCGAGGTAGACTCCCCAGAGTCCATCGATGAGGCGATTGCACTGTGTTTGCAGATTTACGACAAGTCTTGCGATGATACGGTTTGTTACGCCTTGCGATTGAGTGTAGTGTGTTGAAAATAACCACAATAGTATAATAGGTCTAATAACGTTCAACTCCACGTGGCACTTTCTTCACGGAACTTTGGTAGTATGATAAAGCACACCTTGCTTGACCCCTACTACCTAGATCCCGCGATTTGGTGTCTTACTTCGTCGAAACGCTTATGGCACCTTAGAATTCACTACGATCTCCGTGCACTGACTCGAATAATCCCATGTGCACCCGTGATTAATCGTTCCTTGCACGTTTATCGTACTTCGTTCTAAGAGTGTAGTGAGGGTAAAACACATTATTTTGTGATATAGTATATAGTATGTGCGTGATTCTAGTCTAAGTGTGATGACTAGAGTGTGATAGAGAAAACGAAAACGAGAGTTAATGTTACGCATAGTGGCAACATCGAGTAATAGAATAATAGAGTAGGTTCAAAACTTATAAATTAACGTCGAATAATCGTATCGTTACAACTTTATCCTACGCTGGCTAGATGTCTGATGCTGAAGACTTTTGCTGGAGCTGTTGTTGTTGTACTCAAGTTCATGGTTCGATGCGGCAGTTGCGGGTGAAGTGACCGTAACGGTTGCAGTTACTGCAATAGCGACAGTCAGCCCCAACTGGATGATGATAGGTACATGAATAACACTGGGGATGAGCTCCAGTGTAAGTTCGTTTCGGAAACATCGGAACTGCTTGCAGAGGCTTTGGTTGCAGTAGTTCGGTTGTCGATGAGCTCGGGCTTGAAGTCTTTCGCTTGCGGCTGGGTTTTTCAGTGTCTTCCGATGAGGTGTCGTCGTTGGAGGATCCGTCTGAGGACTCACTTGCAGAGTCTTTGGCCGATTCGTCGTTGGAAGAACTGTCGACAGATTTTCCAGAAGAATCGGCAGCAGATTCGTCAGATGAATCGTCAGCAGATTCATCAGAAGGATCGTTAGCAGATCCCTCAGATGAATCGTCAGTAGATTCATCAGGAGAGTCGTTAGAAGATTCGTCAGGAGAATCGTTGGCAGGATCGTCTGAGGGATTAATGTCGATCGCTTGATAAGCTTGCTTGACAGGATTCCTTGAGAATAACCCTTCCGTGAGTCATTTGTTGTTGATTTCTGCGGCTAAGCGGTAGGCTTCTTCGATGGTAGCAGGTCTTGCAGCTTCGACAAAATCACCCACACACTCAGGCAAGCCGCGAATATACTTCGAAATGGCTTTTTCTGAAGTGTTGACTTGACCTGGGCAGATTATGCTAAGCTGCTTGAACCTTGCGGTGTAGCCAGCATTGACACCTTTGGTTTGCTTGATTTTCCAAAATTCGTCCTCCAATTTCTGAATCTCGTGGGGAGGGCAATATTCCTTCCTCATGAGCTCTTTCAGCTCATCCCAGGAGAGAGCATATGCCGCAGAGATCCCACATTTGTTGCGTTCGGCGGTCCACCAGTCGAGTGCTCGTGATTGAAATACTCCGGTAGCGCAAGTAGTACGGAAACTATCAGGACACCCACTTTGACGAAGGGTAACTTCGATAGAGTCGAACCACAGGAGTAGTTGAGAAACACCTCCTTCACCTGTGAATTCCATCGGGTCACAGGCTTTGAAATGTTTGTAGAGAAAAGTAGATTGCGGCACTTCTGTCTTAACGTTTTCCGAAGTTCGAGAGTTGATAAGAGAGTGAACTCGTGTGGCAATCTGAGGAATGACTTTGACCACTTCCATGGTCACAAGTGAAGCAATCCTCTTTTCGCTCCTTCGTTTGGCTCGTCTCTTTGCTAACATTCTCGAAGTAGAGTTGTTGGAAGGCATCTAGACAGAAAGAGACTTGGAGTGAGATTCGATCATAATGATTTTTGAGTTTTGCGATGCGATTGAGCGCGTTCAAAACTTAGTGCGATAGTATAGTAGTAATGCGAATCACATAGGAGCCACATAGGAAACACGAAATTCCTAAGTTCTCACACAATGACTTGTTTGTTTATACGTATATATAGATAGTTATATAGATGTAATTTGTAATCATACATACACAAGTCGATTTAGAATAAGCGAGGACGCGTTGAAGTTAGAAAGCGAGAGCGAAGACGATAGATTATGCATTAGTTTTGTTGCGAACATTCGGGTTTCGTTTTAGATTGCGATGGCTGTGCGATTTGTGCGTTTATAAGGCAGGGAGTGAGAATCGTTAAATCGAGAAATCGATAAGGTGTAAAGTTTCAAAACGTAAATAAGTTCCAGCCAGTTGTAAAATTGGCGGTTCGTACGATAGAGTGCCTTGGGTGTTTAGGCGTCGACTAACCCAGGTAACCCAACTATATTCAACAAGTTCGTGCACGCGCGTTGACTTAGAAGACTCCATGCTTCCACTGGGATGCAGCTCATGGCATTCGTCTTCCTAGTCATCGCGTGGCTCGAGTTATCGTGATAGTCGAGTCCTTGGTGAGAGCTTTTGTAAACCAGTTTATAGAGAGTGGAATGGCTTATTAAGGTACGGGTTTCACCCCTAACTTAACAACTCTGTCCCTAATTGTGGTTACTCTCTTCGAATAAATTCGCGAGCTCCACTAGATTTCGAAATGGAGACTTTCGTCGAGATGTGGATGTCACTCCTAACTCGATTAAAGGTTCTCGTGCTAGAAAAATGCGCTGAGTGAGCAATCCTATCGAGAGTTCTTGGTTTTCACACCTGATCTCGACTGGATCGCTCGGTTTCGTTATGCGAGTATTTTCGAAAACACGTGTATTGTGTCAGCCTTAGGAAAGGCTAAGTAGTATTCCAGCCTTAGGAAAGGCTTCTTCGTGTGAAGCTGTAGTACGCGGTGTTCACACAAAGTTGTAGCTTTTAGCAATTTCGATCGAGAGTATCAAGTAGGCCCGATACAAACCCTACTGGTTTGTACGAGTCGGCCTGTTGGTACTTAGACAATAGACTAGGTCAGTTTCTAAGACGTCGACCCGGACTAGGTCGAGTCTTGCCTAATTCCCTATAGTTATGGCTCTGATACCAATCTGTCACACCCCAACCGATGGCGGAATCATCGGGGCGCGGCACTAGGCGAATCAGATTGCTCAAGAGAATCCATAACAACTATATTGCGATAATAATTAATACATTCGTTATCCCATACTAACAAATAATACAATCACATAAGTTATCACAGATTTCTTGTCCTCTCGAACAATGCAAATCCGACAACCTAGATTTTAGTTGAGTTTCTAGACTTCCTAGCTTGATTTGATATAGTCTGCGATCTAACCTGCAACATACGTTAAAATATTTGTCAATACAAAAGTATTGGCGAGTATACAGGTTTGATAAGTAGCATAATAGAATAAAACGTGTAGCGAATTTCCACATGCATAAACGTAACACACGACATATATACTCACAAAGCTGATACTACCAACTAAGTCCTCGATGCTCGAATATGCGATGGCAAACTAGACCCCGTCGGGCGCAATAGTACTATACTAGTCATGGCGGGACGTCGTGAGTATAAGCCCTAGCACATATGCAACTAGCATCACGTATATCTATGCATAACAGTTATTCGCAAGTGATAATTCGATTGATTGAATAATTCGTTTGATAAGTTCGATTTGTTAGAAACGTATGTTACACCCAAAATGCGATTAAAAAGGGTTCAAGTATACTCACAGTGCGTATTTAGCGAGAATACAACTTGATTGAGTCGGTTGCGAGTACGTCTGCGTTAATCATTGAAGGATATAGTAAACGATGCACGGTTAAGCGAGAATAGCATCGAAAAGTCAGTTATCCGGTCGGATGGTGCTCATCCGTTCGGATGGGCTGGTCCGGTCGGATAGCAGCGGTTCGATCGGATGGCCTGCCGTCCGATCGGATAGACTGCTGTCCAATCGGAGGGCAGCCTGTCCGATCGGCTGGGCTGCTGTCCGATCGGCTGGCAGCCTATCCAGCTGATATTCGACAAATTTTGTAGGTTTTTCAGCGGTTTTGCTTGGGACGGTGTTCCTTCATGCTAAACAACTGAAATTCCATCAAGTCTGACTCGTTCTAACGGTCGGGAACCACCCCGTTCCATCAGATTTGGCCGTTCTTGATGGTTTTTCTCAAGTTTAACCCGAAATCACACACACTATGGCTAGGTAACTTAGGTTTGATGAGATTCATTATAAAATAGGTGAAATTACTTAGATCCGAGCTGTTTATGGTAAGGATGAGGTCACATTTTTAAGTTCATATGAACTTAGGGTGACATCTTCTTCAAGACACCTCGAATCCTTAGGAATCACACAACTTCTTGATTAGAAAACATAGGTTTAGACTTGATTTATGTAAAAAAAAATGTATGGAAATCACTCAGATCTGAGTCGTTCCTGCTTGGGATGTCATCACCTTTGAAGTTCATAAGAACTTCATGGTGACAACACCCTAGAATGCCCAAAATCCAGAGATTCCATGGTTAAAAGTGGAGATTTAGCAGGTAGAAAGGTGTAGAATTGGTTATTGATCAAGGAAGTACAAGATTTGAGTTAAAAACTTACAAGAATCGTGAGAAATCGAGAGATAAAGGGGTTGGAACTTCTGGTCGAGCAGCAACAGTGAAAACAAGTGTGTTTGGGGTAAATGAGGGGTATTTATAGGCAAGGAGGGAGGAAAGGAGGGCAGGTTGGCCCGGATCGGACGGCCCGTTCGATCGGTCGGCATGACCGTCCGATCGGTTGGCATGACCGTCCGATCGGTTGACATGCCAGTCCGATCAGTTGGACCCTGTCTGTCCAATCGGTTGGTCCATCCGATCGGTTGGCATGTCCTGTCCGATCGGTTGGACTTGTCCTGTCCGATCGGTTGGACATGTCAGTCCATCCGGATGGCCACTCCGGTACGATGGATTTCTCTGTTTTTGATCGTTTCGATAGCTTTCGAAGTACACGCTTTTCGTAGTTAATTTATATTATTATTATATATGTATATATATCACTAAGGGTCATATTTACGTATCCATATTCCAAAGTTTCGATATAGCAATCGGTTTTCGCTTCGAGTGCGCGATTATTAGCGACGTTTCACGGCCATCGAGGAGGGTAGTATAGGTCCTTTCTTGATGTCATCGTGAACGTTATTGCGTGTAGTGCCACAAAGACTGACCCATTTACTCGTATTGTCGTCATCGTCACAACGACTGGAGCTATAGCACTCACCCGAGGGTCCTTGTTAGCGTTAATTGTCTGCGTTTCGACACATCACGGCCACCGAGGAGGGTAGAATAGGTCCTCACTCAGTGTCTTCATGAGTGTTAGTGTTTGTGATGTGATATAGTATAGCGATATTGTATTTCAAAAATATGCGATTATCCTTAGAATAGCGGTGTATACGATATAGTTACATTATGATCCGAATCTCTAGTGCTAGGCGTAACGAGTATAACGAGTAGTAACAACGCACAAAAGTGCGGGTTGTTACAAATTCCTATTACATAGTGTGATTACTCGATCGAGCCACATAGTCACCCGATCCTGATCAGTTGACTATTGGATATTGTTACGAAACATACATGTGGGTTCGGATATACATCAGTAGAATAACTGTTATGTGCCATTCGGTGAATATTGCATGTACGCACACTATGATTATGATCTATACGTAAACCTTATGAATGTAAACTGATTTCGCATACGTGAATACCATAGGCTGTGACTGTTTGAGTGTGAACAAGTAGTTAATCTTACCGAGCAAACCAAGGTGAGTTCACTGCTCTTTTCCAAGCATGCATCCCGGGAAGGGATATCGGGTAACATTCCAGGGAGGAATGCAGGTTAATGGGATGTTGGTTATTACTCAGTTTCTATCATATAAGACCCCTTACATCTACCGATTGTTGCCGGTAAGGCAACGAGGTATTTAGTTGATAGCGCTATTAGGTTTGGCACCCTCACACCGGGCCGGAATGGACGGGCGTGAACTATTTACCTTGACCACTTGACCAATGCTTTGATAGAGGCATTGGGGTTTGGGCAAACACATATAGTAGCCACATACGGTAATCGAGTTAATAGCAACATCAAAACATAAGGTTGAACTGTTCTAAACACACATCCAGTAACTAAACGCGTTAACAAACTTTGAACTCACCAGCGTCGTCTGACACACTTGTCTGCATGTTTGCAGGTCGTTAGATTTCTTGACATGGACTTGCTATCTGGGAGTGCTGGAGTGGTCATGGATCGAGGCTCTTGGATATATATTTGATACATTGGTTTTGAACACTTATTATGAAACAGTTGTTTAACGATTTACTATATGCTTCCGCTAAACATCTCTTTTGGTTTAATCTTATGATTTGGATTTACATTTGGCAATTAATGATATGTTTTATTTACATACTATGCGTGGTTCAATGTGATTGGTGGCTTGGATCCTGGTACGTCACGCAACTCGCGGTGTTCCCGCATTTGGTATTTTGGGGGTGTGACAGTTTGGTATCAGAGCCACTGGTGATAGTGAACTAGGTTTTAAAACGTTTTTATAAAACCAGACTATAACCGAACAACTTCGAAAATCGACCATGACACTCAGCTCCAGATTGCAAGGTTCATCTTCTGTTTACTTTATGCATTACTTGATTAGCAGTCACACACTCACAAGCTTGCATAAAACGACACATTAGATATTATGGTGACTTGATAGTGTGACACTACTCTCCGACTATTGTGAATCGCAATCCTATGATACCTTTCGTTATGCTATTTGAATGTGGGGGGGGGGGGAACTTCTAGCGCAAGTTAAGAGGCGCTGAGATAAGCATGCAAATTGCCTTATTATTATGGGTGCACACATAATAATAACGTGAGGTGCATGTAAGTCCCAGTGAGGCTTAACGAGTGTGAGAAGGGCTCTGCCCTATTGTGTGAAAACTTGGTAGTACTTAGATATCAATGTGATACTTGACTTTTACCTCCCTTTGGCTCCTAAATTTGTTCTCTCTCCATATATAGAATCATGAGTGGATGAGGACACGGACGTGGCAACATCAACATGACCCAAGCTGAGCTGACAAACTTAATCAACACACGTGTGGCTGAGGCTTTGGCAGCCTACCAAGCTGGTACGAAATGTACCAAACACTCTTTAATCTTGTGTCGCGTACACGACTCTTACCCCTGTAATGTGTTTTCTTTCGTCCAATAGGTCAGCAGAACCAAAACAATCCACCTGCTTGTACGTTCAAGATGTTCATGGATTGTAAGCCACAGACCTTCAATGGGACTAAAGGGGTTGTAGGACTCCTGCGATGGTTTGAGAAGGCAGAGTCGGTATTTGCTATGTGTAACTGTCCTGCTGGGGACAGAGTGAAGTATGCTACGGGCACTCTCGAGGATGGTGCCCTGACATGGTGGAATGCACAGGTTCAGCTGTTGGGTATCGAGGCGGCGAACGCCACTACTTGGGACGACTTTATGTAACACCCGTTCTTAATAATTGAGGTTTTACGTATCATTTACGAAAAACAATCATGTAATTAAGATTACATATGCATTGAAAAATTTCAGGTTTATTAAAACTTTTTACAATTTAAAAGTATACAACATATCATGTGTACGTTCGTCATTTAACATAATAACGATACATAGTGCGGAAGCTTATTTCGTGATCGTGTTCGGTTCTTGCTCGTCGCTTGATCTTCATCCGTGCACTCATGGCATTCACCTATGATCAAAACCAACTTAAAAGTTAGTTTTGATAGTCAAATATTAAGTTCAAACAAGTACAGGGGTTAAAAATGACAAAAAAATAACAATTTTCGGAGTTTGGGGGCTAGGTGTGACGCCAAGGGCCTAGGCGTCACGCCTAGCCCCTGTTTTCACAGCCTTTTGCTTCAGCTGATGCTGTACATACTCAGCACGATCTGATTTCACGGAAACGGCCATAACTTCTTCGTTATTGATCCGTTTTACCCGATTCTTTTTCCTACGCGTCCGTAATTTAATCCTCCATCTTATGGAGTTAAAATCCTACATCCAACATAAGAAATTTTGAGACTTCTAAGCCTTTGACTCGTTACCTTTTTACCGAATTTTAACCCGTTTATGCATTTTATCAAACAAACGTATTTGTTCTATATTACATACACTTCTACAAATTAATGTTACCTACCATATTAGGTTCTAATCATAGGTTTATTACACAATTTAAACCCGTTTTCGCTTGTATGCTTATTTTGACCCGTTAAGGGTATTTAAGCACTTTCGAGCCTAAAATCGCTCTCGATTGTTTCTAGCATTTCATCACCACATTTCTTATCCTATAATCTCCCACCACAATTGTGTTTATGGCGGGTTTGATGTGGTGATCTATATAAACCAAATTTTACCTCTCGAATCATTATTTTACTGCAAAAACTCAAATAGTACCGTTTGACTAATATAATACCTCTTTCAACTTCTATACTTAATCTAAGTATTTACTTAATCATAAAACTTGTTTCCAAACAACCTTTAAAGGTTGTTTGTTCGAATTAGCTAACAAGGGCATTTTGGTCCTTTTTAGTCTTTCAATTACGACAAGGTCTTTTGAGAGCATGTTTGACCCATGATTCTTCTTTTGAATTATGATCTTGCTCGAAAAGTTAATATGCTTTTCAAAACGCCACTACCCTCTTTTAAAACATTCGGTTTACCCACTTAAGTAACCATTGTCTATCTAAGACTTCATTAAATACTCATTGAACCTTACGTTCTCAATGAATCATTACTCTATTACACATACCTGGCTCGGGTCAATGTATTGACCTGATTTAATGCCTTGCTATAATATTCGCTAAATAGTAGCGATGCAAATATCATTTCTACATTTATTCCTGAAATCATATAACTCGACAAGAATCATTAGTCGCTATTATCAAAAGGTGGTATCTTCACCCTTTGACCCGTTTGGTCTAAATGACCGATTATATTGGCGAGATGACATGTATTTTCATCTCGACTATATGACTCGCTCCGATTTACATCGTGCGGTCGCTTTACTTATAATTCATTTCTTAACACTTTTCGGCCTATTAAGGCTTACTTCATAAGTGTCTTTTAAAGCCAATAGTTATGGTCGATGCATGACCAATTTACCGTTTTACCCTTATTGTTTGTTTTAGTTTACCCTATAAGGCAACCATTCAAAAAGTTATTTTCCATTTGTCATAAAATGATCAAATTACCGATTTAACTCCTTTTAAACCATCAACATGGTTTTTTCTTGTCATACTCGACTATCTTGTTCCGTATGTTTACACGCCGGAACATCATACCTCAATTATGTATTTATCTTATTCGTAACTAATATGATAAGAGAATATTCTAAAATATAAGACTAGTGTAAGTTATACTTACCTTACTTCCAAATTATGCTTTTTCCGTCATTCTTTCTTCGTTTGACCCGCTTTGTTCCCAAGCTTTCACCTAGCTTGTTAATCGTCAAACTATCATTGCAAATTGTAAGATGGTTAGATTAGTCATAATTATTCACGACTATTCCATCTCACTTATTTCATACGTCGAAACTACTATTCGACTTCATGATTAGTTAACTTAGCTTATTAAAGTTAACCACTTCAAATTACAAGGTTCACAACATTAAGTCTAAATCAACATTATATTTAGAACCCTTCTCACTTCATATTACGCGTAATCACCATATCATTCAAATGCGCGTTTTCGCTCTAATTTCAACACTTTAGTTTTCACTTAGGCATTTTAACAAACACCTAGTGTGCATACATTTTTACACATTTACAACTAGTTCATAACTAGTTATTTTTACCAAGATTAACATCAAAATTCACCACTATCACTTATGATCAAATACTCAAACTTGCAAATTGTTTAAGTATTTCCCGATTACTAACATGCATGATGATCCTAATCACAATCATATCATCAAATTCATCATATGATTAAAACCCACTTAACCTAGTGTGGTAAATCATTCAATCATTCAATCCATAACATGTTATGTATGATTTTCACTTAGGGTTTTGTTCCTAAGCAAATATACATCACTAATCTAGCCATAGCTTCTCTAATCCATGCCTAATTCGCGATTAGGATGATTATCCAATTTTTACAACTTCAAGATTGTTAGAAATTCGACATACCTTACGATCCTCTTGACTTGGTGACCATTTCTATGTGTTCAAATCCGAATTTGACCCTTGTTTGATCCTCCAATTTGAGGGTTTTGTTGAAGTTTAGGGTTGAGCTCCATGGGAGCTTTCCTGAGATCGATCCAGAACACACATTTGTGTGTGTGTTTGTGTTTTGTGTAGTTAAATAACTTTTCTAGTTATCCCGCTTTAACCCCTCGTGTTTGGTTCGTTATTAAGTAGGCCACAACCTACTTATTTTTAACCATATTCCCACTTATTAACTAGGTTTAATATTCCTAGTTAACTTAGCGGGTTCAGGAATATTTATGGCTAAGTTTATTTTAAGTCCCGTTAGGTCGGCCTTCTATAAACTTTATTTCCTCAAAAGCCTTTATTCTACTTTTATTTAATATTAGGTTTATTTATTTAAAATCCTAATATTCACCGGGTTACTTTTACCACTAACGGTATTTTACCCGTCTTTTAGTATTAACATGGGTTAATTACCAAACCCATTTTCGGGGTGTTACAAGTCTACCCCCCTTAAAGAGGTTTCGTCCTCGAAACCTTTTCTTACATAATTTATTGAGTTTCAACCCAATGTACATAAACTGAGTAACCTTCTAAGCATTACTCACACTTTGACCATTTGTTAGTGTCATTAGACAAATATGGTAACATCTTTTAATTACACAACATATGTATCTTTTATGCGAATTTACGCAACTCAGAATAACGTCATCTGGTCATTTCGACTTATTTGTTTAACTTAGCGAAATTCATCGCCTTTATACTTTCGGATTCTTTGTGAGTCCGTTATTTTCACCCATTTGGATGTTTCTAGTGAGATCTTTCGCTGTTTACAAACAGACCCCCTTTTTTTTACGAACTTATTCGTTTGGTTCATTCGTACAGCATTCGCCACTAAAATGAATTTCCTGATTTTATCTTATTTATTTAGCACTATCTAGATGTGCTATTAACGGAATTCTACAAGGCATATTACCACATACCTTCCGGCTTTATCCTTTTTATCGTGCCTTTACTCGATCTGACTTCCCAACACTTTGCTTATGGTGCCTTGTGATCGCTCAGTATAGGCGATCAATACTTTTCGTTATTATGACCTCATGGACCATCACTGCCGTTTTGTACTCACTTACCTTTATTATTTGGCTTGACTGAGTAGCCATTTGGCCACTTGGTCATACACGCTTATCAACTATGATTATTTCACGCTAATCTTAATATAGATAGCGTGTTGAACACTTTCTTAATTTAAATATTGACCTTAACCGGCCTCATTGACTAGTCTTGTTAGTCCAGTTACTTTATACCCATCTCTCGGGCTACTATGTGATTTTATTTCACATAACTTTCCTGACCGTGATCGCGTCACGTCGTGTTTTAGGTTTATTTCCCAATCATCTCATACTATATATGTTTGATAAAACGTTGTTTTTGACTAAAACGGAATTTTAGTTTAATGTTTTATCTTTAATTTATGTCAAGCAATTTTGACGACTTGGAATTTACTCTTTTACAGTCTTTGTTTTACGCGAGGATTCTCACTGGTTTCCTCTCGCTTCATTTCTATATTCCGACTTTGTCCTCGAGTTTGACGTTTTACAAAAACGACTCGTTTAGAGACATATTCGCATTTTCCGGGTTCGAGTGTAAGTACACTCCCTCCCAATGCTTGTCTAAATCATTTTTCATGTTTGCGTTTTCTGGGTTCGAGTGTAAGTACACTCCCTCCCAATACTTGTCTAAATCATTTTTCATGCTTGCGTTTTCTGGGTTCGAGTGTAAGTACACTCCCTCCCAATACTTGTCTAAATCATTTTTCATGCTTGCGTTTTCTGGGTTCGAGTGTAAGTACACTCCCTCCCAATACTTGTCTAAATCATTTTTCATGCTTGCGTTTTCTGGGTTCGAGTGTAAGTACACTCCCTCCCAATACTTGTCTAAATCATTTTTCATGCTTCTTTGTCCCTTCACTCGGGCTCATCATCCTAATGTAATACGCTTCCGTCACCCGGCTGTGCGTTTACATTATTATCGATTATTTTGCTCATTTGATTCATTTGGGTACTTTTAAGTTAGTCCCATTCACACCGCCCTTACTACATCGGATGTAAACGTGTCCGCCATAGGAAGTTCATGGTATCATATGCCACTACTTACTTGGCCAGAGTAAGCGATTAACACATGACACACATGACCTTTTTATAGTTTTCACATCACGCCCTATGTAAGTAACGCCTCTATTTGTTTCTCTTGGAAACAATATCCCGAATACATTTTCTATTCGGGTTTTTCCAAGTTTTTAATCTACATATGCAACTTTCAATTTCTACTTATTTGTTGCATATTACTATTTGTGCGATTATTTAAAATGTGCACCTGGTAATGTTTGCCCCAACGGGCGTTCCTTGCCATTAACCTTGTTCGCGGTCGTTACGCGATTTAGTCCTTGGTGAGCATGCTCCTCTCGTCATACTTCGGATCGTTCCATCATCATATCCACAATTCGTTTGACTCTCGTCGTCTTCAAACGCGAGTGTCCTTCAATTAAAACATTCACAAAGTTAGTAACGTCAACTTCAATAATCGCCCGTATTATAATACAAGGCTTTTTCTACTGTACGCGTCAACGCGCGTATCTTCGTCAACTATATCAATCATTTTAATTGGGGTAACGTGTATCACACGATAGCCCTATGTGTTGTTTACAACACTTTAGCATGCTAAACTATTAACATACTTGTACTTACCGGATTTGCGATCAAGCTTCGAACCGAACACCAATCTTTATTAAGAGCATAAGGTTTAAGTCCAAGCATAGTTTTCCCACCATACTTGAATCTCTTAAACCAAGGCTCTGATACCAACTTGTAACACCCGTTCTTAATAATTGAGGTTTTACGTATCATTTACGAAAAACAATCATGTAATTAAGATTACATATGCATTGAAAAATTTCGGGTTTATTAAAACTTTTTACAATTTAAAAGTATACAACATATCATGTGTACGTTCGTCATTTAACATAATAACGATACATAGTGCGGAAGCTTATTTCGTGATCGTGTTCGGTTCTTGCTCGTCGCTTGATCTTCATCCGTGCACTCATGGCATTCACCTATGATCAAAACCAACTTAAAAGTTAGTTTTGATAGTCAAATATTAAGTTCAAACAAGTACAGGGGTTAAAAATGACAAAAAATAACAATTTTCGGAGTTTGGGGGCTAGGTGTGACGCCAAGGGCCTAGGCGTCACGCCTAGCCCCTGTTTTCACAGCCTTTTGCTTCAGCTGATGCTGTACATACTCAGCACGATCTGATTTCACGGAAACGGCCATAACTTCTTCGTTATTGATCCGTTTTACCCGATTCTTTTTCCTACGCGTCCGTAATTTAATCCTCCATCTTATGGAGTTAAAATCCTACATCCAACATAAGAAATTTTGAGACTTCTAAGCCTTTGACTCGTTACCTTTTTACCGAATTTTAACCCGTTTATGCATTTTATCAAACAAACGTATTTGTTCTATATTACATACACTTCTACAAATTAATGTTACCTACCATATTAGGTTCTACTCATAGGTTTATTACACAATTTAAACCCGTTTTCGCTTGTATGCTTATTTTGACCCGTTAAGGGTATTTAAGCACTTTCGAGCCTAAAATCGCTCTCGATTGTTTCTAGCATTTCATCACCACATTTCTTATCCTATAATCTCCCACCACAATTGTGTTTATGGCGGGTTTGATGTGGTGATCTATATAAACCAAATTTTACCTCTCGAATCATTATTTTACGGCAAAAACTCAAATAGTACCGTTTGACTAATATAATACCTCTTTCAACTTCTATACTTAATCTAAGTATTTACTTAATCATAAAACTTGTTTCCAAACAACCTTTAAAGGTTGTTTGTTCGAATTAGCTAACAAGGGCATTTTGGTCCTTTTTAGTCTTTCAATTACGACAAGGTCTTTTGAGAGCATGTTTGACCCATGATTCTTCTTTTGAATTATGATCTTGCTCGAAAAGTTAATATGCTTTTCAAAACGCCACTACCCTCTTTTAAAACATTCGGTTTACCCACTTAAGTAACCATTGTCTATCTAAGACTTCATTAAATACTCATTGAACCTTACGTTCTCAATGAATCATTACTCTATTACACATACCTGGCTCGGGTCAATGTATTGACCTGATTTAATGCCTTGCTATAATATTCGCTAAATAGTAGCGATGCAAATATCATTTCTACATTTATTCCTGAAATCATATAACTCGACAAGAATCATTAGTCGCTATTATCAAAAGGTGGTATCTTCACCCTTTGACCCGTTTGGTCTAAATGACCGATTATATTGGCGAGATGACATGTATTTTCATCTCGACTATATGACTCGCTCCGATTTACATCGTGCGGTCGCTTTACTTATAATTCATTTCTTAACACTTTTCGGCCTATTAAGGCTTACTTCATAAGTGTCTTTTAAAGCCAATAGTTATGGTCGATGCATGACCAATTTACCGTTTTACCCTTATTGTTTGTTTTAGTTTACCCTATAAGGCAACCATTCAAAAAGTTATTTTCCATTTGTCATAAAATGATCAAATTACCGATTTAACTCCTTTTAAACCATCAACATGGTTTTTTCTTGTCATACTCGACTATCTTGTTCCGTATGTTTACACGCCGGAACATCATACCTCAATTATGTATTTATCTTATTCGTAACTAATATGATAAGAGAATATTCTAAAATATAAGACTAGTGTAAGTTATACTTACCTTACTTCCAAATTATGCTTTTTCCGTCATTCTTTCTTCGTTTGACCCGCTTTGTTCCCAAGCTTTCACCTAGCTTGTTAATCGTCAAACTATCATTGCAAATTGTAAGATGGTTAGATTAGTCATAATTATTCACGACTATTCCATCTCACTTATTTCATACGTCGAAACTACTATTCGACTTCATGATTAGTTAACTTAGCTTATTAAAGTTAACCACTTCAAATTACAAGGTTCACAACATTAAGTCTAAATCAACATTATATTTAGAACCCTTCTCACTTCATATTACGCGTAATCACCATATCATTCAAATGCGCGTTTTCGCTCTAATTTCAACACTTTAGTTTTCACTTAGGCATTTTAACAAACACCTAGTGTGCATACATTTTTACACATTTACAACTAGTTCATAACTAGTTATTTTTACCAAGATTAACATCAAAATTCACCACTATCACTTATGATCAAATACTCAAACTTGCAAATTGTTTAAGTATTTCCCGATTACTAACATGCATGATGATCCTAATCACAATCATATCATCAAATTCATCATATGATTAAAACCCACTTAACCTAGTGTGGTAAATCATTCAATCATTCAATCCATAACATGTTATGTATGATTTTCACTTAGGGTTTTGTTCCTAAGCAAATATACATCACTAATCTAGCCATAGCTTCTCTAATCCATGCCTAATTCGCGATTAGGATGATTATCCAATTTTTACAACTTCAAGATTGTTAGAAATTCGACATACCTTACGATCCTCTTGACTTGGTGACCGTTTCTATGTGTTCAAATCCGAATTTGACCCTTGTTTGATCCTCCAATTTGAGGGTTTTGTTGAAGTTTAGGGTTGAGCTCCATGGGAGCTTTCCTGAGATCGATCCAGAACACACATTTGTGTGTGTGTTTGTGTTTTGTGTAGTTAAATAACTTTTCTAGTTATCCCGCTTTAACCCCTCGTGTTTTGTTCGTTATTAAGTAGGCCACAACCTACTTATTTTTAACCATATTCCCACTTATTAACTAGGTTTAATATTCCTAGTTAACTTAGCGGGTTCAGGAATATTTATGGCTAAGTTTATTTTAAGTCCCGTTAGGTCGGCCTTCTATAAACTTTATTTCCTCAAAAGCCTTTATTCTACTTTTATTTAATATTAGGTTTATTTATTTAAAATCCTAATATTCACCGGGTTACTTTTACCACTAACGGTATTTTACCCGTCTTTTAGTATTAACATGGGTTAATTACCAAACCCATTTTCGGGGTGTTACACTTTAAGGAATTGATCAGGGAGGAGTATTATCCTCACGATGAGATCCAGAAACTGGAGAACGAGTATTATGACCTGAAAATGGTGGGATCTGAGATTGAAGCATACGTGAAGCGGTCGTATGAGTTGGCTGACATGTGCCCGAATTTGTCCCGACCTATGTCTCGAAGAATTGAGTTGTTCATCAAGGGATTACCTCCACGAGTGAAGGGTTTGGTTACTGCAGCAAATCTCAACAACTTGACACAGATTGTCCGTTTAACTCACAAGATCGTTGATCAGGAGGTGGAGAGTAATTCACTACCACCACGTGTTTCTGCTACTGCTACTACTGCCGCTACTACAGCCACTACCCCCGCCACTGACAGCAAGCGTAAGTGGAACGATGTGGACAAGGCGTCCAATTCGGTGCAGTCACAGAAAAGGCCTGACACCGGCAGCAATCGTAGTTTCAGCCAGTCGTCTTCGGTGAATCAGAATGAGGGCTCTTATGTTGGGAAGAAGCCGCAGTGCAACAAGTGTGGCTATCATCATTATGGGCAGTGCGTCCGGGCTTGCCGTAGGTGCGAGAAAGTGGGCCATGAGGCCAAAGACTGTAGAGCCCCACAGCCAAAGCAGCAGCAACAGCAAAATCAGCAGTATCAGAGACAGCAAAGGCAGCAACCCCATCAGAATCAGGGTTTCAAGAAAGGGTGTTATCAATGTGGGGATGAGGGCCACTTTAAGCGGGATTACCCTCAGTTGAATCAGAACGCCAACGACAACAATCGCCAGAACAACAACAATACTGGAAACAACAACAACAACGGCAACAATGGGGACAACGGTGCTCGTGGAAGGGTATTCACGATCGGGGCTGGGGATGCTAGGAACGACGGCAATGTTGTGACTGGTACGTTTTCTGTGAACAACCTTATTGCTTCTGTGTTATTTGATTCCGGTGCCGATTGGAGTTATGTGTCCCTAGAGTTTAGTCAGCGACTAGGGTTAACTCCCACACCTTTAGAAGTTAAGCAAGTAGTAGAATTAGCTGATGGTAAAACGATAGAAGCTTCGCATGTTCTTTTTGGGTGTAAACTAGATCTCGTGGGTCAAGTGTTTGATATTGATCTCCTTCCTGTTACCCTCGGTAGTTTTGATATAGTAGTTGGTATGGATTGGCTGTCTAAGCACCAAGCTGAGATTCTGTGTAAGGAAAAGATTGTGCGTATCCCTATACCTGAAGGAGAGCCTGTTGGACCGTGTCGTGACCCTAAACGATCAGTCAAGGCAGTTCATCTTCACGTGTAAAGGCGGAATCAATGCACGCAAAGTAACAACAGCTTATCCTTTCAATTTCTTCTCTTTATTAGCTTTCTAGAATGATTTTGACAGAGTTTCACTACCAAGCTAATGACCTGATTTCGCTCCAGTGGTTACCACCAATGAACACATGCTAGGTATTTATACTAATGTTAATTTCGCTTCAATGTCAAGCCATATAAGCGAAATCAACATGAATCTGATTTCGCTTATATGTCATGTACATTAAAGCGAAATCAACATGTACCTTAAAGAGAAATCCCATCTAACATTATGTACATTAAAGCGAAATCAAGAATAAAAACCCTAATCTTGACTTTCTTGACTATCTTGATTTAAGACTTGATGAAGATGCAGTCAACAGACATTCTTGTGCATCAACAGACTCCCCCTTGGATGTTGACGTAGTCTTCAGATCCTGAGTCTTCAGTCTTAGTCTTTTCTCTAACTCTCTGTCATCTCATCATAAGCACTCTATCTTCACAAGTTTCAATATCTTGACTTCCTGGCTCTAACTTCTTTCTTCCCTTTGAATGTTGATCCAGACTCCCCCTTTCACAGACTCCCCCTCTCGATATGCTAGAATCTGAGATATCTGGTTCAAGCTTTGACATTTAGCTTCCACTGGGAATAATGAAGTTTACAACCTGTTATCCTGCACATCCTCTACCTCAACATAAGTTTCACAAATTTATAACAATTTAATTTAGTAAACTTACTGGTAGAAATCAATTATTCAACAAACATACTAGTTACATCAAGTTCAAATGAATGACCTTGATTAACTAAATACACAAATTTTCAAAACATTTGTATATGACATTCAAAGTTTTCAATATCTTCTCCCAACCCAATTCATCATGTTTAGCACTTGGAATTTTGAATATCAGCTCTTCAACATCAGTTGTCGAAAATCTTTTTGAATTTTCAAAATTTTAGGCTAAAACACACTAAAATCTTTTTGGATTTTAAGTTTAAAGAAATGCAGTAAAGAGATATATACAAACAATATTTTTGTGAGTTTGTGTAAGAGAATCATATCAGTTTATGAGACAAATCACAAGCACCGTTAAGCTTTTAACATTTTAAGTTCTAAACGATTCACCTCGATTGTCGATATACTGATCCATCTTAAATTCTCACACAAATTTCAACTGCTTCGAGATACGAGTTTAATGTCTTAGATACTTAAACTTATTCGCGTATCCCACCTCAGAATATACTCCCGTATCCAGATCTCAATATTCAGTCTTACAGGCAATTATAACACAAATGATATCTGTAAGGGGTTAATAATTTATGAAGAATCATGAGAGCTCAGGTCAGAACTACCGTTCAGCAGAGAGATCATGACTCAACTTTTGGGTGTGTCCCCTTTAGAGGATCTTTTTTACAACAGCATTGCTAAGCAATTTTATTGTCTTATCATTTATGCTGAGGGTGATGCTATGTTTCAAGCATTTGCAGAAAGTATTATTCGAGGACTAGGTCAGAACCACCGTTCAGCAGAAGTCCCGGAATAATACCCCAGATATCACTGAGTATAAAAACCTAGTATATCAGAATACGAGACCTTTCAAACAAGATTTCGGGGGTTACCCATATATCCGAGAGATGTTACCCACGATATAAGCAAGTTTGAAATTTAGGTTTATATCTCGTCACAATTTACTAAATGTGCAAAAACCTACTGACACATCATCAGTGAGACCGTTTATCACATTTGACATTTCATATCTTTAGCATGCTGTGATAGTTCACTGATTTACTATCATTTCCTCTTTTTCACAACAAAACTCATTTTTGCTTTTTCAATGCTTTTGTCATTTTCAAATTTTCAAATTTTTTTTAAAATTTTTCTCCCCCTAAAATCAAAATATGTTTCAATTTTGATTTTCTGGGAAAATTTGAAAAACAAACTATACAAAAAACGTGACAAACTGATATCAAATCACTTCAATTCGCCATCCACTTGGCATAAACAAACAGAACTCCCCCTGACAACAAACTATTTTCCCATTTAGATTTCAAAACACTTAAGTTTGTTTTAATCAAATGGTTTTTCCGGAAAATTAGTTTTATGTGTCATTTCACAAATTCGGGGTTTCATCACATTGTTCTTCTTTAATCATTTTGAAAGATTTAACAATTAAGACCCTTGTCAATAACAAACATTAGTAGAAAATCAAGTACAACTTAATGTCCCTGATTTACCACTTGTAAATCGAAATATCACAGTTACCATCCTGTGAATTTCTCAAGAATGATGCCGATACCTGCTTCACACTTACCAACCTGGAAGCTCCGGCAAGTCAGATTTTTCTATTTGAAAAGTTTCACCCAAGCCTGACTATCTTTGGGTGATTTAGAATTCTTGTTCAACAATGGTGGAAAATTTGCATCATCCATTGTTAAACCTGAATTTTCAGATTTTACCTCAACACTAGGCTCTTCTGGCTTTGATGAACCAGAATCATTGCCTCCACATGGCTTGTCTGACTTTGATGAGCCAGATTCATCGCCGGATGGTGACTCCTTTGTTTTTGAAGAAACAAATTCATCGCCAACCTTCATTGGTATCCAATTCTTACTAGATCTAGGTTTTCCCTTTTTATTAGGCTGTGAAATGAATAAACTTTCACAATCTCTTTTATATTCGAAAACCTTGATCAAGATTTTATCAGAAAAATTAACTTTCTTTGATTGGTTATCATTTCGATTAGTTAATTTTTCTTTCTTTAACTCCCTTTTTGCTTTCCTATTTGTCCTCAGATTTGTATCTGATGAATTTGTTTTGCTTGCCTCTGCCATTGAGGAAAACAATTCATCAGAACTTTTTCTCAGATTACCAGTTTTATCCGAGGACAAAATCCTTTCCAGATACTCTCTCGCCTTCTTCCTTTTCTTCCTCAGTCTGTCTTTCTGCCTTTGTGAAAGCTTAATTTTCTTTTCTTGAACTTTCTGTTCTTGAACTTTTGGTTCTTGAACTTTCTGTTCTTTAGGCTTGACATTGACTGATTTCTTTGCCATTCTTTGAGATTCAACCCTTGATCTTACCATTGATCTCCTTGGGCAGTCTCTGGCAATGTGTCCTCTGATATGACAATTATAGCATCTTTTTGTCTCATAACTCCAATTCTGACAGTTAACAGCAATTTGTCCTCTCACACCACATGTGTAACACACTCTGTTATCGTGCCATTCACCACTTTCACACCATATGCTTAGATCATAACATTGTCTGGCTTTGTGGTAATTATCACTCTTCTTGAAAACTGATTTAGGCTTTGAAGCACTGTGGTCAAACCTGCACCACTTATTACCAACACTTTGTGAGTTTTCAATTTTAAATTTTTGTGATTTTTGATAATGATTGGATGACTTATCTGATGAGCTTTTATTTTCATTTTTAGGATTTTTCAAATTTTTTTCTTTTTGTTTCTGTTCTACACTCTTCTTAACAGGTTTTTGTTTAGAACATTCACCTGTTTCAGTAGATTGCAAAACAGTATTTTTAAATTTTTCTTGTAAATCTAAAAATATTTTTCTTTTTTTTTTCTTTTTCATCATCAGATATTTCATCACAATCTTCAATTTTGACTTTGTCAAAATTTGTGACATTGTCACTTATTGGAACTGAATTGACCGGTTTTGGACAAACATGTGAAGTAGAATTCACAAAACCTTTCAATTTATTCTCAAGCTCGTTGATTTTAATCCGAGCTTTTTCAGCTTCATTTTCAAGCCGAATGATTTTCTGAAGATGAGAATTTATTTCAATCTGTTTTTCAAGATTATTGTTAAAAATGACAGACTTTTCATCTTCTAAAACCTTCATTTGACTTTGAAAATCTTTTTCAAAGTTTAATTTTTCATTTTCAAATTCTTTTTCTTTTTCTTTCAAAATCTTGTTATCCAATGTCAAACTGTCCATATCACTCAATAGTTTGATATTTTCAGACTTCAGTTTTTCACAATTCAAACGCAACTCCAAAATCTGTTCATCATCAGCTTTCTTCTCATCTTTCAACGCTTTGTTTTCCAATGTCAAATTCTTCATATCTTTCAAGAGATTGACATTTTCTGATTCGAATTTTTCACATTTTGAACATTTTCCATTCATCTCTCCATTATCAACTTCTTTCTTTGTTTCCATCTTGTATGTTCCTGCACAGAAAATTTTAACAAAATCAAGAGGATTCATATTTTCATCAATATAGCAACCCATCTTAATATCGTATCTCATAACATTTTTTGCTGCAAGACACACAGTGATTCGTTTTCTCATTTCAATGATCACATCCAAATCTATCTTTCCTGATTCTCCTTTTATTTCATCCAATAACTCCCTTTTTCTTGAATCTTTATGACCCCTATGATTTGTTATTGTATTGATGAAACTTTTTAAATCAAAGCGTGATAAACTAGAATCCCGTCTCAGTCCATTCACGAATTTCTCCCATTCCAAAGGTAACGCTTCAACAAATTTTGAGATTCTTTCATCATTTGAATGATATATCTTATGTCTTTCTAACTTGATGATTAGATCATAAAACCTTTCTTTCAACTCTTCCACAGATTCATTCTTCTTACATAAAAAATTTTCGAATCTTTTAATATAAACATCCTTATCACCTAATCTCGCACACCAAGATTCACAATGCCAATCATTTAAATTTTCAAGATTCTTGTTTTCTTGTTCGTCAAACATTTTGATTTCTTGGTATTTGTGTCTTGTAAAATCACCTCGAATCACCTGCAAACAAAACAAACAAACAAACAAACACTTAGACAAATTTTCGAAATTTTGACAAATGCTGACACTGAAGTGAAATCACTAATAGTGACACAAAAGCGAAATCAACAACAATGTCCTCTCAAGCGAAATCACAAATGTACACTCAAGCGAAATCACTTAAGGTGACACAAAAGCGAAATCAACAACAATGTTCACTCAAGCGAAATCACAATGTTCACTTGAGCGAAATCAGACTTTGTTCGTTAGAGCGAAATCAGCTTTTGTCCGTTGGAGCGAAATTAGATGATGTTCGTTAAAGCGAAATCAAGTATGTTCGTTGAAGCGAAATTAGATGATGATGTCCATTGGAGCGAAATTAACTTGTTCGTATGAGCGAAATTAAAATGTCCAGATGAGCGAAATCAGTATGTCTGTTAAAGCGAAATTAAGTGATAATGTCCGTTAAAGCGGAATCACCTTTTAACCATTTTTGACCAAGTTTTAATCCGTATTTTAATCTGATACTTTCCAGGATTTGTTATTACTGTATTTTACACGTTATATTCAAAAATCAGACCATTTCGACCGTAGGAACCAGTTCAAATAGAAAAAGTATCAAAGAAAGTGAGTAGAAATGAGAGATTTTTGTAGATTCAGCTGTAGTAGTATGAACTCCTCGTCCTGAAGCTCTGATACCACTTGTTGGACCGTGTCGTGACCCTAAACGATCAGTCAAGGCAGTTCATCTTCACATGTAAAGGCGGAATCAATGCACGCAAAGTAACAACAGCTTATCCTTTCAATTTCTTCTCTTTATTAGCTTTCTAGAATGATTTTGACAGAGTTTCACTACCAAGCTAATGACCTGATTTCGCTCCAGTGGTTACCACCAATGAACACATGCTAGGTATTTATACTAATGTTAATTTCGCTTCAATGTCAAGCCATATAAGCGAAATCAACATGAATCTGATTTCGCTTATATGTCATGTACATTAAAGCGAAATCAACATGTACCTTAAAGCGAAATCCCATCTAACATTATGTACATTAAAGCGAAATCAAGAATAAAAACCCTAATCTTGACTTTCTTGACTATCTTGATTTAAGACTTGATGAAGATGCAGTCAACAGACATTCTTGTGCATCAACAGAGCCATTGTTGGTTCAGGGGCATCGCCGTGGTGTGATGGTTGGCATTATTTCAGCTATGCAAGCGCAGAAATGTCTACGAAAGGGGTATCCTTCTATTTTGGCACTTGTTACTGATACTCCGTCAGGAGAAAGAAAGATCGAGGATCTGCCAGTAGTACGTGAATTCGCCGATGTGTTTCCTGAGGAACTTCCTGGTTTACCTCCTCACCGTCAAGTGGAATTTCAGATTGATCTTGCACCAGGAGCAGCCCCAATTGCTTGTGCTCCTTATTGTCTAGCACCTGGAGAGTTGCAAGAGCTGTCTAACCAGCTGCAAGAGTTATTGGACAAAGGCTTTATTAGACCCAGTTCTTCGCCTTGGGGAGCCCCAGTTTTGTTTGTAAAGAAGAAAGACGGGTCCTTTCGGATGTGTATAGATTACCGAGAGCTCAACAAGGTGACGGTCAAGAATCGTTATCCCTTACCCCGTATCGACGACCTGTTTGACCAGCTGCAAGGGTCAAGTTTTTATTCCAAGATCGACTTAAGGTCGGGCTATCATCAGGTACGAGTCAGAGAGGAGGATGTTCCCAGAATGGTTTTTCGTACGTGGTATGGCCACTATGAGTTTCTGGTTATGCCGTTTGGATTGACTAATGCACCAGCGATCTTCATGGATCTCATGAACCGCGTGTGCAAACCGTATCTCGACGACTTTGTTATCGTTTTCATCGACGACATCTTTATCTCCTCCAAAAGAAAGGAAGACCACGAGCGGCATTTACGTCTTATATTGGAGCTCCTGAGGAAGGAGCAGCTTTACACGAAGTTTTCTAAGTGTGATTTCTGGATACGAGAAGTACACTTTTTTGGGCATATTGTTAACGAGATGGGGATACATGTAGATCCTGCCAAGATCGATGCTATCAGGAATTGGGCGGCACCGAAGAATCCTTCGGAGGTGCGACAATTCCTAGGTCTTGCAGGTTACTACTGTCGGTTTATTCAGGATTTCTCGAAGATCGCTCAACCTCTCACCTCCTTCACTCAGAAGGGCGTTGTTTATTTTTGGGGAACGAAACAGGAGGATGCTTTTCAGCTCTTGAAGCAGAAATTATGCAGCGCACTGATCTTGTCTTTGCCAAAGGGTACCGAAGATTTTGTGGTTTATTGTGATGCATCGATTCAGGGTCTCGGTTGCGTGTTGATGCAGCGCGACAAAGTGATAGCATATGCTTCTCGACAGTTGAAAGTGCACGAGAAAAATTATACGACTCATGACTTGGAGTTAGGAGCTGTGGTTTTCGCGCTGAAGATCTGGAGGCATTATCTGTACGGTACCAAATGCACCATCTACACCGATCACAGAAGCCTTCAGCATATCTTCGACCAGAAAGAATTGAATATGCGGCAACGGTGTTGGATAAAGCTTTTGAACGATTATGAGTGTGCTATCAAGTATCATCCGGGTAAAGCTAATGTAGTAGCTGATGCACTTAGCCGAAAGGAGACGAAGCCTAAACGGGTTCGCGCATTGTAACTCACTATTCATTCGAACCTTCCTGATAAGATTCGTACGGCTCAGACTAAGGCATTAAAGGAAGAAAACATTGAAGCTGAGGGTTTGCGAGGTATGAAAAAGCAGCTCGAGTAGAGATCGGATGGCATCTATTATATTATGGAAAGAGTATGGATTCCTCTGTTTGGTGATCTCAGAGAACTTATGATGGATGAAGCGCACAAGTCACGATACTTTATTCATCCGGGATCGAATAAGATGTATCAGGATCTTAAAGTTTTGTATTGGTGGCCGAATATGAAAGCTATCATCGCCACATACGTGGGTAAATGCTTGACTTCAGCAGCCAGAGATACCCACGTGGAAGTGGGAGCAGATCGCCATGGATTTCGTTACAGGGTTACCTAGGACTCAGGCTGGAAACGATACTATATGGGTGATTGTTGACCGTCTCACGAAGTCAGCGCATTTTCTGGCAATCAAGGAAACAGATAAGTTTTCACAGCTTGCAGCAGTTTATCTTAAGGAGGTAGTTTCTAGGCACGGGGTGCCAACTTCTATCATCTCAGATCGAGATCCGCGTTTCACTTCTGAATTATGGCAGTCAATGCATAAATTGTTCGGTTCACAACTCGATATGAGTACTGCTTACCACCCACAGACGGATGGTCAGAGCGAGCTCACTATTCAGACGCTTGAAGACATGCTGCGGGCCTGTGTGATTGATTTTGGGAAAGGATGGGAGAAACACTTGCCGTTGATAGAGTTCTCCTACAACAACAGCTACCACACTAGTATTCAGGCAGCTCCGTTCGAAGCGTTGTACGGACGAAAGTGTCGTTCTCCTCTCTGTTGGGCCGAAGTAGGTGACAGCCAGATCACAGGTCCTGAGCTCGTGCTTGAAACTTCGGAAATGATTGTTCAGATCAGGAATCGTGTGGCAGCGGCTCGAGATCGACAGAAAAGCTACGCTGGTGAGCGTAGGAAACCGTTAGAGTTTGCAGTGGGTGATCGTGTTATGTTGAAAGTTTCGCCGTGGAAAGGGGTTGTACGCTTCGGGAAGCGTGGCAAGCTTAACCCTCGTTATGTAGGACCATTCAGAATTCTAGAGCGAATTGGCAAAGTGGCCTACAAGTTGGAATTGCCTGCTGAGTTGGGTAACGTTCATGATGTTTTCCACGTATCGCAGCTCAAGAAATGTTTGTCGGATGAAACACTGGTCGTACCGTTTCAAGAGCTGAAAATTAATGATAAGTTGCAGTTTGTCGAAGAACCTATTGAAATCATGGACCGGGAGGTCAAAGTCCGTAAGCACAGCCGTATTCTGATTGTGAGAGTTCGTTGGAACTCAAGACGTGGACCAGAGTTCACGTGGGAGCGCGAGGATCAAATGAAGCTCAAGTACCCACATTTATTCCCAGAGGACAAGTCCAAGCCGGGCAAGTCTAGATCTAATGCAACTAGCGAATTTCAGGACGAAATTCCCATTCAAGTGGGGGATGATGTGGTACCCGCGGAAAATCCACAGTCATCCTAAGTTAACATCTTGTTGTCTTGGGATTGCTTATCAAATTTCGGGATGAAATTTCTTTCAAGTTGGGGATGATGTGACAACCCGAGATTTCAAGGTCCTTCCTCAACACGTTACTCGTTTCGCATAGCGTTTTCGTAATTTGTTTGCATTATAACTTGTTCATGTTCCATATATGTTTGGTGCTTTGTATTGTTGTAGGATTAATTAATAAAAGCTTATAAGATTTACATAAACTTATCATAAACATTCCTAATCAGTTTGCATGTAGGCCCATGTGACTTTATAAATAAGGTCCAATTACAAAGCATGTAGTGCTTAAAACAATATATATATATATATATATATATATATATATACTAGTCACTTACCCGCGCGATGCGGCGGGAGTGGCGATTTACAATAGGATACTCGTTTACCGTTAGTTTATCCGTCGTCTCGTGATATATCGTATAGTACTTAAGTTAGTTTTCTTATTCGTGATCTTCTACAAGAATAGTACAAAACAAGGAAGTAGATGTAATTAAAAACAAGAAGAGTTCAAAACAGTCAAGTAGCTAGACAAAACAATAAAAACAAAATGCGGGGAGTCTCTTGTATCTCTTCCTGTTTTACCAATACATCCTTTCGCTTATGACTTTCTTGTATCTTCTCCTCTCCTGTACCAGATTTCGACACATAACAAAATGTTACACGCTTACAGGTGCTTTAAAATAGTAATTAAAAAGTAATTTCAGGAAGCAAATAAGGCACATAATCTACTAACTTACCTTCGTTTTGATACGGATGCGATTAATTAATCACGCAACACTTCCTGGTAGACAACATTTGATGTGTAAACTCCGCGTTGTTTGAATTCTTTGGCGAGATGTACCAACACCTTCGTACTTTGTCTTGAAATCCCTCTTGATAACGCGACATAAAGTTGTCCATGTGAAAATACAGAATCCGGTAGATAAATACCAACGTTCGGAATTGTTTGACCTTGAGCTTTATTAATCGTCATGGAAAAGCTAAGTCGAATTGGAAATTGTTTTCTTTTCAGCTTAAATGGGAACATGTCATCTTCAGAAAGGGTTAGAGGGATTCTTGGCAAAAAAACTCTTTTTCCGGCATGTTGACCGACTGCAATTTCCGCATCAATAACATTTCGCATGAAACCCTTACATATCAACCGCGTGCCATTACACAGGCCATGTGATGGATCGATATTACGTAACAATATTATTGGGCATCCAATTTTTAAATGAAGCTTATGAGGCGGCAAACCACTAACATTTAGCGAATTTAAGAACTCGACCGGATAGAAGTTGCGCTGATCGTCTTCAGCTTCATCAAAACTGTAATAAACTTTTTCTTCCCCTTGAAAAATTTCAATCATTTGATTATTAATCTCGTCAACACTATCATTTTTAGTGGACAATATTGCTCTAGAGATTATATAATCTGGAACTTGTAACAGTAGTACTCTCGCATAGCCACGGTTGTTCTACCACTTCGTGTGTTAGCCTCTGAACGATGAAGATGTATTAAAAACAAACAGTTAATAAAAATAAAACGCATTACGCTATTTTTATGATCTTCACTTAAAAAGGATAACAAATTGTTGGTACCTTCCATTTCTCCTTCGATGTTGTCATTGTTGCGAACCTCATTGATTGATACTCCTTGACGTGGTATGTTAGCATGCCAACCCGACTCACCATTAGGAAAAAATAAAGGATACGACAATGGATCGTAACAACTGAAGTACGGCTGAATAGTTTGTCTATATTCAGACCTACCGTACACTACAATACTTCGTTTATACGAAGTGATATTGTCATTACCTTCAACCCAAATACCAGCAACCTATATAATTGTGAACTATAAGTAAGTAAAATAAGCAATTATATTAAATAATTGCAATTAATATAATATATTATATATACCTCCGATGTCGTTGGTCGGTTGTACACCCTTTGGTCAAGTTCAACCGAAGTATTCAAAGTGACTCTATAGTTGTCCAGAGGTCCTAGTTCCGCAAGTCTTCTAAATGTATCGACATATGGGTTTGTAGAAAGAACGCGTGTTAAAATCTGAGTAATACGCCGATCAAGATTTGGCCATCGGAGTCTGTGATCTAACTCAGTATCAGGATCGTAAAAATACAACTGCAAGTACCTAGGAGTCCCATCCCTCGGAACTAATTGGTCGATTCTGTGATATATTCCTTTATGTGCACGAAAAGTATATACGCCGTCTCTCATATTGTTCAATGTATCATCCAATGTCACACCCATTGAGGCAAAAGAAAAATTGGTGTTATAAGCACGGATGTTTTGCCTAAACAAATCTCCAATTTCATCTTGAGACGTGAAAAGTCGGTACAATTCCTCTGGAATTTCTAAGTTTGCTAACACGGTTTTCCCACTCATACAACAAAAGGTATCAAATTCAAATTGAAATCGTTTTGCTCCACAATTAGGACATGCGCCTCGTTCCTTTAAAACACGATGCTCTCCAGGTACACCATTGTAAACAAAATTATAAGGATCATCTTCTACGCTCCCATGTTGGAGGGAAGGTTGATCAACTACTTCAGCAAATTGGGGTAATAAAGTACGCGGATGAATTTGAATACCTAAAAAAATTGGTGTATTAAGTAATGAAGGTTGTAAAAGATGTCAAGTTCGAAAAAGAAATCTTTGTTAAATAAATAGAAACCTCGTGATGTTCTATGCCTGACTACGTCAATTACATCATCTATCGGGGTTTGGTTGACTTGACTGCCATTTGAAATACGCATTCCATTATCGTTTGGTGTATTAGAACATCCTTCATTGTACTCCTTGCATTTTGTAGTAGAAACACTTGAGGCGTTCTCATTTGTTGTTTGTAGAAATTGAGTAATATTAGTTTGTAAACTTCTTAACGGTGTCCTTTCTGTTGACCTATTATTCATTAAAGATATTGATGAAGCACTTTGGGGGGCATCACCACTCCCAAATTTAGATACTTTGTTATTTTCTTTGCGTGCAGCATAGTATCTTTTTTGATACTCTTTTCGTTTTTCAGCTTTAGTAGATGCACTCGAGCTAGAAGCATGATTTCGAGGGTTTGAGAGTCCATTAGTCATTGTAAATTGAAAAAATGACAAATACCTTGCAAATTAAATAAAAGAGAGTTATCATAGATGATGAAATTCTCAAATCATAACAACATTCCAACACATAACTTAGAGAAAAACAAACCGAAGGATAACATTGAAATACATAATGATAACATTAAAATACATGACTTAAACGGAATATCATGACTTAGAGAAAAAAAAACACAAATCCTTAAAACATTGACATACATAATGATAACATTAAGTGAAAGCCAATCTAAATACTTGGTGAAACAATGGTCTGCACAAACACCGCACCCTTAAAACCTCGAAACCAAGAAACGGGATAAAAACATTCGAAGGGCTTCATATCCATTTCAATTGTAAACAACTTCCCTAATTTAGTCATCACAAACCAATTACCATTTGTCACATAATGTGTTATATCGCACCACAATGACAATGATATCGGGGGGGATCGGAGGACATGATAAGACCTTAATCCAGTAATCCCCTTGTAGTGTCCATAGGTCAATTGTCATCTCAAACATGCCAGTGCTAGCAAACATGTGAAGCACATTTTTTACATTAACTAAAACACCTTGAACCATTCCATTAGAAGGAACGGGTGGAAAGCTTATCTCCTTGAACTGCTCCGAATTAACATCAAAACAAATCACCACATTCGTACCTCCAATCCAACATTCGCAAACAGTGAAATATAGAGTACCACCACAAAATGTGCCAGCTGACCAATTGAAATGAGGGCTTAGGTACTCTTGTCTTGTTATGAAAGGAATATTTCTCCAAGAGTCTACTTCCCTAGAATAAACATAGACACCAAGTACACCACTCCTACGCTTTATATGCAAGACCTTGTAATCATCGTCAGCGTCAACGTACAAACCAATGGCATCAAGGTTATTTATATAGAATCCATGAGAATCAGGGGTTGACAAACGCTTGAAAGCAGTAGTTGTTGGATTCCAAAGAAGCAGCTCGTATGTATGATTCAAGCAAACACACAACAATCCGTTCAAATGTGAAAGTATTGAGACATCATTATTTTGGTGATGGAATGGAAATGTAACTGTTGAGCTTGGACCATAGTCATTCTTATTAGAGATGATTGGACGAACAGAACACGTTAGGTCGTCAATTAGTAGAACTCTCTGGTTAGATGAAACTACTGAGCGAGAACAATGTATCTTTACGAAATCTTGTGTTGACAATAACGCATACCATTGCTTACATACACTCTTAGAACGACCTACATCCTTTGCTGGCAGCCTCGTTAATATCTCAAACACGATTGTATGAGTAGGAAGGTCAGCCATGGTTATACCTTCGTTTAATACAGATAATGATTATTTAGTTGTCCAATCTAAGAAGATTATACCTTGGTGATAGATTATAAATACTTCTACAATTACATCAATATGAGGGAAACAAAAAGCAAAACACGAAACACCAAGAGAGACTTTAATATTCAACAACTAAACAAATAACAACACCAAATGTTTCTAACTTAAACACAAATTGGATAACGATCCATAATTTACATATCCCGTGCCTCGACCATATCCGGTTCGTACGTAATCGTACTCAACTCCGTAGACTTCAAAATATTAACTGAAATAACAAATAAAATATAACTTTTATTAAACTACATGAGCCATTAGATCTAACTAATTATTAGAATGTTCATGTGTAAAGCATAACATACTATCTGGTAGATGAACCAACTTGAGACGTGATACATATATGATGGACCTTTGTTGCACGGCTCGAATGGAACGTATAACATCGGAAGGCTTCAGGGCAGACAAAAACAATTGTATTGTGTGACCACTGTATATTACGATTTTGGGTTAAAGTTCTTCTAATAATAATATTTTCTTACATATAACGTAAATATTATGTTTGTAATATGTTAATAATAAATAATAACGTACGTCTTATCTTGAAGAGAAAGTTCAAAACAACATCGATCACGTTTGCCTTCTATTATTCTCCCAACCACATCTAAAACCAAATCAGTTAAATCGTATAGACCATATATAAAGTTTTATATATTTAATAAAAATTATAGATAGAGAATTAATATGTACCAACAATATCCATTTGAGGTCTCCTGTCATGCTTCAATTCTATAATGGAAGGGACCAATGGATATAAAGAAGCACCCCTTGGAATCGTAAGCATAAGTGAAGAAAGCTTTGTATATTCGTTGATGACAATTTTCTTCTCGGACCAAACTAACACGTAATTCTGGTACTTTGGGCACTCAAGATAGTTGAGATTCTCAATTTGGAAATGATTCAACGAAAAAAAACCACCCATCAATGACGCGTCATTATATTTGTGTATCAAATTTTGTGGGACGAACGCAACAATTTTTTGTCTCTAAAATGAAAAGAAATTTAGTGGTGGAAAAACGCTTATATAACACAAAGTAAATTAAAATAATGTTCTTACGTGTTGATCAAGAAATATAACCACTAATCTCTTTCCATCGACGTCATGCCAAATAAACTCCACCTTAACAAAGATTATATTATACCATGCTCTATCATTTGTCAATGATGAAAATTCTTCAACGGAAAAATGATCAGACATATCCTATTAAGTGTTCAATATTAGTTAACTAAAAAAATTAAAACTCCAGAAATAAAATTTAAACTAAAACATGATTAAAATTAAACAGCAACAAATTTAAATTTAAACTAATACATAATTAAAAGTTACATAATTAAGATTCAAACTAATTCGAGAAAAAAAAACTACAGTCATCATAAAAGTTGTTCTAAGGTTCCCAAACCATTTTTTCATCCAATGGTGGTTCGTAAACCGCCCCAGGGTCAGTTTCGTACCCTTCAGCCCAGGTCGGTAGTTCTTGTGTTTGACTGTAGTTTTCCACATAAGGGGGGTTTGAAGGTGGAGGATGCATAGGAAGTATAGGAGTGTTTGGCACCGGACGATGGCACCCCTCAATTTGTAGTCCACCAAATTGTAGTTGAGCGAAGGTATAGTCATACGCCCAATTCAACTCTTCATCCGTCCAACCAAATGGATCATCATATTCAGGGTTTGCCAATGGAGGTGGGGTTGAAACCGAAGGTGGGGTTAAAACCGGAGGTGGGGTTGACACCGGAGGTGGGTTTGAAGTTAGAGGGTTTGAATCAGGAAGGTTTAAATGGTTTGTTGATCCTAGTGATTCAACGGGAATTGGATAACCACCGCCCATACCTCTCAATTGATATGTGTTTGGAGTGATTTGTAAACTGAAAAATACAAAAAGAGAAATAGATAATACTTGAATTTAGAGTATCCAATTTATTTGACTACTTACTTTTTAGACTTATATGGTTAGAAACTAATGTTGTTAACGGAAGATTATGTTGTACCACTGGTCATGGTTAATTTGTATTACGAAATATCCCTATTTTTTTCTCTTTATTGAAATATTCTATGCAAGTTTCATCTCATGTATATAATCAAAACGGCGTTTTATTTTTACCACGTGTTTTAAACGTTAAAAGAAAACATATAAAATAAGAAATCCACATACATGAACACATACACATAATTACTATAACAATCAGCTTTGTGAATACAGTATTGTTTTAAATACAGTATTGTTTTGAATACAGTATTGTTTTGAACACAGTATTGTTTTGAATACAGTATTGTTTTGAATACAGTATTGTTTTGAATACAGCTTTGTGAATACAGTATTGTTTTGTGAATACGGCGTTTTATTTTGTTTTGAATACAGTATTGTTTTAAAAAAAATTCCTGTAATGATGAAGGAAAAGATCAAAATATAACAGAACAAAGTAAATGAATGAAAAGATCATAATTATCACAAAACCATGACACATATCAGTCCCAAAAATGAAGGAAAAGATCAAAATATAACAGAACAAAGTAAAATCAAAACTACAAAAACAATTTACTATAATTTACACATACACATAATTACTATAACAATCAGCTTTGTGAATACAGTATTGTTTTAAATACAGTATTGTTTTGAATACAGTATTGTTTTGAATACAATATTGTTTTGAATACAGCTTTGTGAATACAGTATTGTTTTGTGAATACGGCGTTTTATTTTGTTTTGAATACAGTACTGTTTTAAAAAAAATTCCTGTAATAATGAAGGAAAAGATCAAAATATAACAGAACAAAGTAAATGAACCTAAATATCATAATTATCACAAAACCATGACACATATCAGTCCCAAAAATGAAGGAAAAGATCAAAATATAACAGAACAAAGTAAAATCAAAACTACAAAAACAATTTATCCTTTCACTATCCCGAAAAATGAAAAAATATATCAAAACATCCCACAGAACAAAGTAAAATAAAAAGTACATAACAATTTATCTTTTCACTATTCTATATCTAAAATTGACCTAACTATCATAATTTTCATTGAACTACAACACTTATCATCCCCAAAAATGACCTAAATATCATAATTATCACAAAACCATGACACATATCAGTCCCAAAAATGAAGGAAAAGATCAAAATATAACAGAACAAAGTAAAATCAAAACTACAAAAACAATTTATCCTTTCACTATCCCGAAAAATGAAAAAATATATCAAAACATCCCACAGAACAAAGTAAAATAAAAAGTACATAACAATTTATCTTTTCACTATTCCATATCTAAAATTGACCTAACTATCATAATTTTCATTGAACTACAACACTTATCATCCCCAAAAATGACCTAAATATCATAATTATCACAAAACCATGACACATATCAGTCCCAAAAATGAAGGAAAAGATCAAAATATAACAGAACAAAGTAAAATCAAAACTACAAAAACAATTTATCCTTTCACTATCCCGAAAAATGAAAAAATATATCAAAACATCCCACAGAACAAACTAAAATAAAAAGTACATAACAATCTATCTTTTCACTATTCCATATCTAAAATTGACCTAACTATCATAATTTTCATTGAACTACAACACTTATCATCCCCAAAAATGACCTAAATATCATAATTATCACAAAACCATGACACATATCAGTCCCAAAAATGAAGGAAAAGATCAAAATATAACAGAACAAAGTAAAATCAAAACTACAAAAACAATTTATCCTTTCACTATGTCATATTTGAAAGAACTTACAACAATGCAAGAGGGAGATGTGAAAAGCCGACAAAAATTTTAAAACCTTGATGTGAGAGCCGAGAAACAACGCAAGATCCGAATGCAAAGAGTTGATATATTCTGAAATCGAAGTAAATAGAAGTTGTTAAGTTGATGTTTTGAAAGTAGGATTATTCAACTGAGATAAACTTACAATTTCAGTTGAGTGTAGTTGAGAGTTTGTAAAGTGTGAGTAGAGTGTAGATATCTCTGGATTATTTATAGAGACTGAAGGAAGCAGTGCTGTCTTTCAAACAGTGTATGGAAGAGTGTTGATATATTATAGAGACTGCAGCAAGCAAGCTGTCTTTCACACAAAAGTAAAGTGTTGCTTTTTCCTGTAGATTGTACTTCCCTGCTTTTGGCATCCCTTTTTGTCAGATGTGTGAGCATTGAGAGAGAAAGCATATGGTGATCCGTGTGAAGTCAAATGGACGGTCCCGATCTTGATCCCTTTTTGTCTGTAGCATAAGTCAAATGGGTTAAGATCAGTTAAAAAACAAAAAGCATAAAAATAACAAAACACATCAAAAACAGAGAATATAGTCAAGTTTATATTCTCTCAGTAGCATAGCATGTTAAAAATTAATATTCAAGGCTTAGAAATTACCAAAAAAGAGCGAAAAACCGACTGAATTCGAATCTCAGCCCATTCTTGACACTAATGCTCCGTTAGTTCTCGCAAAGTCAACCATCATAAAAAGAAATCAAGTATTAGTAAAGATTTGATATTAGTTATAACCAGTACACTATTAACTTAAAATAAATTTAATATAAATCACATTTTGTGAAGTTGCAAATATAAAAAGCTTTATTATAAACAAAAAAGAAAAGAAAATTGATGAATGATGATAAACTTTACTTTACCTCTGCTTGAGTGAGCATGAGACCACTAAGTGAGGGAACATTCTGCATATGAAGCCCCCATCGATTCGAATGAAGCAGCGTTCAGCGTCGCCAAAGCCAATTCCGAGACTCTCCAAGCAGATACACTTTCTCCGGCAGCCAGAAGATCGGAGTGAGCTTGTTCTGTAATAATAGTGATCGTGACAGTCGTTAACCAAAGGTATAACTAATTAAATTCAGATCCTAAAAAAAGGTTTCCTTGCGAGTTGCGAGTGACATACCTGAGTCGATTCATCACAAAACACATGCGAAAATCCTTCGTAAACCTCAGATTTCGTCCTTCGAACATCCGTCAACCGCTTCACCTGAAAAGTAAAAATCGCAAAAGAACATGGTAAGATATATAACACTCATTGCAACTTATCAGAACATCAAACGGATCCCTTGTTCAAATCTGTGGATCCCTTGCCAGATAAAGCTTGTGATACATCTCATGAAACCCTAGATCTGCTCATCGAGCATCCCACAGAACAAACTAAAATCAAAAATACATAACAATCTATCTTTTCACAATTCCATATCTAAATGACCTAAATATCATAATTATCACACAACCATGACACATATCAGTCCCAAAAATGAAGGAAAAGATCAAAATATAACAGAACAAAGTAAAATCAAAACTACAAAAACAATTTATCCTTTCACTATGTCATATCTGAAATTAATCTAACTATCATCACCAAAAATACAAATTCAAATATCACAAAACTTTCAACCTAATTTGAAATAACCGCATCTACTAACAAATCTACATCAAGATTAAAGATAAGAATCACAAAAGAACATGGTAAGATATATAACACTCATTGCAACTTATCAGAACATCAAACGGATCCCTTGTTCAAATTTGTGGATCCCTTGCCAGATAAAGCTTGTGATACATCTCATGAAACCCTAGATCTGCTCATCGAGCATCCCACAGAACAAACTAAAATCAAAAATACATAACAATCTATCTTTTCACAATTCCATATCTAAATGACCTAAATATCATAATTATCACACAACCATGACACTTATCAGTCCCAAAAATGAAGGAAAAGATCAAAATATAACAGAACAAAGTAAAATCAAAACTACAAAAACAATTTATCCTTTCACTATGTCATATCTGAAATTAATCTAACTATCATCACCAAAAATACAAATTCAAATATCACAAAACTTTCAACCTAATTTGAAATAACCGCATCTACTAACAAATCTACATCAAGATTAAAGATAAGAATCACAAAAGAACATGGTAAGATATATAACACTCATTGCAACTTATCAGAACATCAAACGGATCCCTTGTTCAAATCTGTGGATCCCTTGCCAGATAAAGCTTGTGATACATCTCATGAAACCCTAGATCTGCTCATCGAGCATCCCACAGAACAAACTAAAATCAAAAATACATAACAATCTATCTTTTCACTATTCCATATCTAAATGACCTAAATATCATAATTATCACACAACCATGACACTTATCAGTCCCAAAAATGAAGGAAAAGATCAAAATATAACAGAACAAAGTAAAATCAAAACTACAAAAACAATTTATCCTTTCACTATGTCATATCTGAAATTAATCTAACTATCATCACCAAAAATACAAATTCAAATATCACAAAACTTTCAACCTAATTTGAAATAACCGCATCTACTAACAAATCTACATCAAGATTAAAGATAAATCAACATTTAGAACCTAACCTGAGTCGATTCATCACAAAACACATGCGAAACTCCTTCGTAAACCTCAGATTTCGTCCTTCGAACATCCGTCAACCTCTTCACCTGAAAAGTAAGAATCACAAAAGAACATGGTAAGATATCTACTAACAAATCTACATCAAGATTAAAGATAAAGCAACTTATCAGAACATCAAACGGATCCCTTGTTCAAATCTGTGGATCCCTTGCCAGATAAAACGGATCCCTTGTTCAAATCTGTGGATCCCTTGCCAGAACATCTCATGAAACCCTTGATCTGCTCATCAAACGGATCTGGTGATAGATTCAAACGGATCTGGTGATAGATCTCATGAAACCCTAGATCGCCGAGAAGAGAGAGAAGAGAGAGAGAAGAGAGACAGAAGATCTGATGTTGTTTTGTGAGATGTGTGAGCATTGAGAGAGAAAGCATATGGTGATCCGTGTGAAGTCAAATGGACGGTCCCGATCTTGATCCGTGTGAGAAAGTTAAACAATTGGACGGCAGATGTATAATCTTGTAAAGGGTAAATGGTTTTGTGTTTTCTTGTGCCTTAACAGTTGTACATTGTGCATTAAGTGTTTTTTCAACACCTTGTTCAATTACCATCTTGTCCTTCACATATCCTTATTAAAGTAGTATAGATATATATATATATATATTCAACCCATGGAAACCCTAAAACACTATTGCTCTCTTCCCTCATAACCGACGGTCGTATCTGCTTTTTGAAGTCTCTGTGTCGCTAGATCAAACTAATCCATCCAATATCACGGTAAGCATTCTTTGGCTTATTTGTGATTATAGTTTGTTGGCAACTGGGTTGTTTAGGGTTGATCACTATTGTGTGTGTTTTGAATATGTAATACAACATGATTCGGATAAACTGTTAATTGGGCATGATGATTATGATTTGAATGATAGAGTGGTGATCTTAGCATAATGTTTCAGTCAGAATATTAGGGGTTGAATGACCTGATTGTCTGCGGTTAGGGAGTCGATTTCATATATGAATACAACTGATTGATTGATGCGATGATCATGCTTATGTGTGTTAACTGTAAAGGATTAGGGTGGTTATTGTTCATGACGCATCGTGGGGAAGAAAGCCCTCGACGAAAGGTGTTAAGTTTCGTCGACATGGACTCGACGAAAGCTATCATGTTTCGTCAACATGGGTTCGACGAAAGGTGATGAGTTTCGCCGACAAAAAACCAAACAGAATGTAATTTGGAATGATTTAATATTGTATGATTAGACACATCATTAATTATATTATACATATCAGACATCATGTGATTCACTATACACAATCACTTTGGTGATTAAGTTGTCGGCCCCTGTGTAGACTTCATTAAATACATATGAATATGCGTATACCTCATTAGATCACACTATTGTTTGGCAGCCCATGTGATTAGGTTGAGAGACCCAATGAAGCTTTATCATTAATTGAAATTATGTCAACTACCTTTATTAAAGTTATCATATGTTCATGAGAATTGATAGTGTTGTTAGATTGCATATGCTTTGCTAGTAATTCCTATTACATAGTGTGATTACTCGATCGAGCCACATAGTCACTCGATCCTGATCAGTTAACTATTGGATATTGTTACGAAACATACATGTGGGTTCGGATATACATGAGTAGAATAACTGTTATGTGCCATTCGGTGATTATTGCATGTACGCACACTATGATTATGATCTATACGTAAACCTTATGAATGTAAACTGATTTCGCATACGTGAATACCATAGGCTGTGAGTGTTTGAGTGTGAACAAGTAGTTAATCTTACCGAGCAAACCAAGGTGACTTCACTGCTCTTTTCCAAGCATGCATCCCGGGAAGGGATATCGGGTAACGTTCCAGGGAGGAATGCAGGTTAATGGGATGTTGGTTATTACTCAGTTTCTATCATATAAGACCCCTTACATCTACCGATTGTTTCCGGTAAGGCAACGAGGTATTTAGTTGATAGCGCTATTAGGTTTGGCACCCTCACACCGGGCCGGAATGGACGGGCGTGAACTATTTACCTTGACCACTTGACCAATGCTTTGATAGAGGCATTGGGGTTTGGGCAAACACATCTAGTAGCCACATACGGTAATCGAGTTAATAGCAACATCAAAACATAACGTTGAACTATTCTAAACACACATCTGGTAACTAAACGCGTTAACAAACTTTGAACTCACCAGCGTCGTCTGACACACTTGTCTGCATGCTTGCAGGTCGTTAGATTTCTTGACATGGACTTGCTATCTGGGAGTGCTGGAGTGGTCATGGATCGAGGCTCTTGGATATATATTTGATACATTGGTTTTGAACACTTATTATGAAACAGTTGTTTAACGATTTACTATATGCTTCCGCTAAACATCTCTTTTGGTTTAATCTTATGATTTGGATTTACATTTGGCAATTAATGATATGTTTTATTTACATACTATGCGTGGTTCAATGTGATTGGTGGCTTGGATCCTGGTACGTCACGCAACCTGCGGTGTTCCCGCATGTGGTATTTTAGGGGTGTGACAGAATGTCTCTTAGGGTTTTGAGCCATGGACTTGGATGATTATGGCGACGGTGGGGTACATTGGAAAACTCCTTTTTTGGAAAAAGTCGTTGGATGAGATCAGGTGACTTATTCGTTTGATGGTGATGGTGGTGATAGCAGGTGGTGGCGGTGGGATGGTGATGGTGGTCGATTAGCAGTAGCCGGAGGTGGGAGTGGTGGTGGTTGATGGTAAAAGTTTAGGGTTTCTCACCACCGGCATCCCTCTGCTCAAATCTGATTGTGGCGGTGATGGTGGAGGGTGGAGGAGGGTGATGGTGGGTGGAGGTTGAAGATGAAGTGTGGTGGTGGGGTTTTATAAATAAAAATGAAGAAGATGCCCGGATAGTCCCTATGGTTTGGCCTTTTAAGGAAAGGGTATTTTTGTCATTTCACACCTTCTTAACAGAGAAAACAAACTGAAGTTAGACCCAGGGACTATCCGGGAACAAAAAATGAAAACTTGGGGACTATTCTGGTAATTTTAGAAAGTTGGGGACTATAGGTGAAAAAAATGCGAAACCACAGGGACTATCCGGGCATTTTTCTCATATATATATATAATTAATTGGTTTGCGCTGCAAGCAATGTGGGTTCGCTAGGCTACTGGATGGTTTAAATTCAAAAGTTGAATTTATTTTTTAAACTTATTCTATTGTTTATCTAATGAGCTTTCCTTTCCTATATATTCTCTCGTAATATCAATGAATTTATTTTTTAAAAACTTAGTTTATTGTTTATCAATTGAGCTTTCCTTTCCTATATATTCTCTCGTAATATTAATCAAAACTCGGAAAACTGAGTTGAGGAAACAAAGCATGAAAGCAATCTGTGACGAGGTTCAGTTCTGTTTGGTTGAGTTTTAAGTGTTAAAGGTAAAGTTTTATGTGGTTGATTAAATATTTTAAGCTGATTAATTCCCTTAGGTTAATTAATTTGTATAATTCTTTGATCCAGTTATTGTTTTTTTAGCTAGATTATTTTACTCATCAGCCAAACTAAATGAATTGTACAAGTGTTGGATTTAATTATTTTTCGATTTGTAGGAAGTCGAAAAGGATGAGTACGAAAGGCCTAAGTTTGGATAGAATCAGCTGCCTTCCTCAAAAGATAATCGAAAGCATTCTAAGTCTAATGCCAATCCGAGATGCACTGAGAACGAGCGTTTTGTCAAAGAGATGGCGGTATACTTGGCGGGGCATGCCCAAACTTACATTCGCAAACAATATGGTCAAACTACCATCTAAATGTGCTTGCACACATATGAGTAAATATAAGGTTGTCAATGCCATCTTCCATGTTTTGTTATCACACAATGGTCAATGTGCTTGCACACATATGAGTAAATATAAGGTTGTCAATGCCATCTTCCATGTTTTGTTATTACACAATGGTCCGACGATACTTGAGCTCAAGGGGTCAGTTAAACTTGAAATGTTATCCGAGTTTGACCAGATAATAAGTCACCTCTCAACGCGAAATAATACTGTGAAAGATCTCACCTTAACTATTGAAGACGGCTACTACAACCTACCCCTTTCTTTCTTTTCGGTGCAAGGATTAGAACATATACATCTCCAAAATTGTGGTCTTGAACCTCCATCAACATTTAATGGATTTAGTAACTTGAGGAGTATAGTCTTTATGAATGTTGTGGTTTCTGCTAAAATGCTTCAACGGTTCCTCTCCAATTGCCCGCTACTGAAAGTACTCATTTTGGTAAGGTCCATATAACCCGCAATCTTATACGAAACATGTTATTATAGAGGTACATATTTGGTATCTTAATGCAGATTGGATATCAACTAGAAGTAATTATTAACTTTGCGCTGGGAGGAAACGCGTTCACATTTGTTGATCTTTTTCGGTGTGCACCTTTGATTAAAAATTTGGTTATCTCAAAGTATTATACAAAGGTAATGTATAGGTTAAATATTATATCTAATGTGAGGATATCTTGTTTGTTTGCTAATTTTGGCCTTTGTATTTGGTTAAAGTACTTATCGGTAGGCGGCATGCCACACCAGCTTCCCACTCCACTAGCCCATCTCAAATGTCTGTGTTTAGATGTGTGCTTGATGGAACACAATGAGATTTCTTCTGTCCTTTGTATGATCATGAGCTCCCCATTGTTGGATGAACTTGTGTTGATGGTAAATGTTTATATATTATTTGTCTTGGAGGTTCTTTATTGTTTTATTTACATTTCTTTTACATGTTTGTGATTAGATGTATGATAAGAAGAAGTTGGGAGTTGAACAAACTCCAACCAACTTTCTTGATCCGGAAAACTACTCAGATTTGAAGTTGGATCATCTTGAGACATTGCAGATGAATATGACTAGGAGTAACTTACCTCTTGGAATGGATCTTGTGAAACTCGTCATGGCCAAGGCACCCGTGCTAAAGAAAGTACAACTTGATCTTAATGCCGGTGTCTCTATAGATGATGAAGTGATAATGCTTAGAGATTTGGTTCTACTCCCATTTTCGCGGGCATCACCTTCAGCAAAATTAATCATTGGACGCCCTTAAAGTTGTTTATGGAGGCTGGTGTTTTATGATGCTTGTTAATTTAAGCATTGTGCTTTTATATAGACTATTTTGTAGATCTAATATGACCTAATTATAATATTCTTTGAATATGTCCAAATGGTTAACATTCTTAAAAACTTTTAAGGACAATAAAGAGTTTAAGCTTGCTATGATTGGAATTTTACTATACCGCTTGACGCTTTGAAGATCCATATCGACCAGTTACACAAACCTAAACCCTAGAGGTAAATTGTATATGTTTCTTTTTAAAAGCTTAGATGTATATGTGAAAAAAAAGCAGGTACCACCATTAAGGCATGGTAAGTGATTTAGTGGTCTATAATTCTAAGAGACATAGTGATTAAGGACTTTAGCTTTCTAGTACTTGTGGGAGTGTATTTGAACTTCTAATTTTTGTGTGTATATATGTTTCTGAGATTTTTTTCATCATTTGATTATCTTGCATCGCATATCCATCTACTTCTATACAAGGCAGGTTCATGTTTCTTTTGCAACAAAAATCCGTAGTTGGCACATATGTATATTTTTCTTAATAATTAAATAAAAAGTGTCCAAAGAGTGAAAAAAAAGCAGATAGCATGAAGGAAAAATCACCAAAAAAGTTGATGTAAAGTGTAACCGTGTGAAAAAGATAAAATGTGAATCATATTAAAAAAATAGAGAAGAATAATTGATTATCTATATTTTGTTAGTTTTTATATATAAAAAAAACCTATCACCACGATATGTGATGGGTTTGGAACTTTTTCACAAGTGTCATCATGTCTGAATTAATTTATCAATTTGATTCAAAATTTAAAAAGTCAGGTTGTGTTGAGTCATTGAAATTAGTACTCTGAGTCCGGGGATGACTCGTTAAACCATGGCCTCGGGTGAGAACATCACCCCTGGATTTGGAGAGAAAATTTCACCAGAAATCGGCGACCTCTCACCAACTCTCATGGAAAAGGGGAAGGGGCTGTTAATTTCACAAATCTGTCTATTCTCATTGAATTCAAGAGAATTAATAATACATAATTACAGGTAACTATGGAAACAAGCATATTCTAAAGACTAGGAAATATTCTCACAATTACAACAATATATATGGAAAATATAATCACTAACAGACCCCCGCAGTTTAAGCCGTAGCCTGTCGAAGGCATAAACTGGACCTGAAACGCGTAAATAACTGCTTTGAGAGGCCTTTCGTAAAAATATCAACGTACTGAAAATCAGCTGGAACATGAAGAACGCGAACTTGACCAATGCGAACTTTTTCCCGAACAAAGTGAATGTCCATTTCAACATGTTTAGTGCGCTGATGTTGGACCGGATTTTGAGATAAATAAACAGCGGAGATATTGTCACAGTACACGACCGTAGCCTGTGTGACAGTTACACCAAGTTCGAAGAGCAGATTACGAACCCAACTGGCTTCAGCAACGGCGTTAGCCACACCCCGATATTCGGCTTCGGCACTTGAGCGAGCAATGGTGTGTTGACGCTTGGAACTCCATGATATGAGATTATCCCCCAAATAAACACAAAATCCGGATGTCGAACGTCTAGAGTCTGGACATCCGCCCCAATCAGCATCAGAGTATACGGTGAGAGTGGTCGATCGAGACGGGGAGAGGTGTAAGCCGAAATCAAGAGTACCTCTAACGTAGCGCAGAATACGCTTAAGAAACTGGAGGTGAGGCTCACGAGGGTCATGCATAAAGAGACAAACCTGCTAGACTGCGTAAGCTATGTCGGGCCTGGTGATAGTAAGATATTGTAGTGCACCAGCCAGGCTACGATACAAAGTGCCATCAACAGTTGGAGACCCTGAGGAGGCACTTAATTTGGAACCGATTTCCACTGGTGTTGAGCATGGTTTGCAGGTGGTCATGTTTGCGCGAGCCAAAATGTCAACAGCATAGGATGACTGCGAGAGAAAAAGACCCCCGTTTTTATGTTCGACTTTGAGTCCCAAAAAATGATGTAAGACGCCAAGATCTGTCATAGTAAATTCTGCTTTCAGAGTATCAATCAGCTTTTTGAGTAAGACCGGATCAGAAGCTGTGAGAATAATGTCGTCTACATATAGTAATAAGTAAGCCATATTAGGACCATTCTGATAAACAAATAAAGAAGTATCACAAATGCTACTCTTGAAGCCACATTTCTGAATGAATGAAGAGAAGCGTTGATACCAAGCACGAGGCGCCTGTTTTAACCCGTATAAAGATTTATTTAACCTGCAAACAAAACCCGGATGATGTTGGTCCACAAATCCTGGTGGCTGGTGCATGTACACTGTTTCTTTCAGACTACCATGGAGAAAAGCGTTCTTGACATCAAGCTGGTGAACAGGCCAAGACCGGGAAACGGCGAGACTGAGCACAGTGCGTATGGTGGTCGGTTTGACAACCGGACTAAATGTCTCATCACAGTCAATTCCTACAGTCTGGCTTTTACCATTAACAACCAGTCGTGCTTTATAACGTTCCAATTTTCCATCAGCATGAAACTTATGCTTAAATAACCACATGCATCGAATAATAGGGACCGAGGCGGGTCTGGGTACAAGATCCCACGTGTTATTGTCCAATAAAGCTTTGTATTCAGTGGACATGGCATCGTTCCAATTCGGATCCTGAAGGGCCGAGAGGTGAGATTTTGGTAGAGGTGATATATTGGTTGAGACGGTGGAAAGGTTAAGAGGAACTCGCGGTTTGGAAATACCAGCACGGGCCCGAGTTACCATTGGGTGAGTAGGTTGAGTAGTAGATTGAGCGGGTGGTGGCTGGGCGGTGTGGCCAGCTTGGGTTTGGGTTTGTGGTGTTTGGGCTGTAGATTGGGGAAATGAGTGGGCCTGGACCGGAGAGGGGGGTGGGCTATGAGGGTGAGACGATGGGACAGTAGGAGATGGGGGGCTGGGTTGTGGGCCGGGTGAGGAGGCAGAAGGTGTGGGGCTGGGTTGTGGGCCGTTAGGTTCGGCTGGAGGATGATTAAAGGTGAAGTGTAAAGGTGGGTCATCACAGAAGGTCGGGGAAGTTTTTGGGTCAGGACAGTTGGACAAGGGGAAGAATGTTTCATTGAACGTGACATGGCGGGAGAAAATTACTTTTCCCGTGGAGATTTCGAGGCAACGATAGCCACGATAGTTGGCAGGGTAACCCAAGAAGACGCAAAGAGAGGATCGGGGATGCAGTTTGTTAGGACGAGTATCGGACTCGTTAGGGTAACAAGCCGACCCAAACACCCGTAGATGTTCATAAGATGGGTGGCGTTGGTAAAGAACCGAACAGGGGGTGTTGTTTTGGAGGGTTTTGGTTGGTAAAATGTTGTGTAAGTAACAAGCTGTGTGAATGGCTTCAACCTAATATTTTGAGGGTAGAGAGGCGTGGAGAAGAAGGGAAAGCATGATGTCGTTTAGACGACGAATCATGCGTTCGGATTTACCATTCTGCTGAGACGTGTGGGGACATGAGAAACGAAATTGCATTCCTTGTTGAGCAGCAAAATCGAGAAAAATTTTATTGTGAAATTCCCCACCCATGTCACATTGAAATTGTTGGATTTTTAACTTGAATTGAGTTTGAACAAATGCATGAAAATGTGTGAATTTAGTAAAAGTTTCAGACTTGAATTTTAAAGGGTAAACCCATGCATATTGAGTGAAGTCATCGACTAATACCATATAATATTTATAACCAGAAGTGCTTGTAACAGGTGACGTCCATAAATCACAATGAATAATAGAGAATGGCATAGAAGTGCGAGTTATAGAATCAACAAACGGCAATTTTTTATGTTTAGCTAATTGACATGCATGACAAAAAAAAGACGATTCAAGTTTATGACAAGACAAAATATTATTAGAACTAAGAAAATCCATAACATGTCGACCAGGATGGCCAAGACGATCATGCCATGACTGAGGAGAAGAAACCGAGACAAGAGCGGTAGCAAGAGAGTTCTTCGTGAAGGAGTAGAGACCGCTTGAGCTATTGTGGCGACTGAGGGGCGTGCCATCCGTGTAATCCTTCACAGAAAAACCAAACGGGTCAAACTCAACAGAAACGTGATTATCAATTGTAAATTGACGAACAGAAATAAGGTTTTTGATAAAATTCGGGTTGTACAGGACATTTTTAAGTTGGAAGGTTTTGGTAGGTGTGTGAAGGGTGGTGTGGCCGGATCCAAGAACTGGAAGACGATGTCCATTACCGACTAATACGGACTTTATAGGAGAATAAGGGGAAATTGTAGAAAGTTTACCTTGCTCGAGAGTGACGTGCGATGTGGCTCCAGTATCCATGTCCCAATTTTCATCAGGAGACTCCACAGAGATGGCTTGGAACGCTTGGGCTATTTGAGTTGGGTCCAAAGCGTCCAGGTCAGTGTAGTGGGCCTGGGCTTGCTTGTCCGAAGATGAAGCAGACTGGTCTGGATGTTGGGCCGAGGGTGCTTGAGTGCCTGAAGTGGGCCGAGGCCCAAAAGGTGACCAAGGCTGAGTCCAATCTCCTGCTGTTGGATATGGGCATGGAGGGGGCGCCCAATAGGGAGGTGGGGCCCAGTAAGGGTAATGCATATTGCTGCTGGGACGATAGTAGTGAGGAGAGCCCGTGTAATTATTGGTGTTCCTTTGGCCTGAGTTACGACCTCTACCACGGTTTCTTGCCTGAGTAGACCGAGGGCGGATGTCACGAGAGTTTTCACGAGCAGGTGGGGCAGCGGTTGCAGGAGGAGGGTTGGTATTAGTCTGAGCAGCAGCAGCAATGGATGGAGAGCCAGATAGCAGATCTCGGGCAGCACGACGCTTCTGATCATTAAGAAGGATTTCACAAGCTTCTTCCCACGGTGGTAGAGATTGATTAATGATCGACCCCATGGTGTCATACTCGGATGGAAGGCCACGAACCATTTGAAGGACTAGTCGTTTGTCGCTAACAGGAGTGTCCAGCAAGTCATTTAGTTGATCTGCAAGTTCCCTCAAGCGCTGGAAATAGACTTCTAAAGAGGGTTGGGACTTGAGGGTCATATTGACGAACTCGTGTTCTAGAGCAGCGATACGAGCCCCTTTATTATTGTGGAAAATATTTTGAATACGAACCCACGCCTGGTGGGCTGTGGACTCGCCGGTAAGAACCCGGGCAAGAAGATCGTCAGAGAGCGTCCCGTAAATCCATTGGAGAACGATAGAATCGATCTCCAACCACGAGGCATATGACGGATCGGTGTCAGCGGGTGGCTTCGTACCGTCAATGTGGTCTATAACGCGAGAACCGCGAGCATGTAACTGAAAAAGGCGAACCCACGATGTGTACGAGACTTTGACTCCGTCCAGAATGCGAACTTTCTGTTGGATGTTAGTCACGGAATAAACCGGGTGAAGTGGTTGAGAGGAGGCTTTTGGTGATTGAGGTGTTGTGTTGGTGTCACCCATCGTGATGGGTTAAACAGCAAGCAGAAAAAAAAAACAGAGAAAAAAACAAAGGTTTGGTTTTGAGGATTCCGACCGTGGCCGGCGACCGAAGTCAGGGAGGAGATTAGGATCGGGGTATAGAACAAGGCTGTGATACCATGTTAATTTCACAAATCTGTCTATTCTCATTGAATTCAAGAGAATTAATAATACATAATTACAGGTAACTATGGAAACAAGCATATTCTAAAGACTAGGAAATATTCTCACAATTACAACAATATATATGGAAAATATAATCACTAACAGGGGCAAGTGGTGTGTGTGTGTGTGGGGGGGGGGGGGGGGGGAAATCTAGAATCTAGTTTTGAGGAATCTTGAGGAAATAATAGGAAAATGAGAAAAAAAAATGATGTGTTTTGGCAGTATGGGAGACTTGAACCAGTGGCGAAAATGTATATACCCAAAAAAATTTATACGAAAACCACATATATTACGCTATTGAGTGAAAATTTCTATACGAAAACCACATCTATTAATTGAAAAGAAGAAAGAAAAAATAGTAATTTTTAGTATAATTATATGAATAGAGGATAAAGAATTCATTATGAATGCTCTTATCTATCTAACGCTTTCTATCAAATTATTTCTCCTTTTTTTACCTAGATTATCTCTATCTCTCTCTCTTTTACAAAATTATATACTTGCAAGATATTTGAAAATGCCATTGTGTCCCGATGAGGAGAGTGGAGGAAGAAAGCAATGGGGTTTACCATGAACCAATCAGATTTTGTACTTATTTGTTTTTTTAATTAAATAGGCTTGTTTACTATAATATTCGACAAAATGCACTTTACATCAATATCGTAGGTAAGCGAGCAACAAGCTGCGTCGCTACCTTTTTCTGAATAGCAAACCCTAGCCTATTAAAAACAAACCCCTGCCCCCTGTTGATGAGCCACTGCTGTGTTATTTAACCCCGTAAAAATTAATCATAAAGCCCTTGACTTATGTGTTGGTTATATGAGCCTGATTTAAGAAAAAAATGTAAAGTTTTAGAGTAGATGAAAATAATGTAGCAAAAAAACCCACGACCAACATCAGAGATGCTGTTAAGATGGGCACATGGGTCTGTCTGCTCCATCCATGGCTCTCAGTTCTGAAAGCTGAAATCTCCAAATGTAATCTTGATGACACACTCGAGAAATGACGATGAACCCCCAAATCGGGAATTCTTCAGATCGCTTGCTGATTCTTTCGCTTGAACCCTAGACCAGAGGTACGTAATTCATATTCACTTTTTTTTCCAAATAGTTAAATTCAGTTCAAGATTTTGATAATCGACTACCTACTAATTTGTTTTTCTTCATATACAACACCCCAGTTGCCTGCAATCTGATTAGAGAGTAGAAAATTAAAAAAAAAAAAAAAAGATTTTTGACCCGTTAACACGGTTCTCGTGTCCTTAGGTTAAGTTAGGACTGCAATCGAGCCGAGTCTAGCCGAGCCAGGCTAAGCTCGAGCTCGAACTCAAACTTAAACGAGCTAGCTCGGCTGGTTTGTTTGTTCAAGCCAGAGCTTGGTTCGTAAATACTTCGAGCGAAGCACAATCAAGCCGGCTCGTTAATTTTTTAAAATATTTTATTATTTTTTTTTCAAATATTGATAACACAGAAAACAAAAAATAAAAAAAAGTAACACACATTTCTAATATATATACACACACATACGAGCCACAAGTCGAGCCATTGAGCCGAGTCTAGGCGAGCCAGGTTGGGCTCGAGCTCGAACTTAAACGAGCCAACTCGGCTCGTTTATATTTTCAAGCCAAAGCTCGGCTCTTAAAAACTTAGCCAAGCCCAATGAGTTAATTTTTTTATTACTTTTTTTACAAATATTGATAACATAGAAAATAAAAATAAAAAAATTAAGACACATTTCTAATATATATACACACACATACTAGCCACGAGTTGAGTCACAAGCCGAGCACCCTTGGCTCGAGCTCGGCTCGATTACAAAACGAGTTGTCGACTTGTCTCGGCTCGGCTCGAAAACAAAACGAGCTTTTTTCGAGCAAGCCATGAGCCGCGGGCGTTTTGAACACCCCTACCTTAGGTCAACCTACTTTGGAGGATAAAGAGGTAATGCGTTGATAAACTGTTGTTATAAAGTAACAAATTTTGGATTTTGTTTAATTTTTTGCATTCTTCCTTGTTGCAGCAGCGGCAGCAGTATCATCATGGAGTATCAAAACCCAACAAGAACTCAATGCTTAACTTCGGATATCATCAGCACCCTTCCTCTAAACATAATTGAATATATTCTATGTCTAATGCCACTCCGAGACGCACTGCGAACGAGTGTTTTGTCAAAGAAATGGCGGTACAGTTGGGAGAAAGTGCCTAAACTTGCATTTACAGACAATCTGGCTGAAGGGCCATCTAGTTATCTCGGTGAAGTCGTCGAGAAGAGACTTAAGGTTACCAGGGCCATCCGCCACGTCTTGACTCGCCACAACGGTCCCACAATACTCGAGCTCAATTTTTCTGTTGGTCAATTGAAATTGTTTTCTGACTTTGACCAGATAATAATAAGATGTCTTTCAAGGCAAAATGTTGTGAAAGAAGTCATCTTTATTATTAAAGACGGATGCTACAACCTACCCTTTTCGTTCTTTTCACTGCAAGGATTAGAACACATACATCTACAAAACTGTGGTTTCGAACTGCCGTTAACGTTTTATGGGTTTAGTAGGCTGAGGAGGATATTGTTTACGAATGTCGAGGTTTCTGCTGAAATGCTTCAAGAGTTCCTCTCCCATTGCCCGCTACTCAATGAAGTCATTTTGGTAAGGTCCTTATAACCAACCATAGGGGTGCAAAGAGCCAAGCTGAACCCAAGCTCTAGCTCGATTTACTTATCAGAGCTCGAGCTCGGCTCGTTGGTAATATCTCAAGCTCATTTATTATATGTCAATTAATATATTATATGTCAATTAATATATTAAATAAAAATAAGATAAATAATACTCTTTTAGGCTTGCGAGCTCGATAAGTGAAGCTCGGGCTCAGGCTCCTTTACTAAACATGGTTATTTAGACCGTTAAATAAAGGGGTAAATGTTATTAAATATTGATAAAAAAATAATATTACACTAAGACTCGACAAGGCTCGACGAGCTTCACATGCCAGGCTCGAGCTCGGGCTCGATAACTAAACGAGCTTTATTATAGGCTCAAGCTCGGCTCGGGATCGATAAGGCTCGGCTCGTTTCGAGCTTTTTCTCGAGTAGCTCGCAAGCCACTTGGCTCGTTTACAGCCCTAAAGTCCAACCATTTATGAAGCTCCTTCAATTATTCATGTTATTATAAACGTACGTTAAATTGTTAATGCAGAATGGGTATCAAGAAAGCGTTGACTTTGCATCAGGAGGAAACAAGTTGACATTTGTTGATCTTCTTCGGTGTGTGCCTCTGCTTAAGACTTTGGAGGTCTCAAAGTATTATATGAAGGTAGTATTTAGGTTAAAGATTATATATTGATATGTAATGTAAGAATATCGTATTTGTTTGCTAATTTTGGCTTTGGTATTTGGTCAAAGTATTTGACTGCAGGTGGTATGCCAGACAAGCTTCCAACTTCAATAGCCCATCTCAAACATCTGCATTTGGATGTGTGCTTTATGGAACAAATCGAAATATCTTCTGCCATCTGTATGATCAGGAGCTCCCCGGTGTTAGAGAAAATTGTTTTTCTGGTAGTTAATTAGTGTTGTTACTTATAATAATGTCTCTGTATGATTTTATTGACATTCTTCTTCTGATTAGATGTGTGATAACGAGAAGCTGCCAGTTCAACAAACTTCCAGCAACCTTTTTGATTCCAAAGACTACTCAGATTTGAAATTGGATCATCTTGAGACGTTAGAGATGAAAATGTTTAATAACTTACCTCTTGAGATGGAATTTGTGAAACTCATCATGGCCATGTCCCCTGTGCTAAAGAAAGTACGGATTGAGCTTAATGACAATGTTTCCGTTGATGAAGAACTGAAGATGCTTAAAGACATGCTTCTACTCCCATTTCCGCGAGCATCACCTTCTGCAAAACTAATATTTGTACGCCCATAAACGTCTTTATGAAGTCTGTTATTTTGATGATGCTACTTAATTTCCTTGGTTAGGAATTATGATTAAGGATTGTCATTGCATAGTGCAAAATTGACCGTTTAACCCGTAGAGGTTAATCAAACTATGTTATGAGTATTTACTTATGAAACTGTGACTTTCTTATTGTTTGAATCTAGTATGGTTTATAACTACATGTTCACATAAGAGAATAACCATAGCATGTTTGTGGACTATGTCTAGTATGGTTATCGATAAGGATCATCTTGTTGGACGAGCATGCTTAAACTTGCGTTTCTTGACAAGTTACCTCCTTTGACTCATGGAGATACTAGACATTATTATTATAAAAAGATAGTTCTTGGTTCACATGTTTAATACATTAGTTATTTGTAAGATTTCAAGAAAGTGTATAAATTATCGAACATACATACTGAATAAAGTTGCATCAAATCCCTGAACAAAAAAAATATTTTAATGAAAATGGTTAAAGTCTATGCTGCAGCTAGCTAATGCACTGTTATCAATTTGACATAGAGATCGGTGAAGGCGGGAACTCTTTCAGCAAAACAACTGAATCATTGATTTCAGATAGGGGTGGTGGATTCACGGTTTCCAAATCGCCAATATTGTCACCAACATCCATTCTTCTCCCGGCTTGAATTTCCATCAACACATCCAACACCTCATTCATTGTAGGCCGCATCTCTGAATCAAACTGTAAACATTGATAAGCCAACTTTGCTACTGATGTGATCATGTCCTTGAATTCAGGATTCGAATCAGATACTAATGCCGGGTCGATTAATTGATCAATTTCACATCTTTGGATCCTGTTTCGAGCGAGTTTTGCTAAATAAATCTCATCTCTGGGCGGCCTACTTTTATCGACTGCCACCATTGATGATATTAGTTCAATCAAGACTACACCAAAGCTGTAAACATCACTCTTATGACTTAATTGAAATAATTCGTAATATTCAGGAGCCACGTATCCTGGGGTTCCCTGAGGATCTGCTAACACAATATTAAAATCAACATTAACCGGAAAGAGCCTTGAGAGACCAAAATCTGCTACTTTGACATTGAAATTGTTATCAAGAAGAATGTTGTTTGTCTTGACATCTTGGTGTATAATATCACGGGCATGGAGATACACTAGTGCACTGGCGGTTTCAATGGCAATTTTCAAACGTATGGGCCATGTTAGCCGGCCTGGAATTGCTTGTTTCCCATGCAGGTGGTCGGTAATGGTGCCATTGGGAATGTACTCATAAACAAGGAGAAGCTCTCGACTTTCTTGAGAGGTGCAACCGTAGAATAGAACAAGGTTTGGATGTCGTAAATGTCCCAAGATATTAACTTCATTCATGAATTGTTCGACTATTTTGTGGTTTTTCTTATGTAGTCTCTTCACTGCAACTTCTCGCATGTCTTTGAGTTTACCTTGATAAAAAAGATTATGTATCAAAGCCACCTACAAACCATGTTTATAATTCTAAAGCACCTAGAACAAGAACAAGAACAAGTTCGTTAAGTTCTCACCATAGTAAACGGCTGCAAAACCGCCTTCCCCTAGTCTGCGAGAAGGGCTGAAATTTTTGGTGGCCTTTATAAGCTCCTTGTAAGAGAACACAGTCACACCAGGGTCGAGACGTCCTTTTTCAAGGTTTGGAGATTTGTTCTTCGATGACACATAAGAAGAAGGATTGCTCTTGTTGCGACGCCAGATTATAGAGATGGCAGACGAGAGCATGCGGTTGAAGGACGATCCAAGGAGACCTTGATAAAAAAAAAAATTAACATCCATCAGCTTTTTTTTTTTTTTTTTTTTTTTGACAAACTATAGATAAATGAAAGTGTTTTGAATCTAGGTAATCTAGTAGTTAACCTAGCGGATCAACCAGATTAATAATAATTTTATTATTACATTGCCAAAAAATCATTTAATCTTTTAAAGCCCACCTAGAATGATAAAAAATGATTCTAACAGTTTATGACAACAACCAAACCAATGAAGATAAGTAATTGTATCTCATAGGATTCACCTTTATGAGACTTATGACGCCAAGCTACATCAGAGTGTGACGGCAGCGCATTGTAACTGAAATAACCGTCGGCAGGTTGAGAATCACGTCGCGCCATAGCTCCAATGGAGACCGAAATTAGGGTTGTAAATTGAGGAAGTCAAAAGATGTGTTTTGTAATTCACAATATTCACCCCATATATACACGATGGATTACGTAAAATTAGGAGTAATACACTCATTTACAAAAATATATATTCTATTCTAACAGTAAACACTTGTCAACCTAATTCAAAATTTGAATACATTCCTTTTTAGTGGTTGTCACCCCCCTTCAAGCTAACGAATATGGGCTCTACACGAAGCTTGGAACGAAAGCGTTCAAAAAGAGGTCTCGGAAGACATTTGGTGAATATGTCCGCTACCTGGAGTGTGGTAGGCACAAATTTGGTATGTAGACGACCGGTGGAGACAAATTCCTGAATGAAATGGTTATCAATATCAATGTGCTTGGCTCGTTTATGAGATACCGGGTTTTGACTTAGGAAAAGAGCACTTTTATTGTCACACAAGAGGGTTGGGCGATCGGGTGGGAGAGCATGTAATTCTCGTAAGAGGTGGGCTAACCAAATAATTTTAGCTGCGATGTTCGCCATGGCCCGATATTCAGACTCGCAGCTTAAGCGCAACGGTTGGTTGCTTCTTTGCGCTCCAAGAGACGAGGTTGCCTGCTAAATAAATTGAATACCCATAAGTTGATCGACGAGTTTCGATACAACGTGCCCAATCCGCATCGGAGTAACCAGCTAGTGAGGTTTAAATGGGTCGATCAAATGTTAAACCATATGATAATGTACCTTTAACATACCGTAGGATTCGTTAAACAAGTTGAAAGCGAGCAGTTATTTGGTTTTGAAGAAATTGGCTAGCTTGATTTACCGCATAAGATAGATCGGGTCGTGTTATGGTAGGGTATTGTAGAGCACCTACCAAGGAGCGATATAACGTTGGGTCATGGAACGGTGTACCCGAAGAGATAAAAGTATCCGATGTGGTCAGAGGTGTTCCAACTGGTTTTGCATAAAGAAGACCTGCTCATGAAAGGATATCATAGGCATATTTTGCTTGACTTAGAAAGAGTCCGGATGAATTGAGATGACTTCCTGTAACACCCCGTGTTTCGAAAGTCAAAGTCAAAGTCAAGATTGAAGTCAAAGGAAGAAAAGATTGCTAACTGCGATCTGTCACTCCTTGCTCAACTACTGTTTTGACTTCTTTGACTTGTAGATAATCTATTTATTTTTATTGCATTAGTTGTATTATGTGGAGTACTTGTTAATAATCGAGGTTTAATCGATATTTATCGCATGTTATCGCTTTATTGCTTATCGCTTATCGCAATCGCATTGGCAACCCGAATTATGCGTTCTGGATATTGTTTTACGTGTGTCTGCCTTTATGTGTTACTTGTGCATGTTTATTTATATTTATGATGTGGTGATTAATCGAAACGCAATCACAACTCTATCGCAATCGAATCGCAAACGCTAAACACAAGTTATTTATAGTGATTGTATGTTAGATATAGTAGTTGGGATTAGTTGAGTAGCTAATGGATAATTCTATCACATCGCAAACTCGCTCGAAACGCATCGCAAAACCCAACGCACGAAACGAAACGCCGAAGTTCAAACATCGGAGCCACTCGATCGAGTGACCGCTCGATCGGATGGCCAACCGATCGGGTTGCCATCCGATCGGGTTGCCATCCGATCGGACTGTCATCCGATCGGTGACCCACTCGACCTCTTTGCCCTTTCCTTTTTGGGAAACCCTATAAATACCCTCACTTGCCACATCACTTGATGTGACAGCTCTCTACTCGACCCAGCCGCACCCAAGCTCTCTTTCTCTCGATTTCTCGCGATTCTTGTAAGTTTTCAACCTAAATCTTGTACTTCTAGGATCTACACACACCTCTTCATCTTTCTCTCTTTTGAATCTTAACTTTTAACCATGAAATCAGTGGATTTGAGGTGTTCTAGGGTGATGTCATCATGGAGTTCATATGAACTACATGTTTTGGCTTCAATCCAACAAGAACAACTTAGATCTGGACGATTTCCACATGAATAAACAAAGATCTTGGATAGATCTGAACGTAATCATGGTGAAAAGGACTGAAAGATGGTTTCTAACTTTCTTTCAACTCTTTTACAGTCAATGCACTCAAAACCGATAGATTAAGGACTAGTTCTGATATTCTACTCTTTCTTAGTGATGTATTGGTTCAAGATCTGAATTCTATCCAAGAGACAACCGATTTCGGGTTAAACATGAACCACCGTCTCGAACAGTTAACTGGTCGGACTAGGGTGATTCCTGTTCGATCGGATCACTTGAGTCTTGATGAGGTTCTGTTGTTTAAGGCGTTATCACACCATCTCGATCAAAACTGCAAACTATCAAAACAATCAAGTGTCAAGACGAACAGGTCGTTGGGACGGATTGCCGTCCGATCGGACAGCCACCAGATCGGCTTGCACGTGGTTCCATACTTAAACTTTTGTTTCAACTTTTGAAGATCTGAACGTCGAACGGGTTGCCGTCCGATCGGACTGCCATCCGATCGAGCGACCATCTGACCATGTGATGTTTGGGACTTCAACGCTTAAACAATTTTCAACATGTTCAATGCAAAGGCAATTCCAACGGATTGCCACCCGATCGGTAGACCATCCGATCGAGTGACAACACTGCTGTGAACTTGTTCTCTGAGAATTACCTCGCCGAACGGATCGTCGCCCGATCGAACCACCGTTCGATCGACCGACCTTAAGGGTAGAGATACTTCTCTGTTTTCAAAATGATACAAGGAGAACTTCAAAAGGCAAACCATCATACACAAACACATCCTCACCAAACGAGGTGTCAATCCAATCGAATGGCCATCCGATCGAATGACCATCCGAACGGATTGACATCCGATCGACTGGCCATCCGATCGGATTGCCATCCGACTAGATTACCATCCGACACTTATCACCCTTGCACCGTTTTACGCGCCGCTTATCGTCTATGCTATCATTAACTGTTCAGGCTAATCTTTTCCAACGCTCCCTTCAATCCAAGATAGTGTTTACTTGTTAAGCACAATCAGCCAGTATACTTGATCCCTTTTTGCTTTACGCACTTTTGGGTGTTACATACGTTACTTATTCTAAAACACAACTGACACACAACGCAAACACTATTTATACGCTAACCTCTATTGCATGCTACGTGTTATTCGATGAGTGCTTGTATGTTATGTTAATACAGTGATTGTTGCCTGACACCTTAGCAACGATAGTACTATAGTTTGGACTCAGCACCTGTCGTGGACAGGGGTTGTTAAGGGCTTTACTTCACGTGTCCCAGTGGGGATATGTGTTGCGCATTCTACAACTCGCAGTCACGTCTGTGCATATTTCTCTATCGATAACTTACTAAGCCTTCACTTTATACATATTACATGTTGGTTATGCGTAAACGATTTCGAACTCTATTATATCTATCAAACTTGTATGCTCACCTTTACACTATGTGTATTGACCTTTATTTTAACGTATGTGACAGGTGTTTAGGATGCTATCTGCTAGGAGGCTTGCTATGTGGAATCGAAGTAGGAAAAGTCTAGAAACAAAAAAACAATTTATTTAAATCTGAGTTGTCGGAACTAAACAATTTGTCTTTGATTTTTCTGTAATAACTATGCTACTTTTTATGTCATGGTATGGGACGTGATGCTTAAATAATTAGTAATCGTAGTTGTTATGGAATCTCCTGGACAATCTGTTTCGCTCAGTGCCGCGCCCCGATGTTTCCGCCATCGGTTGGGGTGTGACACTTCTAGTCCAAGAAAATAGCTTAACATGCCTAAGTACTTGATTTTGAATTCTTTGTGTAGGCTCAGTAAAGGTTTTGATAACATGTTGATTGTTTCCTGTGATAATTGTGTCATCTACATAAAACAGTAAATAAATTAAGGCCTTGTCGATTTTGTAGATAAAGAGAGACGGATCGGCTCGACTACATCGAAAACCAACTGTAATAAGAAAGGAACTTAACCGTTGGAACCAAGCTCGTGGAGCTTGTTTGAGGCCATATAAAGAGCACGTTTGAGGCGACACACATGGTTTGGGAATTTTGAGTTCACGAAACCTGGTGGTTGTTCCATATACACGGTTTCATTCAGATTTTCGTTTAGAAACGCATTGTTGACATCGAGTTGACGAAGTTGCCAAATATAGATAGTGGCAAGACTGAGAACTACTCGAATTGTTGATGCTTTGACAACAGGGCTAAACGTATGTGAGAAGTCAAGCCCGGGAACTTGCGTAAAACCTTGAGCCACTAAATGTGCTTTGTAACGGTCAAGCAAGCCATTGGCTTTATATTTAATGCGATAGATCCACTTCGAACCCACGACATTTGAATGAGTTGCTCGTGAAACAAGATCCCATGTGTCGTTGTTTTGAAGAACCATGAGTTCATCTTTCATAGCCAATACCCAAAGTGGATTTTTTAAAGCTGTTTTGATGCTTTTTGGGATATGAGAAGTAAACAAGGCATGATGAAGATGACTTGTTAGAGAAATCACTTAAGTTAGCAAAATGCTTTGGTTTAAAGATCCCCGATTTTGAGCGAGTATGCATGGGATGAGGGGAGGTCATAGGTTGAGGGTGAGGTTGTGTATGTATAGGGTCGATGGTAGTGGCGGAACTGGTGGGATAGGATTGAGGGTGGTGGTGATCTATCTTTTATTGTTATGTTGCCAAAGACTCAATTTATTTTTTGAGTAAATTACTTTTTGAGTACCTGTGTTTTAGTGGTTTTAACCACTTGAGTACAAAATCAAAAAGTTTAACGCCCTGAGTCCCTAGCAATTTATTTTATAACGTTTTGAGTCCAATTTTGTTCATTTTATAACGATTTGAGTCCAAAAAAAATTAGACTCAAAAGGTTAAAATTTGGACTCAAAATGACTCAAATGGTTAATGAAAATGCTTATAGGGACTCAAGTCGTTAAACTTTTTGCTTCGGTGGAGGTATCCACACACCCCCCCAAAAGTATCTACACACCCCCTAACCTTAAATGACCCTCATTGCCCAATACGCCTGAAACTGGCCCCACCCATACGCCCCTCATTGCCCAATACGATTGAAAAGTATTTACACACCCCCTGCCATCTAATTAATGCCAATCATTGGGTGTCAGCCAATGATTACCAATGATTGGGGTGTGTGGAACTTTATTTTGATAGGGTATTTGTATGGGGAAGTTGTGAAATATTAAGAAAATTAATTTTTTTTATAAAATGTTGTTATAAAAAATTGTGTTAGTATTATAAAAACTTCATATTTTTTTGAAATGAATTGTGTATATTATTAAATGCCAATTTTTTATAAGTATTATTGAATGTCAAATTTTTTTTTTATAAAACGAATTGTATAAATTATAAAATGCCAATTTTTTGTAAGTATTATTAAACGTTTTATTAAATGTCAACTTTTTTATTTATCAATTATTATTATGTGTTTTTTATTAAATGGGTATATTATAACGTTTTATTAAATGTCAACTTTTTTATTTATCAATTATTATTATGTGTTTAATTGTTTCTATAACGCAATGTGTATGTTAAAAAATGTCAACTTCTGAAAGTCTTTAGTTGTTTTCCAATTGTCGTTTATTAACCATAACGCAACAAGAAACGTAATTTAAAATGTAATTAAACATCGTTTTATATTAATACACAAAACATGTAACTTTGATACAGAATGCGACTAAACCCTAAACCCTAGATCGCTAATTGTTACATATTTTTGAATTCCTGTACAGGAAAACGATGGGTGCAGCATACATAATATAAAGACAGCCACGGCTGTCTTGAAATTGTGTACCGAACCCAACTTTCCAACGGGATTCTGCTTCACATCTATCACACTGAAATGGCATAAGGGATCAGGAGGTTGGAGTAGTGGAGTCGGCATTTCGTTTATCAACCACCGTCCAGCCTTCCGCGTCTTTTCGGGATGGTGAGCGAAGTAGCATTCCCGTTGGTGGAAGGCTCGTGAGAACACTAATGAACTCCTCTCTTGGAAGGACATGTTACGGGGCGGACCGCATTGGCTAGCGTCACTTGGAGCTGACGAGTCAACAGGCTACTCCGATAACACGTAATCCTAAATCGGCGTTCTAGTGCATGAATCTGAAATACGAACGTAGTTTCTCCATATACCATCACGCGTCTGAACCGGCTTTTAAACCGGACAGAATCTACGAAGAAACTGTTCGATTTCACGGTTTGTTTGAGAACCTGGTTCAGATACACAACGGTCTCTTTGCTTCGTCCACTAGAACTATTTGTGTATGCATTCTTTTGGTAACTACCAAAAGAATGCATACACAAATAGTTCTAGTGGACGAAGCAAAGAGACCGTTGTGTATCTGAACCAGGTTCTCAAACAAACCGTGAAATCGAACAGTTTCTTCGTAGATTCTGTCCGGTTTAAAAGCCGGTTCAGACGCGTGATGGTATATGGTGGTCACGGAACTACCGGGCGTCGGTAGATGCTATCAAGAGTGCACCGTCAGAGTTCCGAGTGACTTGGCTAATGATGTTGGATGATGCATCCCCCACCGCCAAGCACCTCACCCTAGACCGACGTCCCGGCGCATGAATCTGAAATATGAACGCAGTGCACTTCTCCATAAGAATTACGTTTCCACCACCGTCAAAACACCGACTTTCGATATCCTGTTAAAAACATAGAATTATAGTGTTAGACTCGATATTAGAAATTATATTATAAAATATAATAAACAAACAACACCACCACCAACACAGCCGACCACCCACCACCGCCACAGCCGACCTCACCACCACCAAAACCACCACAGCCTATCACCTACAACACAACACCACCTCACCACCGTCAACCACCACCACCCCAGCCGACCCACCCCCCACCACCACCACCAACACAGCTGACCCACCACCACCCCCACCCCAGCCGATCCACCACCACCACCACCCCAGCCGACCCACCACCACCACCACAAACACAGTTGAACCACCACCACCACCACCCCAGCCGACCCACCACCACCACAACCACAACCACAACCACAACCCCAACACCACCACCACCACCACCACCCCAGCCGACCCACCACCACCACCACCACCCCCCAGCTGACCCACCCCCACCACCACCACCACAACCACAACCCCACCACCACCACCACCACCACCACCACAACCCCAACCCCAACACCACCACAAACCGCCAAAATAAAACCACAAAAAAACAAGGGTAAACAAACCTTGAATATTACGACCATATAGACCGATACGAGAGCAAAAACTATACGAGAGACGCGTGCGGTCCCCTTCCGGATTGTCATCGTGTGGTCCAGAACTCGTCTAACCAAAAAATAACATTTGTATTTGGATATGTACACTGTACTTGTTCTCGGTTAAACTATAAAGGAAGTGAAACTGAACTTCAATGAGACCCGTATGGGTCGATGAGAGGCATATGCAAGTGGGGTGTCATAAATGTCCTGTCAACTTTTCAGAAAAAGGTAGGTGGATATGGGTCTCATCGGGCTATACGAGGCATATGAGCTGAAAAGTTGTCAGGATCCGTACCCACCATACGCGCGTATGGGCCTATGAGCGGCATATTGGTTTGGTTTTTTTTTTTAAAAAGCTTGTATATGTTGGTTGCAAATGTCGGGTATTTTTGTCATCCTTACTTGCCATAGAAATATACACCATCTTCACAATCACAAATTCACAATGGTTGTTTGCAGATGTGGTAGGACGGCTGCACTAAGAACATCTTGGACTGAAGCTAATCCCGGACGTCAATTTTACACTTGTCACAGTATGGTATGTTTTTAATGTATGTTTTTCCATTAACCCTTGTATATTAGTGATTTTTTTTCCTGTCAGCGTTCTAAGTGCAACTTCTTTGTGTGGGTCGATCCTCCCATGTGTCGTCGAGCATGTGTGGTCATCAAAGAACTGATGGATACGAAGGCTTTGCTTAAAAACGAAGTCAATTTTTTGAGAGAGGAGGTTCGAATTTATAAATTGCAAGAAGCGGAATTTGAAGATATTCATTCAAGTGTTGTTCGTAAGAGGGAACGTTGGTTGATAATCAGTTGGATTTTTTTTGTGTTGTTTGTCTTGTTATTTTTCATTGTTAGTATGTAAGTTTATGCAAGACATGTAATCGAAGATTAGTTATAAATGCCGTTATATATATATATATATATATATATATATATATATATATTAAGTTTTAAAAAAATGTAATCGAATATTGTGTTGTTTGTCTTGTTATTTTTCATTGTTATTATATATACTAAGTTTTTTTTAAATGTTGTTTTTTAAAATAAGTCGACTAAGCATAAATAACTAAGCATAAATAACAAAACGAACAAACATTCATCAAGTTACAAATGTTTAAACATACCAAAATAAACAAAAAGAAATAAATATTTGTTCATACATGCCCACAAATGTTTAACAAAATAAAATTCACCCAACAAATACAAATACTAATCCTCCATCTCCTTATCGTTGTCGTCAGAATCATCCCCACCACCTGCCTGCGTCCCGGACGGACCTGCCTCCATGTCGAAACCCGGATACACTCGTGGATGTGGCGGGGGTCGAACCGGCAACCCCGCCTGGGTACGTCTCTCGGCCTCACTAGCCATCACCCACTCCATCAAATCCTCCATCTGGTCCATCCGCCTGTCCATCCACTGAAACTGCTGTGCCCAGCTGGCCATCATACTATCTTGACCCGCCACCAGCCTCTCAAGGAGACGTTGGGTGGATTGAGGCAACCGCACTGCATGATAAACGCGTTGTGGAATCTGTGGCGGCTCCTGCGGATGCCCCTGGTCAACCTGAGGCTCCATGTCTCCATCCATAGCAGGCACGTCAGCAATATGCGGCATCTCCACCTCCCCAGCCTTGAGCAGTGGCTGGTGGACTATCGGTTGGGGTTCATAAATCTGTTGGTGTTCGTTAACAAACCGATGCCTGATATACGGAAAGTTCACCGCAATCTTCATCCCTCTCATCGTCCTAAGATCTAAGAGCTCGTGTGGTGCTGGGGCCGGCATATCATCAAGGAATGGGTAATAAAGACCGCAATGCTGGGAAATACGCGTGATAAACGCCCCTCCAATCAGATGGTTACGCCTCTTCCGTTTGCCGTACGAGGCGAAATACTTCGTGTTGGACCGTTCTACGACCTTTAAATGTCAGTTAAGGCAGTTCATATTTGTATACGAAGGCGGAATCAACGTAAACAAAGTCATAACAGCTCTAATCCTTTTAATCTTTCTTTTCTGATTGATTTGAGTGCTTGTACAACGTTTTCTGATACAAATCCAGCAGCACTTCGTGTTTCACACAATGACCAAGTTACTTGACAAATGACCAACTCAACCTATTTATAGACTTAAGATTTCGCTTGAGCATGCTTGAAGCGAAATCATCATGTGTTGATTTCGCTTGAAGATGTTTCAAGCGAAATCTTCAAGTTTAACATAAACAAACCCTAATTAAACCCTAATGTGTGATCTTTCTGACAATTCTAAACACAAGACTTGATTATGACGTAATTAACAAACATTTAGTGCACCAACAGACTCCCCCTTGGATGTTGATGAAGTCTTTGGCTTCAAGTCTTTGTCTTTATCAATCTTCAAACATTGTAAAAACTTTCTTCAATCTTTATCTTCAATCTTTAACTTCAATCTTTCCTTTGACCGTTGACCCATACTCCCCCTTTCACAGACTCCCCCTCTCGATATGCTAGAATCTGAGATATCTGGTTCAAGCTTTGACAATTAGCTTCCGTTGGGAATAATGAAGTCCAAACCTGTTTCTCAACAAACAAACATTACAATTCTATCTTTTCAATAATAATTCACAAACTCAATCAGTTTTAGAAATCCACTCAAGTACTCAGGTTCAAGTTAATGACCCTGATTACTCAATTAATCTACCAAGTCCAAATTAATGACCTTGGTTGATTATTTGACGAAACAAACTGATTTTGAAAACAACAATTTCAAACATTTTCTGAAAATAACAAGTATCAAGTTAATGAACTTGTTTTTGACATATCAAACAATTCAAACTTCTTCAAAGTAAGCTCTCCTCATTCTTCAGTCCAGAATCTCCTGCATCTGCTTCAAACATCTAATAATTCAACAATCAACTCTCCACTTTGGTTTGTCAGAAAATAAAGCAGAAATAAAATCTTTTTGGATTTTATCAAAATGATCTAAACTAAGAAATGAAATACAGAAAACTTAAATTGCAGAAATTAAACAAAGTAAACTATTTACAAACATATTTTTGGCGAGCGTGTCAGGGAATCATATCAACTTTTCAGACAAATCACAAGTACCGTTAAGCTACATTACATACTCAGATTTAAACAATTCACCTCGATTGTCGATATACTGATCCATCTTAAATTCTCACACAAACTTCAATTTACTCAGGATACGAATTAGATGAATTAAAAACTTAGATCATTCATGTGTACCACCTCTTGAATATACTCCCGTATCCAGAATCCCAATAATCAGTCTTACAGGTGAGAATACTACAATGATATCTGTATATAATTTAGGTATGCGAGGGCCGAGGGATCTCAGATCGATACTTCCGTATACGCAGAGAGATATCAGCTTCGACTTTTCGGTGTGTCCCCTTTAGAGGATCTTTTTGCTTACAACAGCAGCATTTATCAATTTTATTGTTTCAGCATGCTGAGGGTTTAATGCTATGTTTCAAGCATTGCAGCAAGTATTAGCCAGGGACTAGGTCAGAACCACCATTCAGCAGAAGTCCCGGAATAATACCCCAGATATCATAGAGTATAAAGACCTAGTATATCAGATTAAGAGACCTTTCAAACGAGATTTCAGGGGTTACCTATATATCCAAGTAGTGTTCCCCACGAATTCACAAGTTTGAATTTAGGTTTATATCCCGAATAAATCTACTAAATGTGTGAAAACCTATCGACACATCATCAGTAAGATTGTTTAACTCTTTTATACTATCCAAATCTTTAGCATACTGTGATTGTCTAGCTGATGTACTATCATTTTCCCTATATACACAAGCTCTTTTTCAGATTTTATCATGTTTTTGTATTTTATCATTTTTACTGTTTTTGTATTTTCTGAAAATAAACTATGTACAAACATCTACTCCCCCTAAATACCAAAACAAGTAAAAATTCGACAAACCATTGCAGATTGTTTCTCGTCTTCATCCGCAACAGTACTCTCATCAACACCAATTATGCTATCCGACACCGACAGAAGCTTCATACCATTCAGTTTTAACAAATATTTAAACCGATTTTTATCAAAAGCTTTGGTATGTAAATCAGCTTTCTGTTCGTCAGTGTGGATTTTCTCAATTCGTATCAACTTTTTCTCAAAGCAATCACGAATAAAATGATGACGAATTTCTATGTGTTTAGTTTTAGCGTGATGTACTGGATTTTTAGTTATATTTATTGCGGCCTCATTATCAACAAAAAAAGGTGTGTTAAGAAACTGCAAACCGTAGTCGCGCATCTGTTGCTGTATCCACAAGATCTGAGAGCAGCAACTGCTAGCAGAAACATACTCCGCTTCACATGTAGATAACGCCACAGACGTTTGTTTCTTACACTGCCAGGTAACCAATCTAGGACCAAAGAACTGGCATCCTGCAGTTGTTGATTTTGAATTGACTTTGCAGCATCCGAAATCCGAATCGGAATACCCTTCGAGCGTAAAATCGCCTTTTCTAGGATACCACAACCCCAATGAAGGAGTGCCTTTCAGGTAGCGCAAAATCCTCTTTACAATAATCATATGCGATGCTCTCGGGTTAGACTGAAATCTTGCTGCGAGGCACGTTGGGTACATAATATCAGGACGTGAAGCAGTTAGGTACATTAAAGAACCTATCATGGAACGGTAAAACGTTTCATCAGCCCTGTCTCCGGTGAGATCTGGGTGAATCCCATGATTTGTTGCAAGTGGGGTAGCAGCTGGAGTAGAACTTGACATCCCAAATTTCTCTAGAATATCATGAACGTACTTTGACTGATGAATGAAAATTCCCTCAGGAAGTTGTTCAACTTGTAATCCCAGAAAGAATTTCATCTCCCCAATTGATGACATTTCAAACTTCTGCTTCATCACTGATTCAAAATCTTTGCATAGATTTTCATTTGTCGACCCAAAGATTATATCATCCACATAAATCTGAACTATCAGAAGATGACCATCGACCACTTTAGTGAAGAGAGTGGCATCCACTTTTCCACGAATAAACTTGTTGGCTAGTAGGTGTTGAGACAAAGTCTCATACCAAGCTCTCGGGGCTTGGTGTAAACCATACAGCGCTTTGTCCAATAAGTAGACCTTATTTTTGTGGATTGGATCGGTAAAGCCCGGCGGCTGACCGACATAAACCTCCTCTTTAACCTTCCCATAAAGAAACGCCGATTTAACATCCAACTGATAAACTTTGAAGTTCTTCCAAGACGCAAATGCTAGGAAAATTCTGATTGCTTCTAGTCGTGCTACAGGAGCATAAACTTCGGTAAAATCAATTCCCTCCTGTTGACTAAATCCCTGAACAACGAGTCGAGCTTTGTTCCTTACGACAATTCCTCTATCGTCCCTCTTGCACTTAAACACCCACTTGGTGTTTATTTTCCTATGACCATCCGGCAAATCAACTAACTTCCACACTCCCAATTTCTCGAATTGACTAAGTTCCTCCTGCATAGCATTGACCCAAGAGTCTTCAGTAAGCGCCTCTTTGTAAGTTCTTGGCTCAACCTGCAAGATAAAACAACTTAATGAGAATTCAGTTTGCAAAGGAGCAACTTTTGTATAAAAACATGTAAGCCCTTTATCAATCTGATTTCGAGTGCGAACTCCAGCTTGCAATTCTCCTATGATCAACTCCTCTGGATGATATGAAAAAGTTCGCGGCATCACTTCACTCGGAACCTCTACATTTCCCTCCAGATTAGTAACATTCTGCTCTGCATCTTGTTCACCAACTTGGTTTGTTTGACTTGAAATCTGAATTTGCCCCCCCTCAGAATTTGAATCTGAATCACCATGATCAAAGACTGGCATGTTTTCAGCTTCTAGATTATCATTCTGAACCAACTGATTATCCTGAGCAACTTCATTCTGTTGGACATCATCATGTTCACCAGCATTACTTGGACATGCTTCATCGTCATTTGAAGTTTCCTGTGGTCTTCTTGAATACTCAGCTGGGAACCTTAACTGCGACTCATATTCACGCAAAATATCCAACTCATCAAAGAAATCTTCATCATCTTCTGATTCTTCTCTCATGTCAAACGAATCCCAAAGTTTGTCATAATGATAACACCATGAATCACCAGGATTCTGTGGCGGCATAGTATAACCTTGACATTCAACATTTGCAGCTTCAATAATCCGCTTTTCACTTGGAACGAAGACACGTCGCAATGGATTTGAATAACCAACAAATATTCCCTCAATGCACTTCGGACCAAACTTTCCAAAAGGCTCTATAACCGTACAGGGTGACCCGAACGGTTCTAGATACTTCAAATTCGGTTTGCGATTATTGATAAGCTCAAAGCATGTTTTGTTGAACTTCTTGACAGTAAGAACCCTGTTGAGCGTATAGCATGCGGCGGAAACAGCTTCAGCCCAAAAATTAATCGGTAACTTTGAATCTGCGAGCATAGTTCTAGCCGTCTCGATTAGTGTCCGGTTTTTGCGTTCTGCGACTCCATTCTGCTGCGGAGTGTACGGAGCACTAAACTCATGCAAAATACCTCTTTCATCACAAAATTCTTCCATCTTGCTGTTCTTGAATTCAGTACCATTATCACTTCGAATTCTCTTTATATGCCTTTGGTACAAATTCTCAATTTTCCTGAACAGCCCCATCAAACTGTCAAATGTTTCATCTTTCGTCTTCAAGAAAGAAACCCACGAAAATCTGGAATAATCATCAGTAACGACCAAACAATTGTAATCTCCAGTAATGCTTTTGACATTCACCGGACCAAACAAATCCATGTGAAGTCTTTCCAGAGGTCTCGAAACTGAATTGACTTGCTTTGTAGGGTGTGACTTTTTCTTCTGCTTGCCTTTGATGCAGCTAATGCACTCCCCTTCCAGATGAAAACCTTTGATATTAACTCCCAATACCAAATCATTGTGCACCAAGTGATTCATTTTTCTAAGATGTATATGCCCCATCTTTCGGTGCCACAATCTAGATTCTTTCTCAGTTGCTCTAGACACAAAGCAATGTGCTTGACCAGTAGTTGTAGTTGCTACAGACATATCTAATACATATAAATCATTCACTCTAGGTGCCCTCATAATAATCCATTCTTCAGGGATAACAAAACCAGGTTTCAGAATCAAACATTCTTTATCAGTGAAGTGAGTAGTATACTGATTGTCACAAATCTGCGAGATACTAAGCAGATTGTTCTCCAGCTCAGTGATGTAGTTAACTCTCTCAAACGTTACAATCCCATTGGATAACGTTCCTTCACCAACAATTCGACCACCTTCATGACCTGCAAATCCCACATAACCACCATTGATATTCTTCACATCATACAGTAATGCAGTTTTTCCTGTCATATGTCTAGATGCGCCACTATCCATGATCCATCTTGAAATGGCTCTTGGAAGATCCTGCACATAACAAACTTCAAATTAACCCACTTTAATAAAGATGCCGATTCATGCTTCGCGATCCAGGAAGCTCCGGCAATTCAAACTGCTTATTCGAACATGGTGTCCACCCAGGCCTCATCAGCCTTAGGTGTAACCTTGACTCTAGCAATTTGAATTTTGAAATTTTCAGCCTTCAAAGGTGGAAAATTTGCATCATAATCAACCGAAATTAATTCTTCAGCCTTTTTCACTTCAGAAGTTGAAATTTTCATTTCAGTTTTTGGTTTCCAAACTTGTTGAGATAATGCAACCTGTTTATAAAACTTGTCGTTTTTAGTTACCACTTTCTTTACAGGTTCATTTTTCACTTTGATGTTGTTATTTTTCACACTCTTTTTCTCAACAACGATTGGTGCTTTACCCTTCACATCAACTTTCTTCTGTTGAATCTTTACATTTTCAGTCTTAGGCTTCACATTAGTACACTTTCGTGCAATGTGACCCACTTGATTACATCTAAAACACGTTCGAGTATCAACAACTCGACTTGTGCCTTCAGACTGATAATGTGAAGCTCTTTTCTCAAAGAATTCTTTATTTGATTTTGAAAAAATTTCATTTTCCTCATCAGAAAGTGAACTTGAACTCTTCACAAACACCTTCTTTTCAGCAAACCTTTTGTTTTGAAAACTCTTCTTCTGATAACTCTTACCATCCCTATAACCACCCGACCAATTGTTTCGATTGTTATTATAAAACCTTGGTGGAACAACAGGCTTTTTGTAGTAAGCTTTATCTTTCTCAAAATTCATTTGCCTTTTTGTTTGTTTCAAACTGTTCACTTCTGACAACTCAACTTCAACCAATTTGAAAACATTTGTCAACTTTTTCACATTAACATTCTCAATTGGAAATTCAGAATCCGAATACAACTTATCAGATCCAGCCATCTTGTACATCACAAGACCCGGTTCATCACTTAAGTTGTTTTTGGACTTTGATTTCTGAATGTATTTATCTAAGAAACACCCATCATCTTCCGTTGAATCAGACATCAAAACACTTTCAGTTGTGCTCTTAACAATCTCTGTCTGAACACTATCATCAGATGATGTAAAAGTAACATCAATGTTTTCAGGAAGTTTAACTACACTTTCTTCCTCAATTTCAATCAAACCAGATTGCTTTTTCGTGTAGTTAGCCAAAACAGGTGGTGGAACTTGATGAAAACCCACCCCTGTTCCATCACAATACACATCTTCGCCCGCTTTGTCTTTCCCGATGGGTTTGGGAATGATATGTTGCAAAACAAAGCTTGCGGAGCTGTAACTGTTAAGCTTCAACTGGATTCGCTCGTTTTCGATTACAGCCTCTTGAACTTTAAGTTTCAATTTAGCGATTTCATCCAGTTGTTTATTGATTGATTCTTCTTTAACTCTGAGCACTGCTTTTAAATGTTCATTTTCTTTAAAAGTTTTACCATTTCGATCATCACAATCTTTCATTGTGCCTTTGAGTTTTTCAAATTTTTCAGAAATCTGACGGTTTTCAAGAATCAACTTTTCATTTTCTTGTTTAATTTTGTCATGATCAATTTTATCATTTTCAATTTTAGCAGTTAATTCTTTTATCCGTTCAGTTGAAGCTTTAACTGTTTTGTCACGACCAAGAATCTGATCCTCAACGTTTCTGACCTTTGCTGTCAGATCTTTAATTTTCTCACCGTTGAGATACGTGACAGTATTACAAAATTTGCACTCTTTGTTGCAATTTTTGCAATCAGCATTTCCTTCGATCTTTTTACCTGACGCATTTGTTGACACATCTGAACTGACCTGGCTTTTTGACTCAGACACGGAGTTAGAGTCTACCTCAAGTGCCTTAGCAGCCAGCACTTTGTCAGCCATTTTTCCCAGGTTCTCTGCAGTCAACTCCTGCGATGTATCGATAACTCTAGTATCAATCTTCTTTGATTCTTCGATCTCTTCTTTCTCCTTTCTCTCTTTCTCTTTCTCTTCTTCAATCATTTTCGAAGTTGGAGTTCCCCACCATTTGTGTTGCCAATATTCATCATTTTCTTTCATTTCCTTGATTAAGACTTCCAGATCAAGAGTTTTGTGATCAACTGCAATATTTCCATACTCATCAAGATAACACTCTCTGTCTGGATCCCATCTGTTGGCTCTCTTTGCATCCAAAAATATTCTAGAAAGTCTAGTAATTTTGTTTTCCGAAATCATTTTTCTGTACTTATACTTCTGCTCTTCAGTTCTCTCATCTTTCCATGGAATAGGTTCATTTTTCGCCATGAATGCGTAACCAACCGCATCTTCTTCTGGTAGAACCTCTTGACTCCAATCATACCCTTCATCATCGTAAATCACTGCAAGAGCTCTAGATTTCTCTCTGTTGTCTTCAACCTGCTTCAATCTAGGCGGCTCGTATTTATTCTGATGATAAATCGCCTTCTTGTAGTAATCATCTCTGAAAGGATTCTCTGATTCATCAGCATAAGCGTTTCGACATTCTCTTTTGAAATGACCCTTCTGCTTACACTTGAAGCAAGTCACCTTCGATTTATCGAACCCCAACTTAGTAGAAGCACCACCAATTGTTTTTCTGCCAGTGATTTCCATGAATCTTTGTGCACGACGAACAGCACTTGCCATAGCCCAACGAATATCGATCAGTTCCATTTCCTCCGGATCAATCTGATTGTAATCTTCTTTCGTCAGATTTGTGTTGCCTATCTTCCCAGCTACTAATCCTTCATATGATTCCAACACCGATGCTAGAAAGATCATCTGCTGCTTGGCCGATTCCTCATCAAAGTTCTGAGCATTCTTCAAGTCTATTGCAATGTTGCATTGAAAACGATTCTTTGCATCAGAATGACTTCCAGAAGATGAAGATCCACTGTGATAACCACTGTGACTTCCACTGCTTTGACCACTTTGATTTTCTTTGCCGACTGTCGATACATTTTCAGCAGAAAACGCAGTTTTTGGAGAAGTTGCTTTTGGCATCATGCTTTTTGGATAGTACAAATCCAAATTCTGCTGATAAGATGAGTGATTAACTTTGTACGTCTTCTTCAATTCCAGTTCATGACTTTCAAGTCTCTCAATCACCAAATCTGGTTTCAACAATTCAGAAGGAATAGTGTTCTTAAGCATGAGAGCATAATATCTCCACTCCATCTCGTCTGGCAATGAATCGAACAACTTGTCTACTTGCTCATCATCAGAATACTTGATATCATGTCTTGCTAATTCCAGCTTCAGATGACCGAATCTCTCTATCATTTTACACACTGATTCATTCTTAAGACAACCAAACATATCAAACTCTTTCCTAAGAAGTTTCTTTTTATTTTTCACTATCTCTGTACTTCCTAAACATTTCTTTTCTAACTTTGCCCAGAGGTCTTTAGCGTTTGAATAGTCTATCAGTGAGATGATATCTTCCCGAACAGATTGAAATAACAATGCTACACACTTTTGTTCGGCTACAAATGATTCAATCTCATCTGATGCTGTTAAGACTTCACCATTCTTGTTTCCTTGATCATAACCGTTTTTCAGACTTTTCCAACTTGGAAATGCAAATGCCATCATCCAGTCTTCAAACTTTCTGGACCATCGACTATACTCCTCAATAGCCATTAGCTTTGGAGGTTTATTGAACGTTCCGAAAGCACTTTCCGACTCCCAAGCTTCCTTCTTCTTTTCTTTTGGCGGGTTATCATTCACATTGCTTGACGAAGTATTATCGTTTCCGGAATCTCCAGCGAATGCGTACATGTCGCTAAACAGATTCATGAAAATATCATCCATTTTGAACGTACCTGAAAAATCAGTCAAACACTTAGAAAATTTTAGGTTTCGAAAATTAAGCAGGTTCAAGCGAAACACTTTGAAATAAAATGTTCTCAAGCGAAAACAGCACTATAGTATTGTTCAAGCGAAATCTGATATGAACTAGTTTCAAGCGAAAACAACTATTTCGCTTCAGATGATTAGAACCTTCAAGCGAAATCCCAAATGATCTATTTCGCTTCAACAATACAAATTCCAATCGAAACAGCTTCAAGCGAAAACCAGCAGCCCTATTTCGCTTCAGATGAACTCAAGCGAAATCCAATATCACAACACTATTTCGCTTCAGATGTTCAAGCGAAATAGTCCAAACAGTCTGATTTGAAGCGAAATCAATTATATCCTTCGAACACTTTTCAAGCGAAATCCAGTTTTAGGTCAATTTTAACATGTTTTAATCTGAATTTTAGTCCGAATCTTTGTAGGCTTTGTTAAAACTATGTTTTACACAATATACTCGAAAATCAGACCATTTCGACCGTTGGAACTTGTTCAGATCTGAAAAATGTAAAAAGAAATGAGTAGAAAGAAGAGAATCCGCTGCTATGGTATGAACTCCTCGTCCTGAGCTCTGATACCACTTGTTGGACCGTTCTACGACCTTTAAATGTCAGTTAAGGCAGTTCATATTTGTATACGAAGGCGGAATCAACGTCAACAAAGTCATAACAGCTCTAATCCTTTTAATCTTTCTTTTCTGATTGATTTGAGTGCTTGTACAACGTTTTCTGATACAAATCCGGCAGCACTTCGTGTTTCACACAATGACCAAGTTACTTGACAAATGACCAACTCAACCTATTTATAGACTTAAGATTTCGCTTGAGCATGCTTGAAGCGAAATCATCATGTGTTGATTTCGCTTGAAGATGTTTCAAGCGAAATCTTCAAGTTTAACATAAACAAACCCTAATTAAACCCTAATGTGTGATCTTTCTGACAATTCTAAACACAAGACTTGATTATGACGTAATTAACAAACATTTAGTGCACCAACACTCCGCCAGACAGCGATGGAGGGCGCACGGTGTGCCCGTACATAAGCAGTACAGAAAGAACAAATCCACCTTCGTGACCCACTCGTTGCTTTTGACACGCCCGGAGATCGACGTGGCAATGCAGCGGTGTATGTAGCGAACGAGTGGGTCAGGAATGTCAGAAACTCAGGCCTTCTTATCGAAGGGTCCAGGACATAGAGTGGGCCACCAAGCAAACAACTGATCATCAGGCATAGCCCAAATCGCGGTGGTATAGATGTCCTGAACCAACTCATCATCAGTATAGAACCCGGTGGCAACAGCAAACTGACACATCGACCAATTTTGCCGCTGCCCGAACAAACAGAAAGATACCTCGGGAGGCGGTGCTTCCACGTTCGGATCGTCCATATCCGAATTGGGCCGGTCAGCCGGCCGTGGACGAAACACGAATGTAGACAGAAACTCCACCATCATGGTCCTATAAGATGGCCCAGCCGCCACCGAAAACATGCGATCCCACGGGGAATTCTCCCTGATCAAACCCCGGGCTCTCTCCACCTCCCCGACCTCCCGTAAAGCCTCCCATGACAACGCCCTCTGCCGACACACCTTCATTTGTCGCAACCTGTTAAAACGTTTATACTCCCTAGAATTGTTCGGGTAGTCCATATAGGGAATACCCGAACAATCACCCCCGGCCATCTCATCGAATCTAGGCACCTGTATCGCACCAAACTCCTCCTCGTCTGACGACATATCTGCAAAAATTAATATATAATACGTGTCATATTATAAACTTTTTACAATTTTTATAAACTTGTAAGAAATTTCTAACAAATTAACATCTAAATAATCGATAAACCACCACCACCACAACCACCACCACCACCACCACCACAACAACCACCACCACCACCACAACCACCACCACCACAACCACCACAACAACCACCACCAACACAGCCGCCTAACCACCACCACAGCTGTCAATAACCACCACCACCGTCAAACCCCCACCACCACCACACCCGCCTAACCACCACCACACCCGCCTAATCACCACCACAGCCGTCAATAACCACCACCACAACCACCACCACCACCACCGTCAAACCCCCACCGCCGTCAATCCCCCACCACCGTCAAACCCAACACCAACACTACCGTCGAACCCAACACCACCAGCCATAATTTAAAAAAAAAATAAAAAATAAACGAAGGAAAGATGAAATAATACACTAACCTTTTATGAAAATATGGACCGTATAGGTTGATACGTTCTAAGCCGAGCTATACGAGAGAGACAGTGTGTGTTTCTTGGTGTTTTAGTGTGTGGGTTTTAGATCTATTTTCTATTTGGTTAAACCTGAAAAGTAGTTTTTGAATCAATGAGGGGCGTATAGGGCAAAAAGGGCGTATAGGAGTTGTTGTTAAAGCGTACGAAGTGTATAAAGGATTTACTAGAACCAATTTATCAGCTCCTGTACAGGAGGATAAACTGGTTAAGGCTTGTGTGTTCTATGCGAGTTGTGCGAGTTCGAATCCCGGGGGAGGCCGGTCCGATACAGAAGGACCCCTCCCTTTTTTATTTGACATTTTTTATTATTCATTTATTTATATTAAAATTAATTCCTTTTAAAAGTGGAAACCACCAGGGGAGGCTTTTTGGTCAATGAGACACTCATAAGGTGTCAACCAGGGGAGGCTTGTTGATCAATGAGAACCTTATAGGAGTTGTAAATGGGTCTCATTGCCCAATACGGCTCATATGAAATTAATTTTTTTTAACAATTTTATGTGGTAATTAAGGGTTTTTTATGTTATAAAACACCCTAATTAATAATTTTTTTTTAAATTGTTGCATACACTATATTTCACGGATGTTACACCTTTGCCAAGTTAACAAATTCTTTTTCGTGAAGTTCTATTACTATCTACTAACGCCCTACCGTGTGTAATACGATACATGTACATTCTCACCCATTCATAGCTTCTATACGTCGGTGAGGTATTTCAAAGTCCATTTCGTACCGACATCGGACAATCATCCCGTTAACTTAGCAATAATAATAATAATAATAATAATAATAATAATAATTAATACGATACATGTACATTGTCACCCATTCATAGCTTCTATACGTCGGTGAGGTATTTCAAAGTCCATTTCGTCCCGGCAAACGGGTCAGGCCGGGGGTCGGGTACGGTCTTTGACCCATGACGATATTTTATGAAATGAATTTTGTGTATTATAAAATATCAAATTTTTTATTTATCAATTATTATGTCTTTAATTAGTATTATAAAACGTCAACATTTTTTTAATTAGTATTATAAAACTTCTACATTTTTTTATCAAGTGTTATTATAAAACGTCAAATTCTCTATAATCCATAACGCAAATGTAAGTGAACATTCTTTGATAAAATAACACAAAACACAACACTTTCATACAAAATGTAATACAATACATAGCCGAAACCCTAAACCCTAAACCCTACACACTAAATCGCTAACTATTACATATTATTACTTAGATTCACACGAACCCGTTGTGTATCTGAATCAGGTTCTCAAACAAACCGTGAAATCAAACAGTTTCTTTGTACAACTGTGGCTAATAGAAATGCATGAAAAATATGATGAAGAAGTTGATTCTCGATTTCAGTTATTTCTGTAGATTCAGTAATTCAACGTATTTTAGTTGGTTTCGAATATACCCAAAGAGATCAGAACCAACCGAAATCCACTTCCGAGACGATTCAAGTGAGTCCTATGAAGCAACCGAAATCGGAGCGCGCCGCTTAAATCGGAGGACAAGTAGAGTGTCGTTACCGATCAGTCCGTTGACCAGAAACTGTTCGTGAATCTGGAATACGAACGCAGTTAAGCGTTTGAATCTGAAATATGAACGCAGTGTACTTCTCCATAAGGATTACGCTACCACCACCGTCAAAACACCGACTTTCGATATCCTGTTAATAAAACATACAATTAAAGCATTAGACCTGACATCCGAAAATATATTGTTAAAAATAAGAAATATAATAATAAAAATAACATAAGCACATTTAAAAAAAACGATGATATAAGTCTAGACCCGGCAAACGTGTCGGGCCGGGGTCGGGTAGGGTTACGCTACCACCAACACCACCACACCTGCCTAACCACCACCACCACCACCACCACTACCACCACAGCCACCACCACACCCGCCTAACCACCACCAACACCACCACCACCACCACCACTACCACCACAGCCACCACCACACCCGCCTAACCACCACCACCACCACCACAGCCACTACCACCACACCCGCCTAACCACCATCACAACAACCACCACCACCACCACAGCCACCACCACACCCGCCGAACCACCACCACAACAATCACCACCACCACAGCCGTCAATCCCCACCACCACAACCACCACCACCACAACCAGCACCAGCACCACCACCAGCACCACCACCACAGCAACCACCACCACAGCCACCACCACAGCCACCACCACAGCCACCACCACCACCACCACCACCACTACCACCACCACTGCCGTCAATCACCACCGCTGTCATTCCCCACCAAAGTCAACCCCCCACCTCTGTCATTCCCCACCACAGTCAATCCCCCAACACCATCAAACCCAACACCATCAAACCCAACACCACCGTCAAATCCAACACCACCACAAACGGCGGAAATAAAACCGAAAAATAAAAAAAGGTTGAAGATTAAGCAATAAAATTTGGAATACAAACTAACCTTCATCGTGTGGTCCAGAGTTTGTCCTGTGAAAATCGTGTGGTCCAGAGCGCGTGTGTGTGTGTTCTTGGTGTTTTAGTGTGTGAGTTTTCAAATTTTATATATAGTTTACTCCTTTATTGAAGTTGGGAAAGTGTTTGTGTTCAATGAGGGCCGTATGGTTCAATGAGCAACTTATAGGAGTTGTTGGGTTTAAAGCGTATGAAGTGTATAAAGGATATACTATAACCAATTCATCAGCTCCTGTACAGGAGGATAAACTGGTTAAGGCTTGTGTGTTCTATGCGAAATGTGCGAGTTCGAATCCCGGGGGAGGCCGGTCCGATACAGAAGGACCCCTCCCTTTTTTATTTGACATTTTTTATTATTCTTTTATTTATATTAAAATTAATTCCTTTTATTAAAAAAAACAGATTTCATTTTTAAATCCCTTTATAACAATAGTAACAATAATAATAAATAATAACAATAATAATAATAATAATAAACAATAATAATAATAATAATAATTTTAACAACAACAATAATAATAACAATAATAATAATAAACAATAATAATAACAATAACAACAATAAATAATAAATAACAATAATAAACAATAATAATAATAATAAATAATAACAATAATAATAATAATAATAATAATAATAATAAATAATAACAATAATAATAATAAACAATGATAATAATAATTTTAACAAAAACAATAATAATAACAATAATAATAATAATAATAATAATAAACAATAATAATAACAATAACAACAATAAATAATAAATAATAATAATAAACAATAATAATAATATTAAATAACAATAATAATAATAATAAATAATAACAATAATAATAATAATAAACAATAATAATAATAATTTTAACAACAACAATAATAATAACAATAATAACAATAATAAAAATAAAAATAATAATATTAATATTAATAATAATAATAATAATAATAATAAACAATAATAATAACAATAACAACAATAAATAATAAATAAAAATAATAAACAATAATAACAATAACAACAATAAATAATAAATAATAATAATCAACAATAATAATAATAATAAATAATAACAATAATAATAATAATAAATAATAACATTAAAAAAAATAAACAATAATAATAATAATAATTTTAACAACAACAATAATAATAATAACAATAATAATAATAATAAACAATAATAATAACAATAACAACAATAAATAATAAATAATAATAATAAACAATAATAATAATAATAAATAATAACAATAATAATAATAATAAATAATAACAATAATAATAATAATAATAATAAATAATAATAATAATAATTTTAACAACAACAATAATAATAACAATAATAACAATAATAAACAATAATAATAACAATAGCAACAATAAATAATAAATAATAATAATAAACAATAATAATAATAATAATTATTATTATAATAATAATAATAATAATAATAATAATAATAAATAATAATAACAATAATAATAATAATAATAAACAATAATAATAATAATTTTAACAACAATAATAATAACAATAATAACAATAATAATAATAATAATAAACAATAATAATAACAATAACAACAATAAATAATAAATAATAATAATAAACAATAATAACAATAACAACAATAAATAATAAATAATTATAATAAACAATAATAACAATAACAACAATAAAGAATTTCACGAAAAAGAAATTGTTAACTTGGAAAAGGTGTTAGTAGATGTATCGTATTACACAGGGTAAGGCGTTAGTAGATAGTAATAGAACTTCACGAAAAAGAATTTGTTAACTTGGCAAAGGTGTAACATCCGTGAAATATAGTGTATGCAACAATTTAAAAAAAAATATTAATTAGGGTGTTTTATAACATAAAAAACCCTTAATTACCACATAAAATTGTTAAAAAAATTAATTTTAAATGAGTCGTATAGGGCAATGAGACACATATACAACACCTATAAGGTGCTAATTGATCAATAAGCCTCCCCTGGTTGACACCTTATGAGTGTCTCATTGACCAATAAGCCTCCCCTGGTGGTTTCCACTTTTAAAGTAGTTTTTGAATCAATGAGGGGCGTATAGGGCAAAAAGGGGCGTATTGGAGTTGTCAAATAAAAAAGAGGGGTCCTTTTGTATCGGACCGGCCTCCCCCCAGATTCGAACTCGCACACCTAACACAGAACACACAAGCCTTAACCAGTTTATCCTCCTGTACAGGAGCTGATAAATTGGTTATTGTATATCCTTTATACACGTTTTAACAACTCCTATACGCCCCTTTTTGCCCTATACGCCCCTCATTGATTCAAAAACTACTTTAAAAGTGGAAACCACCAGGGGAGGCTTATTGGTCAATGAGACACTCATTAGGTGTCAACCAGGGGAGGCTTATTGATCAATGAGCACCTTATAGGTGTTGTATATGTGACTCATTGCCCTATACGACTCATTTCAAATTAATATTTTTAACAATTTTATGTGGTAATTAAGGGTTTTTTATGTTATAAAACACCCTAATTAATATATATTTTTTAAAAATTGTTGCATACACTATATTTCACGGATGTTACACCTTTGCCAAGTTAACAAATTCTTTTTCGTGAAGTTCTATTACTATCTACTAACGCCCTACCCTGTGTAATACGATACATGTACATTGTCACCCATTCACAGCTTCTATACGTCGGTGAGGTATTTCAAAGTCCATTTCGTACCGACATCGGACAATCATCCCGTTAACTTAGCAACAACAACAATAATAATAATAATAGTAATAATAATAATAATAATAATAATAATAATAGTAATAATAATAACAACAGTAATAAATAATAATAATAATAATAATAATTATAACAAATAATAATAATAGTAATAATAATAATAATAATAATGATAATAATGATAATAATAATAATAAAACATATGCACATTTAAAAAAAACGATGTTATTTCTAGTCCCGGCAAACGGGTCGGGCCGGGGGTCGGGTACGGTCTTTGACCCATGACGATATTTTATGAAATGAATTTTGTGTATTATAAAATGTCAAATTTTTTATTTATCAATTATTATTATGACTTTAATTATTTTTCACTTGTCATTTATTAACCATAACGCAATAAATACACGAAACATCGTTTTATATTAATAAACAAAATATGTCATTTTAATACAAAATGTAACGACTAAACCCTAAACCCTAAATCGCTAACTGTTACATATTCTTAAATTCTTGCAAACTGTATCGGTTATTCAGATCTCTATTCGGTCACCATATTGTTTCTATCAAGTTTAAGGATGCGTTCCATGGTAAACGTGCTTTCCGCTTCCCCGTAACCACATGAAGAACCTCCGACCTGATCTGGTGCTCCCTCGTTGTTGCAGAAGATATCTCAGTAACCGGTTCCACAGCATGAAGAACCAATCCGTACAGAAGGAGTTCTCCCTCGAGGTTGCTGACGCAGAAGCATTGTCGTTGGTGGAGGTGGAAGAACATTCCAGTTCACCCTCATAGTCACCGGTAAATATCTACTTCCACCGTCACAGACTGTGGGTGCAGAAGCATTGTCGTTGGTGGACATTCCGGTGCATGAATCTGGAATACGAACGCAGTTAAGCGTTTGAATCTGAAATATGAACGCAGTGTACTTCTCCATAAGGATTACGCTACCACCACCGTCAAAACACCGACTTTCGATATCCTGTTAATAAAACATACAATTATAGCATTAGACCCGACATCCGAAAATATATTGTTAAAAATAATAACTATAATAATAAAAATAACATATGCACATTTAAAAAAAACGAGATATAAGTCTAGACCCGGCAAACGTGTCGGGCCGGGGGTCGGGCAGGGTTACGCTACGACCAACACCACCACACCCGCCTAACCACCACCACCACCACTACCACCACAGCCACCACTACACCCGCCTAACCACCACCAACACCACCACCACTACCACCAGAGCCACCACCACACCCGCGTAACCACCACCACCACCACTACCACCACAGGCACTACCACCACCCCCGCCTAACCACCACCACAACAACCACCACCACCACCACAGCCACCACCACACCCGCCGAACCACCACCACAACAATCACCACCACCACAGCCGTCAATCCCCACCACCACAACCACCACCACCACAACCAGCACCACCAGCACCACCACCACCACAACCACCACCACCACAGCCACCACCACCACCAACACCACCACCACTACCACCACCACTGCCGTCAATCACCACCGCCGTCATTCCCCACCAAAGTCAATCCCCCACCGCCGTCATTCCCCACCAAAGTCAATCCCCCACCACCATCAAACCCAACACCACCATTAAACCCAACACCACCACAAACGGCAAAAATAAAACCAAAAAATAAAAAAAAAAGGTTGAAGATTAAGCAATAAAATTTGGAATACAAACTAACCTTCATCGTGTGGTCCAGAGTTTGTCCTGTGAAATTGTGTGGTCCAGAGCGTGTGTGTGTGTGTTTTTGGTGTTTTAGTGTGTGAGTTTTCAAATTTTAGATCTAGTTTACCCCTTTATTGAAGTTGGGAAAGTGTTTGTGTTCAATGAGGCCCGTATGGTTCAATGAGCAACTTATAGGAGTTGTTGGGTTTAAAGCGTATGAAGTGTATAAAGGATATACTATAACCAATTCATCAGCTCCTGTACAGGAGGATAAACTGGTTAAGGCTTGTGTGTTCTATGTGAAATGTGCGAGTTCGAATCCCGGGGGAGGCCGGTCCGATACAGAAGGACCCCTCCCTTTTTTCAATCAATGAGGGGCGTATAGGGCAATAAGGGTCGGATAGATTTTTGAATCATTGAGGGGCTTATGAAGTGTATAAAGGATATACTATAACCAATTTATCAGCTCCTGTACAGGAGGATAAACTGGTTAATGCTTGTGTGTTCTATGCGAAGGGTGCGAGTTCGAAACCTGGGGGAGGCCGGTCCGATACAGAAGGACCCCTCCCTTTTTTATTTGTGTAATTCTAATTTTTTATTATTCATTTATTTATATTAAAATTAATTCCTTTTATTAAAAAAAACAGATTTCATTTTTAGTTTGAGTCAACAATTTTAAATCCCTTTAAAACAATAGTTTTCTTTTATTTTGTCCTCTTTTCTTTTAAATGAAGCACTTTAATTAAAAAAAAATTATAAAAAAATTGTTGCGTACACTATATTTGACGGATGTTACAATATATTTAAATTATAATAAAGAGAAACATTAATAAGTTCGTTGCGTACACTATGTTTCACGGATGCTACACCTAACACAAGTCAATAACTTCTTTTTGTCGAGTTCTATTACTACGTAGTAACGCCCTACCCTGTGCAATACGAGACATGTACATTGTCTCCCATTCCATAGCTTCCATACTTCGGTATATATTCCAAAGTCCATTTGGTACTGGCATGGGGCTATCATCCGCTAACTTAACCATGATGAAATGGCTATCTTTGACATAAGCAATCGTTAAAATGGAATGGTTCGGGTAAACCTGCGGTCCATCGAACATCGGGAAGTAAGTTTGACAAACACCGTTGCTTAAATGTTGAACAAACACCCCAAATTTTTGAGCCACCGACAACCCTGTGTAGGGCAACCACATCCAGCATGCCATAGGTGCAGGTTCAACATTTAACCAATTTATCGATCGATACACATTTTCGTAACATCCCTTGTCCAATGATTCGAGTATATGCCCCCAACGCATTCTGTTAATGAACATCTCGTCGAGTAGCTCTTGGCGGACCCACTTCCACTCTTTCTGGTCATACCCCAAACCCATAGCTATGGATCGAAACCCACAGTTACCGTCCGGCTGGGCATCTTCGATATGCGTTATGTATCTCCGATAGATGGAAGCCAATCCTTAAAACGCTCGATCACGTTTTTGTACCTATAATTGGAAAAAAATAAAAAACTAAAAAATATTAAAAAATAAAAAATTGAAAAAGAATTCTAAATAGATGTATGTATATACGTATGTACCTGTGCCCGGCCAACCGTGGAAAGTCTTTATCTATAATTGGAAGTGTATTTTTTTCTTCTTTGGTTTTCTTTGAACGACTACGTTGCACATTTGGCTTTTGAGTGTAGTCGTTCCTCTGTGATTCGGGTTGTTTATCTTTATTCTTTTGTTGTTTTACTTTCGTAGTTGGGCGGCCCCTAGTATCTTGTTGTACCTCAGGCGGTTGATGGTTAGTCATACTTGGATTCAACACCGCTTTCATCTTCGACAACATACTTTTTACCACTAGAGGTGGCTGCGTATGTAGTTGCTGTGTGAGGTTATCCATTTCCGCCTGAATATTACACTCGTCTTGATTAAGTTCTTCTGTCGAAAAATCAAGTTTTGTCCAGAATTTATCTATCGCGGCAAGTGGAATTTTGCAACCTGTTTTTCAAGAATCATTGTTAAAACATGAAGTATAATGATGATTATATTCTATGGATCGAAGCATATATTATAGTTGTTATGTTACCTGTATTTTCCCACCACTCCATCTGACAAGCACATGGCAACCCACAACCCGTAGAAAGCTGGTGGCCATAAGTCCCCCCTCCTGCCCTCAACGCATTTAGCTTCTTCCACTCGACAACCAATAACTCTAAGGCTTTTTGGGAAACATTACCACGTAGGTTGTCAAAAAATGGAAATCTGTGGTCCCCCATTTGCACGGACCTGCTCTCCTGAAAACTAAGTTTTATTTGTATATTTTGTGACTCTACAACTTTGCCAACATGACACACAAGTCTATGGAGCGAGTTGTTTGGCCCTTTAATGTATCTCTTAAACTTAGAATGTTGGCTTTCAACTCTGTCGGTTGTATGTTGACCAAAATTGGGGGCTGTATTAGTCCAAGCTGAAACAAACTTTTCTTTATAATCTTTCAGCCACACATCATACAAATAATCCAGAACATCTGAAAAAAAAATTGAATACAATGATTTGTAATGTTTGTATGTATATATGTATGCATGAATGTATGTAAACTAATATAATATGTACCTGATCGTCCGTCATTAACCAGTCGCGTGAAAAGCCGCTGAAAGTTATAATTGTATATCGTCGGAATGGGAGAATTACACAGTCGAGACCAAGAAAGCTTGAATATTTTCCAGTCTTCATCCGTAAATTTTGTCCGACAGTGTTTTAGAATATTCTGTGAGATGTGCCACCTACATAGCAATTTGGAAGCTTTTGGGAATACTTTATCGCAAGCATTCATCAAAGCTTGATCCCTATCTGTTACAATTACACATGGCTCCATGCAATCTACCAACAATTCTTTGAGCTTCTCCAGGACCCATAAGAAGTTATCTTTTTTTTTTTCTTTAGAGACAAACGCATGAGCCACACAAAAAGACTTGTGTGTCGATGTCACACCCACAACTTGAATAAACGGAAGCTTATACTCATTCGTCTTGTAGGTAGCATCAATCATCAACACATGTGGGAATGCACGCCACATGTTGTACGAGTCCGGATGAACGAAAAAAACCTCCTCGACCGCGTTTGTGGAGGGATTCACTCTGGTGAAATAAACGTACCTTTCTTCATGCAACATGCTCTCCAATATCTGCATTGGAGTTCGATCGCCGTACATTTTTCGTTTAATCTTTTTAATCACGTTTTGTACATCTTGTAGAATGCACACGCTATGTGGGTACTGATTTCTTATGGTTAAATGTATATTTGTAGGCTCCATGTCTTGCATATAAAGTCTCTCCACCAGTGATTCTTCGTCCGGGGTCAGCTTTCTAGCAAACGCGTGGCCCTCGAGAAATTGTAACACCTCGAAAATTCGTGTTAAATGAAATAACAACACGTGTCATGTAAGACAAAAGTGATATAAACTCGGATATAATTAAAGATGTATAACAGGATTTAAAAATGTCGTCATGTTAATTTTACACCTCTGAACGACCTCATTATGAATCCCAAGACTAATTGATGGGTGTCAAGTGTTATATATATTAGGTGTATATTTTAAGCCCCTTTAACACTTTTTTAGTCAAGTTTTAAATTTATAAAACACGATATTTACTAACACTAGACACTCATATGGGCAAGTGCACCCATCGTGAGCGTAGTATAGTGTTGGTAAGATACCGAGGTCGTCCAAGGACACAGGAGCTTTTAGTACCGGTTTATCCTCAACGTCTAATCAAAATAAAAAGTTTAGAAAAATGTTTTAAACTAAGAAAAATAAAAACTAACTAAAAATGCTGAAAAAGAAAAATAAAAGAAAAACAGATAGACAAGATGAATCACTTGGCTCCGACTCGTATCTAGTGTAACCTTTGATTATTTCCGCACTTTTGCACTATTTTAAGAGATTATCTTAGTTATTGTAGTAGGCCCCTCTTTTGAAGGTGACGTTACCCTCACCCCAGTAGTTTGAGTCAGCAAGGATACAATCCTAAAAGGGTGGATTATTGAAAGATAATTAATTAAGTTATTAATGCAAATTATGGTAGGCCCCTCTTTTGGAGGTGACGTTACCCTCGACTAAGTAGTCTAAGTCAGCAGGGATACAGTCCTAAATAGCCGGGTTATAGTTTTAATAGTAGTTAACTTATGAGGGGATCAAAGAGTTTGGACCCCCGCCATCCAATACCGTTAAGTATTTAAGGAAGTCCTACTAAATTTGACCCAGGTCCATTGCAGGACCTCTAAACGCTGAACAATGGCAAGACCTTTACCAAACCGTTCCCTTAACCCCCGACCAGGTAGCCAACATACCTCCATATAGACCGTGGAGATATGAATGGTGAAAATCTTTTATTTTATATAGACAGTAAAATAATGCCAAGACACCACGGACAAACGATAAGGAAAGATCACCATCAACATAAGCAACTAGTTATTAAAGTCATTAATACAAAACCAAGTAAAAAGTGCGAAAAGATTAGAAATAAAAAGTATTACACTAGACACTTGTCTTCACCAAGTGATGTAAGAGACTTAGGCAAACATGGCCTTGATTGTCAAGAACTCTTACGATCAATCTTGGATCCCGAGACGACTCACACACTCTATGATGGACAATGGATGATGGTGGTGGATGATGGTGTTATGGTGGTGGTGGGTGAAGTGTGAGAGAGGTGGTGTGCCAAGGGATGGTTTGAGCTTGAGCCAAGCACTCCTATTTGTAGGCTGAACAGAAGCTCGGGCACGGCCCCGTGTCCAGTGGGCACGACCCCGTGTCTAGTGGGCACGGCCCCGTGTCCACATCCTTCTCTTTCTTCATTTAATGCTGCTTGTCTTATTAGTTGACCACGCCCCCGTGTCCGCTGAGCACGACCCCGTGTGCAGAAGAATCTTTGTACTATGAAGATTTGCCTGGATTGTGCGAATCTTATAGTTGACCACGGCCCCGTGTCAGCTGAGCACGGCCCCGTGGTGGGCAATAGAAGCTTCTACCACTTTGTATTTTCTGCTGACACTTGGGCATGCCCCCATGCTGGCTGAGCACGGGGAGTGTTCAGTTTCCTGTCTTCTTATTTTGCTTGGGAAGATGCTGTCGTGGGGTCGGGCATATCACGTCTTGTTCCTTTTCTTGTATTTATGTTAGATTTTGATGTCTTTTTGCTTCTTTTGTTAATTTGAGCTCATTTAATCCTGAAAATACAAAAGGAAGACAAAAGCACATTTTTTCCAACATTAGTACTAAAAAAGGGTTAGTTTTATGCCACAATTGATGAAATTTATATGTTGCATTTTGAACACATCAAATACCCCCACACTTGAATCTTTCCTTGTCCTCAAGCAAAAGTCTTTAATATATTGCTATTACACTCCCAAATGGAATGGGTAGAAAAGAAGGTTTTTGGGTTTGTCATAGAGTGTCGGGATTTCCAAGATTCTTTATTTAGTTTTATTTTTATTTATTTACAAACCTATTCGTCATGATTTATTTAAAACTTTTCATAAGATAAATTACTTATTAGGGCATAACATGCCTTTGTAAAATTTTATTTAGATACAAGTTCACATACCTCACGGGGATCACTCAACACTCGGCCGAAAATGTATTTTTGTGGATCACTCGAGAGCGGCATGAAACTTATTCCTACCATAAGCTTGCCAAGCAATCAATCCTCCTCCTTTTTAACTTATATACCTTTGTAAATATCAAGAGGACCTTGTGGGTGAAGGGTTAGGCTTGGGTTAAAGGTAGGTGGTTGGGTTAGTAGTTAGTGGTTAGTAGAAAAAGGGCGAAAAGCGTAACAAGTGTCGGTTTTCGTAAGACTTTCTATATATATTTTTTTTCATTTTATGAAGCTATTTTTCAAACAAAGTCATTTTTGATAAACTTGTTTGTTTATTTGCTTTTGCTTCATAATCAACTTTTTTTTTTTGAAAAGTCATACGAAAAACCGAACTTGTTACTAAAACAAAGGGTAAAAATGAAAAAGGTTTTGGTGGGTAAAAGGGTGTTTGTTTTGGGCTATGAAATGAAAAGGTTTAGGCTCAAAGGGGCTAACTAGGGGGATTTTGGGTAGGTGGTAAAAAGAAAAATAATGGTGTAGAAATAAAAAGGGTTAGTCCTAATGCCTCCATCATTTACTTACTCGGGTTTAAGTTGGTAAGGACCGGGAATGTATCGTCATGGCAAGTTCTAGAGTCGTAAGAACCAAGCGGCTATTCACACAAGAAACGAAAATGAGCATTTAGTTTAATGATATGTAAGTGTTTGCTCAATTAAAGGCTCAAAACTCACTTTTGTGGGAATGGGTTTTTATGTGATCAAGTATATATAATCAAATTTTAACTAAGTTTGCCATGCCTTTTCATAATTTTCTTATGTTGGTTCTTTTTATCACGACGCTATCGGTTGTAAATTCGTAAAAATATAACCTTTTTAAGAACTTGAATTTCCCGAGTTAAACCTAGACAAGTAAAAAAATGAAAATTTTTGAAAAAATTTGGGGTGATTAGTGGTTCCAATAGAGTTTTGTGTAAGGCTTGTATTTAGGACTTGCAAGATTCAAGGTTTTAGCATCCCCCCCACACTTAAATTACACATTGTCCTCAATGTGTCCCAAAAATAAGTTTTTAGGTTGATTGAATGTGTAAAAAGGTGTAAAAAGCAAAAATTTTGTGTTACTGGGCGCTGAACACGGCCCCGTGTTGTCTGGGCACGGCCCCGTGTTCAAGTGCCAGTAACAAAAATAAACAAGAGAAACAGAAGCCTGGACACGGGGGCGTGTTGGGTGAACACGGCCCGTGTCCAGTTACCTGAACTGGGTCTTTTTCTGCAAACTGTGCTGCACGGGGCCGTGTTGGGCGGACACGGCCCGTGCCGAACTTACTGTAAACGAAGAATTTTGTCGGACGGTTCTGTTTTCCTGCATGGGGTGCTGGTTCAAGTTTCCCTTGTATCCTTTGCCATCTCAAGTGTGTTTTATTCCTGAAAATTAAATCTAACTAGAAAGCGTGAAAATTAATCTAAACTAAACTAATGATAGTTCCGCGGAATGCCTCCGTGGTGCGCCACGTTTATAAGGGTCCTTGGCTAGACCCAAAGCCTAGTCATATGTTACCCAAGTGGGATGTATTGCATCCCATGTTACACCGTCGGAGAGCGTCATCCAAGCTTGAGTCTATGACCTTCATGTAGTTGACCGGGTATTCGTCCTCTACTCTCTTTCCCCATTCAAACTTCACTTCCTTGTCCCCAAACTTTAATGTTAACGTTCCGTCATTCATATCCACCACTGCTTGGGCGGTGGCTAGAAATGGCCTCCCGAGGATGAGAGGGACATCGGTGTCTTCTTCCATGTCTAGGATGACAAAGTCGGTTGGGAAAACGAAGTTGTCAACCTTGACCAATAGATTTTCAGCGACACCTTGTGGAAACTTGACGGATCTGTCGGCGAGTTGTATGCTCATCTTTGTAGGGCTTGTTGCTCCTAGGCCGAGTCGTTTGAACATCGATGTGGGCATAAGGTTAATGCTAGCTCCAAGATCGGCTAATGCATTACGAACGGGGGATTCCCCAATCGAACAAGGAATAGTGAAGCTTCCGGGATCGATTTTCTTTCGTGGAAGTTTGTTGAGTACTAAGGCGGAGCATTCTTCACCTAAGTTAACTAGTTGCAATGATTCAATTTTCCTTTTGTTAGTGAGGAAATCCCTCATGAATTTTGCATATTTATGCATTTGGGTTAGGACCTCAATAAAAGGAATATTAACATGCAATTGTTTTAGTAAATTTTTGAACTTTGCGAATTGCTCATCGGTCTTTTGACGATTTAACCTACCGGGGTACGGAATTGGAGGAGTCTTGGTGGGCTCTTGATTTGGTAAAGAAGCCTTTTTTGATGCGGGCTGAGTCATGGTTTGGCTAGATTGGCTTCTTTCATCTGGCGGTACTGGAGCCTCCTCGGAACCCATGGTTCGATTTCTCAGTGTGATGAGATGTACTTGTGCTTTTGGGTTGGTTTCGGTATTACTCGGTAACGCGCCTTGCGGTCTCTTGGAGAAATTTTGAGCTAGTTGATTTAATTGTTTTTCAACGTTTTGAATGCTAGCTTGTTGATTTCTAAAATTCGATTCCAATTGTTGAAATCGATCCGAGTTTTTCTTTTCGGTGTCGGAGATGAGGCGAGATACAGTATCTTCAAGCCTTTCTCTTCCACCTTATTGTTGAGAGAACTTTTGTGGTTGTTGAAAGTTAGTTCGTTGGTTTTGTTGGTTACTACTATTGCCGGGATCTCACCAACCAAGGTTTGGGTGGTTACGCCATCCTTGGTTGTAGGTACCCGTTGGAGGACCCGACGGCCTAGGTCTATTATCAATGTAGTTTACCATTTCTGTTTGGTCATCTACTTCTTTCATACAACTCCAATTTTCATGTGGCCCACCACACCCTTCACAAGCCATAACCGAGGCTGTTTTTGTCATTTCTAGGTTTTTGATTTTCGAAGAGAGGGCCTCGATTTGGGCTTGTAAAGAGGTGCTTTCATCAACCTTATGGGCGCCCGGGGCAATAGATTTATTACCTCGGGGAGTGTGCCATTGAAAATTGGTTTGCGCAATTTCCTCAATTTGATTATATATTTCATTTGGGCGACGATTACCTAAAAGTCCCCCAGAGCTAGAATCAAGTGTTTGTCTTGTGTGTGGCAACAATCCATTGTAGAAGGTGGATACTTGTTGCCATACCGCATGACCGTGATGAGGACACTTTCTTAGTAGCTCCTTGAACCTTTCCCAAGTTTCATATAAGGATTCCCCATCTTCTTGTGAATATGTATTAATTTCAGTTATTAATTTAGCCGTTTTAGCATGAGGGAAATACTTATATAGAAACTTTGGGCTAGTTCATCCCAGGTGTTTACCGAGCCAACTGGGAGGGTGTTAAGCCAAGCCTTAGCTCGGTCTTTTAGTGAAAACGGAAACATTCGAAGGCGGATGGCGTCATTTGATGCTCCATTGATCCGAAAGGTATCACATATTTCTAAGAAATTAGTAATATGTAGATGGGGATCCTCGTCCGCAAGCCCATGGAAGGTTGCGGAGTTTTGAAGCATTTGTATCAAATGTGGCCGAAGTTCGAAGTTATTGGCTTCGAAATTCGGTGCATTGATAGCGGCGCCGAGATTTCCTACGGTGGGCCGTAGGTAATCCATGAGGGTACGTTGGTCCGCCATTGGAAGTGGGTCCCCCGAAACTTTCTCTTGATTTTTAGCTTTAAGTCTTTTTCTGAGAAAGCGTTCGGGTTCTTCTAGAGGTTCTTTTATGTCTCCACTAGAACTGGAGCTCATGCACTACGTAGGAAGTTCAAATGTGGCGCCGAGGTTCCAAGTCCTGCGATAAAAACAGAAAAGAATGTTGGTCAGAAGGTTCACCACGGCCCCGTGCTCAGTGAACACGGACCGTGGTCAAGTTTACAGTAATTGTTCTCCGGATCCCTGTTACTGGGAGTTGGACACGGCCCCGTGTTGCACCGACACGGCCCCGTGCTCAGCTCTCTGTAACTCGAAAAATAAAAATTGCCAGTGATGATGCTGGGCACGGCCCGTGTCCTACCAGGCCCGGCCCGTGCTGAGCTCTGCAGAAACAGAAAAACTAAAAAAAAATCCTAAAAAAAATGAAAAATAAGAAAAACGATTAGGCCGTTGATTCCTAACTTTCTTAAAATCCTTGTGTCCCCGGCAACGGCGCCAAAAACTTGATGGGTGTCAAGTGTTATATATATTAGGTGTATATTTTAAGCCCCTTTAACACTTTTTTAGTCAAGTTTTAAATTTATAAAACACGATATTTACTAACACTAGACACTCATATGGGCAAGTGCACCCATCGTGAGCGTAGTATAGTGTTGGTAAGATACCGAGGTCGTCCAAGGACACAGGAGCTTTTAGTACCGGTTTATCCTCAACGTCTAATCAAAATAAAAAGTTTAGAAAAATGTTTTAAACTAAGAAAAATAAAAACTAACTAAAAATGCTGAAAAATAAAAAATAAAAGAAAAACAGATAGACAAGATGAATCACTTGGCTCCGACTCGTATCTAGTGTAAACTTTGATTATTTCCGCACTTTTGCACTAGTTTAAGAGATTATCTTAGTTATTGTAGTAGGCCCCTCTTTTGAAGGTGACGTTACCCTCACCCCAGTAGTTTGAGTCAGCAAGGATACAATCCTAAAAGGGTGGATTATTGAAAGATAATTAATTAAGTTATTAATGCAAATTATGGTAGGCCCCTCTTTTGGAGGTGATGTTACCCTCGACTAAGTAGTCTGAGTCAACAGGGATACAGTCCTAAATAGCCGGGTTATAGTATTAATAGTAGTTAACTTATGAGGGGATCAAAGAGTTTGGACCCCCGCTATCGAATACCGTTAAGTATTGAAGGAAGTCCTACTAAATTTGGCCCAGGTCCATTGCAGGACCTCTAAATGCAGAACAATGGCAAGACCTTTACCAAACCGTTCCTTTAACCCCCGACCATACCGTGGAGATGTGAATGGTGAAAATCTTTTATAGACCGTGGAGATGTGAATGGTGAAAATCTTTTATTTTATATAGACAGTAAAATAATGCCAAGACACCACGGACAAACGATAAGGAAAGATCACCATCAACATAAGCAACTAGTTATTAAAGTCATTAATACAAAACCAAGTAAAAAGTGCGAAAAGATTAGAAATAAAAAGTATTACACTAGACACTTGTCTTCACCAAGTGATGTAAGAGACTTAGGCAAACATGGCCTTGATTGTCAAGAACTCTTACGATCAATCTTGGATCCCGAGACGACTTACACACTCTATGATGGACAATGGATGATGGTGGTGGATGATGGTGTTATGGTGGTGGTGGGTGGTGGGTGAAGTGTGAGAGAGGTGGTGTGCCAAGGGATGGTATGAGCTTGAGCCAAGCACTCCTATTTATAGGCTGAACAGAAGCTCGGGCACGGCCCCGTGTCCAGTGGGCACGACCCCGTGTCCACATCCTTCTCTTTCTTCATTTAATGCTGCTTGTCTTATTAGTTGACCACGCCCCCGTGTCCGCTGAGCACGACCCCGTGTGCAGAAGATTCTTTGTACTATGAAGATTTGCCTGGATTGTGCGAATCTTATAGTTGACCACGGCCCCGTGTCCGCTGAGCACGGCCCCGTGGTGGGCAATAGAAGCTTCTACCACTTTGTCTTTTCTGCTGAGACTTGGGCACGCCCCCGTGCTGGCTGAGCACGGGGCGTGTTCAGTTTCCTGTCTTCTTATTTTGCTTGGGAAGATGCTGTCGTGGGGTCGGGCATATCACGTCTTGTTCCTTTTCTTGTATTTATGTAAGATTTTGATGTCTTTTTGCTTCTTTTGTTAATTTGAGCTCATTTAATCCTGAAAATAAAAAGGAAGACAAAAGCACACTTTTTCCAACATTAGTACTAAAAAAGGTTTAGTTTTATGCCACAATTAATGAAATTTATATGTTGCATTTTGAACACATTACTAATAAACATCTGGTATATATTCAAATCCGGTGATTTCTAACAATAATTGAACCAAAATTGCAAGGGTGGACTCCTACGAAGAAATTGCACGGTAAACCTTCATTAACGGCACTTTCATATGGATTCGAGGAAACATGGCAAACTGGTAGGGTACTTAACTGTTCAAGACCCATAATAAGAGGCCCCATACTGAAAAAATAATGTCCCAAATTCGGAATAACTGGTTGCCCCTTCGAATGCTTGAAAGAACAACAATTTTTAGTTTCTGCAGAAGGCTTACGGACCGTAAGCCTCACCCTTACAGTCCGTAAGGGTGCCCAAGCGACAGGAAAACGGGCAGCTGCCTGTTTTAAGCTTATAACCGAATTTTATTCGATTTTCCTCATCTTTGGACGACCCCTACTTGCTTTTTAGACCACTAGGACACTTGTGCATGATCAGGGGACATGGATAGACTTATTTGTCAACAATCCATTGAGTTTTAATCACTATATAAAACCACAAAGTTGCAACCATTCTTGCATTCATTCCATCTGCTTTCCTGATCATCTCTGGAGCTTCCTGGAGCTTAAGAGCTGACCCTAAGCCTTCCTAATCGTGCATAGGACTTCAGTAAGTGTGCTTAACCTTTCTTAGTTGAATTTTTGCTTAGTTTTAACTTAAAAGTCAAACCGTCGTAATTAACGGTTGACTTCACGATTAATCACTAATGGTCCAGTGATTAGTCAAATTGAAAGTAGTTATAAGTTGGTAATTATGTGGGCAATAAACCCTTAAAATAGCACCCTCTGATTCCCACTCTAACTAAGTCAAATGTCGGGTCAAACTTGTTATTAAAAATTGAACAAAATGTTTATTTTCCAATTTATGCATAATTAGCAATGTAGAACCCATACAACCTGTTTGATCATTAATATAACTTGGTAATTAGTATAAGAACATGTCTAAACATGTTCAACCCGACAATTTTCTGTTTAAACCCGGTTCGGAACCGAAAGTCGCAAAGCTTTGACTTTTGCTTTGACTTCAGTTCTGACCCGTTTAAGCATGTTTTAGAAATTCCTTAGAGCTTTAATTGGACTAGGTTACATGCTAGTATAACCCTCTGTGATTATACACCTTGGTTCATTAGTAATCCAATTAATATGCATGATTCCGTTAATTGCTCATATGTTGACCATTATGCCCTTTTCACCATAAAACGTGATTTTTTAAAATGTAAAAGAGTAGAAACCCTAGTTACTAATATATAAACTTGTACCCAAAATTTGAAATTAGTTGGAGGTGTAGATTGAGAGTTATGCTCATTAGCGTAATTAGAAAGCTTTTTAGCGATTAAACGGCATAATTAGCATATAGCCTATTTAAACCTACATTTTGATATCAAAATTTTTACCCACTGATGTAATATATTATTTTGGGATTTTTGAAGATTTTTAATTAATTTTAGGCTGAGCATAACTTAGGGTTATAAGCTTGAGTCGGTAATTGTCGGTTTTGCCCTTTCGGGCTATAAAATGAGTTTTACATATCTATTTGACCCCAAACCTTTTGCTACTGATGTTATATGATAAATAAATTATTTTTTACCTTCTGGAATAATAAAAATATCAGCTCTCTATATAGAACCCGGAAACGGCTTCTAATCGCTTTTTTAAGCGTTTTTAACGCATAGTATGTACTAAAACTATTTTAAACATACAAGGGTTGATACCTACTGATATTTTAGGTAAATTATAATATTTTAACAGTAAGCAAAAGTTGTTTAACTCAGACTTCAGTTTTGAGCTTTTCGGCCCATGTGAAATTACCAAAATGCCCCTACGGTGCATAGTTTGGTTATAATTGATAAATTTCACATATATGCAATACCCTACTGTTATAACTTATCAAATTAAGTATTTTTGCTGATTACATCAGACTTGTAACTCAGGTTAATACTTAAACTCTTTTATAACCTTGTAAATGACCAAAATGCCCCTACGGGGCATAGTGTGTGTTTAAATTCGATTCGGGCATAATAAAAGATATCTTACTGATGTCACAACATATTTGAGGCATATTAACTTAGGAAACCTGTATATGGCTCTAATGATTACCCGTTACGCCTCTTGCGCGTTCGGTTCGGCTTATGTAACTAGTTTGCATAAATTAGCCGAAACGGGTCAAACCTTATCGGTTTTATCTCAGAATCCAGAATGTGTTTAGGTTACCCATATAAGACAAGTCTTCAAACTTGTCGGGTCTAAATCACCTTCTATTCCGGTCTTCGCTTAATCACGCGTTCGAACCGTATCGTTCCATAAAACTAATCGGTCTAAGCTTAAGCTTAACCAAAGACCGTTAGGATTCTAATAGGTTATTATTAACCTTTGTTCCAGAATAGGAGAAGCAGTAAAAGCTACCCGCAATTGATATTTGTGAATTATACTTGCAAAGGTAAATACTTTTAACTTATTTTCCCTTATACGGGCTTGGGGTATGGTATATAAAATACCGCTTGGTCGGGCATTAAATCTTCCATCATATGGTGGTTAATTGATATTGATCGGCCCGTTTAAATTGTTTTGTTTGCTTAAAGCCTTTGGGAGGTTAATGACCATATCCTGGATATCCTTGGCATCATTTTACGAAATGGCCACGACCTAAGCGCGGGGTGTAGGCGTACACTCGTCAGTGCATAAATAAATAATGTGGTGTGTCTATTGATCTTTAACCCGGCACGATCCGGGCTACTGAACGCATAAGGAACATGTAATTCTTTTACGAGATTATATATTTAAATAATTATCCCAAGTTATAAAAAGTTTGTGCCACGTGCATTCAAATCAATTTTTAACCATTTTTAAAATGAGTCAGTTAAAGTGTATTTACCAGTGTAAACTGATGTATTTTCCCAAAAAGATTAAGTGCAGGTACTACTCGTAATTGGCTGGCTACTCCTGGCATTAATAAAGAGTCTCGCAAGCTTAAGATGCCTAAAGTCTGTTGAACTACTGTTTCCATTTTATTTTGCTCCATCTGTGGATAAACTTTCGACTGTTGTGATACTTGATATTACGATTACATTCGATTGAAATATATCTTTCATTTGCTTCCGCTGTGCATTTAAATATTGTGTTGTTTGACTGTAATGTTGCCAACCAAGTCACGATACTCCCCCACCGGGCCCACCGGTCAAACGTGGAAATATCGGGGTGTGACAGGTTGGTATCAAAGCCAACGCTGAGTGAATTAAACACTAGCATTTTGTGTTTAATCTCAGTTACACAATTGCACATTCCAAAATTTTCGAGTCTAGACAAAGAACATAGGAACAATCAAAATTTGTTTCAATTTATTTTTAACTTTGTCTTTTATTTTATATATTCTTGTTGTTATCTTATGTTATATTGACAGGTCTAAATATGCCGCCAAGATTTTTTAGACGAAGAGGACGAGGCAAGGGGCCAATCACCGCCCCCAATGATCACGAAGTCGGGCCCTCGCACAGGCGAGCTCCTACTACCACTGCGAGTGCAGATCCTCGAGAGAACTGGAGGACCAATGTGGAGCCCGCTAGACGGTCTGTTTCACATAGTTCAACGCCTCCCTTTCGTAACTCCTATGGGCCACAGCCAGAAAACGAGCCCGATAACCCGCAACCTTCCTACATACCTCTTCAGCGATCCCTTTCGCATAATTCCTTTGGTAACCCCACTCCTGTTTTTCAGGGCCGGTTTAACCCGGCAAACTACTTACAAGAACCCGTGGGTTTTAACCCATTGGGACCGGAGGACCACTTTTCCGGCGATAACGCCATGGACATGGACGAGGACACGGATCCCGTCGAGCCTGCATCAGGGACTCCCAACCATCCCATCGAGATCTCTGACGGATCTTCTTTCCACGGATCACCCTACGGTGGTCCAGATAGTTATCAAGCGAGGTTTAACCAACACGAATGGTACTTCACACCTTCGCACCATTCATCGCCCCACCAGCAGCAACAGCAGCAGCAAGATCCCTCTGGGGATTCATGTTTTGTGGCAGTCACGCCACCGCCTCCACCGCCGCCAGTTCATCAAGCACCTCCAGAACCGCCGAGGCGTAGGAGGACAGGCGCGCGAATGTCCGCACGTGGAGGGGATTTTCATTTCAGCACCCCTCATCACTCAAGTGGCAGTCATTATCCGCCACTACATGAAGACCCGTAAACGGGTGGGCCTTCAAACCCAGTTGCACCGCAGCCACCACCGATGGGTTTTGATAACCCCATTCCGGCCTACACTGGTTCAATGGCGTACAACCCGTTTGAGCAGCCGGCTCACACCAACTATGGTTACGCTGAAGCCGACCCATACTTGGTAGCGGCCAATTACAACGTCCTTCACCCAGAAGGACCGTATGGAGCTCCTTGGGGAGTAGGGTACCCAACTCATGGGTACCAAATACCTGCTAGACCTATAATTCGGCAACAATCACAGCCGCCACGGTTTTCCCCACCCGAACAGGAAGAAATTCTTCAAAGATTGGACCAAGTCGAGCGAGACTTTCACAGAGATCGCAGGGAGCGACAAAGTTTCTTCCAGTGATTGACAAGTTTAATAAAAGGGAAGAGCAAGAAGGACCACTAAATCCTTCAACTGTTGGTTGTACTTTCCTTGTTTCAGTGAGCCCCTGCGTGGGCCTGTCTTATTGTTTTAAACCCCTGCGTGGGTATGTTTTCTTGTTAAACCCCTGCGTGGGCAAGTCTTTGCTTAAACCCCTGCGTGGGTATGTTGTTTGTTTGAGCCCCTGCGCGGGCATGTTATTTTATAAAAAGACCCGTTTAGGGCAAGCTTGTACTCGTTCAGAACTTTGTGTGAAATGGTTGAATTAAAATTTTCATTTTTTATTTTATGCATAAACATAGAATGTGAAATAAATAAATAACATATTTGATCAATCATTATATTAGAATGATAAAATCTAAAGGGACAAGACCTAGCCTTACATTTTAAAGACAGGGCCAAGACGGTAGTTCTCCAATTAGATTCGGATCCATATTAACCATTTCAATATAAGATCGTTCTGCGTTGAGTATTAATAAGAATCTTAAAAAGGTAAAACCTAGCTAGTGGGTCATTATAAAGACTTAGCCAATATGGTAAAACCTGTTAAAAAGATTCAAATCCCAGTTAACATCTGAAAACATGTTAACTCTCCTGGCAGACGTGATTCCTTAAAATCACACACGTCATTATTATAAAAGGATTCTTCAAAAGATTCCTAACCCAACTTAATGATCTATGAATCATGGGTTTAGATCATCGATTAAGATGATCATATTTTGACCATACATTGGTAATATACAGTGCCTACGGGCCATACTCATTTTTATATGAGACAAAAGACAGTAGTAGTCTACGACTCTCTGTCAGAAAAAGGTAAGGAACTATGTTCAAACCTTCATGCTTTGATTCTCTGAAATCATGGCTTATGATTTAAAGTGTCCCTGTGACTAGGCCTTTTGTGCTAATAATACTGTTATTGTTTTTATAATTAGGATAAATTAAAATAGAAATCCTAAATAAATGTGATTAATAAATTAACCAAATCTGGTCTATGTTTACCATGGTTAATGAATTGCCATAAAAGACAATTCCATCATAAACTCCCAAGTAAACTATTGTCATTGTCTTATGTAACAGTTCAAATTAAAATGGCTGACTCGGATGAAATTAATAGCCACCCAAGGGAGAATAATGATAACGCCCGAATTAATATAACGGGTGCTGAACTGAAAGCGTTAGTAGACGACGCTGTTACAAAGGCCTTAGAGCGGCAGTATGAAGAATATAGCGGGACTCGAAGTAGGACGCTATCTACACCGCATTCAAAGCCACCCTCCAAGAAGGATGAACCCAAGAAAGATGATGACGATCGTCAGTCCACAAATCATCAAAGTAATCCATCTCAAAAGATCATGCTAAATCAAGGACCCCATGATAAGGGTTGCTCCTACAAATACTTTGTTTCATGCAAACCCAAGGATTTCACTAGGGAGAAAGGAGCCATAGACTGCATGACATGGCTGGATGAGATGGATACCGTTGTTGATATCAGCGGATGTGCTAAGAAAGATGTGGTAAAGTTTGTGTCGCAATCGTTTAAAGGCGAGGCCTTGGCCTGGTGGAGATCGTTGATTCAAGCTACTGGGAAGATCCCACTGTACAACATGACTTGGGAACAATTTGTTGCCCTCATCAGGGAGAACTACTGCCCTCAACATGAGGTTGAAAAGATCGAGTCGGATTTTCTGTCCTTAGTGATGAAGAACCTTGACTGCCAAGCTTACCTCACGAGTTTCAACACATTGTCAAGATTGGTTCCGTATCTGGTGACCCCGGAACCCAAACGAATAGCTCGTTTCATTGGGGGTTTAGCCCCAGAAATAAAGGCAAGTGTGAAGGCCTCTCGGCCAACTACTTTCAGATCTGTAACTGATATATCTTTGTCTCTCACGTTGGACACGGTCAGACAGAGATCGCTGAGGAACACAGATGCAGAGAAAAGGAAACGTGAAGATGATAGTTCACGAAGGTCAAACAAGAAGCACCGAGGAAACAATGACCACAGGAAAGGGTCTGATTCCAAGAAGGATGGGCATCAGTCTGGTGATAAGCCCAAATGCAAAGTCTGCAAGAAACAGCACTTCGGCAAGTGCAGGTTTGAATCGAACTCGCAGACTCAGTCAAGAACTTTTGCACGTGGTATATGCAAGTCCAAGGAATACAAGACCTTGGATTGCAAGAAGCTGAAAGATGCAACGTGCTACAGTTGCAACGAAAAGGGGCACATTAAGACAAATTGCCCGAAATATGCGAAAAAAGCCAATGAAGGAAAGAAGACCAATGCTAGGGTCTTCAGGATGGATGCAAAGGAAGCGGTTCAAGACGACAATGTGATTACAGGTACTTTCCTTGTAAATGATGTCTATGCAAGAGTACTTTTTGATTCAGGCGCTGATAAGTCTTTCGTAGATAATAAGTTTTGCAATCTGCTGAATTTACCTGTTAAAACCTTAAGTGTAAAATATGAAGTGGAATTGGCAGATGGCACCATAGACACCGTCTCAACTGTGTTAGATGGATGTGTTATATCCATTAAGAACCACTCTTTTCCTTTATCCCTACTTCCCTTCAAGTTAGCCGGTTTTGACATAGTTTTGGGTATGGACTGTTTATCTCATAACCAGGCCCAGATTGTCTGCAACAAGAAACAAGTGGTGATCAAGACTTCGTCTGGTGAATCACTTACCGTTCAGGGAGATACCCAGTATGGACTGCCTGAGCAAGTGACTATGCTCTAGGCCTCTAAGTGTTTAAAGAAGGGTTGTGTCATCTACATGGCACAAGTGACTATTAACGAGCCGAAGCCCAAGATTGAAGAAATCCCCGTCATTTCTGAATACCCAGGAGTTTTTCCTGAAGAACTACCTGGTTTACCACCAGATAGGCAAGTGGAATTCAGAATCGACATCATCCCTGGAGCAGCACCTGTTGCTAGAGCGCCTTATAGGTTGGCACCAACAGAGATGAAGGAATTGAGGGCACAACTAGATGAATTACTAACCAAGGGTTTCATTAGACCTAGTTCGTCTCCTTGGGGAGCGCCAATCCTGTTTGTCAAGAAGAAGGATGGATTGATGCGTCTGTGCATCGATTACCGTGAGCTTAATAAAGTCACAATCAAGAATAGGTATCCATTGCCCAGGATCGACGATTTGTTCGATCAACTTCAAGGGGCAAGTTACTTCTCTAAGATCGATCTGAGGTCAGTCTATCATCAACTAAAGGTTAAAGATGAAGATGTTCACAAGACTGCATTTAGGACTCGTTATGGTCATTACGAGTTCCTAGTGATGCCTTTTGGGCTCACTAATGCACCTGCCGCATTCATGGATCTCATGAATCGCGTCTGCAAGCCCTACTTGGACAAATTTGTCATCGTCTTCATTGACGACATCCTCATCTACTCGAAGAACCAAGATGACCATGAGAAGCATCTTCGATGTATTCTGGAATTACTTCAGCAGGAGAAGCTCTATGCCAAGTTTTCAAAGTGCGAATTCTGGCTTCGTGAAGTCCAATTCCTTGGACATGTCGTTAGTGAGCGTGGTATCCAAGTGGATCCCGCTAAGGTTGAAGCCGTCATGAATTGGCAGGAGCCAAAGACCCCCACATAAATTCGCAGTTTCTTGGGATTGGCAGGTTACTACAGGCGTTTCATTGAAAATTTTTCAAGGATTGCTGCACCCCTAACTTCATTGACCCGTAAGAAAGTAAAGTTCGATTGGGGCCCTAAGCAGCAAGCATCCTTCGATATTCTCTAGCAAAAGTTGAGCAACGCTCCTGTGTTGACGTTGCCGGATGGAATTGAGGAATTTGTAGTTTATTGTGATGCATCGCACACAGGTATGGGATGCGTGCTTATGCAGAAATCCAAAGTTATTGCCTATGCTTCACGTCAATTAAAGGTGCATGAAAATAATTACACCACCCATGACTTGGAGTTGGGTGCCGTTGTATTCGCACTAAAGCTATGGAGGCACTATTTATATGGTGTCAAGTGTGTGATCTATTCCGATCACAAGAGCCTCCAACACCTGTTTAACCAAAAGGATTTAAACATGAGGCAACGACGATGGATGGAAACGTTGAATGATTATGATTGTGAAATCGGATACCATCCTGGCAAGGCGAATGTAGTCGTCGATGCCTTGAGTAGAAAGGAAAGGGTCAAACCCATCCGAATCAATGCCAAGAGCATTGAGATAAAGAACAGTTTGAACGAATGGTTGTTAGCTGCATAGAAGGAAGCTGTGTTGGAAGCTAACTATCCTAATGAAAAGCTTGGAGTAACCGAAGAACAGCTATCTCAGGGCAAGGACGGAATTTTGAGATTGAATGGACGAATATGGGTTCCGATTTATGGAGGACTTCGGGATGTTATCCTCCAGGAAGCCCATAGTTCCAAATATTCCATTCATCCTGGAGCAGATAAGATGTACCAAGATCTTAAGGCAAATTATTGGTGGATAGGCTTGAAAAAGTCTGTAGTCGCTTATGTAGCTAAATGTTTGACATGTGCGCAAGTCAAAGCAGAACATCAAAAGCCGTCAGGTTTGCTGCAACAGCCTGAACTTCCCACTTGGGAGTGGGAAATGGTAACTATGGATTTTATCACCAAGTTGCCAAAAACAAGAAAAGGGAATGATACGATATGGGTGATAGTTGATAGACTGACTAAGTCAGCACATTTCCTACCCATCAAGGAGACCTTTAGCTCCGACATGTTAGCCCAATTGTACGTGGATAAGATTGTAGCTTTACATGGCAGACCTATGTCTATTATCTCTGACAGAGATACTAGATACACGTCACATTTTTGGAAAAGTTTCCAACAATCTTTGGGCACGCGCTTAAATTTTAGTACTGCTTACCATCCTCATACGGACGGCCAGAGTGAGCGTTCCAAACGTTGGAGGACATGCTTCGTGCATGTGTGATCGATTTAGGTGGTAGTTGGGATAACCACCTGCCCTTAATCGAGTTGTCATATAACAATAGCTACCATACCAGCATCAAGGCTGCACCTTTCGAGGCCTTATACAGTAGAAAGTGTAGAACGCCCGTTTGTTGGGCGGAAGTTGGAGATGTCCAACTGACAGGACCGGAAATAGTCTTTGAAACGACAGACAAGATTGTCCAGATTCGTGACCGCCTGAAAGCTGCCAGAGATAGACAGAAAAGCTACGCAGATTTAGGGCGTAAACCTCTGAACTTCGAGGTTGGTGACAAAGTGTTGCTTAAAGTATCACCCTGGAAGGGAGTGATGCGATTTGGTAAGAAAGGCAAGTTAAGCCCGAGATACATAGGACCTTTCGAGGTCATCGAACGTGTTGGATCAGTTGCCTATAAGTTAAACTTACCAGAAGAGCTCAGTGGTATTCACAATGTATTCCACATCTGCAATCTGAAGAAGTGTTTCGCTGATGAATCACTGGTCATACCACACACAGATGTGCACATATAAGAGAGCTTAAAGTTTATCGAAAAACCTGTGTCGATCGAGGATCGACAGGTTAAGAAGCTTCGAAGGAAGCATGTACCTATTGTAAAGGTAAAATGAGATGCCCGTAGAGGTCCCGAGTATACGTGGGAGGTTGAGTCCACAATGAAAGAAAAGTACCCTCATTTATTTTAGTAAATCTTGAGGTTGAGATTTCTTTTAAGGGGGTGAGGATGTAACACCTCGAAAATTCGTGTTAAATGAAATAACGACACGTGTCATGTAAGACAAAAGTGATATAAACCCGGATATAATTAAAGATGTATAACAGGATTTCAAAATGTCGTCATGTTAATTTTACACCTCTGAACGACCTCATTATGAATCCCAAGACTAATAAACATCTGGTATATATTCAAATCCGGTGATTTCTAACAATAATTGAACCATAATTGCAAGGGTGGACTCCTACGAAGAAATTGCACGGTAAACCTTCATTAACGGCACTTTCATATGGATTCGAGGAAACATGGCAAAATGGTAGGGTACTTAACTGTTCAAGACCCATAATAAGAGGCCCCATACTGAAAAAATAATGTCCCGAATTTGGAATAACTGGTTGCCCCTTCGAATGCTTGAAAGAACAACAATTTTTAGTTTTTGCAGAAGGCTTACGGACCGTAAGCCTCACCCTTACGGTCCGTAAGGGTGCCCCAGCGACAGGAAAACGGGCAGCAGCCTGTTTTAAGCTTATAACCGACTTATATTTGATTTTCCTCATCTTTGGACGACCCCTACTTGCTTTTTAGACCACTAGGACACTTGTGCATGATCAGGGGACATGGATAGACTTATTTATCAACAATCCATTGAGTTTTAATCACTATATAAAGCCACAAAGTTGCAACCATTCTTGCATTCATTCCATCTGCTTTCCTGATCATCTCTGGAGATTCCTGGAGCTTAAGAGCTGACATTAAGCCTTCCTAATCGTGCATAGGACTTCATTAAGTGTGCTTAACCTTTCTTAGTTGAATTTTTGCTTAGTTTTAGCTTAAAAGTCAAACCGTCGTAATTAACGGTTGACTTCACGATTAATCACTAATGGTCCAGTGATTAGTCGAATTGAAAGTAGTTATAAGTTGGTAATTATGTGGGCAATAAACCCTTAAAAGGGCACCCTCTGATTCCCACTCTAACTAAGTCAAATGTCGGGTCAAACTTGTTATTAAAAATTCAACAAAATGTTTATTTTCCAATTTATGCATAATTAGCAATGTAGAACCCATACAACCTGTTTGATCATTAATATAACTTGGTAATTAGTATAAGAACATGTCTAAACATGTTCAACCCGATAACTTTCTGTTTAAACCCGGTTCGGAACCGAAAGTCGCAAAGCTTTGACTTTTGCTTTGACTTCAGTTCTGACCCGTTTAAGCATGTTTTAGAAATGCCTTAGAGCTTTAATTGGACTAGGTTACATGCTAGTATAACCCTCTGTGATTATACACCTTGGTTCATTAGTTATCCAATTAATATGCATGATTCCGTTAATTGCTCATATGTTGACCATTATGCCCTTTTCACCATAAAACGTGATTTTTAAAAATGTAAAAGAGTAGAAACCCTAGTTACTAATATATAAACTTGTACCTGAAATTTGACATAAGTTGGAGGTGTAGATTGAGAGTTATGCTCATTAGCGTAATTAGAAAGCTTTTTAGCGATTAAACGGCATAATTAGCATATAGCCTATTTAAACCTACATTTTGATATCAAAATTTTTACCCACTGATGTAATATATTATTTTGGGATTTTTGAAGATTTTTAATTAATTTTAGGCTGAGCATAACTTAGGGTTATAAGCTTGAGTCGGTAATTGTCGGTTTTGCCCTTTCGGGCTATAAAATGAGTTTTACATATCTATTTGACCCCAAACCTTTTGATACTGATGTTATATGATAAATAAATTATTTTTGACCTTCTGGAATAATAAAAATATCAGCTCTCTATATAGAACCCGGAAATGGCTTCTAATCGCCTTTTTAAGCATTTTTAACGCATAGTATGTACTAAAACTATTTTAAACATACAAGGGTTGATACCTACTGATATTTTAGGTAAATTATAATATTTTAACAGTAAGCAAAAGTTGTTTAACTCAGACTTCAGTTTTGAGCTTTTCGGCTCATGTGAAATTACCAAAATGCCCCTACTGTGCATAGTTTGGTTATAATTGATAAATTTCACATATATGCAATACCCTACTGTTATAACTTATCAAATTAAGTATTTTTTCTGATTACATCAGACCTGTAACTCAGGTTAATACTTAAACTCTTTTATAACCTTGTAAATGACCAAAATGCCCTACGGGGCATAGTGTGTGTTTAAATTCGATTCGGGCATAATAAAAGATATCTTACTGATGTCACAACATATTTGAGGCATATTAACTTAGGAAACCTGTATATGGCTCTAATGATTACCCGTTACGCCTCTTGCGCGTTCGGTTCGGTTTATGTAACTAGTTTGCATAAATTAGCCGAAACGGGTCAAACCTTATCGGTTTTATCTCAAAATCCAGAATGTGTTTAGGTTACCCATATAAAACAAGTATTCAAACTTGTCGGGTCTAAATCACCTTCTATTCCGGTCTTCGCTTAATCACGCGTTCGAACCGTATCGTTCCTTAAAACTAATCGGTCTAAGCTTAAGCTTAACCAAAGACCGTTAGGATTCTAATAGGTTATTATTAACCTTTGTTCCAGAATAGGAGAACCAGTAAAAGCTACCCGCAATTGATATTTGTGAATTATACTTGCAAAGGTAAATACTTTTAACTTATTTTCCCTTATACGGGCTTGGGGTACGGTATATAAAATACCGCTTGGTCGGGCATTAAATCTTCCATCATATGGTGGTTAATTGATATTGATCGGCCCGTTAAAATTTTTTTGTTTGCTTAAAGCCTTTGGGAGGTTAATGACCATGTCCCGGATATCCTTGGCATCATTTTACGAAATGGCCACGACCTAAGCGCGGGGTGTAGGCGTACACTCGTCAGTGCATAAATAAATAATGTGGTGTGTCTATTGATCTTTAACCCGGCACGATCCGGGCTACTGAACGCATAAGGAACATGTAATTCTTTTACGAGATTATATATTTAAATAATTATCCCAAGTTATAAAAAGTTTGTGCCACGTGCATTCAAATCAACTTTTTAACCATTTTTAAAATGAGTCAGTTAAAGTGTATTTACCAGTGTAAACTGACGTATTTTCCCAAAAAGATTAAGTGCAGGTACTACTCGTAATTGGCTGGCTACTCCTAGCATCAATAAAGAGTCTCGCAAGCTTAAGATGCCTAAAGTCTGTTGAACTACTGTTTCCATTTTATTTTGATCCATCTGTGGATAAACTTTCGACTGTTGTGATACTTGATATTACGATTACATTCGATTGAAATATATCTTTCATTTGCTTCCGCTGTGCATTTAAATATTGTGTTGTTTGACTGTAATGTTGCCAACCACGTCACGATACTCCCCCACCGGGCCCACCGGTCAAACGTGGAAATATCGGGGTGTGACAGAAATTCAGCAGGCTCATGGTTGTGAATGTTTTTCTTCTCCACAAGGCTCCAACTACCACTACTTGAGTCTAGTTTCCCTATCAGACTAAAAGGACAGCCGACCTTTTTGCTACCGGAACGCCGAACGGATGCTTTACTTTTGTGTTCGCCGCCACGATCGCATTGTAACCATATCTTCACTGTCCTTGCTGACGCACCTTCGCCTTTTTTCCTCGTTCGTTGGGTGACAATGACGTAACCTTTCGCAACTTCTCTTTTGTATACCCAATTCTTCAATTCTTCAAGTGACCCAAATACCTCAAAAAAAAAAGGTTCATTAGAAATCCACATAAATGAAATTAATATATTAATTTGTCAAAAAAAAAACAATAAAAAAACTCGGGTTCAACATCGGGTTCGGGTTAATATGTATGACACATTTTAGGGTTTGTATGAAATTTCGTGTGATACATTTTCTGTGAAATAATCAGTATACATGCCTCGTTCGTGTTCGCTCGGTTCATTTACAAGCCTAAGTAATCTATTTTTAACAAAATATTTCACCAAAATGATAACGAAATCGGGTTAATATGTATGACACAATTTCGGGTCGGGTTCGGGTTAAGGTCGGGATGGGTCAAACATTTTCTAGATTTCTCCTACGAATAACACGTATACAAAATCATTTTATCCACTATAAAAATTATATCAACATTATGTAACACGAATAACACGTAATTGACGGTTATGTCATACCTTTTTTGTTTTTTTCTCGTCATTAGCACCTTCCTCGTTAGCAGGTTCCTCGTTAGCACGCTCGTCGTCGTGAACACCTTCCTCGTTAGCAGGTTCGTCGTCGTCAACATCCTCCTCAAAGTACATTACACCTTTCTCGATTTCGTTATCATTTTCCTCAAAGTCCTTAGCACATTCCTCGACTTCGTTATCATTTTCCTCAAAGTCGTTAGCACCTTCTTCGACTTCTTTATCATTTTTCTCATACTCCTTAGCACCTTCCTCATACTGTAACTTGTGTTTGTTTTCCGTATACGAATGGTAAGTCCCGTATTCGTGCCGCGGATAACTTTGGGCAATATTGTAAGATGGTTCCCCCTCATCTATAAACACCTGGTTCAAGTCAGGTAACGTGGGTCGCACACCCCCGTCATCACAATGAGGCACGGACACAACCTCCTCCTCACCTCGATCAACGCCGGATAACCAAACGCTTTTGGAGACGTACGACTGGTTCGAATCTTCGCCAAAAATATTACCAATGCCCCAAAACGACATCTTTATGCTTCACGGTCTCAACCAATTCTTTTAGTTAAGAATCTTCAGGAGTTCAGTCGGAATTTTGCGAGTTTGAAAAAATTTGGAAGCTATAAATCCCCTATGCCTGGGTAAACAAACATTTTTGCTCGATAAGAGTCGTATAGGTCGATAAGGGTCATATGGGTCACTTTCACGCTTTTTCAGACTGAACTCCTTTCATGTCAGTAATTATACCTTAAAATCATCAAAAGTCGTGCCGATAAGCCTCTCATTGCTCAATGAGAGGCGTATAGGGTTTAATGCTCCAACTACCACAACCTTATATGCCTCTCATAGGTCAATGAGAGGCTTATCAAAACACTTTTTCTGGCACATTAATTGCTTTCACACTGTATACGCCCCTTATTGCCCTATATGCCACCTCTGGGGGGGGGGGGGTGTGCACACAAAAAGGGGGGGTGTGTCAATACCCTCACCCTTTTGCTTTTGGACTCAACTAGTTAAAACCACTAAAACACAGGGACTTAAAAAGTAATCTACCCTTATTTTTTATTTCCTGTAAGAACCGTTCGCGTAATAAAATAAACAAATACTTTATTATTATGATTACAATACAGAAATGAGAAAACAAAATACTGGTAAAAATTACAACTGAAATAAACCAAAAAAAAAAAACAAGAAAGGTGTAGAAGCAGAGTGGCTGAGGCACGTGTACACACGCTTCCCTTAAAACAAATTCCGAGTCTCCCAGGAGTACTCATTTTGTTTCTCAGGGTACAACAGCCGGAGCAGTAGTACTGCCGGAATTCGCCTACAACCCGAAGGTTACCTTGAAACTGCAAGAAAAAGAAGATCAGAAGTAGTAGAGAGAGTTGTTTTGCTGTTGTTGTTACTAGTGTCTCTCTGCTGTGGGTATGAGGCTGTATTTATACAGTTCCTAGGTTGAAACAGTCAAAATGAATTAAAGAGAGGTTTTAAATTGCATTAAACGTCTTCAATGCTATTTAATACGTCATTTAATTCTCAGTCAAAGCCTGTCAACTCGTCAGTTACGAAGCTGGACTGAAACTGCCCTGTCATTTAATGCTGGAAGCTTCTGTGCGCGCGCGCACGCAAGACACACTAGTGCGCGCGCACCCAAGTCTGCACGCCCATGCGCGGTGCGTCCTCTTGGCTCACTGCCATGCGCGCGTTCGCCTCACTGACTCAGGTCCATGCGCGCGTGTGCCACGTCACTTGTGAGCCTCTACGAGCACGCCACACAGTCGCGCCGTTTTGGCTCACTTTGGTGCACCACGCACGACACCTCAGGACCTATGCACCATGCGCTACCGCGCACCTTCGTGCCACGTATACCCGCGCGCGGACTACCACGTCACGTGCTTCGAACCTGCAATCCACTTGGTCCCTGCAGCCTATGAGATCCACCACGCGCACGTGGTCAAAAATACAAAGGCGGCTCTCAAGCGGCTCGCGGTGATGCGAAGTGCAAAGTGCGCCATCAAAGCGCCACATTGCGCCTCATAGCCCACGCCACGTACGCGCGCGCGTGAGTGCGAGTGCGAGTGCGAGTTAGGGTGCTCCGCACCCTTCGCGAGTACAGTAGTGAGTGCTCCGATGAAACAATAAGGATGGAAAGTTCCCACTTAAATACCCCTTTAAGTTCCATCTCTCATCCGATGTGGGACAAGGTGCTACTTTCCCTTTTGTTTCAGCATTGAATGTTCCAAACACCCAACTTTGAGCATCGATATCTCATTCATCTTAGCTCCGTTTTGGACGTGGTTTAGTTCGTTGCGAAGCTCTTCCAACATAGAACACAAACCCACAAATAAATATATGAAACCCGCTCATTTTATTATATTTATTTCTAGTCCAAAATAGGAAAAAATCATTTTCCTATATTTGTGAAAAATGCTATTTTCACCTATTTTTCCAACAATCCCCCACATGAAAAATGCTATTTTCATCAAATTTCCAACAATCCCCCACATGTATGGAAATGGATCTTTTCCTTACACTTTTCAACGATAAACTTCGACAATTGAGTATTGCAAGATAGGTAGGTTGTAACCTTTGAACCTTCTTTTGTGAAGCATACTTAGCTTACTAGCAGTGTGTAAACGCGATGTCCTTGAACATACCCCCATTTGTGTAAACGACAATACACTTCACACAATACTCTCCCTGGTTTGGACAACTCCTCATTGTCGTGTCCTATTATGGTCCTGGAACACTAGCCTGGTTCTGCGAGAGCTCTAGGATTTGCGCACCCCACAAATCCATTCGAAGCGACCCTACTTCTCTCTAACATAGGTGATTCCTCTGAATCATTAAAAGCATCATGGTTATTTGATTTCCCGAAATCGTTAACCTTAATATGCTTAGCCTCACTTCAATGTCACTGATTGGAATGGACTAGGAAGTATATGTAACTCCCTTTTATTTAGTTTGGGGTACTCCCCCACAGTGACTCAGTTTGGTAATATGATTAAGTTGTCCTATTGAACTTAGATCTTGGGATCTCCAGTCAACTAAGTTAGGTTTCTCTCATATTCCCATTTATCACGGGCTTTAGTCCCATTTCTCTTGACGACGTTTCTACTAACTCTCTGCTTAAGCCTTTTGTTAACGGGTCCGCAATGTTATCCGTTGATCTCACATAATCAATTGTGATAACACCCGTTGAGAGTAGTTGTCGTATCGTGTTATGTCTACGTCGCATATGCCTTGATCTGCCATTGTACATCAAGCTTTGAGCTCTACCAATCGCTGATTGGCTATCACAATGTACACATATGGCTGGCAAAGGCTTTGGCCATCTTGGAATATCTTCCACGAATTGACGTAGCCATTCCGCCTCCTCGCCTGACTTATCCAAGGCGATAAATTCGGATTCCATTGTGGATCTTGCTATCACCGTTTTCTTAGAAGACTTCCAAGCAATAGCAGCTCCTCCAAGTGTAAACACGTAACCACTTGTTGATTTGGAATCTTTATTATCCGATATCCAGTTTGCATCAGTGTATCCTTCGATCACTGCTGGTTGTCGGGTATAATGCAGTCCATAATCTCTTGTGTATCTTATGTATTTAAGCACCCTCGTGATAGCTTTCCAATGATCCGTGCACGGATTGCTGGTGTATCTACTTAGCCTACTCACCGCGTAAGCCAAGTCGGGTCTAGTACATGTCATTAGATACATTAGACTGCCAATAATTCTTGAATACTCTAACTAAGCAACTCCATCTCCTTTATTTTTCTTGAGATGTTGGGAGGTATCAACTGGAGTTCGAGCTACACTCGTATCTCCCGAGTTGAATTTTTCAAGAATTTTATCCACATAGTGAGATTGACTTAACACAAGACCTTCTTGGGTTCTTATGATCTTTACTCCAAGAATCACATCCGCCAAACCCATGTCTTTCATGTCAAATCTCGCTTTCAACATGCTTTTAGTAGCTTTGATAATTTTATCATTACTCCCAATGATAAGCATATCGTCTACATAGAGGCATAAAATCACATAACCTTCATTTGTGTCTTTGAAATAAACACATTTGTCGCACTCATTTATTTTGAAACCATTGTCAATCATGACATGATCAAACTTTTGGTGCCATTGTTTTGGTGCTTGCTTCAAGCCATACAAAGACTTGACGAGTTTACATAGTTTACCCTCTTGACCTGGGGCGGAGAAACCTTCAGGTTGCTCCATGTAAATCTCTTCTTCTAAATCGCCGTTTAGAAATGCGGTTTTAACATCCATTTGGTGAACTTCCAAATTTATTAAAGCCGCTATAGCAAGAACCAATCTAATCGAGGTTATGCGCGTCACAGGCGAGTAGGTATCAAAGTAATCTAGACCTTCCTTTTGTCTAAATCCTTTAATCACCAACCTAGCCTTGTATTTACCAATACTTCCATTAGTTTTCATCTTCCTTTTGAATATCCAACGATATCCAAGTGGTTTGCAACCAGGTGGAAGATCTACTAACTCCCAAGTATGATTTTGCAATATAGAATCAATTTCATTCCTTATTGCTTCTTTCCATTGAGGTCCTTCTGAAGAGGATACCACTTCGCGATATGTATTGGGCTCGCCCTCAACCATATAGCTAACGAAGTCTGGACCGAAGGATTTTTCAACCCTTGGCGTTTTACTTCGCCTACGATCACTTTCTTCAACCTCAGGTCGTTCATGTGTCTTTTCATGAACTACCTCATCAACTGGTGTAGATGAACTTTCACCTACTTCAAAATTAGGTGTTGATGACGTTGCATGTGTTTGTCTTCTCAAAGGAAACACATTTTCAAAGTAAGACACAACGTTAGGATTTACCTCCATGATAGTGTTTACGTGTACATCTGGATTCTTGGACTCATGTACAAGAAAGCGATGTGCACTGCTTTGATGCGCATACCCAATAAATATGCAATCAACCGTTTTGGGTCCTATCCTAAGAGCCTTAGGAGGTGGTACAATCACCTTTGCTAGGCACCCCCACACTTTCAAGTATTTGTAAGAAGGCTTCTTCCTTTTCCATAACTCATATGGAGTTTCGTCTCTCTTTTTGAGTGGTATCTTGTTCAAAAGATAATTAGCCGAGAGAATGGCTTCCCCCCACATTTCCTGGCTCACCCCAGAACTTATCAACATGGCGTTCATCATTTCTTTCAATGTACGGTTCTTTCGTTCCGCCACGCCATTTGATTGTGGAAAGTAAGGAAGTGTACACTCATGTATAATGCCACTTTTTGCGCATAAATCGGCAAAAGGTGCAACATATTCGCCTCCTCGGTCGCTTCGCAAAGCTTTTATCTTCTTTTGAAGTTGATTCTCAACTTCATTTTTATACAAGATAAATTTACTTATTGCTTCAACTTTACTTTTTAGTAAATATACATAGCAATATTTAGTACTATCGTCAATAAACGTGATGAAGTACTTATTTCCACCTCTTGTGGGGACCGCTTTTAAATCACAAATATCGGTGTGAATCAAGTCAAGGGGTTCGGTTATTCGTTCAACCGATTTCGATGATGATCTTGTAAATTTGGATTCAACGCAAGTTTCACACTTATAGTGTGAATCAATATGGAATGTTAGTATACAATTTAAATTGATTAAATGGCGTATTGAATTAAAATTTACGTGACCTAATCTACCATGCCATTTATTCGATTCAGAAAACTCAAGCATATAAGTAGAAGTAGTAGCAATTTTATTCATGTTCTTCTTGACTGCCATTACATTCAATTTAAACATACCATTTTGGGCATAGCCCTTTCCTACATACATTCCTCGTTTAGTAAGTACAAATTGATCGCTCTCAAAAACTAAACGAAATCCAAACTTATTAAGCAACCATCCCGAGACTAGGCTCTTGCGCAAGTCTGGAACATATAACACGTTGCTTAAAGTGAGCTCCTTCCCTGAAGTCCACTTCAAAATCACCGTTCCTTCACCCTTGATGTCCGCGGTGGCTGCATTTCCCATGTACAGCTTCTCATCTCCCGCAAGCTCCTTGAAGGTGGTAAAGAGGCTCCTGTCTAGGCACACATGACGGTCGCTCCCGTATCAATCCACCACCCTTTGGGAGTGTTGGTCACAGCATTGACCTCATCCAACATTGCGGTTTTGTCGGAAATCATTGCCACCAAATGTCACACCCCGACCACGTAGAACCTACAAAACGTGGCGGAAACATCGGGGAGTGTTGTAACAGAATCATTGTTTCATAACACATGGAACTTGAAATATTGTTTTATTGATTAAAAGAGTTACAATGTCTTGACAATCAAAGAAACATAACAAAATAACTAGTCTTGCATCTTTTATTGTCACTAAGGCCCATGTCCGCCTAAGTGTATCTTGATCAATCCTATGCTTCATTTCCTGAAACACATGTGAAAATAGGTACGTCAGCATAAAAATGCCGGCGAGTACATAGGTTTTGTGAAAATAAGATTCATGACATCTGTTTAAGAAAATGTTTAGTCATGAACCTTGTAATTTGCTTTGTCTTTGTAAATCATTTGAAAAATAATAAGTTCAGATGATACGTATAAATAAGAGAATAATGCATGGTTAAATGAATAACCATGTAAAAATGAGTTTGTATAAGTTAAGTTGTTTGTAAAACAATGTATTGTGAAAAGTATGTTATTTGTATAAAATGTTATATGTCTAAATTGAAATGATTTCAAATAACGCAACGATATGTAATACCATACAATCACTTATATATAGGAAGTACCAGCGGCGTATCCACCATGCTTGTATCATATTACACACGCCTCGTTACTTAAATCACTTACTCAAACCAAACCACCAATATAAGATGTCTATGTTTAAACCAATTGTCAAAAGTCCTTGTATAAACCATGTCAAATGTTGATAGTCCAAAAGTAGTCAAGTAATGTGTAACAAATGTTTATGTATGGCTAGTGAAATGCATCAACTAAACCATAGATGAAATGCATAAAACAAAGTATTGAAGTAAAACTTGGTTTAAATCAAAGTTATGTTTTGTAAAATATATGCATGCTATACTGAATATGAACATTTATGCGGTATTGTAAAAATTCATACATCCAAGCCTTGCGACAGTCGGATAACTATGTAAAAATGAGTTATCAAAAGAATATGTATTCGGATTCGGTCATTCCTTACGTCCAAACAAACCCGAGATTTCAGGAAAGGGATTTGTCAAGTCCTATGGTACCAGTACTTACTACCGAGCGGCGTAGCTAATGTTAATGAACGTATAATAGTCTCGTTTGTGCAAACCAAATGTCATAGCAAAAGTGAACATGTTATATGAAAACAATGTACTAAGTATGCTAAGTTAACATACAAAGTAGAAAAGTCATGTAAATCAATGTGCTAGCATGCTATCAGTTAACATACATAGCAGAAATGTAATGTAAAACAATGTACTAAGTATGCACACAATGGACATACATAGCATGAAATGTAATGAAATCATGTACTATAATGTACTAACAAACATGCAGGTATATGATGTGAAAACAGGAAAGCATGAAAGTAACAAGTAGGCACATGTGTTTCACCCCAAAACAGTTTGGAAAACAGTAAAAGAGGGGTCTATGTACTCACTTGAGATTGCTCAGAAGTCCTAAGATAACCACCAAGCAATGCTAGAGATCTCGGAATATCAAACGGCACCTAATATAGGTAACTACATTAATAAACCGGACCTAAATCGGAAGATCGGATAGAATGAGGGCTCGTAAACCAAATGAGTATGGGAACTCATGTAGTATGGTTTAACAAAGCCTACATACTAAATGAAACCTAACCTAAGTGCTTACGACCCATTACGACCCGTTTAGGTAGCTTATGCTACTTTAACGCGTCGTTCGCGTAAAACGCGTTCGGACCGCCTAACTAGTCCTATGACAAGTAACATATGCCTTAACATGTCTAATATTGTTGTCAAATCAGTTTAGATGTCAAAAGTTATGTTACATATGCTTAAAATGAATTTTGGCGTCAAAAGGGCATTTTGGTAATTTACCTAAGGCATATAAGCTACCTATCATACAACTACTTAAACGAAGCGACCATAAGGTATAACCTCGGAAGGTTATTCCCTATATACTATGGTCACCTAATGTGCTTGGTCGGATCCTAATGATCGACCAAACGGGTCGGGTTCGAAAGTATAAGCGATTGTTTAAATCGCTTACCTTACGACCCTATATAAGCACTAAACTAAAAGTGACGAGCTAAGCATGTTAAAACATGCTTAACTAAGTTTAGAAAACAGGTTTGGTATCAAAACAAACGGTTTTGATACCCATAAGTAGTTTGGTTACAAAATACGCAAGAATACGTATTCTGACCGAAACTACGGCTCGTCACTGAGCCTAGATAACGTGGTAATCAGTAGGTATAGTCACAAAGGACTATAACCATCGTGATTACAATCACGTTGCGAAGTTCAAACGAACTTCGCATTGACCATAAGCTGGTCAATGCAGAAAACAAACAAAGTTTGACTTTCAGACTCGAAAAGCAATAAAAGAACGAAAGAATACTCACGTAGGGTCCCCGAATGCTAATCTAGATCAAAATAGCTCAGGTATGAAACAAAGGTTTCAACTTAGAGCATTTGAGATCAGATTCTAGTGAGTTTAGAGGTTGGATGGCAAGGGGTATTTATAGTGAATGGTCCACCATTAGGATCGTTTGTCGAAATACGTGCCTTAATCTCATCCGTACATGTGTCGGAACCTTATGGTACCCAAAAAGGCCACTCACCATAAGAGTTTGAAACTTGGCACTTGACCTTTGGAGAGTGTTAAGGGCTGTTAAAAGATGAAAAAAAACGTTTTGCTGCAGCTGGCCCCTGTTTACGGACCTAGTTTAGCAGATTTACAGTTTCAGTCCCTGAAACCTCAAAACTTGGTTTTCGATGCGTTTTTTTGACACGTTTAAGCCCTGTTAACCCCATTTCAAAGCTCTAAAATGAAGTTAAAGTATAGGGAACTTAAAATGTGGTCAAAAATATCTCGGGTGTCGGTTCGTTTAGCCGTACGGTTACGTTGTTCGGTTAATTACGACGGAATGCGCATAAGCGCGAAAAATGATCCAAATGGCGTGAAGAATGGATTTTTCTTATGCCAAACACTAAAATAAAATATTTTAGTGCTTAAATAAATTTTTGGATGTCCGGATGTATTCAGAACGTAAGTTATGCACGAAAATGCAAACTTGTGCACTTTTTGACGCTTTTAGTACCTGAATGAGCCAAAAGTTTATTTTAGCACACCGAACCCGTCAAAGCCTATTTCTAAGCTATATAAAGGATATTTAGGGTGTGTTTAACTTATGGTAATGTTCCGGAATGTCTGTTACAGTTCAAATTGGCATACTTTCGCAGTTTGTCAAGTTTAGTCCCTGTAAGCGAATTAACTTGTTTTTGCCATACCAAAGCCTCCAAAACTTATTTCTGAGTTATGTAAAGGTTATTTAAGGTATGTTAAGCCTATGTCACTATTCCGGAGTGTTTTTTGCATTAAACTGGTTATATTTACGCATCGATGCGCGTATAACCTTCCAGAAAGCGATTTAGAGTTTGGAATTGAACAAAAATTGATATGTGCAAATGATACACATATTTTTACAAATCCCAAGTATGAAATATAATATTTCATTGGTTTGGTATTTGTTTGATGGCCGTGGAGGCACAGGTGTTACAGTCTCCCCTACTTTAGGAAATTTCGTCCCGAAATTTATTTAGAGGAAACTTGTGAGAGTTTAAAACATGAAGTTGAAAAGATCGAACAATATTGGTTAGGGTTCTGAACTTCTAGTAACCTTAATAACATTATGCTTGCAATGTAAGAGGGACACTTATATACAAGTATATGAAGCGTCATTGGTGCGTCCACCGTACCTCCATTACATCGTTCTCATTTTGTTATTGTTGTCGCTATCGGTTCTTACACATAATAAATCTTACTGGGTTTCTGTGCACTAAATTTCATAATTATGTACGCGTCCATAATTAGACAATTCCTTGCACAGTTCACACAGTCTATTTTATAATGTGTAGTGTAAAACCAAATGAACAAACCTGTGATGAGTGTGACTAGACCGCCATAGAGTCCTTTTAATTAAGTCAATAAATGATCTAAATAGACTATCAAGGAGTCTGTTCAGCTACATTACTAGATGTCGTCCTTTAACCAGATTGTGAATCAATCTTTTTTACTAGACCTCTAAAAGGGTCTCTTATGAAACATGGAGTGGTACTATATAATCCAAGGGTCTTAACTATTATATAGAAGCCCATTAAGGATTTAAGGCAGTACCTTTTGACTATCCTGCTACGAATCCCTCATATGGAGATATGAAAGATCCTGCGAGGATTTGGATAACAAATATCCAGAGTATAAAAACACAAAATGCATAAAAGAAAACATAAGATGAATAAACACATAGTCACATAACCACAAAATTGTTTGTTAATTTGTCTTGTTAATTGCGTACATGCATTTAAAGCACACTAGGAATCCATTCCGTGGATTTCATTTGGTACTTTAAACGTTATCAATAATCTAACTATAAAGATAGAAAGATTCAAAAAGAACATTCGATTTCGATTATTAGGAACCGAAATGTTCGAATTTAGGTACATAAGGAATTCAATTAAGGACTCTGATTTGTATGACAATTATCCACAAGGATCTAATTGTGAAGATAAAAAGATCCCATATGGATTTTAGAGGTTGAAGATGTTTTGAAACCTTGCACTGGACGTGCTTAAGTCAAAACATGAAGTTGAAATGCTTATGAAGTTGAGATGCTCGATATGCCAAGGCGACATATGAAGCGAAATTTGAAGGTTAAGTCAATGCATGAGAAAAATAATTTTTTTTTTGCAATACTATGCATGGGGTTCTAAAAATGTGTTCAATGTTTTTGAAACCTTATATATAATACCTTTGAAATCATAAAGTAGTTGTATTAGGTAGGTATATTCATAAAAATGTTTTAAAATCATGCGAAATGAATTTTGAAATTATGTATAAGGTTTTTGGAAAACATGAATGATGCTTTTGAAATCATGCACTTGATAAGAAAATATATTGTACTAATATTGTTTTCAGGCTATATGAGACATTTTGAAATCATGAAGGTTGTTTTTGAAAATACAGACAAAGCTTTGTGCATTTGTTATGTTTAAGTAAATACACTATATTAAAAATGTTTTCGAACTATGTATAGGATGTTTTGAAATCATGTAGGTTGTTTTGAAAACTTATGTTATGCATGTTGAAGAAATCAGAACGTAATGGGTATGAGATTTGAAAATACTCTTAGTTATCTATCCAAGAATTCAAAGGCACAGATGTGTGAAAAGCACGATTACTCATAATTTCGATTTATTTCTTGTACTTAGAATTTTCCAAAGGAATCATGAACAAACGCAAGAATGGGAAATTCGCAAAAGTAGTTTGTAAGGAATATAGTTCCTTAATGTAGGTATCATAGGAAAAGTCATACACATATGTAACTACAATTGTACATCAGAATTTGTGAACAATAATTTATTTATAAACAAAACAGATTGTTTCACATTACAAGAAAATAAAAGAACAAAAGCATAAGACAGCAACATCCTTTGTTCAGTCAAATGCTCATCCGAGGGTCAGATTTGCATTAGCAAGCTTTGGGCAATCCCTCCGGAAATGGCCCATCTCGCCACAGTTGTAGCAAGACCCCGGCGAGAAACGAGCTTGAGCAGGATTGTCATCAGCTTGATTTGGTACAGCTGCAGTTGGGCAAACCCTTGCTGTATGACCTATAAGTCCACAAATCTGGCATTTGCGGCACTTCACACTAGCATGATGATGGAGGCTACATTGGTTGCACAAGGGTGCAGTTCCATTGTATGGCTTCCTAGTAGGGGGTTGAGCTGGTTGGTTGGGGACGGCTTGATCATTGTGAGCGACCACGGCGAAATTCTGAGAAGCCTTTCGCTTCTTTGACTTCTTAGGAGATCGTTCATCCATGGTCTTTGATTCCTCGATTGGTTTCTTGGCTGATGGTGCTGTCACCTGACTAGGTCCTGCCTGTCTTGGTGACTCTTGAGTGGCTTCATCCTGGAGACGATACATGGTAGTAGTTAATTCAACAGTCTTCAGGACTACTTCGCCTATTCGTTGAGCGAATTTGGCTGTCTGCTCGGACATTTGACCGGTGCTGAGAGGAAGAGACATTCTAGAAGCAAATGAAAGGCATAGGAAGAAACAGGTGAAAGGTTATTGGATAATCAATACAGAATGGTAACGAATGAAAATTGTGATCATTTGTTTGTTTCCTAAGGCAAACAAATGAGATGGTGACAAATCAAAGTAAATGGGTCAAAAATAATGTATCGCGAAGACATGCTCGCCTATAAGTGAACACTCATCCCAAGAATTCCCAGGTAAGCACAACTGGTCTTGCGTCTGATGAGATGTATACGAAGTGCTTGCCTAGACAGAAAACCCAGAATACAGGCATTCACCCTTCCAGTTTGCACGTGTTCACATTATTTAAAACCCAAGACCTTGACGAGGTTTTGAAAAACTCAAAGGAGTTCAAAACCATATAACAGAGGGTTCAAAACCTTACAATAAAGGGTTCAAAACCTAGTAATCAATCATCCTAGAACAGATGATTAGTTTTCAAAGTGGTTTTGAAATTTATGTTCTTGTTGTGGTTGTCGCCTAAGGATAGGTGACAGTATTGTTTTATGACTAAACGCAAGTAAACTCGCGTTAGGGTCCTAAGAAGGTTATAGACTAGGTCAAAGTATTACTAATAACCTAATTCCTTATAACCATGAGCTCTGATACCAACTTTTCTGTCACACCCCGACCACGTAGAACCTACAAAACGTGGCGGAAACATCGGGGAGTGTTGTAACAGAATCATTGTTTCATAACACATGGAACTTGAAATATTGTTTTATTGATTAAAAGAGTTACAATGTCTTGACAATCAAATAAACATAACAAAATAACTAGTCTTGCATCTTTTATTGTCACTAAGGCCCATGTCCGCCTAAGTGTATCTTGATCAATCCTATGCTTCATTTCCTGAAACACATGTGAAAATAGGTACGTCAGCATAAAAATGCCGGCGAGTACATAGGTTTTGTGAAAATAAGATTCATGACATCTGTTTAAGAAAATGTTTAGTCATGAACCTTGTAATTTGCTTTGTCTTTGTAAATCATTTGAAAAATAATAAGTTCAGATGATACGTATAAATAAGAGAATAATGCATGGTTAAATGAATAACCATGTAAAAATGAGTTTGTATAAGTTAAGTTGTTTGTAAAACAATGTATTGTGAAAAGTATGTTATTTGTATAAAATGTTATATGTCTAAATTGAAATGATTTCAAATAACGCAACGATATGTAATACCATACAATCACTTATATATAGGAAGTACCAGCGGCGTATCCACCATGCTTGTATCATATTACACACGCCTCGTTACTTAAATCACTTACTCAAACCAAACCACCAATATAAGATGTCTATGTTTAAACCAATTGTCAAAAGTCCTTGTATAAACCATGTCAAATGTTGATAGTCCAAAAGTAGTCAAGTAATGTGTAACAAATGTTTATGTATGGCTAGTGAAATGCATCAACTAAACCATAGATGAAATGCACAAAACAAAGTTTTGAAGTAAAACTTGGTTTAAATCAAAGTTATGTTTTGTAAAATATATGCATGCTATACTGAATATGAACATTTATGCGGTATTGTAAAAATTCATACATCCAAGCCTTGCGACAGTCGGATAACTATGTAAAAATGAGTTATCAAAAGAATATGTATTCGGATTCGGTCATTCCTTACGTCCAAACAAACCCGAGATTTCAGGAAAGGGATTTGTCAAGTCCTATGGTACCAGTACTTACTACCGAGCGGCGTAGCTAATGTTAATGAACGTATAATAGTCTCGTTTGTGCAAACCAAATGTCATAGCAAAAGTGAACATGTTATATGAAAACAATGTACTAAGTATGCTAAGTTAACATACAAAGTAGAAAAGTCATGTAAATCAATGTGCTAGCATGCTATCAGTTAACATACATAGCAGAAATGTAATGTAAAACAATGTACTAAGTATGCACACAATGGACATACATAGCATGAAATGTAATGAAATCATGTACTATAATGTACTAACAAACATAGCAGGTATATGATGTGAAAACAGGAAAGCATGAAAGTAACAAGTAGGCACATGTGTTTCACCCCAAAACAGTTTGGAAAACAGTAAAAGAGGGGTCTATGTACTCACTTGAGATTGCTCAGAAGTCCTAAGATAACCACCAAGCAATGCTAGAGATCTCGGAATATCAAACGGCACCTAATATAGGTAACTACATTAATAAACCGGACCTAAATCGGAAGATCGGATAGAATGAGGGCTCGTAAACCAAATGAGTATGGGAACTCATGTAGTATGGTTTAACAAAGCCTACATACTAAATGAAACCTAACCTAAGTGCTTACGACCCATTACGACCCGTTTAGGTAGCTTATGCTACTTTAACGCGTCGTTCGCGTAAAACGCGTTCGGACCGCCTAACTAGTCCTATGACAAGTAACATATGCCTTAACATGTCTAATATTGTTTTCAAATCAGTTTAGATGTCAAAAGTTATGTTACATATGCTTAAAATGAATTTTGGCGTCAAAAGGGCATTTTGGTAATTTACCTAAGGCATATAAGCTACCTATCATACAACTACTTAAACGAAGCGACCATAAGGTATAACCTCGGAAGGTTATTCCCTATATACTATGGTCACCTAATGTGCTTGGTCGGATCCTAATGATCGACCAAACGGGTCGGGTTCGAAAGTATAAGCGATTGTTTAAATCGCTTACCTTACGACCCTATATAAGCACTAAACTAAAAGTGACGAGCTAAGCATGTTAAAGCATGCTTAACTAAGTTTAGAAAACAGGTTTGGTATCAAAACAAACGGTTTTGATACCCATAAGTAGTTTGGTTACAAAATACGCAAGAATACGTATTCTGACCGAAACTACGGCTTGTCACTGAGCCTAGATAACGTGGTAATCAGTAGGTATAGTCACAAAGGACTATAACCATTGTGATTACAATCACGTTGCGAAGTTCAAACGAACTTCGCATTGACCATAAGCTGGTCAATGCAGAAAGCAAACAAAGTTTGACTTTCAGACTCGAAAAGCAATAAAAGAACGAAAGAATACTCACGTAGGGTCCCCGAATGCTAATCTAGATCAAAATAGCTCAGGTATGAAACAAAGGTTTCAACTTAGAGCATTTGAGATCAGATTCTAGTGAGTTTAGAGGTTGGATGGCAAGGGGTATTTATAGTGAATGGTCCACCATTAGGATCGTTTGTCGAAATATGTGCCTTAATCTCATCCGTACATGTGTCGGAACCTTATGGTACCCAAAAAGGCACTCACCATAAGAGTTTGACACTTGGCACTTGACATTTGGAGAGTGTTAAGGGCTGTTAAAAGATGAAAAAAAACGTTTTGCTGCATCTGGCCCCTGTTTACGGACCTAGTTTGGCAGATTTACAGTTTTAGTCCCTGAAACCTCAAAACTTGGTTTTCGATGCGTTTTTTTTGACACGTTTAAGCCCTGTTAACCCCATTTCAAAGCTATAAAATGAAGTTAAAGTATAGGGAACTTAAAATGTGTTCAAAAATATCTCGGGTGTCGGTTCGTTTAGCCGTACGGTTACGTTGTTCGATTAATTACGACGGAATGCGCATAAGCGCGAAAAATGATCCAAATGGCGTGAAGAATGGATTTTTCTTATGCCAAACACTAAAATAAAATATTTTAGTGCTTAAATAAATTTTTGGATGTCCGGATGTATTCAGAACGTAAGTTATGCACGAAAATGCAAACTTGTGCACTTTTTGACGCTTTTAGTACCTGAATGAGCCAAAAGTTTATTTTAGCACACCGAACCCCTCAAAGCCTATTTCTAAGCTATATAAAGGATATTTAGGGTGTGTTTAACTTATGGTCATGTTCCGGAATGTCTGTTACAGTTCAAATTGGCATACTTTCGCAGTTTGTCAAGTTTAGTCCCTGTAAGCGAATTAACTTGTTTTTGCCATACCAAAGCCTCCAAAACTTATTTCTAAGTTATGTAAAGGTTATTTAAGGTATGTTAAGCCTATGTCACTATTCCGGAGTGTTTGTTGCATTAAAATGGTTATATTTACGCATCGGTGCGCGTATAACCTTCCAGAAAGCGATTTAGAGTTTGGAATTGAACAAAAATTGATATGTGCAAATGATACACATATTTTTACAAATCCCAAGTATGAAATATAATATTTCATTGGTTCGGTATTTGTTTGATGGCCGTGGAGGCACAGGTGTTACACCAAAGGCATTCCGTCTTCATCCACCATGTGCGCGCGCTCATGCTTTGGTTTCTTGCATTGGTTAGCCCGATGCCCCGGCTCGTCACAATTGTAACAAGTCCCTTGGAACGTTGGAGGTTTCTTTTTCACAACCCCTTTCTTCGGTCCAAGTTTGCTAGCCTTTGCTTTCTCCTTGTCCTTTTTCCCCTTACCCTTCGCGCCCTTAGAGGATTGCCCATGCTCAACCACGTTTGCGCTGACAGAAGTTTGCGCATGACTGCCTTTTAGGGCAATTTTATTGCCCTCTTCAATCCGAAGACGAACAATAAGGTCCTCTAAAGTCATCTCCTTTCGTTTGTGTTTAAGATAATTCTTAAAATCCACCCAACTAGGAGGTAACTTTTCAATCAACGCTGCCACTTGGAATGTCTCGCTAAGTGTCATGCCTTCCGCAAAGATGTCATGTAGTATAATTTGGAATTCTTGGACTTGATTCATAACACTTTTAGAATCAACCATTTTGAGATCCAAGAAACGGGCTACCACAAATTTCTTTGTGCCAGCATCCTCCGTTTTGTACTTTTTGTCCAAGGCATCCCAAAGGTCTTTGGAAGTCTTGACGTTGTAGTACACATTATACAACGCATCTGACAGGCCGTTTAACACATAGCCACGACATATGAAATCCGAATGCTTCCACGCATCTACCGCGCACTGTCTTTGTGCGTCAGTCTCCCCTTCCACAGGTTGGGGAGCGGTTTCCGTCAAGAACCTCGCAAGGTTCATGGTGGTCAGGTAGAAGAACATCTTCTGCTGCCACCTTTTGAAGTGTAGACCCGAGAACTTCTCGGTTCGTTCAGCGTGATTGGCCACTGTGGACGCTCCCACAGTGGTGGCGTTAAGAGGGGTTCCCGTCACAACATTAGTGGTGTTGTTAACATTGACGTTTTCGTTCGACATGCTGAAAATTAAAATTTTTAAAGTTTAGTCAAAAAATTCTGATTTACGCAAAAATCAGAAGTAAACTATTCAATTTTAATTTTACCACAAAATTACTGTTTTGGCTTCTAAGTCCAACTTTGAAGACCAAAAACAGAAATTTTATAAATTTTAGAACTTACTGATTGGCTTCTAAGTCCAACTTTGAAGACCAAATCAGAAAGTTTTAGCAATTTTTATGACAAGTCTGAATGTAACCAGAATTAGTTTTCAACCAAAGTCGCTCCTTTGAAGATGAAAACTCAAAAAAAAAATATGTTTTTAAAATACAAACTGAGTGAAAACAAAACTGGTTTGAATCACAAACAGAATGGTTTTGATTACACGAACAGTTTTAAAAATTTGTTTTAAGATTGTAAGAACCGTTCGCGTAATAAAATAAAATAAACAAATACTTTATTATTATGATTACAATACAGAAATGAGAAAACAAAATACTGGTACAATTACAACTGAAATAAACAAAAAAAACAAGAAAGGTGTAGAAGTAGAGTGGCTGAGGCACGTGTACACACGCTTCCCTTAAAACAAATTCCGAGTCTCCCAGGAGTACTCGTTTTGTTTCCCAGGGTACAACAGCCGGAGCAGTAGTACTGCCGGAATTCGCCTACAACCCGAAGGTTACCTTGAAACTGCAAGAAAAAGAAGATCAGAAGTAGTAGAGAGAGTTGTTTTGCTGTTGTTGTTACTAGTGTCTCTCTGCTGTGGGTATGAGGCTGTAATTTATACAGTTCCTAGGTTGAAACAGTCAAAATGAATTAAAGAGAGGTTTTAAATTGCATTAAACGTCTTCAAGGCTATTTAATACGTCATTTAATTCTCAGTCAAAGCCTGTCAACTCGTCAGTTACGAAGCTGGACTGAAACTGCCCTGTCATTCAATGCTAGAATCTTCTGCGCGCGCGCGCACGCAAGACACACTGGTGCGCGCGCGCGCACGCAAGACACACTGGTGCGCGCGCGCGCACGCAAGACACACGGGTGCGCGCGCACCCAGGCCTGCACGCCCATGCGCGGTGCGTCCTCTTGGCTCACTGTCATGCGCGCGTGCGCCTTCGTGCCACGTATACCCGCGTGCGGACTACCACGTCACGTGCTTCGAACCTGCACTCCACTTGGTCCCTGCAGCCTATGAGATCCACCACGCGCACATGGTCAAAAATACAAAGGCGGCTCTCAAGCGGCTCGCGGTGGTGCGAAGTGCAAAGTGCAAAGTGCGCCATCAAAGCGCCACATTGCGCCTCATCGCCCACGCCACGCGCGCGAGTTAGGGTGCTCCCTTCGCGAGTACACTAGTGAGTGCTCCCATGAAACAATAAGGATGGAGAGTTCCCACTTAAATACCCATTTAAGTTCCATCTCTCATCCGATGTGGGACAAGGTGTTACTTTCCCTTTTGTTTCAGCATTGAATGTTCCAAACACCCAACTTTGAGCATCGATATCCCATTCATCTTAGCTCCGTTTTGGACGTGGTTTAGTTCGTTGCGAAGCTCTTCCAACATAGAACACAAACCCACAAATAAATATATAAAACCCGCTCATTTTATTATATTTATTTCTAGTCCAAAATAGGAAAAAATCATTTTCCTATATTTGTGAAAAATGCTATTTTCACCTATTTTTCCAACATTGCCCACCTAGAATAATAAAAATAATAATTCTAACAGTTTTATGGCAACAAACAAAGAACTGAAGATAAGTGATTATATCATAGGATAGGATTCAGCTTCATGAGATTTATGACGACGGCGAGCTACATTAGTGTGTGAAGGTGGCGCATTGTAACTCAAATAATCACCGGCGGGTTGAGAATCACCTCTACCATGTACAATAAGCCCCATAGAGGGTGCTTGGTTGTTGCTGTTATAAGAGGTGTGGGTGAGCTGATCTTGTGTCCTTTGGACCCGCGCCATAGCTCCAATGGAGACCGCTTGAACACCATCATCATGGATCTCGATGGGCTGATCTATATCCTCAAACGATGAGCACCGACGTAAGCGATGGAGGTCCGTCCATTTGCATAAGGTGGTGAATGTAAGGATTTTAAAGAAACAAAAACACGCAGTCAAGGTCGGAGGCCATGGAAAATACTTAATCAAGAAATTTCGTCTTAGTTTACCTAGAAGGTAAAGAATTTGGGCGTTGACATGATCAAAAGGATGGCCAACATGAATTCCATTACAATACCTGTCACAAAAACTATATAATTAAAATACCACTTAATATTTTTAATAGAGCAATATACTTAACAATAGTATAATAGAGAAATATTGGAAGGTCATATACATCTATCTATCTATTCTAATAAACACAATATATTTTATACCACTTGGCATTATACTAACCCATTATTGCCAATTTCCAAATCCTAAATAAACAACCTACTTGGGGGAGGGGGCACTAGCGGGTAAACCCACCGCGGCTTCGAACTCGGGCCAGCACGGCCGACTTAAAAAAATATCACTTTTTTTTCCTTGATTCTAAATCATCATTTGCTTATTGGTTGACCCAATTGCAAATTGATCCAAGAACACAAATGTAGAATTGATGCCTTGAATCACATCGATTGCGCCGATTCTTACATAACTAGGAGGTACGATTTTGGTTTCATATCACCCTTTTATTCGTCCCTTCAACACACCAGGTTTGATATTATCATGTTTAATTTTTCTTTTCTGAGAAATGAATATTGTTTTAAAATGTGTGATTTCTTATATCATGATTGATATCATTTTAGGGGCACATGTTGTTTAATTTGCAATCTTCGTTGGCTTTTCTAAACGTTTCTGTTATGGGCACATGGGCATGCATGTACGTCTTAATATTTCAGATTTTAATCCTAAAATTTCAATACAACATTTTCTGACGTAATGTGTGAACCTAGATTCACTAATTACTAATATGAATTATTGTGACGACACTAAATTAATCTTGAGCATATTGATAATTACATACAAACTGGAAAATCAATAATGATGAATTATCGAGCAAAACACCAACAAATATAAAGAATTGTTGTATAGACATCATAGGAATTTAGAACTTGAAACCAAACAAGTTTCAAATTGCAGTTTCTGTCTTTCTTTCATTCTTTAAAAAAGGACAAATCCCATTTTCAAGTATAGTGCAATGAGATAACATGATTTTTCTAGTAATTTTATTTAATTATATGAATCAGGTTTACTTAATTTGATTAATTTGCTTACATTAAACAACCAATTGATCTAGTTAGTTGTTTTTAAACTAGATAATTTTACTAGCTAGTGTGCCAATCTAATTGTTCTATACAAGTGTTAGATATTATTATTTGAAGCAAGAATTCAAATTTCTTATATTTGTTTGGTTAAATATGTGTGGTTAATTTGTAAAGTATGTAATGCAAATGGTTATTTTTTGTTTTACGTTTTTGCAGTTCTACTTGAGGAAGCCAGTAAAAAGATGAGCTCGGATATAATCAGCACCCTTCCTAATAACATAATTGAAAAGGTTCTAACTCTTATGCCAATCCAAGATGCGTTGAGAACGAGCATTTTGTCAAAGAAATGGCGGTATAGCTGGCGGAGCATGCCTAAACTTGTCTTTACAGACAATATGGTTACAGTGTCATCTAATCATCTATGCTGACAATTGAGGAAGTATAAACTTGCCAGTGCCATCTTCCATGTTCTGTTATTCCACAACGGTCCAACAATACTAAAGTTCAAATTTTGTTGCTTTGGACTCCAAATGGATTCTGAGTTTGACCAGATTATAAGTTATCTTGCAAGGGGAAATAAAGTGAAAAAACTGTGCTTTATTATTAAAAAAAACTGCTACAAGCTACCGATTTCTTTCTTTTCATTACAGGAATTAGAAGTTATACATCTTGAAAATTGTATCTTTGAACCACCATTAATATTCGATAAATTTAGTTGGTTGAGGAAAATGAAGTTTATGGATGTTGACGTTTCTGCTCAAATGCTTGAACGGTTCCTCTCCAAATGTCCGCTGCTTAAGCATATTAGTTTGGTAAGGTCCATATAACCATTTATGTAACTCCATCAGATGTTATTAAAAAGGTATCTTCATGCAGAATAGTTATAAAGAAGGCACTGACTTTGTAGCAGGAGGAAACAAGTTTACATTTGTTGATCTTTTACAACGTGTGCCTTTGATTCAGGATTTGGAAATCACATATCATTATATGAAGGTAGCATTCGGTTTAAAGAATGTAATGTAAGGAGTTTGAGTTTGCTAATTTTGACAATGGTTATCGGTTAAAGTACCTGTGTGCAGGTGGCATGCCACATAAGCTTCCCACTTCACTAGTCCATCTCAAATATCTGTGTTTGGATGTGTGCATGACAGAACAAAATGAGATTTTTTTTGTCCTCTGTATGATCAGGAGCGCCCCGTTGTTGGATAAACTTACTTTACGGGTAAATATATAGTGTTAGTTTTATGTTAGCGGCTCTGTCTACTTTTATTGACAAATTTTAGATGTTTTCTAATTAGATGGGTGATAATGAGAAGTCGTTGGTTCCACAAACTTCCAGCAACTTTCTTGATCTGGAAGACTACTCGGATTTAAACTTGGATCATCTTGAGATATTGGACATAGACATATATAGTAACTTACCTCTTGTGAAGGATTTTGTGAAACTAATCATAGCCAAGTCACCTGTGCTAAAGAAAGTGCGAATTGAGCTTAACGACAATTCCAACTTTCTTGATCCAGAAGACAACTTAAATTTGAAGTTGGTTCATCTCGAGACATTGGAGATAAAAAGGTTTAGAAACTTACCACTTGAGATGGAATTTGTGAAACTCATCATGGCCAAGTCACTAGTGCTAAAGAAGGTACTAATTGAGCTTAATTATAATGTTTCTGTTGATGAAGAAGTGAAGATGCTTAGAGACTTGGTACTACTCCCATTTCCGCGGGCATCACCTTCAGCAAAGTTAATCATTGAACGCCCGGAAGCTTCGTAATGAAGGATGTTATTTTGATGATGCCCACAAGTTACTTTTTTGCTTAGGATTGATGAAGGATTCTCAGTGCGTTTAATCAAGGACCATTTTGTATGTGTTTTGATGATCTCGTTTTGTGTTTGTGAAATATCATCTTATGCTTTGTAACAAGTCCGAAGCTTTCGTTTAAAGTAAATCTCTAAATCATCTTGGTTTTGAATCATGACGGGCTAAAACGCAATAGACATATTTTCTTTGTTTGCTCATCAACAGGGGGGCAGGGGTTTGTCTTTAATAGGCTAGGGTTTGCTATTCAGAAAGGGGTAGCGGCGCAGCTTGTTGCTCACTTAGCTGCGATATTGATGTAAAGTGCACTTATTATTAATGAAAGAAAAACAAAAAGAAGTTTAAAGTGTTAAAAAAAAAATTGCATTTGACTACAAAAACTCTTTACTTCTGGGTAAGGCAGGTCCGCCGGGCATGTATCTCTAATTATGTACTATTAGCTATTTCCAAGGGAATCTTGTGTATATGTTTTAGTTTTATAACTATTTTGTTAAAGATATCCATTGTTGACTATAAAGTAAAGATGCTAAGAGACTTGCTATGGAACCCATTTGCGTCTACTAGAGCACAAATCAAATGTTCCAAAGTCACCTTTAATACTATTATATTTGTTGCGTGGAACCGAAAATATGCATCTCTAACCGGTTCCAAACTTAAATTGTGCACCTCTAACTGGTTTCAAACCGGTTTTAACGGAGGAGTTCTCAAAACAATATCAAATCGATAGTTCTGTTTGAAACCGTGACTAGTTTCACCAAAACCGGTTTCATAATCAATTTCGAGTCGGGTTTGGAACTGGTTTGGATTCACAAACTGTTTTTTTGTCCACCTCTGGTTTTAAAACAAATATCATAATATGATTTCTGAAATTACTAAGCCTGTGATTACCAACCCAAACATAATAAAGCCCAAGTGGCTTATTAGGGCCATAAAAAGTCTTATGGGCTGAATTTAGTGCCTACCCAAGTTATATATGCATGAAATCAATGTGTTCTTATATAGGCGCACAAAACTAGGTTTTTTAATACCTGGGTTCGGGTATGGACCCGAGTATGGTATTTTCGGGTATTGACAATAATCGGGTTGGGTTCGAGTCCGGGTATTGGCCTGAAAAACAATACAAGGTGTTACAAGTTCCAGGTAGGGTATGGGAATTCGGTACCCTATACCCCTTGTAATGTTAGAAGTGATAAACATAGTTTCTAATATTCTATTATTATTTAAGTGTGTATGTTATATTTAGGATATTTAAACTTATGTCTATATGTGTGTAACAAGAATATTCGAACGGTTGTGAAGGATTGTGAGACACCGTTTCAATGACGGTTGTTCCCTCCAAATTATCCGACATAACCGTTATGTATAATATATATATATCTAGCTGAAAACTGTTTACCGGCACCAAGACAATTTAACCGCCAAAAATTGTCCCTTCACTTTCTTTCTCTGCAAATCACAAACTTATCATATTGTTATCATGAATCCAAACCATTACAATGCTTCCGCTGATTGTAAATCTGGTGGCCAACAAAGTGGTATCAGAGCCGGTTATGTTAGCGATGATGACCTGAAGCCGTCTACAACATTATTGCCGTGTATACACTGCACTGAAGAGAAGCGAGAAAGGCGATGGATGCAGAGGCGGTGCTACTACTGCAATCAGCCCGGCCACCAGATCTCTACATGTGAAATGAAAGAAAATGATGAAGAAGTGCAACTACTCCGTCTGGCCGTGAACACCGGAACGCAGAAATCACACAACACTGATGCTGAATTTCAAAGCGGTCAAAGAAAAGAATATATAGTGACTGGTACCGACGGTGGTTTATGGTCAGAAATATGGTATGTGAGTAAGACTCTTAAACACCATTATTCTGGAAATCTGGACATGTTTAAACGCATAAAAAACCTGTCAAGTGTCGAAACTAACACAGGAGAAAATCATTTCTTCTTTATAAGAGGCATAGGAGTCACTGAAATCATGTCTGGAATGGAGAATATCCGGATTCAAAGTGTATTCTACACACCATATTTTGATCGAAATGTCTTAAGTTTAGATCAACTAATAACACAAGGTTACCAGAGCCGTCTCCGAGAATAATAAAAAACTTTTGGGCCTCGTGCGAGACAAAAAAGTTGGGCCCCCTTTCTATAATATAAACTTATCATTTTATATATCAAAAAACCACGATACAACGATAATTGACTAATTGTTATATGATAAACAAAACAATACTAGCGTAGCTAAATGATCGAACTAACTTACTTAAGCAAATCGTGAGGCTCTCCTAGCGTTTTTGAAAGCAAAGCTCTCGATCAAGTCTTTATATTTCATGCTTTCTAATATTTCGTTTTCAAGAGATATCATCGCCAATCCATTTAGGAATGGGTGGCATAATTTCTAGACAAAAAAATAAAATCAAAGTTCAAAACTAGTAAGTTTCATCTAACTCTAAACCTAAACAATAAACAATTATACATCAAAGTCTCAAAGATTCAATCATTCAATAAAGATTCATAAGTTTCATCTAGTTCTAAATCAATAAATCTAAAAAACAAAGATTCAAAGTTTCATGTAATTGACTAATTATATAAATCTAAAAGTAAAAAAAATTACATTCTAGTAATAGATTTTAGAATTGAAAATTAGTTACCTTAAAGGATGAAATCTTGAAGATTCTTTAGCTACGTTAGATGATCGGATGATGATGATGATATAAAAAACTGAAAGGATTGGTCTTTATTTGAGCGTACAGTACCTATGAATCGATCCATAGAAGTTGGAATTTTTTTTTTTTAGCGCACAGGACTAGGGATAAATTGTATTTGGAGTTTGGGCCTTTTTTTCAGCATTGGGCCTTCATCTTCAGTTTTGGGGCCTGTTGCATACTTAACATAATAAACTTATAAATACTATTGGGCCCCTAACATTTTTGGGCCTTGGGCGCCTGCCCAGCTTGGCCGGCCCAAGAGCCGGGTCTGAAGGTTACACTGTTAAGTTTAACGGAGACAAATGTAAATTGTTTCCCACATTCGGTGTTCCATTGTTTAACAAAAGAAGTGGTAAAACTGGCATGACGAGAGAAGAAGAAGTAGGCATGTTAGAAAAGGAATCGGTATTAAACAGGGAAGATGATCATGAAAGATTCAAAAATGAATTCTTGAATGATTACTTTGAAGGCTTGGATGTATCAACGAATGAACCTGACTGGAACGTTCGGATACTTCAATCCATGTCATTCAAAGAGTTTAATGACTGCAAGGCCTTATTAAATATGTTAGAGGATGAGGATTATGTGGTGAAATACCGATATCATCTTGATATCAAGTTTAATGAAATGATAGATTGGTTTCTGAAAGTTAAATTAGAAATTTTACGAGACCGTTACCGGCGTATGCTACGGAGAATAGGAAGGTATGTTTGTTAGACTTGTATATGGGTGTAAAACGAGAAGGAGGACATCGGTATGTCACAGAAAATAATTTATGGGCGAAAATCGCCAAGGAGATCGGTTTCGACTACAGTGAAGGAGAATACATGAGGTTGTTATATGCTATGTATTTGGATGTAATAATCTACTATTACAAATACAAGTCAGTACAAGAACTTGCAAAACAGAGAGAGGAGATCAAGATGGTGACTGACTCAAGGCAGGCCAAGAGCGATGAAGATAGAATGGAAGGAACTGAGATTATGCAAACAACAGAAAATACAAGAACTAGAGAAACTGCAGAAAATGATGCTGATCACTATGCACTCTTTGCTGGCAACGACTGGGAAGGAATAAGAAGGCTGAATACGAGGAGAAGGTTCGATTTCAAGAGAGCCAAGGCAGCAGTGGACGATGCTAACACCAGCGTATTAACACATTCTCGTAAACAGAATTATGTTTAGGGGAGTGTGTTAGAAGTGATAAACATAATTTCTAATATTCTATTATTATTTAAGTGTGTATGTTATATTTAGGATATTTAAACTTATGTCTATATGTGTGTAACAAGAATATTCGAACGGTTGTGAAGGATTGTGAGACACCGTTTCAATGACGGTTGTTCCCTCCAAATTATCCGACATAACCGTTATGTATAATATATATATGTCTAGCCGGAAACTGTTTCCCGGCACCAAGACAATTTAACCTCCAAAAATTGTCCCTTCACTTTCTTTCTCTGCAAATCACAAACTTATAAGATTGTTATCATGAATCCAAACCATTACAATGCTTCCGCTGATTGTAAATCTGGTGGCCAACATGTAATACCCTATATTCGGGTATGGGAATATCCCGGAAGCCAAGTATATTTCGGGTATAGATGGGGTTTTTAACTGTCCGGGCTGCAAGTATATGTAGATTTGGGTATTTTTTGGTTATTTTCCGGGTATTTAAAAACCCGGGTAAGAGTATTCACAAAACCAGGGTATAGGTATTCATTATAACCGGGTTTAGAGTATTTTTCTGGTGACAAAAACCGGTCCTGAGTACGGGTTTTGTAGCTAAAGGTGTTGGTACACTTTATGTGGACGCGACTCGGTTCAGTTCGACTTGGTTCGGTTCGATCCGGTTAGGTTCGGCTCAAGCCCGACGTCACGACATTCCTCCGCCGTGCACCCCAGAGTTCGACACGCGAAGCACGAAGCGCCGCGAGCCGGTTCCCGCTGCCACATCATCATGACATCATCATGATGATGTCATGATGATGTAATAAGTTGACTAAGCTTTCAAATATGGATTCTGTGAAGCATGTTTCACGTAAAGAATGCATGAAACAACTATAGTGGGCCGAAACTTTTACTTTGGGCCAATCAAATTACTTGGGCGGCTTTGCATATTTTAAGAAGATGTCATTTGACGAAATCAAGTGATTTCGGAGAAGACATTGGGATTTCGTCGATCCTATGAGATTTCGTCCAGTTCCTGATTTCGTCGATGTGTTTCAGTATATATACACAGACAACAGACATAACACAGTTAGACAAGTCTGAATAGATTTGCGAGCGAACACATTGTAACACACACACTGAGAGTTTACAGAGACCATTTGTAAACACCGTATTGTAACCGTTTTCTAGCATTAATACATTGAGTGTTAATCGTTGAATATTGTGTCTTACGTGTTCGTAACTTGGTTTAACTTACTCGTTTGGATTCCGCACTTTCGGGTTTGTCGGAAAACAGGGAATAGAGGTTACTCGATCCTCCGGGTGGACCTACAATTGGTATCAGAGCATTGGCTCGATTCCTTGTTAAAACCAAGTTGTTTTTCTTGTGTTTTTGAAAGATTTTTAAGTGTTTTTCTGAATTTTAAAGTTTGAAGTTCATATATTTCTGGAAAAACAGTTTGAGAATCGTGAAAAACCTTGTTGTTTTGCTTATTAATTCATACAAAACCTTGTTATTATCTTATGCATACATGTTAGTTTAAGGTTTTTATTGAAGTTCTTTGCAAAACTCGTGTTCGGAAAATTATTCCGGTGAAATTATTGTCGAAATCTTCAAGTAGTTCATCTGATCTTCAACGTGTTCTTGATATCTTCATAACTGTTCTTGAATATATCTTTGGTTGATCTTGTTTGAGTTTAAATTATAGTGTGTTTTATGTTTATCAATATAATATTACAAGTGTGTTTGAAAATAGTGTATGTGATCATTAGTAGGTAAGAAAAAAAGGGGCCTTCGAAAACAGTGAACCATACTTTGTTGAAATTGTTGTCACAAGTTGTGATATTTTCAGATTGGATAAGATTTTTTTTAAGGGTAAGGTAATGGTCACAAAAGTCTTTGTGTCAGGATGTTTTGATAAATATCACTTTTGTCTTGTCTGGTTATAAGTGTCAACGAAATCAATTTATGTTGAAAAATATCTTCATCTAACTTGTTACGAAATCACTTATCATCATTATCCCTTGGCCGAAATCACTCTCCAGTCAACCAAATCAGTTCAGTCAACAATATCAAGCTGAAATCAAACAACTGGCGAAATCACACCTTGGCCGAAATCCCTTTTCAACGAAAACAGTTCTTGGCCGAAATCACCTATTGAATCCATCCACGAAATCACCTCTTCACTTCTCTCCAAAATCCACGAAATCACTTCAAGTCCCTCACATCCAGCCGAAATCACCCACTTTAATTTCCCACCCCACGAAATCACCCACACTCAACGAAATCCCTTCCACACAATCATCACAGCAACGAAATCACAAAATAGTTCAAACATTACACTCAACAAAATCCGATTTCGTCTCTCATACTTGTCACCAAAATCACTCGATTTCGTCTAACATATTTGTTTTCAAAAACACATTCTGACTTCGTCAAACTTGTTCACATTCTGATTTCGTCAAACCAATCACTTTTGGATTTCGACAAACATTCTTATACCTGTGATTTTAAACAGAGGACTTGCAAAAGGTATCTAACTTTGTGTTTTCAAGTTTTCAAGTAGGTACAATTGTTCTAACATCAATCATGAGTTGTACAAGTCCTTGGGATTGGAGTACGGATCCACAACCAGCTCAAAAACAGATGTCGATGGCCGAATATATGAGGAGTACCATACCTCAACAACAACAATCTATTAGTGCCAGTCAATGGGCAATGGTGTCGAATCAAAATCAGAGCATTCAAAATCTTTTGCTTAGTGAGAATGAAACGGGTAGCAACAATCGCCCGCCAAAGCTGAATCACATGAACGACTATCCATCATGGAAGGGTCGTTTCCATAACTAAGTTCAAGGGCAAAACACAGAATTATGGACGTGTTTCACCTCTGCATTTAGTGAAGCTCTTGAAGAAGCAGGATCAAATGCGACAACTTTCAATAATATGCAAGAAGCCGACAAAAAGGCATATGATCTGGAGAAGAAGGCGTATGCTATTCTCACTCAAGCACTTCACAGAGACATCTTTCATCAATTCTCATATTGTAAGACCACGAAAGGTTTATGGGATGCATTGGTAGCGAGAAGAGAAGGAAATGCGGCCACACGGAAGACGCGTCAGGATTTACTAAAGAAGGAGTTTGAAGGGTTTATGTTTTTGCAGACTAAAACACTGAATGAGATGACAACTCGTTTTTATCATTTAATTAGTGAAATGATTTCTTACAAGGTTGTTGTATCTTCGCAGGAAATAGTCGCACGGTTTGCTGATGCTCTACCACCAAAGTGGAGCCCATTCATTGAGTTGTTAAAGCATACAGGTGTATTGGATACTGTCAGTATCTATGAGTTTGTTCAAAAGCTGGAGAACAAGGATGCAGAAGAAATCAGAAAAGCTAAACTAATTCCTGTCCCTCAAAATCCAGAGATGTACTTTGGAGGGATTGCTCCTACTGCTAGTACAAGCCAGCAACCAAAGATACAAACAGCTTATGTGTCAAATGCTTTCGACCCAAATTCCTATTTTGGAGGAGTAGTTGCACAACCCCAATTTGACATAAATGCCTATCTTCCAAAACCTCAAGTTGCACCACCCCAACCCCAATTTGATCCAACTGCCTATTTTTCTAAACCTCAAGTTGCCACACCTCAACCCCAATTTGATATAAATGCCTATCTTCCGAAACCTCAAATTGCCACACCTCAACCCCAATTTGATCCAACTGCCTATTTTTCTAAACCCCCACCACAAGCCCAACCACAACAAGCCTTCTATGGTAACAAACCTGATACTTCAAATCTTTCCAAAGTGAGTGTAGAAGCTGCACGGGATCACATTGAAATTCTTACCACTATGGTTAATGCCTACAACGGATTAGTAGCAAGTCAAATTGGCAACATTAATTTGACAAACGAAGACTATCAGCAGATAGACAGGGACGAAATGGAGTTAATGGATATCAAGTGGGCGTTTGCTAGCGCTGTGAGAAGGGAAAAGGATTATATGAGCAGAACGGGGAGAACCAGCTTGGAAAGCAAAAGGGATACCAAGTACGGGTTTGACAAGGGTGCTGTCACATGCTTTAATTGCGGTGAAAAGGGTAACTTCAAACATGAGTGCACCCGACCAAGCAAGCAAGGCAATCAGAATCCGTTCAGAAATCAGACGAGTACTTCTAATGCAAATCAAGACAATCGTGAACGAAGGATAGTAGCGGTGAACAACAGTCAGAACCAGAACCAGTCTGGACCTTCAAACACCAATCAAGCATTGACTGTTCAAGCTGATGAAGGATGTGATTGGTCCGTACAGTTGGGAGGAGGAAGTGCATGTTATGCGAAGATCATCAATCACAACAAGCACGTTCATAAGGAAGAATTTTCTGAAAGTGACGACAGCTCGGGTTATAGCGGGAGTTCAGATGAAGAAAGCTCGAATGCGGGAGATTATCATTCTGAAGATGGATCTTTTTTCTTATCAGACTGCCTTTATGGCAAATGTCTCGGCCTCGACAAGTCAGGTAAATTCTGATCCTCCCACTCCTAGTGTTTGTAATGTTTGTGCAGAATTGAAAGATGAATCTAAAAAGGTTCACAGTCATAACCAAAGTTTGGTTGTTGAGTTGTCTAAGTGTAAGGAGGCAAATATGGCTCTAGCTAGAAACGAAAAAGAATTTAAATCTGTGATTGAAACCTTAAAGAAAAGTGTTTCCGAGCTAACAAAAACTGTTTTCAATAAGCAAATTGGTATTAACAATTACATTAATATCATCGAGGAAACAAAGAAAGAGCTAGTCGTTGCCAAATGCGAGCATGATGCGATCAAGCTCAAATTGGATAGTTATTCTAACTCCCGATATGTGCTCGATCACATCATAGATGTTCAAAAGCTGAAAGGGAATGTGAAAGGCGTTGGGTATACGTCGTGTCCGCCCCCTTTGAGACACAACTATACCAGAATGCCCGATGAAGAGGATATGCCTCGTTTTGAACCCAGTGTGCCTCTTGATTATGAGGAAGTTACTACTGGCCTAGGGTTCAAATCGGACAGTTCTTCAAGTACATCATCTGAGCAAACAGAAACTTCAACATCTACGAAACAAAGTCCTCCAATCATTGAGGACTATGATTCGTCGGATGATGAATCAGATGTGAATGACCAGGATGAATCACTTGATAAGAAGAAGGGAATAGAAATTCCAATTGAGAATCATATCCTTTGTGATCCTCCTATTCCTGTTGTGCAACAAATTGCCAAACAAGTGATTAATCATGTCAAGGAAGTAAAAGAATCTGTGTCTACCGTTAAGAGTAATAATGTGTTGTACACTTTAGTTGGTGATGATAAAATTTATTCAAACACAACTTTTCCAATTAAAAATGTCAATCAATCTTTGATTGATAAAGTGTTTGAAGATACTACCAGTAAGTTTTTGGAAAAGGGGATCCCGAGAGTTTCAGTAACTCAGTGTGATCCGATTCCAAAAGCTGAAGTTAGAAGAAAATTTGGAAATCAAAAATCACCAACGAAGCAACAACCTATCGCTTTTAAGGGTAAACAGCAACAGCAGCGAGCTCAAAATTCTAAAGGTTCACAACCGAAGGTTGAGACCAAAGGAGCTCGTTTCAAGAAGAAAAACAATGATGTTAAATTTGTAGCATCCAAGGGTACTGATAAAATTGAGACTTTTGAAAACAAATCAAACACCGATTTTGTCCAACAAGTCAGGATTTTAAAACGTAACGCTCAAAACAATTACACCCAACACACAAATGGGTGTGATAAAGGAACAAGTACCTTTGGGTCTACAGGTTCAACACGTGAAAGTCGAACCGGTTCTCCTAAGTTTGTTGAAAGGAGAATTTGTTTCAAATGTGGGAAGGTTGGGCACATCATTAGAGACTGCACAAACTCGCCCAAACCAAATTTTGTTGAAAGAGCCCCCTCTGAACAAGTTCACCCACAACGTCGTCCTGTCTCACCAAAACATGATAAAAGAACTGTCAAAGAACAAGAAACAAAACAACGACGTCAAAACGTTAAAAAAGTTGAAAAGGCGTTAAAACCGGAGGTTGTCCAAACAAAGTCTGTTAAGTTAGAAATTAAAAATGAAAAACAAAAACAGATTTGGAAACCAAAATCGGTAACTGTTTCAGGGGAAGCTCAATCCATTCCGAATCATCAGGAAATCGAAGTCACAATCCTCAATGATGAAGGACGACCCAAGTCTGTTAAGGCTTGGGTCCCCCTCTCCAACTAATCTCTGAGTGAGTGTGCAGGATGTTCCAGGATGAACTATCGATAGTCATTGGATTGTTGATAGTGGAGTGTCCATGCACAAGATCGACGACAAAAGAAATTGTTGCCTTTGATGGAGAGAAAAAGAAAAGAAGACAGAATTGTCTGTCGAAAGAAATTGAAAGCTTCGACAAATTGAAAATCATTTCAAAGTTTGATTGTTTAAAGGCTTTAATCGGGTCACCGGGATAGATTCAATCAAAATGTACGCACCTGCAGCACGTCTGATGTTCAAAATCAACAAGATGAACGTGCGGTGTACATTTCTTCGCGGTGTGATTGAAGAAAATGTGTTTGTTGAACAAACCAACCGGGTGTGCGGATGCCTTGGCGTGGATTCAACAACCGCACACTACTTTTCAAAGAGAAAGTCAAAGACCTTCGCTGGTGCAATATGGAAGACCAGCCGGACCCAAAGGTTTATAATCTTGTTGCTGTGAAGAGATTTTTTTCAGAAAATTGAAGTAGCTACAAAATCGACTTTGAAATCCACACCGGTTGGATATCCAGTTTGGGAGAGCGCTCAGATTTCTTGCAATGCACGAAGCAGTTACAGGATACGGTTTTAAATTTCAAATATCTCCTATACTTGTCGATATTTAAGTTGCTTTATGAATTATTATCCTCTCGTACAACACTCTTTGGCCAGACAATGTTGTCATGGTCCGCACCGATTACCGACATGCCAACTGATTTTTCCAAAATTCGATAAATCATTTCTGACAAAAAATAATTTTGGTAAACGGCATTGAGGTAAAACAAGAGTAATCCACATCGGAAAATCGTTTTTGTAAATATCTTTGTGTTTTTAAAATTATTTTTTAGTTTGTTGATTTTAGGGGGAGTAATTCCAAATTTGAAAAATTCAAAAACATCGAAAAATTTCAAAACCCAAAAACAAAATAAAAACAAAAATGAGTTTCCTGGCGAGCAAAAGAGAAAATGATAGTACATCTGTGGTCTGTCCGAACCTCTTTAAAATGAAATGCAAAATGAAAAATGTTAAGCAGCTCTATATAAGATGTATCGGTAGGCTCACAATCATCCTAAAATGTGCAGGATGATATAAACCTAACAGACTTCAAGTCAGGTGGGAACCATTCATTGGCATATGGTCTTAGTACCGAAATTTCGTTTGATTGATTGCTGAGGTTCTGAGATATTCGGTCTTTATGCTGTCTTATCATCTGGGTATCATGGTTGTATCAAACCGAAACAAACGGAGACGAAGTCTAGATCTTCTAAGATACTATACATACGTGTACATATTGCATTCGACCTCAATAAGTGATCAACAATCACATGTCCAACTCAAATAAGTGATAATATATCACAGATTCTTTGCGGGAGTCAAGTTCGTCTCTCTGCTGTACGAAAGTACTGACCTGTTCACGGACTTGCTCCTGTGCCCTCATGCATCTGAAAATCAGGTTCCTCATCAATAAGTGATTCTATCACATAGAGCTTGTTTTCAATCAAAATAAGTGAGTTCCTCACATTCTTTTATACGGTCAAACAGATGATAAACGTTATACTCACCAGTAAGATGAACCCTCGTGCATACCTTGATACGGGAATGTGTCGTGATGTGGATGAACACCGGTCGGTAAGTATAAATCATACCTTAACGTATCCCCTCGCCATGATTACATCTGATAAGTTGAGCTTATGTGGATAATAATACCGATAATCGTTATAGGATGTTTATCTATATCTTAACAAAAAGAACAACCAGAGCGTTTTGGCATGACCTCACACTGATATGATTCTCTTACCCTCGAAACTCGCAAAAAGAATGTCTGTAAATATTTGTTTACTGCTTTTAGTTTCTGTATCTCTGTATATATTTATTTATTGCTTTCCGTCTTTACTTTTGAAAAATGAAAAAATCCAAAAAGATTTTAGGTGTGTTTTAATCTAAACTTTATAAAAGTCAAAAAGATTTTGCTTCTAGTTTATTTTTGATTGACCGATGTTGGAACTCGAGTCTATCCTACCCAAAATCCTGATTGTAAGCCGGAAAACAAGTGCATCTTCATAAACTGTCGAAGTTAACAAGTTTTGAAAGTTAAGGGATTAAAATTGATCATTTTCTAAACTTTCAATCTATTGTCAATTGGTGTTTGATTGAGATTTGATCTCATATGTGTTGTTTGTTTAATTTGTCTATATTCCAAACGGTTGTTCTCATTACGTGTTTAGCTTTCTTGTATGTGCAGATGCGACATCAGAATCAGCTAAAGGCGAAGAGAACGTGTCAGATGACAAGCCGTAAAGTGAAGACGCGATGTTGATGCAATCAAAAGATCAAGATGATCGGGTTGCAGTTGATCACTCATCAACACCACAAGGATCTGAAGTATTGAAGTTCAAAAGATTCACGAGCATCATTCAAGGGGGAGTTTGTTGATACACTCCCTGATTGTGTCACATGAAGACTTTGAAGATCCTCCGACACAAAAGACATGGAAGACGAACCATCACGAGTAGCGTCCAAGGGGGAGTTTGTTGGTACACTTTATTTGGACGCGACTCGGTTCAGTTCGACTCGGTTCGGTTCGATCCGGTTAGGTTCGGCTCAAGCCCGACGTCACGACATTCCTCCGCCGTGCGCCCCAGAGTTCGACACGCGAAGCACGAAGCGCCACGAGCCGGTTCCCGCTGCCACATCATCATGACATCATCATGATGATGTCATGATGATGTAATAAGTTGACTAAGCTTTCAAATATGGATTCTGTGAAACATGTTTCACGTAAAGAATGCATGAAACAACTATAGTGGGCCGAAACTTTTACTTTGGGCCAATCAAATTACTTGGGCCATTGGTTTGGGCTTTGCATATTTTAAGAAGATATCATTTGACGAAATCAAGTGATTTCGGAGAAGACATTGGGATTTCGTCGATCCTATGGGATTTCGTCCAGTTCCTGATTTCGTCGATGTGTTTCAGTATATATACACAGACAACAGACATAACACAGTTAGACAAGTCTGAATAGATTTGCGAGCGAACACATTGTAACACACACACTGAGAGTTTACAGAGACCATTTGTAAACACCGTATTGTAACCGTTTTCTAGCATTAATACATTGAGTGTTAATCGTTGAATACTGTGTCTTACGTGTTCGTAACTTGGTTTAACTTACCCGTTTGGATTCCGCACTTTCGGGTTTGTCGGAAAACAGGGAATAGAGGTTACTCGATCCTCCGGGTGGACCTACAAAAGGTTATATCCGGTGAATACCCTATCGGTAAAGTCAGGTACGAGTTTGGGAACCCAACACACGGTTCTTCCAATACTCGGTCCCATATATTTTTTAAGGTTGGTTGGAGTTTTTTGTGCACCACTAGACTCTTATATCCCAAAAATATATCTATATATGTATTTTGGTCAAATAACATTAATTTTAATAGATTTGATTAATGGATGGAGTTAATTAAGGGGTTGTTTGACAACTTCTGAATGGTTAAGTGCTGAACCAGTAAGAAGTCTGAACCATTAAGAGCCATAATGCTTAACCGTTCAGAGGCAAATGTCTCACCAATTCAGATTAGAGGTCTTAACCATTTAGACTCAGTATAATGCTTAATTATTCAGAGGCAAATTTCTGAACCATTTAGACATCTGCTCGCGAAACAAAACTCTGAACAATTAAGTGCTGAACCAGTAAGAGTTCTGAACCATTAAGAGGGGCTCATTAAGAGGTAAACAAACAACCCCTAAGTTTTTAGTCTGAAACGGCAAGTTCCGGAAAGTACGATGTGGTTTGGAAAAATAATCTATATCTATACTATATAATAAAAGAAACCACTTTGGGGGCACTTGTCATCATATTAGGTCATCTCTTATAGATAATTATTATTTTAATTTAATCTTTTCTAATTAATTGTAAATAACCCTCTTATTAAATATTATTTAGTTTAATATCTTATGGATAATTATTATTTAGTTTAATCTTCTTCTCATTTATAATATTATTTAGAGAAAATTACGATTTTGGCCCCTGTGGTTATATCACTTTTACCCTTTTAGCCCAAATTTTTTTTAACATCTCAGCCCCAACGTTTTCTTTTCTAACTCTTTTGGCCCCTAACACTAACCTCATCCATTAAATGTTAGGGGCCAAACGGGTTAAAAAAAGACATTAGGGCCAAAAAGGTTAGAAAAAAAGATGTTGGGGGCTCAGATGTTTAAAAATTCTTTTTTAGGTTGAAAGGGTAAAAGTGATATAACCACAGGGGCGAAAATCGTAATTTTATTTTTTGATGTATAAAATTAGATTTATTCAATTCGTACAATACATGAGATTTTTTAAGGATATATATATTTTTTATTATTTAGTACAGAAAATTACACTTATTCAAACCGTGTAATACGCATATTTTTAAAGATGTAATTTTTTATTATTTAATATATAAAATTACATTTATTCAACTCGTGTAATAAATGAGGTTTTTTAAAGATGTATTATTTTATTATTTGGTAAACTATATTAAATTTTTTCAACTCGTGTAATACACGTGGTTTTAAGGATATAACTTTTTTATTTGGTATATAAAATTAAATTTATTCAACCTGTACAATATTGTTCTTATAGATATAACTTTTTATTATTTAATATATAAAATTATATTTATTTAACTCGTGAAATAAAGAAGGTTTTTAAAGATATATTGTTTTATTATTTAGTATATAAAATTTATTTATTCAACCCGTGTAATACATGAGGTTATAACCTAAATGATAATAAATCTGACCAAACCACGTGTACCGAAACAGATTTTAATAGTATCCACAAAGGCTTAAGATGGGCCTGGTCCATGGGTTTAGATAGTGGCCCATTCAAAAATAAGAACTAACTAACAAATGGCAACGCAAAGGATCGTGGGTTGATGGTCAAATAGCTTGCTGATTCTGTTGCTTAAACCCTAGACTAGAGGTACGTAATTCATATTCACTTTTTCTTCCAGATTTAATAAATACTACAACTTGTTGAGACTCTAAATAAGAGGTAATCATGCGTAGACATAAATAAAACTGTTGTTATCATGTAAGAAATTTAGCATTGTGTTTTTTGCATGCTGTAGCATTATCATTAATATTATGGAGTATCAAAACTCAACAAGAACTCAAAGCCTTAGTTGGGATATCATCAGCACCCTTCCACAAAACATAATTGAAGATATTCTAAGTCTTACTGTTGGTCAGAACCCTTATGAACAAGAACACAATAATAAACTACGAATAATCGAATGAATAACTATATTGAATGTGAAAGTATAAGTGATTCTGATGATTACAATTGAAATAAACAAACCCTATTTATACTAAACGAACAGATGCAATTGAACAGTTGCGTCTCCTCTTGAACCGATGTGTCGCTTGATATCTTGTGATGTTGCGGCCATTCATGAAGGGGTGCGTCCCCTGGATGTGTAGCTCCATTTAGTATGTAGGTTATTAACTTTCTTTTGTTCGCATCTAGTCCTCGCACTTGTTGTCGCGTAAGGAATTTAGGATTAAGGTGCTTGATTGTGTTTTTGCATTCTACCATGCAGCAGCATTATCATGGAGCATCAAACTCATTGCCTAAAGCAGGATTTCATCAGCACTCTTCCCCAAAACATTATTGAAGATATTTTAACTCGTATGCCACTCCGAAGTGCACTGAGAACGAGTGTTTTGTCAAAGAAATGGCGGTATACTTGGCGGGGCATGCCTAAACTTGTATTTACAAACAAAATGGTTAATCATCTTCACATACAGTTGAACAAGTATAAGCTTATCAGTGCTATCTTCCATGTTTTATTATTCCACAACGGTCCGACAATAGTAGAGTTTAGATGTTCGGTTGGCGAACTTCATATGGAGTCTGAGTTTGCCCAGATATTAAGTTATCTTGCAAGGGGAAATACAGTGAAAGAATTTTGCTTTATTAGTGATAATAGATCCTACAAGTTACCGGTTTCTTTCGTTGCATTGCAAGGATTAGAAGCTGTACATCTTGAAAATTGTACTTTGGAACCACAATTGACGTTTAACAGAGTTAGTTCGTTGACGAGCATGAGTTTTCGGAATGTTGAGGTTTCTGCTCAAATGCTTCAACGTTTCATTTCCAAGTGCCCGCTGCTTCAGTATTTCGTTTTGGTTAGTTCTATATAACCATTTATGGATTAAAGCTTCTTCAATTGATGATGTTATTTTAAAGATGTTTTAATGCAGATAGAACTAGAAAAAGGCATTGAGTCTGTACCAGGAGGAAACAATTTTACATTTGTTGATCTTTTCCAATATGTTCCTTTGCTTCATACTTTTGCTATCACAAATCACTATATGAAGGTATTGTTTAAGTTAACGATTAAGAATATTGCGTTTGCTAAATCTGACTTTCGTATTTGGTAAAAGTACTTGTGTGCAGGTGGCATGCCACATAAGCTTTCAACTTCACTTGTCCATCTCAATTATCTGGTTTTGAATGTGTGTTTGGTGGAACAAAATGAGATTTCTTCTGCCCTTTGTATCATCAGGAGCTCCCCTGTGTTGGAGACTATGAAATTTCTGGTAAATAGTTTTATTATTTTAACGGTGGTGGTCGTTATACTTACATCTACATTTTTAACATGTTTCCTAATTAGATGTATGATAATGAAAAAACGCATGTTCAACAAACTGCCACCAACTTTCTTGATCTGGAAGGCTACCCAGATATGAAGTTGGATCATCTTGAGACGATGTGGATAGAGAACTTTAGTAACTTACCTCTTGAGATGGAATTTGTGAGACTCATTATGGTCAAGTCACCTGTGCTAAAGAAAGTTCTAATTTTGCTTAATGGCAATGTTTCCATTGTTGAAGAACTGAAGATGCTTAGAGAGTTGGTTTCAAACCCAATTCCGCGGGCATCACCTTCTGCAAAGTTAACCATTGTACGCCTATAAACTTCTTAATGAAGGCGGTTATTTTAATGACGCTAGTTAATTTCCTTAGTTCTTTTGATGATGATGGTAGTTAATGTTCTTATTTTCAATGCTTTTAAGGACTATTAGTATTTTGTATGTTTTTTGACAATGTCATTTTTTGTTATCTATGAATCTATGACTTATTAGTTTGTAAGAAGTAATCGGCACCTACTTGTACCGAATGGAAACATGTTTTTACCCTTCTGAATGTTACAAGGTTTTGCAAAATCGAGTTATACAAACATTAACCCATACAGGTAAATCGTTATATGTTTAGACGTATATTTAACTTCTGAAAATTTGACTCTAGAATCTAGTATGGTAAGTTAAAATATTTTTCCATTCTGACCCAAACATGAGGCTCAAACGCATAAATTAGATTGATTAAAAATATACTTTAATATTTAGTCTTCTGTTTTGTGAAGTTTTAAAATATTTTTCTGGCTTAATAATCGATTACCTAAATTTATGAAACTTGGATTAGCACTTAATGACACCAGATATATGTTAATCTGTGGTGGACTAACCGGTTCAAGCAGTTACCCTCCACGTATATTCATCAGTTTATTTGGGTACTCTGTTCTGCTCGTCTGTCATGATTTTATCGACTGTAGCCTAAACCATAGACTAGTGGTAATTGTTATTCAGTTTTTGTATGATAATACAACTTATAAACCATAGACTAGTGGTAATTGTTATTCAGTTTTTGTATGATAATACAACTTATGTTAACTTCAAGAGTTTGATATATATATATATATATATATATATATATATAGGGGATGGTTCAAATGAAAACCACTAGTTATTGTGAAAACTCGAAAACTAATTAAAAAAGCCAAAAAAACATACCAATTTTTTTTTTTTTTTTTTTTTTGCAAATCAATTTTTCGCAGGTTTTTATATATAAAAAAAATTTGCAAAAAAAAAAAAAAAAAATTTTTGTGTAGTGCACATGTGTAATACTACACATGTGTATGTGTACTACACATGTGTATTACATGTGTAGTATTACACATGTGTAATACAAAAAAAAATTTTTTTTTTTTTTTTTTGAAATTTTTTTTTCACATATAAAAACTAGCGACTTTTATAAAAAAATTGAAAAAAAAAATTTTTGTGTGTTTTTTAAGCTTTTTTTAGTTAGTTTTCGAGTTTTCACAATAAAAGTGGTTTTCATTTGAACCGTCCCCTATATATATATATATATAGAAAAAGTATATCATACATTACGGCTTAACGTACTTCACATACAACAACGTGCGTGATTTGTTCTATAACATGCGTGATTAATGTTTTCAATATGCGTGATTATTGTGTTTCAACATGCGTGATTTTGGATTTTTTGAGTTATAACGTGCGTGATTTTAAAATGAACGTGCGTAATTACCTGTCGCACGTGATGTACGTTAAGCCGTAATGTACGTTAACCTCCCTATATATATATAGAGAGAGAGAGAGAGAGAGTGGGAGTTGGCTACAAATACCATTTTTCCTACAAAGTGTAAAAAGTCATAAAACACCGTAATGTCAACCATAAAGCATACTCAAAACTCACAAATAACATAGTGAAGATTACTAAAACATCATATTTGTGGGTTTTGTGTTGAGAGTCAACAACCTTCAACGATGGTGGCGATGAACAACAACATTCAAGAAACAACCCCAACTGCGTCTTCTGATTACGAGAAATGCAGAGAAGAAAGAATCAAAGAAAACCTTGAAAGAATTCTTGTTGGGTATTTATGATCTGTCACTTAAGTTGAAGATGAAGGGTTGTGGATTTTGGGTGATTCAAGTGTGCAGGAGTGTGGGTTTTAGGGTTTGGTAGAATAGAGAAGATGAAGATAAGAGAAGATATGAGAAGAAACATAGGTTTGAATTATTAATTAATAAAAATTTTTAAATAATAAATCAGATTTTTATGTTTAGTAAGGATAATTTAGTAATTTAACACCAACTTAACTTACCAAACTAATTGACATTTATTCAGGGGATTATCCGAGTAACAAAATAACAAACCATAGAGAGCATATATGCTATTTCCAAAAGGTGGGGACTAAATGTGAAAAAACGTGAAACCACAATGACTATCCGAGCAATTAACTCTTAATATTTTATTGTCATAAGGGGTAATTTGGTCAAATTGCTATTTTTGTCTTATTTGGTAATTAATATTTTAATATTTTACAAATCAGAGTTTTTTGTCTTATTGGTTATTAATATTTTACAAATTAGATTTTTTTACACAAAAAACAATTTTTTATGGATATTTTTACAAACAGATTTTTACGCTCCGGTTTTAAACTTTTTTTACACCCCGGTTTTAAAAAAATTTTACGCCCCGGCTTTAAACTTTTTTTTACGTCACGGTTTAAAAACTTTTTTTACGCCACGGTTTTAAACTTTTTTTACGCCCCGTTTTCAAAAATTTTTACGCTAAAATTTTAAACTTTTTTTACGCCCTGGTTTTAAACTTTTTTTTACGCCAAATTTTTTTTTACGCCAAACATTTTTTTACGCCGAATTTTTTTTACGCCCGGCCCCGATTTCGGGTTTACGAAATTTCAGAGTCTTAACAAACAAAACTCAACCAAAATCACGACTCATAGATGTTTCAGATAAGTTGATACTTATCATCATCGACTGAAAATATATAACCAACAACAAAAATCAAAAACCGTCTGTGGATCTTGAAAAAAACAGGGTTTGACTCAACGTTTCCAAAAAATCATGGCTGCAAAGTCAAAAACCTACCCTCCACCATCATTGTCACGCCATCGTCATCAATTGTCAGAAAAAAAATGTTTTGAACTATCACTGCCAACTCAACCCATATCTTTGTTTGCAACACAAAAGATCAATAACAAAAACAAAGATAAAAAAACACAGTTTCAAATAATAAAAACTAAAGAATGACAATTTACCGATGATATAAAAATCGGCACCACCGGCAAACCGGGACCACCGGCACCACCGGGATGAAACAAAGACCACCGGCACCACCGACTGAAAAATATAAAAACCACCGGAAACATCGGAGCCACCAGCATCAACCACCTCTGCCCACCATACAACCTCCATCGGTGTTGCCGCTGTTTACCGTGAAGCTCACCGCCGCCGTGAGCGGCGCTGCGGCTGCCGGAGACGTCGCCGTGCCACTGATCTTTCTCTTTCTCGTCGCTTCCTCTCTCTACAACCTCTCTCTCTCTCTACTGTCTCTCTATGGCAAATTACCGATGATATAAAAAAAATCACAAGCAATGAAGTTATCAAACTCCCATCTTTGAACACATGCCTCTCTCCCCCTTCACCACCTTCCTCCTCCATATCTCTCTCTCTCTCCAACACTTCTGTAAACCTTCTGTAAAACTTGTAAAAACTAAAAAGTTTTAATCTTTTTAGACAAAACTCAAGATACCCATTTCACCCTTTTAAAAGCTCTACAAAACCCACCAATATTTTCACCATCTTTAAACAAAGCAAGAAACTCCATCATCAATTTGTGCTTAAACTCATCACAGAAGGTATAAACTCATGTAAACTCACATACCCATTTCACCAAACTCAAAACCCTTCAAAACCCAGATGGATTTTTCCATTATTTAACAAATCAAGCAAAACCCACAAATCTTTAACCCTAAATTGACCACAAATTGCATAAAAATCACACCTTATGCCGTCGTCATCGTCGGATCCGATCTGATGATGTTGAGCCAATGACTTTATCCCCAATTTCACTAAAAATCAACAACCCTTTAAAGAAAAAACAAATGTATGTGTTTGTGTGTGTGTGTTTGGTTTGAGTTTTGGTTTGGGTTTGTTTCCTTATGCACAAAATTTCTATGGTGAAAGATGAAACTGAGAAAGCGGATGATGATAAGAGAGAGAGATCTGATTTTTAGGAGATGAGAGAGAGAGAGAGAGAGAAACAGACCTGACTTGTGATAGAGAGAGAGAGAATAGATCTAATATACATATGTCAGTTTGGTTAATTTACAAAAATACCCCTCAATTATACACACATGTTTAATGAGGTGTCCACTTTTGATTGGTTAATATTGGTTCCTACGGTTCTCGCAACTGTGGGTGGTTTTCATTTGAACCTATCCCTATATATATATAGTTTATTTGTGAACTAAGTGAACAAATCCTGGTCATTGATTTACATCATCTAATCATAAAATACACAAGTGTATTTCATCATCAAATCCTGGTCATTGATTTACATTTATGTATTGATAATCAAGGGCTAGGATTAGTTCACATTGTTCACTATCAAGGGGTTGTTCACAAATGAACCTAACCCTATATATATATATATATACACACACACTCACACACACAATAAACTGATTTGAGTCTAAAGAAGAAAGATTTTTTTAGCCATTGTGTGTTTAGGTGAAACTACTATAGTATTGAAGGGGTAAGGTCCCAAAAACCTCATGTTAAGTACTTGGGACCATAGCATAACCTCAACCTTTAAACCTCTTTAGACCTTTCGCGGCCGCACACTGGTCTAACAAAGAGAAACTTAGAAGAAAGACAGCAGACAATGCCCGCGCGACAAAAGGAAGTTAACAAATCCGTGCGCCTTTCTCCATAACAAAAAGGGATAAAAATCCCAGTTAATACTTCCGCTTAAATGATACCCAGACTTGGATATTATTTACTGCACTGATGCCACATGATAAGGAGTCACACTGGATTACAGCTGTAATCTTCTAGAAGACTCAATCGTGCACCATCAGACGGTTATAACCGTCTGGGACACATGTCATCATCCCAGGCCACCCTGAAATCACGATGATGGCATGGAATTGGAGAGAAACCTCCACTTACCCACTTTTCACGTGGCAACACCCCAGCCGTTGATCTAAATGGCGATCCGTGTGCTTTCACATCAGACCAAGAAGATTAACGAGAAAACAAATAACCGCTCACGGAGTTAGTATCTTCCGTTAACATTTCAATAACAGGTTTTCCCGCCCAAACTCCCGGCTATAAATATGAGAGTAATTCAGGTATGAACTTCAAGTTACACTCACTTCACTAAAACTTCTTCTTCTTCTTCATAAACACATACTTATTCTCACGCCGGAGTGTGGTCACGGAGAGAACCTCCCTTCTCCCCGTGGCGAGACTAACGGTGTTCTGTTTTGCAGTATTCACCGGAGAAGAAGATCCATCCCTTTGAATCAAACGAGAGAGAACCAATCCCTTTTATGCAGAACCAATCCCTTTTATGCAGAACCTAACCCCCTGGATAATTTGATTTCGGTCATTTATCCAGTGTTTCTTCATTGGCGCCCACCGATTTCTCTGTTTCATCTGTTTTTTCTCGTTTCGATTCGTTTTTCCTCATTCTCTGTTTTCATATGGCAGAGAATTCATCATTTCACCCATCAAGTCCTCGATCTGAATTCAAGGGTTTTGCAGCCCAAGATGCCCAGTTCGACGGAATCATGGGAACTGAAGAAAGCAACAACAGTCATTCAGAAGGAAATGACTCCATAGTACAAACAGGAGTTTATAACCGATCAGATACACTCCTAGAAAGAATTCCAGAATATTGGTTTGGCAGATTCCAGATCACTATGAACCAAATTCTCACACAAATCAACAGATCTGAATTCCCAGATATCAGATCTGGTACTTTGGAAGAAAGAAAAAGTAAAATTAACACTGCAGTATTGGACCCACAAACATCCAGTCAGTGGTACACCCAATCTAGCAGTCATGCCGAAATGATTCAAAAATCAGAAGATACCAATTGTCAGGAAGCTGAACCAAAGCAGATAAACATGGTGCAAGGAGCCCCCTCACAAAGGCCGAACAAACGAAGCCATAATCAGCATTGGAGAGAGCATCAAGTTGTATTTCCTGTTGTTCCTGGAGGACCTCAGGAAGAACGGCCAGTAATTATCACTGGTATCTTCGGCCATTACAGAACCAATTACATGTTCATAGATCCAGGAAGCTCGATGGATATAATCTATGAACAGTGTTTCAAACAGCTCGATCCAGAAGACAAAGCACGTTTAGAACCAGTTGATTTTCCTCTCACTGGTTTCTGCAACGAAGCTGTGTTCCCATTAGGGTAAATTGCATCTCCTGTGACTCTATCAGATGGCGAGCATTCGCGCACAGTCACAGTAAATTTCATGGTCATGCCAGCAACATCGCGCCACGATGTCTTGCTAGGAAGAAGATCACAAAGAGAATTCAGCATGATTACTTCTATTCCACATGCTGCCTGTGGGTTTCCAACAGAAACTGGAGTAGCAATCCTGTATTCCAGCAAGGAAGTCATGTACGTAGATGATGAACCACCAGCAAAGGTTGCTAAACCTTCAACGTCAAACGAACCAGAAAAGTGGGTTCTTAACGAACAATATCCAGAGCAAACAATCTTACTGGGGCATGCTGTTTCACCAGCAGTACGGATACAATTGAAAGAGTTACTTTCAAACAATAAAGACATATTCGCCTGGTGCCCAGCAGACATGACTGGAGTCCCGCGGGATATAGCGCAACATTGCTTGAACATTCGTCCCTCAGCAGAATCTGTCGCGCAAGGACGACGCAGTCTCAGCGCAGAAAAGGCAAAAGCAATGAACGAGCAGGTAACAGAGTTACTCAACGCCGGGATCTTGCGCGAAGTACAATACCATACCTGGGTCGCTAACCCAGTAATGGTCCAAAAACACAACGGCGGATGGCGAATGTGCGTCGACTTCAAAGACCTCAATAAGGCCTGCCCAAAGGATTGCTACGCGCTGCCAGAAATAGACAAAAAAAGTTGACTCTCTAGCATCTTTTCGCTGGAAGTGCTTTCTTGACTGTTATAAGGGCTACCATCAGGTCCAAATGAAAGAGGATGATGAAGACAAGGCTGCCTTCCGCACAGACAAGGGCATCTTCTGCTATACAAAAATGCCCTTTGGTCTCCGTAACGCAGGAGCTACTTACCAGCGCTTAATGGATACAGTCTTCGGGGAAGACATTGGTAAAACGGTAGAAGTATATGTGGATGATCTCGTCATCATGAGCCACGAAGAGGAAACCATGCTAGCCAACATTCAGCGTACGTTCGATTCTTTGGGCAGCATAAACCTGAAACTTAACCCAACAAAGAGTTCCTTTGGGATGGAAGAAGGAAAATTTTTGGGTTTTATAGTGACAAGAGACGGTTTTAAAGTTAACCCGGAGAAGGTGCAAGCCATCCAGCTGATGTCGTCACCTACAATAGTAAAAGAAATGCAAAGACTCGCGGGACGATTAGCAGCCTTGAAGAGATTCTTGGCAAAGGTAGCGAGCAGTGCAGTGTTAATGGTAGAAAGAGAGAACGTCCAGACTCCAATCTACTACATTAGCAAGATGCTCACAGGCCCAAAAACACGCTACTCAACGATAGAGAAACTGGTCCTCGCACTAGTGCATGCATCTCGACGACTTCGTCGGTACTTCTCAGGTCATGTTATTACAGTTCTCACTAACTATCACTTGGGCAAATTTTATCCAAACCCGATGTCGCGGGGAGACTGGCTAAGTGGGCCATCAAGCTGGGAGGATACAATATCCTATATAGACCGCGGCCAGCAATCAAAGGGCAAATTTTAGCAGACTTCGCCACAGAAGTCTCCATAGACAAAGTGCAGAAATGTGAAGCAATCCAAAACCCTGTTCCAGTTTTCGACGATAGGGTGTGGACGCTGCACACAGACGGGGCTTCTAATGACGATGGAGTAGGCGCAGGCCTCCGATTGGTTAGCCCAGACGATCACGAGCTTACATATGCGATACGGTTGGATTTTCGGAGCACAAACAACGAGGCAGAATATGAAGCGTTTCTAGCAGGCCTGCGTTTAGCGCTTAAAATGGGTGCAAAAAATCTTGAAGCTCACGTCGATTCAAAGTTAGTGGCCGAGCAAGTTAATGGGCACTACGATGCAAAGGGTGAAGCCATGGCATTATACCTAGAACAAGGACGAATGCTTATCAGCCAATTCCAAATGTTCAAAATAAATCACATAAACAGAAGCGAGAATAAACATGCGGATGCACTGAGAAAATTGGCCGCCACCAGTTTCAGACATCTAGCAAAAGAGGTGCGCATCGAGGTATTATCTAATCCTTCTGTTCCTCTTAAGCAAGTAAACATCGTTGAGGTCGGAAACCCATCCTGGATGTCCCCGATCATCATGTACCTTCGGCATGGGAAACTTCCAGAAGGGAAGGCGGAAGCTAGGAAGATCCAGAACAAAGCAATAAATTACGAAATGGCAGACGGAATTCTGTACCGAAAGTCATTTATGGGACCACTCCTACGCTGTGTCGACAAAACAGATGCGCAATACTTAGTCAGGGAAATCCACGAAGGCTTATGTGGAATACACGCCGGACCGCGCATGTTAGTAGCAAAGATCATGAGCGCAGGCTACTATTGGCCGGGGATGCATGTGGACACGGTGGAATTATTACGAAAATGCGCAGCTTGTCAGCGCCACGCGCCAAAAACCCTCCGTCCAAAGAATCCACTGGTACCGGTCACATCCGCCTGGCCTTTCCAGCAATGGGGCATCGATCTTGTTGGTCCATTCCCTGACGCACCTGGCGCGGTGAAGTTCATTATCGTGGCAGTAGACTATTTCACAAAGTGGGTTGAGGCCAAGGCGTTAGCTTCAAACACAGCAATGGTGATCCGCAAATTTATATGGGAGCATATTATTTGCAGATTTGGATTACATTGCGCATCAGTTCCGACAACGGCACCAACTTCGCCTCAGAAGATATTCAGAAGTGGTTCAAGGAAATGAAGATCGAACACAACTTTGCCTCTGTGGCGCACCCACAGGCAAATGGGCAGGTTGAAAGTGTCAACAAACAAATAGTTGACGGTATAAAGGCAAGACTGGGAACAGCGCACAGAGGATGGGTCGATGAGCTTCCTAGCATCTTATGGGCTCATCGTACCATGCCAAAAACCAGTACGGGAGAAACCCCGTTCAGCCTTGTATACGGGTCAGAAGCGGTAATCCCAGCCGAAATTGGCCTTCCATCGCCGCGCATGCTTGCCCTCGAAAAGCAAAACAATGAAAAGGAACGAAGAATGGATTTAGACCTTCTCGAAGAAAGGCGCGAGAACGCCGCCATCGCAGAAGCAAGATACAAATCCAAACTTGAAAAGTCCTACAACGCGCGTGTACGCGTGTGTACTTTCGTTCCAGGGGACTTCGTCTTACGCGATAATGAAGCTTCCAATGCGGAGAAGCCAGACAAACTAGCGCCAAAATGGGAAGGACCATACATCATCAACGAGGTCCTAGGCAAAGGGGCGTACACCCTAAAAAGAGTCGACGGAACACCCGTTCCCCGCACTTGGAATGCGCAGCAGCTGCGCAGGTGTTATATATAGCCGAGCTATTCAACAAATCAAATCTATACAGGCAATGTATTTTTCTATTTTACTTTGTGTAATTGGCTCTACGCCTTATTAATACAACAGTTATCCTTACACATGTTATTGTTTGTTACAAATTGCATATAATTCTTTTGGTTTACGCGAAAACAAAATGATGAACATTGTACGCCTCATGAACAGTCTAAATAAGCACAACCTCGCGCGCATTTTAGACCTACGTTCACACATGAGCACAATACCACTCTCATTCGCTCTTCCTAAACAAATTAATTAAGCATGTGCAACATATTGTAATTCAAACACAACTTGTAAACTATCAAGGCATATATGCACGGCAGTGCAGCAAAAGCACTTTAATAAACCATTTACAAGAACACAGCAGTGTTTCTTCAAAAAGTACTAGTTACAAACTAAGAAAGCATATCTAACACCCCATACGGAGTATGGAGGACCTCACCGTACTCAGACAAGAGGCGAGGATCAACAATCCAAGGATTAATACCCTCATTATCATCTCCGACAGCAATGGCCACATTTCCATCAATCGTAGCTTCAGTCGGAATGACAGCACGGCGACGCCGCTGGTAAACAATTGAAGAACTCCCCCTCCGATCAACTGGAAAGGAACAAGTTACAAGGTGTGCTGATAAACGAGTAACTCCTCCATTATTATCATCTAAAAGAACGGAGAGGAGTCGGTCTCTAGAAAAATCCGGAAGAATAACACCAGGGGAACCATCACTGGTGGAAGGGACAACCGTCGAACCGGAAAAAAGAAGCAAAGCGTCAGCAGCTTCAAGAACCTTCAAAACCTCATAAAGTCTTCTCCACCGAATCGGTCGTTTATTCTTCATTTTTCCAAAATCAGGAAAAGAATGTCACACCCAATATGAATATATAGACCAGAAAAGAGTAGTGTCAGCATCGAGAAGAGAACTGTGATGATTAACTATCAAATCAACTGACTTCACAACGGCGCTGCCACTGCAAACGTCACATCCCATTTAAAACCCTTTGACAGGGTCCACCCGCATTCCCAGAACCAATAGTTAAATCAGAAGATGAAGAGGCAGCACAAGCAACATAAATGACGTAAGCAATCGTCAGCTCATAATTGCACAAACTCTTCGCCCAAGATAACAACAGTTCAGAATAAACAAAAGGTATAAATATCTTTCCTCACAAGATTTCCATCTTCACCCAAAGTAAAAGATTTTCAAAAAATCAGCATAATGAGCAAAGTGTATCTTCTCATAAAAGATTCTCCACTTTCGCGCCAAAAAAGCCCTATAGCAAAAAAGCATTTCTCTCATATAGTCCAGTGCTCCACTTATTTGCATAAGAGCAAAACTAGACTGGGGGACTTGAAGGGGTAAGGTCCCAAAAACCTCGTGTTAAGCACTTGGGACCATACCATAACCTCAACCTTTAAACCTCTTTAGACCTTGCGCGGCCACGCACTGGTCTAACAAAGAGAAACTTAGAAGAAAGACAACAGACAATGCCCGCGCGCCAAAAGGAAGTTAACAAATCCGTGCGCCTTTCTCCATAACAAAAAGGGATAAAAATCCCAGTTAATACTTCCGCTTAAATGATACCCAGACTTGGATATTATTTACTGCACTGATGCCACACGATAAGGAGTCACACTGGATTACAGCTGTAATCTTCTAGAAGACTCAATCGTGCACCACCAGACAGTTATAACCGTCTGGGACACGTGTCATCATCCCAGGCCACCCTGAAATCACGATGATGGCATGGAATTGGAGAGAAACCTCCACTTACCCACTTTCCACGTGGCAACACCCCAGCCATTGATCTAAATGGCGATCCGTGTGCTTTCACATCAGACCAAGAAGATTAATGGGAAAAGAAATAACCGCTCACGGAGTTAGTATCTTCCGTTAACATTTCAATAACAGGTTTTCCCGCCCAAACTCCTGGCTATAAATATGAGAGTAATTCAGGTATGAACTTCAAGTTACACTCACTTCACTAAAACTTCTTCTTCTTCATAAACACATACTTATTCTCACGCCGGAGTGTGGTCACGGAGAGAACCTCCCTTCTCCCCGTGGCGAGACTAACGGTGTTCTGTTTTGCAGTATTCACCGGAGAGGAAGATCCATCCCTTTGAATCAAACGAGGGAGAACCAATCCCTTTTATGCAGAACCTAACCCCCTGGATAATTTGATTCCGATCATTTATCCAGTGTTTCTTCAAGTATAGACATGATTTGGGGTGGGGGGGGGGATCTAGGTGTTTGATTGTTTTTTTTTGCACTCTACCTTGCAGCAGCATCAAAACCCAATAACAACTCAAAGCCTAAATTTGGATAGAATCAACCGTCTTCCTCAAAACATAATCGAAAGTATTCTAAGTCTAATGCTAATCTGAGATGCACTGAGAACGAGCATTTTGTCAGAGAGATGGCAATATAGTTGACGGAGCATGCACGAACTTGTATTTACAGATGATATGGTTACAGTGTCATCTAATCATCTTTGCAGACAGTTGAAGAAGTATAAGCTTGCCAATGCCATCTTCGGTGTTTTATTATTACACAACGGTCCGGAGACACTAGTGTTCAGTTGTTACTCTTCATATCGAGTCTGGCATTTCCCTAATAATAAGTTATCTTGCAAGGGGAAACAAATTGAAAAAAGTCTTCTTTCTAAATGATGATAGATCGTACAAGCTACCCGTTTCTTTTTTTTCATTGCAAGGATTAGAACTTGTATATCTCGAAAATTGTACTTTGGAACCACAATTGACATTTAATGAATTTAGTTCGCTGGCGGGCATGAGTATTGTGAATATTGAAGTTTCTGCTCAAATGCTTCAACGGTTCTTCTCCAAGTGCCCGAAGCTTGTGAATCTGCGTTTGGTTAGCTCCATAACTATTTATGAATTAAAGCTTCTTCAATTAATGATGTTATTCTAAAGATGTTTTAATGAAGTATGAAAATAAAAAAAGACTTCGACTCTTTACCAGGAGGAAACAAGTTTACATTTGCTAATCTTTTACAATGTGTTCCTATGATTGAGACTTTGGAAATGTCAGGGTATTATTGGAAGGTAGTATTAAGATTAAATATTACATCTGATGTAAGAATATGGTGTTTGCTAATTTTGACTTTCGTACTCGGTTAACGTGCTTGTCTACAGCTGGCATGCCACGTAAGCTTCCAGCTTCATTAGTCCATCTCAAAAATCTGTTTTTGGATGTATGCATGGCCGAAAAAAATGATATTTATACGGTGCTTTGTATGATAATGAGCTCTCTGTTGTTGGAGAAAATTGATTTTCTGGTAACTACTTTTATTATTTTAGCAAAGGTAGTGGTTTTTATACTTTTATTGACATTTTTAATTAATCTTCTAATTAGATGTGGGATAATGAGAAGTTGCCTGTTCAGCAAACTCCCACCAACTTCCTTGATCCAGAAAACTACTAAGATTTGAAATTGGATCATCTTGAGACATTGCAGATAGAAAACTATAGTAACTTGCCTCTTGAGATGGAATTTGTGGCCCTCACTATTTGCACACCTTGGCAGGCTATCTGCACACTTAGGGTTTACATACGCTGCGTAGAGGTCAATACGCAGCGTATAAGGTTAACCCTATACGCTGCGTATTGACCTCTACGCAGCGTATGTAAGGGGCAGGTACACGACCAGACAGTCAAACCTAGTACCATGTCAAATCAGTCTGACATACGCTGCGTATTGACCAATACGCAGCGTATACTGCTAACCCTATACGCTGCGTATTGATCAATACGCAGCGTATGTCAGACTGATTTGACCCTGATACGATGTTGTCCAGGCACGTGAATAAAGTAATACGGGGAGTAGAGAGCTATGCGTATTGAAGTGAATTTAAAAGTCTACTTAGCTCTGCCTTCTGTGTTTCATCTTCGCACACTTCATCTATTCTTCTCTTCTGTGTTTCATATTCTTCTTCAGTAGAGAATTTACATCCCAAACCAAAATCATTTGTTCTGTTTTTTTGTTCAATCTTGTTAAAATGTCATCATTTTGGAACGAGAATTATTTCGGTAATCGCTATTCTAACGACACATGGGGAGCAAATGATGCCAATGAGGAGAAGGAGGTTGTGTCTGGAGTCCCTGTTGATCAAAAACACAGTTGCCAGACTTGAACAGGACTCCCACTCCACCTACTCCCACTCCACCTGTTGATGAACCAAATTACCCGGCGCATCAAGTGTATCCGGATTACGGATACGGGTATGAATCTCCGTACGTGCAACAAAGTGGATACGGTGCTGAGAATGCACCTGTTGATGAACCATATTACCCGACGCAATAATCGTATCCGGGTTACGAGGTATACGGGGGTGAAGGTGGATACGGATGTTACAGTGGATACGGGGGTGAAGGTGGATACAGTGGATACGGGGGTGAAGGTGGATACAGTGGATACGATAGATATGGGGTGAAGGTGGTTACAGTGGATACGGTGGTGAAGGTGGATACAGTGGATACGATAGATCTGGGGGTGAAGGTGGATACGGAGGTTACGGTGGATACGAAGAACATGGTGGATATGGTTATGAGCCCCGTAACACATCACTTTATGAACCATCTACCCCGGGCAATCCGTTTCAAATAAATGAGGTATCACATTAAAATAATTATTATTATTATTGTTAAAAATATTATAATTATAATTATAATTATAATTATTATTATTATTATTATTATTATTATTATTGTTGTTGTTGTTAAAAATATTATAATTATAATTATTATTGTTATTGTTATTATATAACCTATAAAAAGGCTATGTCGGTGCATTTCGTTGTCGGTGCCTTTCGTTTTCCTTCTCCGATTAAATCAAATAATAATTTAGGTAACTGATTGTGTAAAAAAAACCCAGCTTCCTCACCATCTTTTCCTCTCCATCACCACCGCCGTATCCCACCCACCACCACCACCAAATCCGTCCACCGCTCCACCACCATCGATTCGACTCACGACACCATCCGCTGCTACAGTACACACCCACGAACAATTCGCACCCTTCATCACTGCTCGAGGCTACTCTCGCTATAGCCGCTCACCTCCGCAATCGTCTTCGTGTTTGGTATGAGCTCTCTACCATCAGCTTGGTTTAGTTTCTGTGGCATGGCTTAATTTATGTGGTTTAATTTCACTTTAACGATGAGGTCTAATGGCCACCAATTAGTAAAAAGCAACTAAAGGAACAAGTATAACTTGTGTGCCACAGAACCCAACAACACACAAGGTTTACTTTATGTTTTATAACTAGATATATTAGTATATCAATATTCTGAAATTTGCTTACTTACAGTTCTTAATAAAGTTGCTGCCTTATATGATATATCTGTGCTAATATTATTATAGATACGCTTGATTTTGGTTTGGAGCTTTAATGATAAAGTTGCTGCCTTATATGATTTATGTGTGTTACTTAGTGTGTTGCTATATTACCCGTCTTTTGCTGTTTGTGCTTAGCATACTTTCAACACAATTACTTTCAGCTTATTACCCGTCTTTTAAATACTTACTGCATGCTTATAGCGATAAACTTCTGGCCAATTAATTACTTCTAGCTTTTAGCCATTGCTTTTGTCTTTTTACTGTCATATTACGTAACTGTTCACATGTCGTTTTCAAGAAAACGTGGTCCTGATACTGATACTTCTATAGCAATTACTTCAACTTCTAATTTATCTTCTTATATAGACAACGGCGACTGTCAGCATTTGTGTGAGTATTGTAATGCGTTATTTTGGTATGATGAGTGTGCTATCACTGCGTCTATTAATAGACTACCTAAGTACAATCAATGTTGCAAACGTGGTCGGATAAAACTTGCTTTACCCGAGGAACCACCTCCTCAGGTGAAGTGTCTTTTTGATCGGTCTGCTTTTCTTGACAACATACGGGCTTATACTTCAATGTTTTCTATGACATCATTTAGCAGAGACATCGACGATTCTATTAACGACGGGTCTGGCCCATATGTATTCAGAGTTGAAGGCCAAATCTATCATTGGATTGGTAGCTTATGCCTTCCACCCAATGAGAAGCCTCGCTTCCTACAAATGTATGTCTACGACACTGATCATGAGGTTTCTAACAGGCTTCGATTCTTTTCTGATAATACATGTCCCCAACTAGAAGCTGAGATTGTTGAACAACTCATTTCTGTATTAGAGCATTGTAACGAGTTAGTTAAACTTTTTCGTACAGCTAGAGACTTGTGTCGTTCCACAGAGGTCCCAAACTTCAGTATTCATTTGTATAACAGCCAAAACGAATTATCTTATGATATGCCAGTTCCGAACTCTATTGGCGCAATCGTGTATGAAGGTGATCCTACATCTACTGACTTTGACATTATCATACGACCTAGGGATGATAATCCACATCGAGTCAACAAATTGCATCGTCTGTATATGCCCTTACAATACCCTTTATTGTTCATATACGGTGAGAGTGGTTGGTCCCGTGACCTACGGATACAGCTAGAACATGGGAAAAAATGACCATCTAACGATGAACATGTTCTACAGTTATCAGCTACATGATCGATCAGGCCTGTATACCTTACTGTTAAGAGGTGGTCAGCTTTTCCAGCAATATTTGGTAGATGCTTATATTAGTATTGAGCAAAGTCGGCTAGATTACATAAGACTAAAGCAAAACACATTCAGAAGTGAATATCTTCAGGGTGTTCATGATGCTATTCTTCGTGGTGACACCGAAGGTCGTGATATTGGCAAACGAACTATCCTACCGTCATCTTTCATTGGTGGCCCACGTTACATGTACAAGCACTACCAAGACGTTTTAGCTATTTGTAGAGTTCATGGGAATCCCGAGTACTTTATCACATTCACGTGCAATGTCAAATGGCCGGAAATAGTAAGGTATTTAGCTCAGTATCCTTCACTTAGAGCGCAAGATCGTCCAGATATTATTGCTAGGGTCTTTCAAATTAAAGTGGCCTCACTCATCAACTTTCTTAAAACAAGGAAACCCTTTGGCCAAGTAGTTGCAGGTAGCTATGTTATTCAGCCTTGCTTCCGTTAGTGCTTTTTATGTCACACCCTGGCTTTGCGGAAGCGTGGGTTTATTTGGTGTGACTTCTTAATACCATAGCTTAATCACAACAAAGCTATATGAAAATAAAACCATGCAGATCATCCATTGATTTAAGTTTGAAAAGTGGAATACCACAACATTGTCTTAAGGCGTTGACACATGCAACGGAAATTACAACCTGATAACATAAAAACATTGTTTGAAAGACACAACCATAAACTTAAAATAGACGTTGTTTAAGAAGTGTGACTCGTCCAAGTAAAAGCCACAACCCCTAAACTTGGATGATCCCATAACTCTAACGCATCGTGAAAACGTAGCATACCGTGCCAGATCCTTAGTTCCCTGAAATACATGTAAGTTGGAAAAATCAACAAAAATGTTGAGCGAGTTCATGTGTAGGTGAGTATGTAAAACATTTGTAAGTATAAAAACCTGGTATGTAGCAAATAAGGAAAAAGAGATCCATTAATGTGTAGCTAATACATTAATAAGTGACATGGACTAGGAAGCACTCAAACCTGTAACGCGTATTTCATACCGGTCCTTCCGGCGGAACGACATAGTCACCACATGCAGCCGCACGCTGGCCCATGTGTGGGGCTCGCAACACCCGATAGATCTATCACTCATGCCTCTCGGTCCTTATACAAGGATTAATGGTCTTACGATAATAGCCTATCCAGTCACGTGATCTAGCAGTAGGTTCCTTAGCTAATCATACCGTGTATAAAACGTTTGTAGTAAATGTAACATGTATTTCACCCCCACAGTTTAAAAACTGAAAACAGTTAAGAGAAAAGGGGGAGCATGAACTCACCGAAGTGCGTCTCTAATAAGTATCTCCCAGAAAATCTGCTGTGCGACGACCTACACGTACTAACTTCTATTAGACGGACGGCCGTGCCTTAGTTTAAGGTTTAAGTTTTTGGGGAAATAGTTAGACAACTATTTCGTGTTTACACTTCGTAATTATTTGGTAAATATATTCCTTCCCAAGGATGGGGGTTTGGATACATGTGCGTTTTCCAAAATATATTATATTTTATTCCATATAATTTTCCAAATTAATTTCCTTGTCAAAATACACGCTTATGAGTATTTTATGAAAATACGTAAGTTACGTTGTAAGGTTCGGGTGGTATTAATAATACCGTTGTAACTTAATATTTATTGTGAAGGCGTTAGGATTATTTTGGAGTCGTTAATATTTGGTAATATTATTTTTACCCTAAAAATAATATTTACGTAGTTCACAAAATAATCACAAAAATTTACACAAGTGTTGTTATGAAAATATATATTCTAAATATATATTTTAGCAAGTTTTATTTTGTGAAAATCCCACCTCCGACAATTGGAAGTTTCATAATAAGAATCGTGGCGAAAGTTATTTGGGAAAACAAGTTAAAAATATATCCATAACACTTGTGATAAAAATATTTACAAGTGTTAGATTTTTTTTTTTTGGAAAAATTTCGCCAGAGTTTCCTCTGTAACTGGAGGTGGCCACGCTTTCTAGCGTATCATTTTCTTTTAAAATTTCAATTCAACAATGTTCCCAACATCAATCAACAAAGTTTCATTATCAAAATAGTCAAAATAGATATAAATCGCATAACACATGAACTTGTGGTTTGTGTAAGATATGTAGTAACTTTCCTCATATTTTAGTAGATCTTTTATAAATAGGTTCGGTTTCTTTGAGAACCCTGTTTTTAGAGAAGATACATTTCTACAACTTCTTGTCCAAAATTTATAAAAATAATTCTTTGTTAAAACTTTTTGTTACACAAGTGTCTACACACTTGTGTGTTCACAAAAATCACTTTTGTTTAGGAAGGTTCCGGCTTTAAAATTATGATTTCATTTTACACTTGGTCCTTCGAAAATACCACTTGTAGATCTTTAGATCTACTAGTTTAGAACTCCATTTCATAAGAAAAATTGTTTTTACGCAAGTTCATGGTTATAAGTAGTAGTGTTCTTCATCTAACCACTTTTCACACTTTAACATACACTAGGTCATGTTCCATGAACATGACTTAGTCGGGTTAGATGACGATCCGAACTAACACTAGCATAAAACAACACTAAATAATCATATCAAAACAAGTTTTATAAGTTTTACACCAATATTCATCTATTAACCACTTTGTTTATATTATTTTAGTAGACTTTAAATTTTGTTCATACATGTTCATAAATTTCAACCGTCAAAATTTTTATTAACCACTTTAGAATAGATCAAAAAGGCATTTAGAGTCACTTACTACTAGCTCGAGGCTAGGGAAGAAACTAGTCGAAAAACGAGTGGTTAAAAGCGTTGAGGTGAGGTCCTTGACGATCCGCAAGCACCGGGCTTCCTTGTATGTGATCCTTAACCCTTGAGTGTATGTAAAATGGCAATAATGAAATTGGAAAATGGTTGGATGGAAGTGAATGCTCTCGGCAGTGAGTAGCAAAGGAGGGAAAGCAAGATGTAAATTTTTTTTTTTTTTTTTGGTCAAGTGTTAGAATGAAATGTTATCCATTAAGCTCTCTTATAACCCATCCTTTACTAAACCCATTGGATACCATGTTTAGTAGATATTGGACAAAGATTAATATAATATTCTAACAATGTGTGGTGTGGGTGAGCTTACTGCCGAACACAAAGACAAGGGGGGAAAGAAAGATTTAATTTTTTTTTATTAAGTGCTAGTATGAATATTATGGACCTTTGTTTCTATTTAATAACCATACCATCTAATTATCCTTAAGATAATGTGTATAGAAGATATAAGACACAAGTGAATAAAATATTCAATGTGTAAGTGGTGTGTCTCCACATGGGAAAATCTGATCGATTGGGGGGTTGCAATATGGTTCAAAATCAACTAATTATTTAGTACTAGATAAGTTTAGTTAGGAGATTAGTTTAAGTTACTAGAGTGTTATAATTTATAACGGGTGTTAGGGTATTCGGGGACCCTATCTGGCTTACAAAAAAAAAAGAAAAAACAATGTCAATATTTTTGTGTTCCGGGTAAAGTCCGGTTGTACGGTTGGATATTACTCCGTTAAAGCGCTAAATAATTATTTAAAGTGTCGTAAGTTTTATCTTTAGTGACACAATTTATTCCCGACACTGTGGAAAGTGTCTAGTAATATTTTTCCAACTTTTTGCACTTTACTAGTTTAGATAAATGCTGAATTTTTATTTAAAGTGCAGAATTTTGTACTCAAGGTACGTTTTAGGCACATCCGGTCACTATAATTATCACCTAGTGACGCAGTTCTACAACCCTCATTTCCCTACACTCTCTACAGGTGTAGTAAACTATCTCTGGCTCATACAGGCCTTAGAGGCAGTGTCTGCCTGATGCTGGTTATATCAGCATGTTTAATGGGTATCCTGTATAGTGTGCTCACTGTGCTTTTGTGCATCAAGGTTGTCACTATGGTTTGTGTGTAAATAATAGAGTGACAGTATAAGATGTGATGCATGAGTACGTATGTATCAGAAATCGGTAAGCAGTTTAATCACAGTTGTAAGCAAGCACAGTAATTAAGCAGTAATTAAATATTAATTAATTCGTACGGATACCTGGTTTGGTGAGGGTTGTCACATTCTCCCCCCGTTAAAGAAATTTCGTCCCGAAATTTAAGTTCTGCTACTAGATGCAGGGTTCTTAGGAAACAAATGGGGGTATTTCTCTTTCATCCGATCTTCACGTTCCCACGTGAATTCAGGTCCATGTCTTGCATTCCAACGAACTTTGACGAGTTTGACACTGCTCCTGCGAGTTTTGTTAACTTTTCAATCCGTGACCTCAACAGGTTCTTCAGTGAAGTGGAGCGTGTCGTCGATATGAACTTCGTCAGCCGGAATGATCACTGTATCTTGTGTTGGACTTTTTCTCAAATTGGATACATGGAATGTATCTTGAACATCATGGAGTTCAGCAGGTAGGTCCAACTTGTAGGCTACAAGCCCAATCCTTTGCAGGATTCTGAAAGGGCCAATGTAACGCGGATTCAACTTCCCACGTTTTCTGAAGCGTGCCACACCCTTCCAGGGTGAAACTTTCAATAAAACCATATCTCCAACTTGGAATTCCAAATGTTTCCGGTTTGGATCTGCATAGGCTTTCTGTCTGTCGTGAGCCGCTTCGATGCATTTTCGAATCTGCGCAATCTTGTCTGTCGTCTCTTGGACGATTTCGGGACCAACAAGCTGCCTATCACCTGCGTCAGCCCAGCATAGGGGTGATCGACACTTGCGTCCGTAAAGAGCTTCAAATGGCGCGGCTCCAATACTGGTGTGGTAGCTGTTGTTGTATGAGAATTCGGCCAATGGTAAATGCTTATCCCAGCTACCACCAAGATCCATTACACATGCTCTCAGCATATCCTCCAATGTCTGAATAGTTCTTTCACTTTGGCCATCAGTTTGCGGATGAAATGCAGTACTTAGGTTCAATTGCGAGCCAAAAGCTTCTTGGAAGGATTGCCAAATCCTTGATATGAAACGTCCATCTCTATCAGAGATGATCGAGAGAGGCACTCCATGACGTGCAACGATTTCTCTCATGTAAATTTCCGCAAGTTTACTAGTGTTGTCTTTCTCCTTGATTGGCAAGAAGTGCGCGGACTTGGTCAGACGGTCAACTATTACCCAAATAGTGTCATGACCTCTGGGCGTCCTTGGCAACTTTGTTATAAAATCCATTGAAATCTGTTCCCATTTCCACTTGGGAATTTCAGGTTGTTGCAGAAGTCCCAAAGGTTTCTGATATTCAGCTTTAACCTTGGCGCACGTTAAACACTTGCTCACGTAAACAGCAACGTCGCCTTTCATTCTAGGCCACCAGTAGTAATCTTTAAGGTCCTGGTACATCTTATCCGCTCCTGGATGGATAGAGTACCGTGATTTGTGTGCCTCATCAAAAATAACTTTTCTCAAACCACCAAACAGAGGAACCCAAATCCTTTTCATAAAACATAACGTTCCTTCCTCGTTTGGTACTAATTGCTTCTCCATCCCACGGAGATATTCTTCTTCACGGTTTCTTTCCTTAAGAGCTTCTTTCTGCGCGGCACGAATGCGCAAGGAAAGATTTGTCTGGATAATCATCTCCAAAGCCCTAACCCTTATGGGCTTGATCCTTTCTTTACGACTTAGGGCATCGGCGACCACATTCGCCTTCCCTGGATGGTACTTTATCTCGCAGTCGTAATCGTTCAACAATTCGACCCAACGTCTTTGTCTCATATTCAGCTCTTTCTGGTTGAATATGTGCTGTAAACGCTTGTGATCTGTGAAGATTGTACATTTCGTACCATATAGGTAGTGTCTCCAGATCTTTAATGCAAATATCACTGCGCCTAGTTCCAAACCATGCGTGGTATAGTTCTTTTCATGAACTTTCAACTGGCGTGACGCGTAAGCTATAACTTTATGTCGTTGCATCAACACGCAACCCAATCCTTGACGTGAGGCGTCACGGTATACCACAAAATCATCTGTACCCTCTGGTAGTGCTAAGATTGGCGCATTGCAGAGCTTGTCTTTTAACAACTGAAACGCTTCCTCCTGTTTGATTCCCCAATCAAACTTCTTATCCTTCTGCGTGAGCGCGGTAAGGGGTTGAGCGATTTTAGAAAAATCCTCAATGAATCTTCGATAATAGCCAGCCAAACCTAAGAATTGTCGAATCTCGGTTGGCGTCTTTGGAGTCTCCCAGCTCTTTATTGCCTCGATCTTTGTGGGATAAACATGGATTCCGTTTCCATTAACCACGTGTCCAAGGAATTGGACTTCACGTAGCCAAAACTTGCACTTAGATAATTTGGCATACAACTGTTCCTTTTTCAGCAACTCCAGAATGGCTCTTAAATGTTGTTCGTGTTCAGCCTTTGTTTTTTGAATAAATCAAAATATCGTCGATGAACACAATCACGAACTTATCCAAATACGGTTTGCAGACTCGGTTCATTAGGTCCATAAAAACAGCAGGCGCGTTTGTCAACCCAAACGGCATAACTAGGAACTCGTAATGTCCATAACGAGTTCTGAAGGCTGTTTTCGGGATACTCTCCTCTTGTATCCTTAGCTGATGGTATCCAGATCGAAGATAGATCTTTGAATAAAAGCTTGAACCTTGGAGTTGGTCGAATAAATCATCGATTCTTGGCAGAGGGTATCTATTCTTGATCATCAGCTTATTCAACTCCCGGTAGTCGATGCACATACGAAAACTACCGTCCTTCTTCTTGACAAACAGGACCGGAGCTCCCCAAGGTGAGAAGCTTGGTTTGATGAATCCTTTGTCTAGCAACTCTTGAAGTTGTGTCGACAATTCCTGCATCTCTGACGGTGCAAGTCTATAAGGTGCCCTAGCTACAGGCGCGGCGCCTGGAACTAAGTCAATGTGAAATTCCACTTGCCTTTGGGATGGAAATCCTAGCAAGTCCTCAGGAAAGACTTCAGGATATTCCCTCACGATAGGGATGTCTTCGATTTTCGGCTCAGCGGCTTTCTTATCCACGATGTGTGCCAGGAAGGCAGCACATCCCTTTTGTAAACACTTACGAGCTTTCAGGCAATTGATAATTCTTAAAGGCGTATCACGCTTCTCCCCATGAACCACAATTGTTTCTCCATCTTTGGTTGGGATACGAACGACCTTTTCGTGACAAACAATCTCGGCCTTGTTACTCGATAGCCAATCCGTTCCCACTACCACATCAAAGCTTCCCAACTCGACAGGTAGTAAGTCTAGCGTAAACTCGTGCCCTCCAAATTCAATCACACATCCTTGGACAACTTCACTGGTCTCAACTAGTTCCCCATTTGTTAATTCGATCGAATATGGGACGTCTAACTTACTAGGCGTCAAACCAAGAATATTCTTAAATTCTAATGACACGAAGCTATAATCGGCACCAGTATCAAACAAAATAGATGCAAAAGTTTTGGTTGTTAGAGAACGTACCAGTAATCACGCCTGGATCCTGGCATGTTTCACAAGCTCCGATGTTGGATGTTCTTTCACGGTCTTGTTTTAACTTCGGGCATTCCCTCTTAAGATGTCCAACGTCCCCACAATGGAAGCATCCTGGCATTCGGCCATTTCCTTTCCCATTTCCACCTTGAGCGTTGTTACTGTTTTCTCCTTGTCTGGGACTCTTCATCCCACAACCATCCTTGTTGTGTCCTTTCCTCCTGCACCTAGGCTTCCGACATCCACAATCGTGGTGATACTTGCACCCAGCACGTCTTGGTTTAGTTTCTAAGTAAATCTTATCATTGGCCTGTTTGTTGTTAAGGCAATCTTTCTTGAAATGCCCTTTGTCCCCGCAGTCAAAACAACCTCGAATAGATCTTTGTTCATCATTATTCGTTCGGGTATCTTCGGTGAGCTTCCTTTTGTTCTTTCCGGACGACTCTACCTGTGTCTCCTTGTCAGGGTTTGCAAGTTTTTCTAGTCTAATTGCTTCCGTAACGAGTGCCAAGCCCATCTTACTTGCAGCCATAGTTATTGGTGGCGTAGATGATGTCATTAAGCTCAGGACTTGAGGTGCCAGTTCCCAAATGAAATGTGTTAATTTCTTCAATTCTGGTTCCACCAAGTACGGAACGACTCGTGCCAAATCATGAAGTCTTTGCATGTATTCCAACATTTTTGGACCTTCCATCATCAGGCTCTGGAATTCACCTTCCAACCTCTGGGTTTCTGTTTGGGTGCAATACTTCTTACGCATTATTCCTTTCAACTCATCCCAAGTTAACGCGTATGCTGTAGTTAGGCCCTTTATTCGAACCTGAAGATTCCACCATAATCGAGCTCCATCTTGAAACAACTCAGAAACGTATGGGACTTATTGTTCTGGCGTACAACCACTCATTCGAAAGATGGATTCCATACTTTCAATCCATTTCACAAAAGCTATGGCACCTCCAGTGCCGTCGAACTTCGGAGGCTTGTAGTTGAGGAAGTGCCAGTAGGGACAACCGTTATTTTCTGAGGTACCTCTGCTAGGTTCGGTGCGTAGGGCCTCGTGCTGTGCTATAGCTGCAGCAATTATCTCTTGAAGTTCCGCCTCTGAGGCGGGCATGCGCATTTCGCGTCTTGGTGGCATCTTCTAAAAGATGTTTCACGTAGGTTAGGTCATAGCAAGTAAAATGTACGTATGTATTCAACAATATCAGCACATAACATCTCATGCTATAAATAAATCAACCACATAACATCTCATGTCATAGAACATAAACAATAGATCAAACATCACAAGTGATAAGAATACTGCGATTGCTTTGCCACAAATTGAGACCACAATGTAAAGATTACAAGTACACAACTGTATCATACAACATCAATGACTTAGTAGGGGATGACCCTAGACAAGTTGTGCGATCGCTGGACATGTTCAGGAATCTCTGGTTCGTCCATTTTCAAATTCCAGAACTCCACCTCAAGCTTCTGAATACCAGCCCTAGAACAATATTTCTTCTCAATCATTTCTTTGAGCTCGTCCCAGCTCAGTGCATAAGCAGCATCTGTACCAAGGGTCTGAACCTGAAGGTTCCATCATGAGAGTGTGTCATCTAGAAATAACCCCGAGGTATAGGTAACACTCTGTTGGGGCGAACCGTTACTCATTCTTAGAATGGAGTCAATCTTTTCGGACCAATGAACAAATGCTACAGTGCCTCCTGTTCCGTCAAAGTTCAAAGGCTTGCAGTTCAGGAACTGCTCATAGGTACAGCCAGTTGGAGGGTTATTTCCAGTAATGCCATCGCTGTGCTTAGAGCGGAGGGCTTCATGTCGTGCAATTGCCTGTGAGATGCATTCTTGCAGCTCGGCTTCTGTCCTTGGCAACGTACTGGTGTTTGTGTCACTTCTGGGTGACATTCTCTTCTGTCGAAGTGGTATGAAGCGGGTTAGACAACGTTTCAATTGTCTATGAGATATATAGCACCATAAGCCATCATGTAATCACCCAATTTCACACGTAAATATACTTAATGTATGAGTGAGGAAATAATTTCTGAGCCTTCACATAGGCTTGCCAATTTGGCTTGTTGCTTGTAATAGAATGAACTCGAGGCTACGTCGCCTTGGTCATTCGTGTTTAAGTTATTTCCTGCTACATTGGTTTTCATTAGCTTGACCCGCAGAGTCCACCAGGATTTCTGTGCACTACAAGTCGTTATTACGTGGGCCCCCGTAATAATAAATTGTCTTGCACAGTTACCCCAAATTTTCTCTCGTCCAAGCAGATGATCAATCAAGGAGCAACAGTAGGTGCATCGGCATGAACAGTGTCATGCTCCAATGTGGGGTCAGGAGCAACGCCTGGCTCAGGGGCCATGGCTGGCTCCGGATCAACAAACTTCATTTCAAAATCAGCTAGATCAACAAACACAGGGGTTACAGGATCCTCCAAGGGCTGGTCTAAGTGTATGAACTCAATGTCATGGTCTGGATCAAAACCAGGTGGAAACACAGGATCATCCTCAATATCGTGATCAAACTCAAAGCTGTGTGCGGGAACCGGCGCAGCTGATGACGCCATATCAGGGTCGGCGTCGTGTGAGTGGTGCTGCACTCCCTGTATATGCGAAGATGCGGACGCCACAGACTCAAATGAGTTTGGGACAGGTGAATGAGCATGAGCCTCCTCTGCAGGAGCGTCAGCAAGCAGTAGGCTACCACCAGCAGCATTAGGGCCTCGCCTTCAAGTGGGTCCTCCCCTAATAGTTCGACATCGTCGTCAGAGACAACGTCGGGGGGGCATATGAACGATGGGATAAGCGGCAAGGGGCACAGGAGCAGGGATCACCGCGAGTGGCAAATCCCCGACAAGATGGCCATCAGCCGGCTCTGCTACGACATCAGGCAGCGCAAAGGGCTGAAAGTCGTCATCGTCTGTGCTGGTAGTATCGGAAATGTACACCTCGTGCTCCGATGAAACTATGTCGCCTGATACTATGGCCATGGGATCTGTAGTGTCCGACTCTCCAGTATCTGATGAAGGCATGACGTTTTGTAATACAAACACACATATTCACAAATAATCAATCATATAGTCAGATAAACATATTAGTCACCAATAAGCAATCATATAGTTCTCCTAGTCCCACTAGCCTACTTCCTCAGCCTCCCAGACCGAGCCTCAGCCTTCCAGACTGAGCCTCAGCTTCCCAGACTGAGCCTATAACTAACAATTAAAATGTGCTCAACTTTGTATGTAAAAACGTTTTGGATCTGTACTTAAGTGGTATGCAATGTAAAAATGTTTTCGTGAGAGCCCTAGTGATCATAGTCTAGACTCGAGAAAGAATCCTAGTTCGCTATGATCGAGGCTCTGATACCAAGTTGTCACACCCTGGCTTTGCGGAAGCGTGGGTTTATTTGGTGTAACTTCTTAATACCATAGCTTAATCACAACAAAGCTATATGAAAATAAAACCATGCAGATCATCCATTGATTTAAGTTTGAAAAGTGGAATACCACAACATTGTCTTAAGGCGTTGACACATGCAACGGAAATTACAACCTGATAACATAAAAACATTGTTTGAAAGACACAACCATAAACTTAAAATAGACGTAGTTTAAGAAGTGTGACTCGTCCAGGTAAAAGCCACAACCCCTAAACTTGGATGATCCCATAACTCTAACGCATCGTGAAAACGTAGCATACCGTGCCAGATCCTTAGTTCCCTGAAATACATGTAAGTTGGAAAAATCAACAAAAATGTTGAGCGAGTTCATGTGTAGGTGAGTATGTAAAACCTTTGTAAGTATAAAAACCTGGTATGTAGCAAATAAGGAAAAAGAGATCCATTAATGTGTAGCTAATACATTAATAAGTGACATGGACTAGGAAGCACTCAAACCTGTAACGCGTATTTCATACCGGTCCTTCCGGCGGAACGACATAGTCACCACATGCAGCCGCACGCTGGCCCATGTGTGGGGCTCGCAACACCCGATAGATCTATCACTCATGCCTCTCGGTCCTTATACAAGGATTAATGGTCTTACGATAATAGCCTATCCAGTCACGTGATCTAGCAGTAGGTTCCTTAGCTAATCATACCGTGTATAAAACGTTTGTAGTAAATGTAACATGTATTTCACCCCCGCAGTTTAAAAACCGAAAACAGTTAAGAGAAAAGGGGGAGCATGAACTCACCGAAGTGCGTCTCTAATAAGTATCTCCCAGAAAATCTGCTGTGCGACGACCTACACGTACTAACTTCTATTAGACGGACGGCCGTGCCTTAGTTTAAGGTTTAAGTTTTTGGGGAAATAGTTAGACAACTATTTCGTGTTTACACTTCGTAATTATTTGGTAAATATATTCCTTCCCAAGGATGGGGGTTTGGATACATGTGCGTTTTCCAAAATATATTATATTTTATTCCATATAATTTTCCAAATTAATTTCCTTGTCAAAATACACGCTTATGAGTATTTTATGAAAATACGTAAGTTACGTTGTAAGGTTCTGGTGGTATTAATAATACCGTTGTAACTTAATATTTATTGTGAAGGCGTTAGGATTATTTTGGAGTCGTTAATATTTGGTAATATTATTTTTACCCTAAAAATAATATTTACGTAGTTCACAAAATAATCACAAAAATTTACACAAGTGTTGTTATGAAAATATATATTCTAAATATATATTTTAGCAAGTTTTATTTTGTGAAAATCCCACCTCCGACACTTGGAAGTTTCGTAATAAGAATCGTGGCGAAAGTTATTTGGGAAAACAAGTTAAAAATATATCCATAACACTTGTGATAAAAATATTTACAAGTGTTAGATTTTTTTTTTTGGAAAAATTTCGCCAGAGTTTCCTCTGTAACTGGAGGTGGCTACGCTTTCTAGCGTATCATTTTCTTTTAAAATTTCAATTCAACAATGTTCCCAACATCAATCAACAAAGTTTCATTATCAAAATATTCAAAATAGATATAAATCGCATAACACATGAACTTGTGGTTTGTGTAAGATATGTAGTAACTTTCCTCATATTTTAGTAGATCTTTTATAAATAGGCTCGGTTTCTTTGAGAACCCTGTTTTTAGAGAAGATACATTTCTACAACTTCTTGTCCAAAATTTATAAAAATAATTCTTTGTTAAAACTTTTTGTTACACAAGTGTCTACACACTTGTGTGTTCACAAAAATCACTTTTGTTTAGGAAGGTTCCGGCTTTAAAATTATGATTTCATTTTACACTTGGTCCTTCGAAAATACCACTTGTAGATCTTTAGATCTACTAGTTTAGAACTTCATTTCATAAGGAAAATTGTTTTTACACAAGTTCATGGTTATAAGTAGTAGTGTTCTTCATCTAACCACTTTTCACACTTTGACATACACTAGGTCATGTTCCATGAACATGACTTAGTCGGGTTGGATGACGATCCGAACTAACACTAGCATAAAACAACACTAAATAATCATATCAAAACAAGTTTTATAAGTTTTACACCAATATTCATCTATTAACCACTTTGTTTATATTATTTTAGTAGACTTTAAATTTTGTTCATACATGTTCATAAATTTCAACCGTCAAAATTTTTATTAACCACTTTAGAATAGATCAAAAAGGCATTTAGAGTCACTTACTACTAGCTCGAGGCTAGGGAAGAAACTAGTCGAAAAACGAGTGGTTAAAAGCGTTGAGGTGAGGTCCTTGACGATCCGCAAGCACCGGGCTTCCTTGTATGTGATCCTTAACCCTTGAGTGTATGTAAAATGGCAATAATGAAATTGGAAAATGGTTGGATGGAAGTGAATGTTCTCGGCAGTGAGTAGCAAAGGAGGGAAAGCAAGATGTAAATTTTTTTTTTTTTTTTGGTCAAGTGTTAGAATGAAATGTTATCCATTAAGCTCTCTTATAACCCATCCTTTACTAAACCCATTGGATACCATGTTTAGTAGATATTGGACAAAGATTAATATAATATTCTAACAATGTGTGGTGTGGGTGAGCTTACTGCCGAACACAAAGACAAGGGGGGAAAGAAAGATTTAATTTTTTTTTATTAAGTGCTAGTATGAATATTATGGACCTTTGTTTCTATTTAATAACCATACCATCTAATTATCCTTAAGATAATGTGTATAGAAGATATAAGACACAAGTGAATAAAATATTCAATGTGTAAGTGGTGTGTCTCCACATGGGAAAATCTGATCGATTGGGGGGTTGCAATATGGTTCAAAATCAACTAATTATTTAGTACTAGATAAGTTTAGTTAGGAGATTAGTTTAAGTTACTAGAGTGTTATAATTTATAACGGGTGTTAGGGTATTCGGGGACCCTAACTGGCTTACAAAAAAAAAAGAAAAAACAATGTCAATATTTTTGTGTTCCGGGTAAAGTCCGGTTGTACGGTTGGATATTACTCCGTTAAAGCACTAAATAATTATTTAAAGTGTCGTAAGTTTTATCTTTAGTGACACAATTTATTCCCGACACTGTGGAAAGTGTCTAGTAATATTTTTCCAACTTTTTGCACTTTACTAGTTTAGATAAATGCTGAATTTTTATTTAAAGTGCAGAATTTTGTATTCAAGGTACGTTTTTGGCACATCTGGTCACTATAATTATCACCTAGTGACGCAGTTCTACAACCCTCATTTCCCTACACTCTCTACAGGTGTAGTAAACTATCTCTGGCTCATACAGGCCTTAGAGGCAGTGTCTGCCTGATGCTGGTTATATCAGCATGTTTAATGGGTATCCTGTATAGTGTGCTCACTGTGCTTTTGTGCATCAAGGTTGTCACTAAGGTTTGTGTGTAAATAATAGAGTGACAGTATAAGATGTGATGCATGAGTACGTGTGTATCAGAAATCGGTAAGCAGTTTAATCACAGTTGTAAGCAAGCACAGTAATTAAGCAGTAATTAAATATTAATTAATTCGTACGGATACCTGGTTTGGTGAGGGTTGTCACATTTTATTTTTTATTTTTCACCATTGCTAACCTACGTCTGACTTTTGTCTTACATGTGCTTGATTTTAAAATTTATACTTGACCCTTTGTAGTTTTACTTGCTGTCTATATATATATCATTCGAAGCCATTTTTTATTTATCTTTATCCTGGACTTTTCTTCTCCATTTTACTTATTTTTATTGTCGTGTTTCAGGATTTTCTTAACGTGTAATGTTATTCTAGATTTCATATGTACTATTGTAAGTAGCTTATTTTGTTACGTTTCGAACCTGTAACAAAGCAAACCTATAAATTTAATGTGGCTTTCGAATATGCCGCCGCAATGTGCTTTTTAAATCTTCACGTACAGTTTCCTGTCACGATTTATTTATTTGTATCTACGTTTTGAACCCTTCAGTTTATTTAAATCCAATTGATATTTAAATATGCATTAAATGTCAACATAATCTTATGTTGTTTTCTTTATTGTATGTAGATTTATACACGATTGAATTTCAGAAAAGAGGACTCCCTCATTGTCACTTGCTTCTATGGGTTACTTCTGCAAATAAGATAAGGAAACCTGATCACTTAATAACTATATCTCCGTCGAGATCCCCAATCGCTTATTATTGTTAAAATACTATAATTATAATTGTTGTTATTATTAATATTATTATTATTATTAAAAATATTATAATTATAATTAATATTATTATTGTTAAAAATATTATAATTATAATTATTATTATTATTATTGTTATTGTTATTATTGTTAAAATACTATAATTATAATTGTTATTATTATTATTATTATTATTATTATTATTATTATTATTATTATTGTCCCTGAAGTTTCATGATATATTTACACTTTGGTCCCTGAAGTTTCAATTTTTACAAAAATAGTACCCGAAGTTTCGAAAATTGACGCAAATGGACCCTGAAGTTTCGTAAATTGACAAAAATGGTCCCTGAAGTTTCTTAATTTGACAAAAATGGTCCCTGATGTTTCGAAAATTTACAAAAACGGTCCCTGATGTTTCAAAAATTGACAAAAATGGTCCATGTACTGTTCAGTTAAGTATGCTAACTGAGTTAGTGTTTAAAGAAGAAATCTTTATATGAAAGTTAACCGGGCTAAACCATTCAGTTAAAATAGTTGCAATAATGACCATATTAGTCCCTGAAGTATGGGTTTCATAAAATGACCAAATGGTCCCTAAACTTTTATTTCAAAAATATATATTTATTTCTTTTATAATTATAATTATTATTATTATTATTATTATTATTATTATTATTAACGTAACTTTTTTTTAGCGTTTCATGTCTCTAACTGATTTGAAGAATTGGGTTAAAGAAACGGGAAAGGAGTATGGTTACGTAATTGTTACCCGCCGATCGAAAAATATTGGCGGTACTACTGGGATGGTATGGCTTGTGTGCGACCGTAGTGGTGAGCACCGTAGTAAAGCAACAGTTAGGAAAGCTGGTAGCAAAAAAATCGGTTGCCCATTTTCATTACTCGCCATCCGGGACATGACGAATGACACGTGGGAGTTAAAAGTGGAAGACGCGAACCATAACCACGAACCTACGACGAGTCTGTTGGGCCACGCTTTTGTGCGAAGATTTACTGAAGCCGAATACAAGCTAGTGGAGCAGCTAACTGCTCAAAACATGGAGCCACGTATCATATTTCAAACCCTAAGAAAGCAGTTCCCCGACAGCCTGCATGTTCAGAAAGACGTGCAAAATGCGGTACAAAAAATTAGAGCGACAATAGCGGACGGAAATAATCCTACGCAGGCACTGGAAAGCCTGCTGCATGACCACCGATTCATTTACGAACCCCGATAGGAACCCAAAACAGATGTCGTAACAGAGATTTTCTTTGTTCATCCTTATTCAATCACTATGTGGCGTGCATTCCCGCACGTGATGTTGATCGACGCGACCTACAAAACAAACCTCTACAACATGCCATTTGTCCAGGTTGTGGGTATGACGTCAACTGGGAAGTCTTTTTGTATCGCACATGCCGTTATTTGTAAAGAACGAAGGGGTAACTACGTGTGGGTGCTTGAGCGGATCAAGTCAATATTGCATGAATGTATGATGTCGCGTGTGATAGTCACGGATAGGGAGCTTGCCCTAATTAACGTGTGTTCTAAAGTATTCTCGAACGCAACCAGGCTTCTATGCCACTTTCACATCCAACAAAATATAGCTAGAAAGTGCAAGGAAGGGTTCAATAAAGAAGATTGGGGGGAATTTATGTCGTACTGGCGGAGATTGTGCGAATCTTCTTCAGAGCCCATGTACAAGTACAACTTGGAGAAAATGTATAACCGACTCGTGGTTGCCAACCGAGAAAGTAAGTGTTCCTTCAACAAACGACTCACCTAATCTATTATATTTTACACATGCTTTTACATTTCATTATTTTATTTTTGCAGGTGTCTATGATTACGTCTACGAAAACTGGCTCAAAGGCTATAAAGAAATGTTCGTTTATGCGTGGACTGATAAGTGTCGCAACTTTGGTCAGCGCACCACCAACAGAGTTGAGAGCCAGCACGCAAATTTAAAAAGATACATTACGCGCGGGAGTTCATTGGAGCGAATAGCAAGATACGTCATTGATATAGTTGAAACTCAGTACGATGAAATACAAAAAAGTTTCACTGAGAGCATCGAAAAAACGATGAACCACCACAGACACCCACTGTTGGACAACCTACGTGGAAAGGTTTCCCATGAAGCACTTGATTTGCTGGCAAAAGAGCTACAGAGGAAGATGGAGGTGTTGCGGAAACTTAACGCATCATGTGGTTGCCATATATGGCTTAGCTGTGGATTGCCGTGTTCTTATAGGCTGGAAAACTACAAACGTACAGGTAAAAGATATTAAAACTACCAACCTTTTGTTATTTTGTACGATTTAGCTGTTTGTCACACCGTATTAACTTAACTGTGCAGGGCGTATGATACAACTCGACGACATAGATGTATTCTGCCGTAAGCTTGACTTGCTCCCATGTAAACTGGTAGACGAGGAGGTCGATGTTGTAGCAGAGCTCAATAATGTGCGGCAACATTTAGAGGCGCAGTCCCCCGTTCAGCAAAAGAGTTTGCTTTCAAAGATAAAAGCGGTCTTCACCCCGAAATCGTCAACCAAGAAACCTCCGATCGTCCAGCAAAATACTCGCGGTCGGCCTACATCAAAGAAAGTACAAGAAAGGCTAGATGAAGCTGCGAGGTTAGACGAAGTTGCGAGATACAGCTCCTATGGCGAGGACAGCAACGTATACACCGCTTCCCCCAAACATAGGTACGATTTACCCCGACACAGCTCATACGTACCGTCAGAGGGCTCTCGTGGAACTGGTTCGGTTGTAAAGTCTGAAAAACCTAAAATGCAACGAAATAGTTCAACGAGTTATAAAAAGAAGGAGACGCGGGATGATAAGGGTTTTCCATTAATGAAGGGGGACGAGCACTTGTTAAGCATTGAGAGGTTTAAGGATCAAATTCCATCAGAGATTCACTCTTACATATCGCGTATACAAGATGTGACCCCAGACGGTCATTGTGGGTACAGGTCTGTGGCTGTCGGGTTAGGTTTTCCGGAACACGCATGGCCCAATATTCGAAGAGATTTACTACTGGAGATTGACCATAACGAGGCGCGTTGGAAGCATGTATTCGAAACATATAACAAAGGAGACTTTTGTAACACCTGTGTCATTTCAACCATCAAACAAATGCCAAACCAATGAAATAATGTATTTCATGCTTGGGATTTGTAAAAATATGTGTATCGTTTACACATATCAACTCTTGTCCGATTTCAAGCTCTAAATCGCTTTCTGGAGGGTTATAAGCGCTCGGATGCGTAAATATAACCAGTTTAATGCAACGAACACTCCGGAATAGTGAAATAGGCTTAACATACCTTAAATAACCTATACATAACTTAGATATAAGTTTTGGAAGGTTTGGTGTGGTGAAATCGAAGTTTAATCGCTTACAGGGACTAAATTTGACAAACTGCGAAAGTATGCCAATTTGAACTGTAACAGACATTCCGGAACATGACCATAAGTTAAACACACCTTAAATATCCTTTACATAGCTTAGAAATAGGCTTTGAGGGGTTTGGTGTGCTAAAATAAACTTTTGGGACATTCAGGGACTAAAAGTGTCAAAAAGTGCACAAGTTTGCATTTTCGCGCATAACTTACGTTCTGAATACATCCGGACATCCAAAAATTTATGAAAGCATGACTACATTATATTTTAGTGTTCGCCAAAAGAAAAATCCATTCGTCGCGTCATTTGGATCGTTTTTCGCGCTTGTGCGCATTCCGTCGTAATTAAGCGAACATCGCGTTCGTACGACCAAACGAACCATCATCCGACATATTTTTGAGCATGTTTTGAGTTCCCTATACTTTAACTTCATTTTAGAGCCTTGAAATGAGGTTAACGGGGTTCAAACGCATCGAAAAAGGCCTTAAACACGTGCAGGGACCATTTCTGCCACTTTTGAAACATTTCTGAAACAAGGGGGTGCTAGCGTAGCGCGACTGCATAGTGCCTTTGCACTAGCGCTACGCTACTGCCTATTCTGGGCAGAAACATGCAGAAAACTCATTTTTCGCATTTTCGGGACCAGATTCGATGTATCGACAGCTGTTTACAGCTGTTTTCCACTCCCAATTCCCTTGCCATGTGTCTAACTCTTATGGTGAGTGGCCAATTAACCTACCATAAGCTTCCGACACTTGTACGGGTGAGATCAAGGCACGTTTCCCGATAAACGATCCTAACGGTGGTGCATTTACTATAAATACCCATCCATACTCAACACAAAAACCCACTAGAATCTGATTGAGGAGCTCTAAGTTGAAGCCTTCGCTTCATACCTGAGCTATTCGATCACGATTAGCATTCGGGGACCCTGGGTAAGTATTCTTTCGTTCTTTTCCTTATTTTACTGCTTTTCGAGTCAGAAAGTCAAACTTTGTTTGACTTTCAGCGTTGACCAGTAATGGTCAATGCAAAGTTCGTTTGAACTTCGCAACGTGATTGTAATCACGATGGTCATAGTCCCTTGGGACTATGCCTACTGATTACCACGTTGTCTAGGGTCGTAGGGTAAGCGATCTAATAAAATCGCTTATACCTCGAACCCGACCCAGTTTGGTCGATCATTAGGATCCGACCAAACACATTAGGTGACCATAGTAGGTAGGGAATAACCTTCCGAGGTTATACCCTATGGTCACATCGTTTAAGTAGTTGTATGATAGGTAGTTTATATGCCTTAGGTAAATTACCAGAATACCCTTTTCATGTATAATTGGTAATTAAGCATATGTAACCTAAACCTTTGTCACATAACTGATTATGTAACATGTTCAGGCATATAACACTTGTCATAGGGCTAGTTAGGCGGTCCGAACGCGTTTCACGCGAACGACGCGTTAAAGTAGCATAAGCTACCTAAACGGGTCGTAATGGGTCGTAGACACTTAGGTTAAGTTTCATTTAGTATGTAGGCTTTGTTAAACCAAATGACACGAGTCTCTACACTCGTTTGGTTTACAAACCCTAATGCTACCCGATCTTCCGATTTAGGTCCGGTTTATTAATGTAGCTACCTATACTAGGTGCCGTTTGATATCCGCGATCTCTAGCATTGTTTAGTTGTCACTCCAGAACTACTGAGCAATCCCAGGTGAGTACATAGACCCCTCTTTTACTGTTTTCCAAACTGTTTTGGGGTGAAACACATGTGCCTACTTGTTACTTTCATGCTTTCCTGTTTTAACATCATATACTGCTATGTTCGTTAGTACATTATAGTACATGATTTTATGACATTTCATGCTAGGTGTGCCCACTTGTGTGCATTACTTAGTACATCGTTTTACATGACATTTTAACATGATTGACATTTGATCATGCATTTCCCACAAAACATAACTTTGATTTAAACCAAGATTTACTTCAATACTTTGTTTTTGTGCATATGGTTTAGTTGAGACATTTCACTTGCCATACATGACATTTTGACGTAGACCTTTGACATGGATATTTGACATAGACATTTGACATGGATATTTGACATAGACATTTTGACATGATTTACATCTTGACATGAACATTTACATTGTTTGGTTTGGTTTGATTAAGTGATTAAGTAACGATGCGTGTGTAATATGATACAAGCATGGTGGATACGCCGCTGGTACTTCCTATATATAAGTGTTTGTATGTTATTACATGTCGTGACATTATTTGAATCATTTCAGTTTGAGACTTAGAACATTTCATACAAATAACATACTTTTCACAAGACATTGATTTATAAACAACTTATCTTATACAAACACATTTTACATGGTTATTCATTTAACCATACATTATTCACTTATTTATACATATCATCTGAACTCATTGATTTTCAAATGATTTACAAAACAAAGCAAATAACAAGGTTCATGACTAAACATTTTTTTCAAACATAAGTCATGGAACCTATTTTCACAAAACCTATGTATCTCACAGGCATTTTTATGCTGACGTACCTATTTTCACATGTGTTTTTCAGGAACTGTTGCATAAGATGATCAAGATACACATAGGCAGACTTGGGCTTTAGTGACAATAAAAGATGCAAGACTAGTTAATTATGTTGTATTTCTTATTTGTTAATACATTGTAACACTTTTAATCAATAAAACGAAACTTCAATTGCCATGGTTATGAAACAATTAATTCTGTTACAACACTCCCCGATGTTTCCGCCACGTTTTGTATGTTCCACGTGGTCGGGGTGTGACAGAAAAGATGGTATCAGAGCCAATGGTTATAGGGAATTAGGTTATTAGTAATGCTTTGACCTAGTCTATAACCTTCTTAGGACCCTAACGCGAGTTTACTTACGTTTAGTCATAAAACAATACCGTCACCTATCCTTAGGCGACGACCACAACAAGAACATAAATTTCAAAACCGCTTTGAAAACTAATCATCTGTTCTAGGATGATTTATTACAAGGTTTTGAACCCTCTATTGTAAGGTTTTGAACCCCTTTGAGTTTTCAAAATTCTCGTCAAGGTTTTGGGTTTTAAATAATGTGAACACGTGCAAACTGGAAGGGTGAATGCCTGTATTCTGAGTTTTCTGTCTAGGCAAGCACTTCGTATACATCTCAACCAGACGCGAGACCAGTTGTGCTTACCTGGGAATTCTTGGGATGAGTGTTCACTTATAGGCGAGCATGTCTTCGCGATACATTATTTTTGACCTATTTACTTTGATAAATCACCGAGGTCGTTTGTTGCTTCGTAGTAACAAACAAATGACCACTATCCTTGCTTTCATCAGATTTGTTTCATCTCATTCATTTCGTCTAATTCTCTCACTCGTTTCCTTTCATGTTCTCCTCTTTTAGAATGCCTCCACGACGCGAAAATCCAGTATCTGTTGACGAGCTGGCAGCTGTCATTACACAGCAAATGACTGCTGCAATCCCGATCATCGTTGCCTAATGTCACCAAGCTATCAACAACAATAATGCCCCATGCAACTTCAAGACGTTCAACTCGGCTAAGCCATCAAAGTTTTCTGGGTCTCAAGGAGCGACTGCACTTCTGCAATGGTTCGAGAGTCTAGAGAGCACCTTCAGGCATGTTCAATGTCCAAATGAGCGAAAGGTAGATTTTGCATCTAGTGTCTTCGAGAAACGAGCTTTGACATGGTGGAACGGTGTGGTGAGAGATAGGGGTGCCGAAGTGGCACTGGCTCAAACATGGGAAGAACTTCGAGCACTAATGATGAAGGAATTTTGTCCTCGTCACGAGATCAGGGCATTGGAAAGGGAATTCGACGATCTTAAGCAAGACAGCGGTGAACATCGAGCATACACTGATCGATATGAGGAGCTGAGCCTGTTGTGTCCTACCATGGTCACGCATTTGGATAAGGCGATCGAAAAATACATAGATGGTCTCCCTGACACAGTTCAAGACATTGTTACTGGTAGTAACCCCACTACGGTTAGGCAGGCCATTGAGCTATCTGCAACGTTGACTGAATCTCAGATCAGGAAACGTAAGCTTTTCCGAAAGGGTGACAAGAAACCGGTCGAGGAATCGAAACCAATCGAGGAATCAAAGACCATGGATGAACAGACTGGATCCCTTGAGCGGTCAAAGAAGCAAAAGGCTTCTCAGAACTTCGCCATGATCGCTCACAATGATCAAGCCGCCCCCAACCAACCAGCTAAACCCCGTACTAGGAAGCCATACAATGGAACTTCACCTTTGTGCAACCAATGTAACCTTTATCATCATGTTAATGTGAAGTGCCGCGAATGCCAAATTTGTGGACGTAAAGGTCATACAGCAAAAGTTTGCGTAGCAGCAGTTGCACCAAATCAAGCTAACATTAAAACTGCTCAAGCTCGCTTTCCACCAGGTTCTTGCTACAAGTGTGGCGAGATGGGACATTTCCGAAGAAATTGCCCAAAGCTTGCTAATGCTAATCCAGCACAGAGATGAGCATCTGATCGACTAGAAGACAACACTCTTTAGAAATAATCACATCTTATGTATTATTTTCTTTTGTTGTCAAGGTCCATGAAACAGTTGTTATCATTGTTTATAAATAAATCTTTTATTTACATTGCAGTGTATTTATGTGATTGTATGTGTAAACAACATATCCCTTACAATACCGACAATCAAGGAATAGTATTCCTTGAAAAAAACAAACTACTCCCAAAATTCTTCCATTTTACAATCTCTTGCGTTTTCCACAAGGATCCTAAGTACCCGTCTCTTGCAAAGAAACGAAGTACAAGGTGCAAGTTATAATTCCGTACGAATACCCCAAGTACCACTATAAATTCTTAATAGGGTACCTAAGGGTATTTCCGTATGTCCTAAATTATTGTGTACCTTAATTCGAATATTACGTTTTCCTGAAAACGAAAATCGAATTTTTGGTAGATCATCCTATCTTCATGGATGGATTCTTGAAAGGATTAAAGTGCCAAATGAAATCCAAGAATTGGATTCTTGGTGTGCTTTAAGTGTCCGCGTCCAAAGATAACAAATTAATAAACAAGTTAAACAACTATGTGATTATGTGCTTATGTGTTCCCTTTTATGTTTTTGTGTGATCCAAGTTTTGTTATCCAAATCCTCGAAGAATCTTCCATATCTTTGTATAAGGAATTCGTAGTAGGATATCCAAAGGTACTATATTAAATCCTCAATGGGCTTTTACGTGATAGTAAAGACCCTTGGATTATATTGTACTATTCCATAATTTGACCCCTGAGTGGTCTAGGTAAACAGATTGATCCAAAAATCTGGTTAGGAATATCATGTGATGATATAGCTGAAAGGACTCCTTGGCGGCCTAATTAAAAGGATCATTTGTCAATCTAATTAAAAGGACCCTATGGTAGTCTAGTCACACTCATCACGGGTTTGATTTTCCTCCCTTAAAACATTTCAAGACAAACTGTGCGGACTATGCAAGGAATTACGTAATTATGGATGCATACATAATTATGGAATTCAGTGCACGGAAACCACAGCTAGTTTGGTCATGTGTCTGAAAAATGACTCTTGTCGTTCATTTTTGGTTTCTGAAGAAACGGTGAAAAAATGACTCTTTGTCGTTCATTTTTGGTTTCTGAAGAAATGGTGAAAAATGACTCTTGTCGTTCATTTTTGGTTTCTGAAGAAATGGTGAAAAATGACTCTTGTCGTTCATTTTTGGTTTCTGAAGAAATGGTGAAAAATGACTCTTGTCGTTCATTTTTGGTTTCTGAAGAAATGGTGAAAAATGACTCTTGTCGTTCATTTTTGGTTTCTGAAGAAATGGTGAAAAATGACTCTTGTCGTTCATTTTTGGTTTCTGAAGGAACGGTGAAAAATGACTCTTGTCGTTCATTTTTGGTTTCTGAAGAAATGGTGAAAAATGACTCTTGTCGTTCATTTTTGGTTTCTGAAGGAACGGTGAAAAATGACTCTTGTCGTTCATTTTTGGTTTCTGAAGAAATGGTGAAAAATGACTCTTGTCGTTCATTTTTGGTTTCTGAAGAAATGGTGAAAAATGACTCTTGTCGTTCATTTTTTTGTTTCTGAAGAAATGGTGAAAAATGACTCCTTTCGTTCATTTTCGGTTCTGAAGAATGTCCATCAAGGAAATGTCAGGATTTATGCCTCTCATATCTTTGGTGGTTATTTGACAAAAAGCCACAGATAGACTCCTACGAATGAATTTCGGGACGAAATTTCCTAAAGTAGGGGAGACTGTAACACCTGTGTCATTTCAACCATCAAACAAATGCCAAACCAATGAAATAATGTATTTCATGCTTGGGATTTGTAAAAATATGTGTATCGTTTACACATATCAACTCTTGTCCGATTTCAAGCTCTAAATCGCTTTCTGGAGGGTTATAAGCGCTCTGATGCGTAAATATAACCAGTTTAATGCAACGAACACTCCGGAATAGTGAAATAGGCTTAACATACCTTAAATAACCTATACATAACTTAGATATAAGTTTTGGAAGGTCTGGTGTGGTGAAATCGAAGTTTAATCGCTTACAGGGACTAAATTTGACAAACTGCGAAAGTATGCCAATTTGAACTGTAACAGACATTCCGGAACATGACCATAAGTTAAACACACCTTAAATATCCTTTACATAGCTTATAAATAGGCTTTGAGGGGTTTGGTGTGCTAAAATAAACTTTTGGGACATTCAGGGACTAAAAGTGTCAAAAAGTGCACAAGTTTGCATTTTCGCGCATAACTTACGTTCTGAATACATCCGGACATCCAAAAATTTATGAAAGCATGACTACATTATATTTTAGTGTTCGCCAAAAGAAAAATCCATTCGTCGCGTCATTTGGATCGTTTTTCGCGCTTGTGCGCATTCCGTCGTAATTAAGCGAACATCGCGTTCGTACGACCAAACGAACCATCATCCGACATATTTTTGAGCATGTTTTGAGTTCCCTATACTTTAACTTCATTTTAGAGCCTTGAAATGAGGTTAACGGGGTTCAAACGCATCGAAAAAGGCCTTAAACACGTGCAGGGACCATTTCTGCCACTTTTGAAACATTTCTGAAACAAGGGGGTGCTAGCGTAGCGCGACTGCATAGTGCCTTTGCACTAGCGCTACGCTACTGCCTATTCTGGGCAGAAACATGCAGAAAACTCATTTTTCGCATTTTCGGGACCAGATTCGATGTATCGACAGCTGTTTACAGCTGTTTTCCACTCCCAATTCCCTTGCCATGTGTCTAACTCTTATGGTGAGTGGCCAATTAACCTACCATAAGCTTCCGACACTTGTACGGGTGAGATCAAGGCACGTTTCCCGATAAACGATCCTAACGGTGGTGCATTTACTATAAATACCCATCCATACTCAACACAAAAACCCACTAGAATCTGATTGAGGAGCTCTAAGTTGAAGCCTTCGCTTCATACCTGAGCTATTCGATCACGATTAGCATTCGGGGACCCTGGGTAAGTATTCTTTCGTTCTTTTCCTTATTTTACTGCTTTTCGAGTCAGAAAGTCAAACTTTGTTTGACTTTCAGCGTTGACCAGTAATGGTCAATGCGAAGTTCGTTTGAACTTCGCAACGTGATTGTAATCACGATGGTCATAGTCCCTTGGGACTATGCCTACTGATTACCACGTTGTCTAGGGTCGTAGGGTAAGCGATCTAATAAAATCGCTTATACCTCGAACCCGACCCAGTTTGGTCGATCATTAGGATCCGACCAAACACATTAGGTGACCATAGTAGGTAGGGAATAACCTTCCGAGGTTATACCCTATGGTCACATCGTTTAAGTAGTTGTATGATAGGTAGTTTATATGCCTTAGGTAAATTACCAGAATACCCTTTTCATGTATAATTGGTAATTAAGCATATGTAACCTAAACCTTTGTCACATAACTGATTATGTAACATGTTCAGGCATATAACACTTGTCATAGGGCTAGTTAGGCGGTCCGAACGCGTTTCACGCGAACGACGCGTTAAAGTAGCATAAGCTACCTAAACGGGTCGTAATGGGTCGTAGACACTTAGGTTAAGTTTCATTTAGTATGTAGGCTTTGTTAAACCAAATGACACGAGTCTCTACACTCGTTTGGTTTACAAACCCTAATGCTACCCGATCTTCCGATTTAGGTCCGGTTTATTAATGTAGCTACCTATACTAGGTGCCGTTTGATATCCGCGATCTCTAGCATTGTTTAGTTGTCACTCCAGAACTACTGAGCAATCCCAGGTGAGTACATAGACCCCTCTTTTACTGTTTTCCAAACTGTTTTGGGGTGAAACACATGTGCCTACTTGTTACTTTCATGCTTTCCTGTTTTAACATCATATACTGCTATGTTCGTTAGTACATTATAGTACATGATTTTATGACATTTCATGCTAGGTGTGCCCACTTGTGTGCATTACTTAGTACATCGTTTTACATGACATTTTAACATGATTGACATTTGATCATGCATTTCCCACAAAACATAACTTTGATTTAAACCAAGATTTACTTCAATACTTTGTTTTTGTGCATATGGTTTAGTTGAGACATTTCACTTGCCATACATGACATTTTGACGTAGACCTTTGACATGGATATTTGACATAGACATTTGACATGGATATTTGACATAGACATTTGACATGGATATTTGACATAGACATTTTGACATGATTTACATCTTGACATGAACATTTACATTGTTTGGTTTGGTTTGATTAAGTGATTAAGTAACGATGCGTGTGTAATATGATACAAGCATGGTGGATACGCCGCTGGTACTTCCTATATATAAGTGTTTGTATGTTATTACATGTCGTGACGTTATTTGAATCATTTCAGTTTGAGACTTAGAACATTTCATACAAATAACATACTTTTCACAAGACATTGATTTATAAACAACTTATCTTATACAAACACATTTTACATGGTTATTCATTTAACCATACATTATTCACTTATTTATACATATCATCTGAACTCATTGATTTTCAAATGATTTACAAAACAAAGCAAATAACAAGGTTCATGACTAAACATTTTTTTCAAACATAAGTCATGGAACCTATTTTCACAAAACCTATGTATCTCACAGGCATTTTTATGCTGACGTACCTATTTTCACATGTGTTTTTCAGGAACTGTTGCATAAGATGATCAAGATACACATAGGCAGACTTGGGCTTTAGTGACAATAAAAGATGCAAGACTAGTTAATTATGTTGTATTTCTTATTTGTTAATACATTGTAACACTTTTAATCAATAAAACGAAACTTCAATTGCCATGGTTATGAAACAATTAATTCTGTTACAACACTCCCCGATGTTTCCGCCACGTTTTGTATGTTCCACGTGGTCGGGGTGTGACAACTTTAAACAAATACGTAAGAGCAACGAATGGCATTCATTGAAAGCGTGCGGTCCAAGTCACTGGATGGAAATGCCCCAGGTAGGGCTTCTCGTAGTGCAAAGGTATAATATTGTCCTCTACGTGCTAAGCATCGAATGGAGCACTACCATCTTCCCATTAACGGATGCCCCACTAGATCCACGACCTCAAGCAATAACGCTCGTACATGTTGACGGGGGACACTTCATACATGCTAAGTTGGAAGGAGACTACCCCATGCCTTTAGCGACCCCGTTGTGGTTGACACATCGATCAATAGTTGTGGAACGGTGGGAAGAAATGTATAGACTGCGGTTACAACACTACTACGAGTTAATCAATCCTAAAGCAGACTCAGACAAAGACAGAGAACCGAGTATAAATGTTATCGAAGATTAACCGGAAACTTGTATTTTTGTAAATTGTAGAATTTTTTTAATTTATAAAGTTTGTATCATTTTTAATTTTTATAATTCATAATTTTTGTATTATTTATCAAAGGAAAACACACAAAAAAAATGGAACTTTATATACGTTGTGTAGGGATCCCTACGCAGCGTATGTAGTGCAAAGGACAAAAAAGCCCCTGTTTTTGGCTTCGTATTGCCTCAACACAAGGGCAAAACAGTAAAATGAGCATTGTTATACGCAGCGTATGGATCCATACGCAGCGTATGTAAAAGGCGGACAATTTCCCCCCAAACCAAAATTTCAAAACCTATATATGTTAAATTACTATTTTACCCTTGTGTTTGGGGCAATACGAGGCTGATTATAAGGGTAAAAAGTCATTTTACCACCTTTGTATACGCTGCGTATGGAGCTCTATTAATAATAACAACAACAACAACAACAACAACAACAACAACAACAATAATAATAATAATAATAATAATAATAATAATTACAATAACAATAACAATAACAATAATAAGAATAATAATAATAACAATAATAATAATAATAATAATGATGATAATACGCAGCGTAGAGATCCACACGCAGCTTATATAGGGGATGGTAAATGACCTTTTTACCCTTATTGTCAGCCTCGTATTGCCCCAAACAGAAGGGTAAAATGGTAAACTTATTATTCTTATACGTTTCGTAGGGCTCTCTACGCTGCGTAGAGGTACTGATTTAAATCAGGGAAATACCTACGCAGCTCTGTTCTTCCCCAAATCTCAAAAACACACAAAGAAGAGAGCATACGAAGGCGACTGACAAAATCGACCGTATACGACACGAATTCGAAGTATAAAACAGGTATTTACTCAACCTATTTAAGTAATTTTGATTTTTTTTTTTTTTGTATTTTATCCGTAAATTAGATGTTTTTTAGGTAAGTTAGGGTTTGGTTAGTGATTGAACTTTCGTAAATTAGGGTTTGGTTAAGCATTGATATGTCCTTACAGTATGACGTGCCTATTTGTAGTCTGATATGTTGTTGGTTTACAAATTATGCATATGTTTTGGTAATGTTGAGGTTTGATGTCCAAAATGCATGTGTATAAGGTCTTGTGTCTAGGTTTAAAGTTAAACCATATGCGTGTTAATGTTGAGGTTATTATGATTTTGACGCATATGCTTGTGTACAGGTTCTTGTAATTATTGTAGGTATATTTATGCATTTTAGGTTCTTGTGATCCATAATACATACATATGGTTTGGTTTTGTTGTGGCAGGTTTGCTTATGATTCAAAATGCGTATATATGGTTTGGTTTGGTTATGGGATGTTTGTTTATGATCCAGGTTTGATGTCCAAAATGCTTATGATCCAGGTTTCTTATGCTTATGATCTAGGTTCTTGTGCCTATGTAAGTTCAGGATCATTGTGTCTAGGTATGATGTCCAAAATGCATATGTAGGTTCAAGATCATGGTATGTGTAGGTTTACGATCATTCATTCATACATACATACATACATACATATATAAACATACATACATAAACATACATACATGAACATACACACATAACGTATACACACATACATACATACTATATACACACATATTGTATACACACATACATGCATATTATTGTTTGTTTGACTTTAAAAGTCAAATTCTAAATTGTTGACCTAAAAAGTCAAATTAAGAATTATTGACTTAAAAAGTCAAATTCTGAATTGTTGCTCGTTTGGATGTTGGTGGGAAATTGAAATTGGAGTAAAGGTTGTTACAATTTTAAGGCCACAGGAGGTCATATTGAAAAGTCAAAGGGTAGGTTGGTCTTTTCATAGGTTTTTAAATGCAAACAAATGGTACTCTAATGGCTGTGATTTCTCGCTGCTGTTTGGGGCGGCGTTTGCAGCAGTAAACGGGTGTTTAAACGGCTGCAAACGCATCCCCAAACGGCAGCGATTTCGCAGCCGTTTGCGGCTGCGTTTGCAGCTGTTTAAACGCCGTTTACGGCTGCAAATGCGGCCGCAAACGGCAGCAATTTCGCAGCCGTTTGCGAAATGCAGCCGCAAACGGGTTTATCTAATAAATACAGTAAACACTCGTTGGTTTATCTAATAAATTTTTTGGTTTTCAGGACGAGAAAGATGGATGCTGAAATGGAAATAGAAGAAATTAATCCGGAGCAGCCGCAAAAGCAGAAGAGTCCACCGGCGGATCCTCTCCTGAATCACCCGTATTTGGAGTTTCCTTCGGAGTCCGACGCTGCTCTCCGTTGCGACAAGCTTCGGAAGATGCACGACGGTGCCCATTTTGCGGTTTCTTGGAAAACCCTCCGGGAGCTCGCGGCGGAAGATTGGGCGCGGGAGTTTGTTCCCCGTGATTCACCGTGGGATCGACTGTTTGAGCTAGCGTTTACGCCGAGCTACAGGGAGATACTGATCGAGTTCCTGTCGTCGTTCGAGTTTCATCCTCGTCGGCCAAATGAGGCTGTGGACCCCGCGCAGCCCCCTCCCCCGGCCGAGGTTTCGTTTCGCATGGTTGGCCAGGCGCGTTCTATGTCACTTGCAGAGTTTGCGGTGCATAGCGGTTTGTATACGGAGGCTGAGATCGCTACAGATCTATATAGGACGGTACGTATAACACAAATTTTGTATTGTTATTATTATTATTTTAATATATAAAATTTAAGATTTAATATTAATTTAACGTTTAATAAACATTCGTGTAAACAGGGGTTGGAAATTGTTGATAAACCCACGCTTTTAGGGTTTTGGGCTCTGATCGCGGACATCGGTCAGTGGGACCACCAACAATCCAAGGGGAGGGCTACGACGATTAAGGATCCGCTCCACAGGTACGTTAGTTATTATTATTTTAATAATAGTTATTATTATTTAAATAGAAAATATATTTTTTTAAACCTAAATTGTTTTTTTTTCTAAACAGAAAACTGTTTTTTTTTAAACAGAATTTTTTTTAACAGATTTTTTTTAAACAGATTTTTTTTAAAACATAATATTTTTTTAAACAGATTTTTTTTGAAGATCTTAGCTTTGACGCTCGTAACGCGCGTACGGTCCTAACGAGCGTCGAAACTAAGTTCGGCGTTAATTTTTTTTTTAGTATTTAGTCGAAGTCGAACCGTAAGGCCCGTAGGTCCCTAACGAGCGTCGAAACTAAGTTCGTCGTTTTATATTTTAACGACGAACTTATTTCGACGCTCGTTAGGGACCTACGCGACTTACGGTTCGACATGGACTAAATAATAAAAAAAAAAATTTAACGACGATAAAGAAATGTTTTGACGCCCGTAAGGCGGGTATGGGCCTAACGAGCGTCGAAACTAAGTTCTTCGTTAAAAAAACATTATTTTTTATTATTTAGTCGAAGTCGAACCGTAAGGCGTGTCGGTCCCTAACGAGCGTCGAAACTAAGTTCGTCGTTTTATATTTTAACGACGAACTTATTTCGACGCTCGTTAGGGACCTACGCGACTTACGGTTCGACATGGACTAAATAATAAAAAAATATAATTTAACGACGATAAAGAAATGTTTTGATGCTCGTAAGGCGCGTACGGGCCCAACGAGCGTCGAAACTAAGTTCGTCGTTAAAAAATATTTTTTTTATTATTTAGTCGAAGTCGAACCGTAAAGCGCGTAGGTCTCTAAAGAGCGTCGAAACTGAGATCGTCGTTAAAATAATATTTTTTTAGGCTCGTACGCGCCTTACGGTTCGACTTCGACTAAATAATAAAAATATATATATATTTTAACGACGAACTTAGTTTCGACGCTCGTTAGGCCCGTACGCGCCTTACGGACGACGTCGACTAAATAATATTTTTTTATTATTTCGTCGACGTCGTCCGTAAGGCGCGTACGGGCCTAACGAGCGTCGAAACTAAGTTCGTCGTTAAAATATATATATTTTTTTATTATTTAGTCGAAGTCGAACCGTAAGGCGCGTAGGTCTCTATCGAGCGTCGAAACTAAGTTCGTCGTTTTATATTTTAACGACGAACTTATTTCAACGCTCGTTAGGGACCTACGCGCCTTACGGACGACGTAGACTAAATAATAAAAAAATATAATTTAACGAAGATCTTAGTTTTGACGCTCGTAAGGCGCGTACGGGCCTAACGAGTGTCGAAACTAAGTTCGTCGTTAAAATATATATTTTTTTTATTATTTAGTCGAAGTCGAACCGTATGGCGCGTAGGTCCCTAACGAGCGTCGACAGAAAACTGTTTTTTTTAAATAGAATTTTTTTTAAACTTAAATTGTTTTTTTAACAGAAAACTGATTTTTTAAACAGAATTTTTTTAACAGAATTTTTTTAAACAGATTTATTTTTTTAAATAGATTTTTTTTAATTATTTAGTCGAAGTCGAACCGTAAGGCGCGTAGGTCCCTAACGAGAGTCGAAACTAAGTTCGTCGTTTTATATTTTAACGACGAACTTATTTCGACGCTCGTTAGGGACCTACGCGACTTACGGTTCGACATGGACTAAATAATAAAAAATATAATTTAACGACGATAAAGAAATGTTTTGACGCTCGTATCGCGCGTACGGGCCTAACGAGCGTCGAAACTAAGTTCGTCGTTAAAAAATATTTTTTTTATTATTTAGTCGAAGTCGAACCGTAAGGCGCGTAGGTCTCTAACGAGCGTCGAAACTGAGATCGTCGTTAAAATATAAAACTTCGATCTTAGTTTCGACGCTCGTTAGGGACCTACGCGCCTTACGGTTCGACTTTGACTAAATAATAAAAAAAATATATATTTTAACGACGAACTTAGTTTCGACGCTCGTTAGGCCCGTACGCGCCTTACGGACGACGTCGACTAAATAATATTTTTTTATTATTTAGTCGACGTCTGCCGTAAGGCGCGTACGGGCCTAACGAGCGTCGAAACTAAGTTCGTCGTTAAAATATATGTATTTTTTATTATTTAGTCGAAGTCGAACCGTAAGGCGCGTAGGTCTCTAACGAGCGTCGAAACTAAGTTCGTCGTTTTATATTTTAACGACGAACTTATTTCAACGCTCGTTAGGGACCTACACGCCTTACGGACGACGTAGACTAAATAATAAAAAAATATAATTTAACGAAGATCTTAGTTTTGACATTCGTAAGGCGCGTACGGGCGTAACGAGCGCCTTACGGACGACGTAGACTAAATAATAATAAAAAATATAATTTAACGACGATCGTAGTCGATGTCGTCTGATTATTATTTACTGACTGGTTTCCTTTTGTGCAGGTATTTGCACAACATGATTTCCACTTCGATCACTGCTCGAAACAAAAGCCGGGAGTGGTGCACCAGTGGTGATTTATTTTTTTTATATTGCCTCTTATACAAGAGGCCGTGCGCTCTCGCCTACTGGTTGGCGCAATACTTCGCCTCCGCGCATCATCGACAGGAGCGCGGACAGTTATTCGGCGGTGCCTACGTGACTAGGATAGCCCTTTCGTTGGGCTATCATCCGGAGACTGACCGCGACCATGTAGGCCCGCCGGCACAGCCGAAGCGGATGTGGAAGAACGTTATATCCGGAATGCACGTTACCAAAGACTTCCCAGACGGGAAGCGGTTTAAGAAGCCGGACAGCACGCAATATCAGCTAGAACAGCTGCCGGAACAGTTCCCTCCGGTATATCCCTCGCGCGATCCGGAGCCGCCGGAGCCGCATGAGCCGGCCGTCGTCATTCCGCAGCCACCACCGCCGCGTGGACCACCATCGGCGCCTCAGTTCCCACGCCATGTTTGGCCCGGTCCTGACCCATCACATCAGCGGCAGCTTCGGTTAGCTGAAAGGAACAATTATCTGTTGGAGTGGGTGGCTGCGGCGCTGCAGCAGCAGCGACAGCATGACGGGTTACCTCCACTACCCTTCATTACGGATGCGGAATGGGATCAACAGCAGCAGCAGGAGCAGCAGCAGTAGTATTTTATCATTTTATCATTTTGTTATTTATACACAAACTTTTCTTGTATATATCAAACTCTTGTATATTCTGAAAGGTTATATATATACTATGGTGTACATATAAAATTCTGGCAGGTTATATAAAATTCTGGCAGGTTATATAACATGTTCTGTTGTATAGATAAAGTTCTGGAAGTTTATATATAACAGGTTATTTAACATATTCTGTGTGCATATAAAATTCAGGAAGGTTATATACGCTGCGTATTGACCTATACGCAGCGTATATAAAGTCTTCATATACGCTGCGTATAGGTCAATACGCAGCGTATAACCTAACTAGTGTATATAAGGAATTAAGTTTCATATGCTAACAGCTCCTAGTAGGAGGATAAACTGGTTAAGGCGTTGCGGTTATAAACGATAGGTCGCGAGTTCGATCCTTGCAAGGGCCGGTTCTTTAAAGAAGACCCCCTTTTTTACAGATTTTTGATATATTTACACTTTGGTCCCCGAAGTTTCAATTTTTACACAAATGGTCCCTGAAGTTTCGAAAATTGACATAAATGGTCCCTGAAGTTTCGTAAATTTACAAAAATGGTCCCTGATGTTTCCAAGATTTACAAAAATGGTCCCTGAAGTTTCGAAAATTGACAAAAATGGTCCCTGTACTGTTCAGTTAAGTATGCTAACTGAGTTAGTGTTTAAAGAAGAAATCTTTATATGAAAGTTAACCTGGCTAAAATATTCAGTTAAAATAGTTTCAATAATGACCATATTAGTCCCTGAAGTATGAGTTTCACAAAATGACCAAATAGGTCAATACGCAGCGTATATAAAACTGCTGCAAATTTGGGGTCATTTTTGTAGGTTTGAAGTGTCAAATTTTTTCAGGTTTATATACTTATAATTATTATTATTAACGTAACTTTTTTTTAGCGTTTCATATCTCTAACTGATTTGAAGAATTGGGTACAAGAAACGGGAAAGAAGTATGGTTACTTAATTGTTACCCGCTACGCAGCGTATATAAAACAGCTGCAAATTTGGGGTCATTTTGGTAGGTTTGAAGTGTCAAATTTTTGCCAGGTTTATATACGTTGACCAATACGCAGCGTATATACACCTTGTTTTCTGTGCAATGATTGGTTATCAGGCACTCAGATCTATGGTCTATCTACGCTGTGTATAGATCAATACGCAGCGTAGATAAACCCTAATTTTGCTAGGGTTTGGTGTGCCAATAAGCACTTTAGTGTGCCAATAGGCACACTATTGTGAAACTCATCATGGACAAGTCACCTGTGCTAAAGAAAGTACGACTTAAGTATCGACTCATTCTTTCTGTTGATGAAGAACTGGAGATACTTTCACATTTCCGCAGGCATCACCTTGTGCTTTTAAAGGAAGTGAATTTCTAAAACTCATCAATCTCCCATAAACTACTTTATAAAGGCTATTATTTTTATGCAGTTAATATCCTTCACTAGTATCAAGGATTGTCATCACAGAATGCTTTTTTGGAATATTTCGTATGTGTAAATTCTCATGCCGCGTGTTCCTTTTCTCTAGATTATAAACAGGCTCCTTTATTCTCCTGGTGATCTGTTTTAACAAGTTTTTAAATGCTAGTTATTTAGATATTAGTAGGTTTGTGAGCCTCCTATATGTGCAAGTTTCAGATCTTTTATTGGTTTTAAATGTTGCTTTATTGACTTGTTTTCTGAGTGGATGGTTCAAAATTTGAGTTGTTTGAGCTTCAATGTTATTCTAAGCTTGCTAGAACGTGTCTTTTGATACTTGTATATGGGTTTGAAGTTGCATTTGCCCTTTGATTGTTGTAGAATACCATTGGCCCTTGAAAGGCTGATTCCAGATCTCATAAGATCTTGCAATTTATACCCATATTTGTTGTAGTTAAACTTTACAAATCTAGTTTGGTGCTTGTAAAATGTCGGTGCTTTCGAGTCAAATTCAGACATGCTAGGAGTCTCCTTACAGCGATACAGCCTCCTAAGCTCTGCTGGTAAGGTTTTTGATGCTATCAATTTGCATTCCGCAGGGCGTTGTGATATGATGTGCGGTTGAGATATATACGCATCTTAATCGATCAATGCTCATCTGGCCTGTTTTCAAAGAAAGAAGAAATGGTTGAAGAGAAAGAAGAGTCGGATGATGTAAGTTCTTTTATAGAATCTTTCAAGTTCAATTTGAGTCTCATAGGAGAACTCTCTGAACTATACTATACGGTGACAATACTTTGAAATACATTCTAACCGAACAAAATTGATTATTTTTTAAACGGCCTGTTTCAACCTGTACCCATTTTTTTTGTCAAAACCCGTTCAAATAACCATTTTCTAAAACGACTCGTTCTTACCTGTCATTTGTTCAAAGAAAAAAACATAACCCTTCGGCCTAGGATTCACATCCCCATTCCTGGAGATCGTAGTTATTTGTTTGCACATCCATTTAGTTTATCTTCATGGCTTCAAAGTCGAGTTGTAAAGTTCGTTGTTTTTTATTCAATTAGAAGTCTAGGAGGATGAAAGGTAAACAAATTGATTAAAAACAAATGTAACGAGCCGATCCGAACCGAGCGGACCTTTGCTCGTGCTTGGCTCGTTTACAACCAAGCGAAATCCGAACAAGCTTATTCGAGCGCGTAATTTTCGGAGCGAGAAGCGAGTGGCGAATAATTTGGACAACCATAGATTTAGCACGTTTCCTTCGATGTCTCTGCTATCGGGTCACGACTAAGGTCCAACTGTTTGAGGATGACAATAAGATTGAGGTCGGATCGTACGAGGATGAGGCTCTGTTGAGGCAGGTGAGGCAATGCATATACAACAATGAACAATTATCGCATTGTGGCGTATGGTGAGAGCGAGAGACGATTGACGACTGACGATTGATAAGAGAAAAATGTCAAATATTGTCGCTTCACGACTTAGAGTTTTAGTTTAAAACTTGGTGTTAAATTTTTATTGGTTTGATCAGGCTAGTTTGGATAAATATAATTGTATATTTGAGTATAGTGGTCCAAATCTAATAGAACGATATGTATAAAATATGAATATACATGTAATTTGTGTGTGCATATATAATTATATATGTAATAATTTAATAAAAATTAATTCCAGCCGAACCGAGCCGAGCGGACCTTTGCTCATGCTTGGCTCGTTTGCAAACCGAACCAAACCGAGCGAGCATATTCTGAGCGATCGGCGAGCGAGCGATAAGTGACGAACGATTTGAATAGCCCTACATTTGTGTCCATTCAATTGCATTATTTTATTAACAGGGCCCACATCACAAATTGGGTCCGCTAAAGGGTTTAGAGATAGTTGCCCATTTTTGAAATATAAAATGGTAGTGGGTTCGGTTGGGTTGATGGATACATAGATACATACAGGCGGGAAAACGAAACGGTGATGAAGCCCCAAATCTTAAAAGACGATTGAGTGAGTGAGTGAGTACAGTACACGGCCGCCGCTAATTCAACAAATTGCTTGCTTAAACCCTAGACAAGAGGTATTTAATTCGTACTCAGTTTATTTCTTGCTGATGAATTTAATTCTATAACTCGCGACTTCGTTGAATAATAGTGTTTTAAAGATCAATTCACTTCAAGAATTTGATAAATGTATAATTGTATATGTATATCCACTTCCAAATAGTTTCATTTGATTAAGTTTTTATTATTATTCCAAGCCCCCCAATTTTCTGACCTAAATCTGAGAAGAAAGATTTTTTGAGCCATCATGGTTTGCCCTAAATCTGATTGGGGAATTGCATTCTACCTTGCAGCAGCAGCATTATAATATGGAGTATCAAAACCCAACAAGAACTCAAAGCCTAAATTCTGATATCATTAGCACCCTTCCTCTAAACATTATTGAAGATATTCTTACTCGTATCCCAATCCGAGATGCACTGAGAACCAGCGTTTTGTCAAAGAAATGGCGCTATACTTGGCGGGGCATGCCCAAACTTGTATTTAAAGACAGTATGGTTACAGTGTCATCTAATCATCTTTGCAGAGAGTTGAAGAAGTATAAGCTTGTCAATGCCATCTTCCATGTTTTAATGTTACACAACGGTCCGGAGACACTAGTGTTCGACTGTTCGGTTGGTGAACTTCATCTGGAGTCTGAGTTTGCCCAGATAAGAAGTTATCTTGCAAGGGGAAACAAAGTGAAAAAACTCTTCTTTCTTAGTGATAATAGATCCTACGAGCTACCTGTTTCTTTCTTTTCATGGCAAGGATTAGAACTTGTATATCTGGACAATAGATCCTTCAAGTTACCGGTTTCTTTCTTTGCATTGCAAGGGTTAGAAGTTGTACATCTTGAAAATTGTACTTTGGAACCACCATTGACGTTTAACAGATTTAGTTCACTGACGAGCATGACGTTTGACAATGTTGAGGTTTCTGCTCAAATGCTTCAGCGGCTCCTCTCCAAGTGCCCGCTGCTTCAGTATCTCAGTTTGGTAAGCTTCATATAACCATTTATGAATTAATGATGTCATTTTAAAGGTGTTTTAATGTAGAATGAAATCAATGAATTATGGAAAGGCATTGAATCTGCTGTACCTGGAGGAAACAAGTTTACATTTGTTGATCTTTTACCATGTATTCCTTTGATTCAGACTTTGAATTTGAACATCTCAAAGTATTATATGAAGGTAGTATTCAGGTTAAAAGATTACATCTGGTGTAAGAATATGGCGTTTGCTAAATCTGACTTTGGTATTTGGTAAAAGTACTTGTGTGCAGGTGGCATGCCACATAAGCTTCCCACTTCCCTTGTCCATCTCAAAAACTGTTTTTGAATGTGTGTTTGGTGGAACAAAATGAAATTTCTTCCGCCCTTTGTATCATCAGGAGCTCCCCTGTGTTGGAGACTATGAAATTTCGGGTAAATAGTTTTATTATTTTAACGGTAGTGGTCGATATACTTACATTTACATTTTTAACATGTTTCCTAATTAGATGTATGATAATGAAAAACTGCCTGTTCAACAAACTGCCACCAACTTTCTTGATCTGGAAGGCTACCCAGATATGAAGTTAGATCATCTTGAGACGTTGGGGATAGAGGACTTTAGTAACTTACCTCTTGAGATGGAATTTGTGAAACTCATTATGGCCAAGTCACCTGTGCTAAAGAAAGTTCGAATTGAGCTTAATGGCAATGTTTCCGTTGATGAAGAACTGAAGATGCTTAGAGAGTTGGTTTCAAACCCAATTCCGCGGGCATCACTTTCTGCAAAGTTAACCATTGTACGCCCTGACACTTCTTAATGAAGGCGGTTATTTTAATGACGCTAGTCAATTTCCTAGTTCTTTTGATGATGATGCTAGTTAATTTTCTTATTTTGAATGCTTTTAAGGACTATTTTGTATGTGTTTTGATAATGTCATTTTGTGTTATCTATGAATTATTAGTTTGTAAGAAGTAATCTACTTGTACCGAATGGAAACATGTTTTTACGCTTCTGAATGTTACAAGGTTTTGTAAAATCGAGTTATACAAACGTTAACCCATACAGGTAAATCGTTATATGTTTAGACGTATATTTAACTTCTGAAAATGTAACTCTAGAATCTAGTATGGTGAGTTAAAATATTTTTTCCATTCTGACCCAAACTAGTAAATGAGGCTCAAACGCATAAATTAGATTGATTAATAATATAATTTAATGTTTAGTCTTCTGTTTTGTAAAGTTTTAAATTTTTCGTTTTCTATGAGTTTTAAATTTTAGTATGATTGAGTTTAAATTTTTTCGTTTTTTATGAGCTGTGATATAGCTTTTTATAAGTTTTCACCTATTCCCAGTGTCGTAGTTTTACTAACAACTGCCTATTTATTTATGTGTTTATTTTTATTATTTTTCTTTCCACTTTTTTAGTAGTTGTGCAAAAGCTTATGTCTTGGTTTTGGTTTTTTGGAGGGAAGCAGATAGAGGTAAGGCTTGCCTACATCATGCCATCCTCAGACCCTATCAATAGCTTCGCTATAGGTGAGATTATAATGGGTATGGTTGTTATTGTTGTTGTTTTGGGTAGTCTTAAAATATTTTCTGGCTTAATAATCGATTACCTAAATTTATGAAACTTGAGTTAGCACTTAATGTCACCATATATATGTTAATCTGTGGTGGACTAACCGGTTCAAGTAGTTACCCTCCTCGTATATTCAGCGGTTTATTTGGGGTACTCTGTTCTGCTCGTCTGTCTGCTGATTTTATCGACTATAGCCTAAATCGTAGACTAATGGTAATTGTTATTAAGTTTTTGTATGATATTGTACAACTTATATATATATATATATATATATATATATATATATATATATAGGGAGGGGCTCATGCGAGAACCACCCTTATTGTGAGAACCAATGTGAACACAACCTAAAATAGCTAAAAAAACCTAAAAAAAACCCTAAAAAACCTAACCCCCACCCCCCCCCCACCCAAAAACCTAAACCCCCCACCCCCCCCCCCCCCCCCTAAAAAAAAACCTAACCCCCCCCCCCCCCCAAAAAAAAAACCTAAACCCCCCCCCCCCCAAAAAAAACCTAAACCCCCCCCCCCCCCCCAAGCTAAAAAAAACTAAAAAAAATCGCTACTTTTCGAAGCAAAAAAAAAAAAAAAAATTTAAAAAAAAAAAAAAAATTTAAAAAAAAATTTTTTTTTTTTTTTTTTTTTTTTGGTTCGAAAAGTAGCGATTTTAACCTAAAAAATACTAAAAAAATCAAAAAAAAAATTTTTGTGTGATTTTTAGCTATTTTTAGGCATTTTTGGTTGTGTTCACATTGGTTCTCGCGGTTCTCGCAATATGAGGTGGTTCTCGCATGATCTTCTCCCTAGGGAGAAGATCATGCGAGAACCACCTCATATTGCGAGAACCGCGAGAACCAATGTGAACACAACCAAAAATGCCTAAAAATAGCTAAAAATCACACAAAATTTTTTTTTTGAATTTTTTTATATTTTTATAAAAAAATCGCTACTTTTCGAAGCAAAAAAAAAAATTTATTTTAATTTTTTTTTAATTTTTTTTTGCTTCGAAAAGTAGCGATTTTAACATAAAAAATATTTAAAAATTCAAAAAAAAAATTGTTTAGATTTTTTTTTTGATTTTTTTAGGTTTTTTGGGGGTTTAGTTTTTAGCAATTTAGCTTGAGGGGGGGGGGGTTTAGGTTTTTCTTTTGGGGGGGGGGGGGGTAGGTCTTTTTTTTAGGTTTTTTTAGCTTTGGGGGGGGGGGGGGTTTAGGTTTTTTTAGCTATTTTAGGTTGTGTTCACATTGGTTCTCGCGGTTCTCACAATAAAGGTGGTTCTCGCATGAGCTCCTCCCTATATATATATATATATAGGATAAGGATCATGTGAGAAGTAGTAGGCTAAATGAGAAACTTGAGAAACATTCTGGACCACACATTTTCCCTAAGCAAAAAAATAGAAAAAATGCAAATTTTTTTTTTTTTTGGGAAAAATCGCAGCTTTTTCTTTAAGAATTAATTTTTAAAAAAAAAATTTTTTTTTTTAGATTTATACACATGTGTATATTGTTAATCTTTTAACTATACATATATGTATATACATGTTTAAAATTGAAAAATAAGTGTTATTTAGGGTTTACCATTAGTATTTAGGGTTTAGCTTTATGGTTTAGGGTTTAGCTTTAGGGTTTAACATTAGGGTTTAGTATTAGGGTTTAGCAATAGTATTTAGGGTTTAGCATTAGGGTTTAGCTTTTGGGTTTAGCATTAGGGTTTAGCTTTTGGGTTTAGGTTTAGCTTTAGCTTTAGCTTTAGCTTTAACTTTTGGGTTTAGCTTTATCTTTAGGGTTTGTATTAGGATTTAGCATTAAGGGTTTAGCTTTAGTGTTTAGTTTTAGCTTTTGGGTTTAGCATTAGGGTTTAGCTTTAGGGTTTAGAGTTTAGGGTTTAGCATTAAGGTTTAGCTTTAGTGTTTATGGTTTAAGATTAACAATATACACATTTTTTCAATTTTAAACATGTATATACATATATGTATATACATGTTTAAAATTGAAAAATAAGTGTTATTTAGGGTTTAGCATTAGTATTTAGGGTTTAGCTTTATGGTTTAGGGTTTAGCTTTAGGGTTTAACATTAGGGTTTAGTATTAGGGTTTAGCAATGGTATTTAGGGTTTAGCTTTTGGGTTTAGCATTGGGGTTTAGCTTTTGGGTTTAGCTTTAACTTTTGGGTTTAGCTTTATCTTTAAGGTTTGTATTAGGGTTTAGCATTAAGGGTTTAGCTTTAGTGTTTAGTTTTAGCTTTTGGGTTTAGCATTAGGGTTTAGCTTTAGGGTTTAGAATTAGGGTTTAGCTTTAGGGTTTAGAATTAGGGTTTAGCTTTTGGGTTTAGCTTTTGGGTTTAGTTTTAGTGTTTATGGTTTAAGATTAGCAATATACACATTTTTTCAATTTTAAACATGTATATACATATATGTATAATTGACAATATACATATATGTATAGTTAAAAGATTAACAATATACACATGTGTATAAATCCAAAAAAAAAATTTTAATCCTTAAAGAAAAAGCTGCGATTTTTCAAAAAAAAAAAAAAAAATTTGCATTTTTTTCACATTTTTTTTGCATTTTTTGCTTAGGGAAAATGTGTGGTCCAGATTGCTTCTCAAGTTTCTCAAATAGGGTGGACTTCTCTTAGGATCCCTACCATATACATATATATATATATATATATATATATATATAGAGAGAGAGAGAGAGAGAGAGTAAAATAAAATTGGCCTTAACGCACGAGCGTACATAATGATATATTCCGCATATTATATTTTCCGAGTTTAGGAAATCCGCATGTTATAGGTTGTCTGGGTTTGTGAAGCCGCATGATGAATCTTCCGGGTTTGGTAGTCTTCCAAGTTTGTACGTTAAAATCTGCATGTTATGACCTCAATTCCGCATGTTATATTTTCACAGCGTACGCATCATACGTTAAGGCCAATTGTACGTTAACCAACCCCTATATATAAACAATATACATCAAAGTCTCAAAGATTCAATCATTCAATGTCAAACATCTAAGATTCATGGTTACATCTTATTCGTAATCAGTAAATCTAAACAACATAAATTCAAGGTTTCTTGTAATTGACTAATTATATAAATCTAAAATAAAAACTTTGCATTCTATTAATAATTAATTGATTTCACAATTGACAAATACATAACTGAAGGATTAAACCTTGAAGATTTTTTTGATACTTTGATGATCAGACCGTCTTGTTTTTAGCGTACGTACACGATGATCACAAATTCGCATTAGGTTTAATTTTAATTTCTTTTGTTTTTGAGCGCACATGCCCCAAACACACAAGGGTTAACTAATAACTATCCATCAGACTTTGGACGTTTCTGTATTAATCACATCTCAAAGTTCAGCGTTTTGGCCTCAATCTCCAACATTTGGGCCTTTTTTGTATAAGTAACATAATAAACCTCTAAAATCTACCGGGCCCCTAATATTTTTGGGCCTTGGGCGCCTGCCCAGCTTGGCCAGCCCAAGAGCCGGGTCTGCATGGAATTGCCTTGCAGCGATTGATGTGTGCAAAATGCAACATATAAATTACATCAATTGTGGCATAAAACTAACCTTTTTTTAGTACTAATGTTGGAAAAAGCGTGCTTTTGTCTTCCTTTTGTATTTTCAGGATTAAATGAGCTCAAATTAACAAAAGAAGCAAAAAGACATCAAAATCTAACATAAATACAAGAAAAGGAACAAGACGTGACATGCCCGACCCCACGACAGCATCTTCCCAAGCAAAACAAGAAGACAGAAGACTGAACACGCCCCGTGCTCAGCCAGCACGGGGGCGTGCCCAAGTGTCAGCAGAAAAGACAAAGTGGTAGAAGCTTCTATTGCCCACCACGGGGCCGTGCTCAGCGGACACGGGGCCGTGGTCAACTATAAGATTCGCACAATCCAGGCAAATCTTCATAGTACAAAGATTCTTCTGCACACGGGGTCGTGCTCAGCGGACACGGGGGCGTGGTCAACTAATAAGACAAGCTGCATTAAATGAAGAAAGAGAAGGATGTGGACACGACAGGGCCGTGCCCACTGGACACGGGGCCGTGCCCGAGCTTCTGTTCAGCCTATAAATAGGAGTGCTTGGCTCAAGCTCAAACCATCCCTTGGCACCACCTCTCTCACACTTCACCCACCACCCACCACCACCATAACACCATCATCCACCAACATCATCCATTGTCCATCATAGAGTGTGTGAGTCGTCTCGGGATCCAAGATTGATCGTAAGAGTTCTTGACAATCAAGGCCATGTTTGCCTAAGTCTCTTACATCACTTGGTGAAAACAAAGTGTCTAGTGTAATAATTTTTATTTTTAATCTTTTCGCACTTTTTACTTGGTTTTGTATTAATGACTTTAATAACTAGTTTCTTATGTTGAAGGTGATCTTTCCTTATCGTTTGTCCGTGGTGTCTTGACATTATTTTACTGTTTATATAAAATAAAAGATTTTCACCATTCATATCTCCACGGTCTATATGGAGGTGTGTTGGCTACCTGGTCGGGGGTTAAGGGAACGGTTTGGTAAAGGTCTTGCCATTGTTCAGCGTTTAGAGGTCCTGCAATGGACCTGGGTCAAATTTAGTAGGACCTCCTTCAATACTTAACGGTATTGGATGGCGGGGGTCCAAACTTTTTGATCCCCTCATAAGTTAACTACTATTAATACTATAACCCGACTATTTAGGACTGTATCCCTGCTGACTCAGACTACTTAGTCGAGGGTAACGTCACCTCCAAAAGAGGGGCCTACCATAATTTGCATTAATAACTTAATTAATTATCTTTCAATAATCCACCCTTTTAGGATTGTATCCTTGATGACTCAAACTACTAGGGTGAGGGTAACGTCACCTTCAAAAGAGGGGCCTACTACAATAACTAAGATAATCTCTTAAAAAGTGCAAAAGTGCGGAAATAATCAAAGGTTACACTAGATACGAGTCGGAACCAAGTGATTCATCTTGTCTATCTGTTTTTCTTTTATTTTTATTTTTAGAATTTTTAGTTAGTTTTTATTTTTCTTAGTTTAAAAATCATTTTTCTAAACTTTTTGATTTTATTAGACGTTGAGGATAAACCGGTACTAAAAGCTCTTGTGTCCTTGGACGACCTCGGTATCTTACCAACACTATACTACGCTCATGATGGGTGCACTTGCCCATATGTGTGTCTAGTGTTAGTAAATATCGTGTTTTATAAATTTAAAACTTGACTAAAAAAGTGTTAAAGGGGCTTAAAATATACACCTAATATATATAACACTTGACACCCATCAAGTTTTTGGCGCCGCTGCCGGGGACACAAGGATTTTAAGAAAGTTAGGAATCAACGGCCTAATCGTTTTTCTTATTTTTCATTTTTTTAGGATTTTTCTTAATTTTTCAGCTTCTGCAGAACTCAGCACGGGCCGTGCCCGCTGAACACGCCCCGTGCCCATTCATTGGAACTGGCAATCCTGTTTTAAGTCAGACAGTAAGCTGAACACGGGGCCGTGCCCACTCAACACACCCCCGTGCCCAAGTTTCAGTTACTGAAAACAGAACCGTAAGATCCCGACGGTTGGTAATTTCTGACACAAACATGAGTGATACTGATACTTTTTACTTTCGGCACTCTTATGGTACTATGTGGTGTCAATTATGTGGTGGTAACCATAAGGAATTAGAATGTTATTTTATAAATTATAAACCCCACTATATAGACCCATCGTTTCCTAGTATCCTTAAGAGGGGCGAAAGTAAAAATAATCCCTATCTCTCCCTCGAATGCTCCCAACCGGATTTTCTAGGAGAAATGCTTCTCGATGAATTATTTCAACTAGAAGATCTAATTATTGATTGGTTAAAAGAACTTAGGAAAGATTTCAAAGATCTTTTCCAAGACAATAGCCAAGAAGAAGGGTTGGAACCGCATTCAAACAACTTCATTGTTTCCAAAGATACTCCTAACTCTAGTGAGGACTTGAGCGATAGTCGTCTCTGTGTCGATTGTGCCGTGAAGGACTCCCCATCAACTTCGTTTGATGCATACATAGACCTGGGCGATTCGACATACACTTTCTTTAACGAGAGCCCGGAAAAGGGTTGGACTGGTCCACCTACATATAGCATAGGAATCACCCTCACCGACAACCTCTTGCGTTCTCGTCTTAATCTAGATCAATTAAGGTATCTTAGGCACTTTGGGGTTGTTCCATCCAGTAAGGAACCGCCCGATCCGGAAAAGTTCCTTGAAAATAGACACACTTCATAAAACAGCCTTCCGACACGGGGCCGTGTCTAGGTCAGCACGCCCCCGTGTCCACCAAAAGATTCCTTTCTGACTTTTGTCAGAATACAGACAAAACGTGTCAGGATCTTGCCTGCACACGGGGCCATGTCCAGCCGACACGGGGCCGTGTCCAGCATGCTGTCGTTTTCTATAAATGCAACCAAGAATCCTGCACATTTGGACCATCCAGGGACAGAGATTTGAAAGGATTTTCTAACATTCCATCCTAGGTATGTTCTAAAAGAAGGTTCTAACAAACATCTTGTCCTTTCCTCTTTTATCCATTACCTTCTTCTTCATCTTTCTTGCAACAACAACTCCATTAAAGCTTGATTTCAAGCTTTATTGTGATGTTTGTTGAATTTTTGTTCAAGGAATCTTCTTAAAAATAAGTTACACAACATTGTTTTAAGTTATTTCTGCTCAAAAAAGCTTCATAAGCTAAGAAAATAATTTGAAACCTCAAGGTTCCTTGTTCTAGAAATCTGCAGAAAGTTGAACACGGGGCCGTGCTCACTGAGCATGGGGCCGTGTCCGTGGTACTGTTTCATTAAAACGAACTATTTTTGGTTTGTTTTCGTAGAATGTCTAGCCAAAACAGTGGAACCTCTTCTGCGCACTCCAGAAACAGTCGAAGAGAAAGGAGGCCATCGATTGAAGCAACTCTCGTAAGATACGTAATGGCACTACGTGAAGCTCTTGACGAGATGACTTCGGTAGAGGAGGTCCTCATAGACCGTATCAATTATCTTTCGGTGGGGTTGGAAAACAGTTTTCAAGAAATAAACCTCTTGCACCAGAGGTTAAACATTCTTGTGACACCTCCCATGGAACCAATCTTCCCTCAAGAGGATTGGAACCTAGCACTTGGAATCCACAATCCTACCGGTTGGGACGACATTCCGGCGGAACCTCCTCTTGAAGAACTCCAAGAAATCCCGGTGGAAGGTGCACCTCCTCAAACCAATGCTAATGTCCCGCTTTTCTTCTCCCTCGGGAGATCGAAGAATGGCTCGCCGACGTATGAGGACCCCAAACCCGAAAAGAGAAGTTGTCAAAGCCACATTTAACCGGAGGATTTACCTTTTCGGAAATTTTGCTAATAGAATAAGGCTAGAACTTCTTGGTTTAGATTTCTTGTGTTTCTTTGACCTAACTATCTAGTATTTTAATTTTTAGGACTAATATGTAATTCTCTCTATGACTTAATGAATGATGGTTTTAGTTAAATTGGTGTTTGGGTGGTGTTGAAAGGAATAAAACACACTTGAGATGACAAAGGATACAAGGGAAACTTGAACCAGCACCCCATGCAGGAAAACAGAGCCGTCTGACAAAATTCTTCGTTTACAGTAAGCTCGGCACGGGCCGTGTCCACCCAACACGGCCCCGTGCTGCACAGTCTGCAGAAAAAGACCCAGTTTAGGTAACTGGACACGGGCCGTGTTCACTCAACACGCCCCCGTGTCCAGGCTTCTGTTTCTCTTGATTTAATTTTGTTACTGGCACTTGAACACGGGGTCGTGCCCGGACAACACGGGGCCGTGTTCAGCGCCCAGTAACACAAAATTTTTGCTTTTTACACCTTTTACACATTCAATCAACCTAAAAATTTATTTTTGGGACACATTGAGGACAATGTGTAATTTAAGTGGGGGGGGGGGGGGGGCGGGGATACTAAAACCTTGAATCTTGCAAGTCCTAAATACAAGCCTTACACAAAACTCTATTGGAACCGCTAATCACCCCAATTTTTTTTCAAAAAATTTTTTCAATTTTTTTACTTGTCTAGGTTTAACTTGGGAATTTCAAGTTCTAAAAAGGTTATATTTTTACGAATTTACAACCGATAGCGTCGTGATAAAAAGAACCAACATAAGAAAATTATGAAAAGGCATGACAAGCTTAATTAAAATTTGATTATATATACTTGATCACATAAAAACCCATTCCCACAAAAGTGAGTTTTGAGCCTTTATTGAGCATACAATTACATATCATTAAACTAAATGCTCATTTTTCGTTTCTTGTGTGAATAGCCGCTTGGTTCTTACGACTCTAGAACTTGCCAAGACGATACATTCCCAGTCCTTACCAACTTAAACCCGAGTAAGTAAATGACAGAGGCATTAGGACTAACCTTTTTTTTATTTCTACACCATTATTTTCCTTTTTTTTACCACCTACCCAAAAATCCCCATAGTTAGCCTCTTTGAGCCTAAACCTTTTCATTTCATAACCCAAACAAACACCCTTTTACCCACCAAAACCTTTTTCATTTTTAACCCTTTGTTTTAGTAACTAGCTTGGTTTCTCATATGGCTTTCAAAAAAAAAATATAGTTGATTATGAATCAAAAGCAAATAAACAAACAAGTTTATCAAAAATGACTTTGTTTGAAAAATAGATTCATAAAAATAAAAGTTGAAAAATAGAAAGTCTTACGAAAACCGACGCTTGTTACGCTTTTCGCCCGTTTTCTACTAACCACTAACCACTAACCCAACCACCTACCTTTATCCCAAGCCTAACCCTTCACCCAAAAAGTCCTCTTGATATTTACAAAGGTATATAAGTTAAAAAGGAGGAGGATTGATTGCTTGGCAAGCCTATGGTAGGAGTAAGTTCTGCAGGGTGTTGTGATCTGGTGTGTGGTTAAGATATATACATATCTTAATGCTCATCTGGTCTGGTTTTTTAGACAGTGGTAAAGATGAAAATCATGCTGGTTTGCTTCCAGGCTGCAGCTGTATAACAGCAGGTGGTGGCGACACCACACCCGTAACTCTGTTGCTTCCGAGTCAAAGAAAGAAGAAAAGGATGAAGAGAGGAGTCGGATGGTGTAAACTTTTTTATATCATCTTTGAAATTCATTTTGAGGCTCATACGAGAATTTTCTATACAATATGGTGACAATTCCTTAAAACAAGTTCTAACCTAACCAAATTGACTAGTTTTAAACAGTGAGTTTCAACTTCTACACATTTTGTCAAAACCTGTTTAAAGAAAAAAAAACATAACCCTTCGGCTTAGGCTTTGAGAAATCACATCCCCATTCCCCGAGATCATAGTTCTTTGTTTGCACATCCATTTAGTTCATCTGTAAGCCTCTACGAGCACGCCACACAGTCGTGCCGTTTTGGCTCACTTTGGTGCGCCGCGCACGTCACCTCAGTGCCCATGCTCCATGCGCAACTGTGCACCTCCATGCCATGTGTACTCGCGTACGTGCGTGCATGACTGCCACGTCATGCGTCACTGCGTGTGGACCCACCAGGGTCATGCGCATGCATGCCACGTTACCAACCACCTGGTCCTTGCAGCCCTTGCTCCACCACGCGCACGCGGTCAAAAATACAAAGGCGGCTCTCAAGCGGCTCGCGGCGATGCGAAGTGTAAAGTGCGCCATCAAAGCACCACATTGCGCCTCATCGCCCACGCCACGCGCGTGCGCACGTGTGCGAGTTAGGGTGCTCCGCACCCTTCGCGAGTACACCAGTGAGTGCTTCCATGAAACAATAAGGATGGAGAGTTCCCACTTAAATACCCCCTTTAAGTTTCATCTCTCATCCGATGTGGGACAAGGTGCCACTTTCCCACTTATTTCAGCATTCAAGTTTCAAACACTAAACTTTGAGCATCGATATCTCATTCATCTTAGCTCCGTTTTGGACGTGGTTTAGTTCGTTGCGAAGCTCTTCCGACATAGAACACAAACCCACAAATAAATATATAAAACCCGCTCATTTTATTATATTTATTTCTAGTCCAAAATAGGAAAAAATCATTTTCCTATATTTGTGAAAAATTGCTATTTTCACAAATTTTCAACATAGACAATATGATTACGAATACTAACAATCTATATAATAAATTTTATAATCAAATACATGTATTGCATATTCTCATAATTAAATCCACATGAAAATATTAAATTAAAGCATATTTTTCCAGTTTAATAATCCATATGATGCTAAAGTAACTCTTATGCACTAGATGATCTATTTAATAAATATAAGCACAATGCATGCGTAATATAACAAATAACTATATATGTGCCAAAACAGTATTTGTAATTCCTCAAAAGATTGTAATTAAATACCATGGTAACTATATATACAATAACAATATTATAGAGTTAAAATAATTGAAATTCAAAAAAAAAAAAAAAAAAAAAGAGATGGTTGTTCAACACATAATTCACAAATAAATTAGCTTATAATATAGTTTGCATCACAAATAACCTATTTAATATTATAAAAATATTATAGTAAATGTTGCTTCACACTGGAAATATCATATTGAAAATTACTTCTTCATCTTTTAGACTTGTTCAGTAATTATTCTATTTCAATCGTCAATCCTAGCTGCCGGTTGCATGACATCACCCCAAAACATATAAATACGAATTGTGAATCAATACACAAGACGTGGAGCGGTAGCAGAAATTTTTTTCTCTATTTTATTAAGATAAATCCAATTAATAACACTTTCAAATTTAGTCAAGTTGAATCATAAATAATGTATTTCAAGTAACAAAATAATTTAGTTAGCATGGAATAATAATAACAAAAATCACGTATTGCATTATAATCTATTTGATATGCATCATAATGAATAACTCATTAAACAAAACCGTTGATGCACTGAAAATACTAAGGCCTAAACACCCATAGATCATGGGAGATTCAAGAACCTCATCTTTGACCAATAAAAAAAACTACTTCACTTAAAGCCTTGAAAGAATAAAAGGTTTGCATAAGGATAAATAAGGAAGCCACAAGCACCAATCACAACAATTAAAATGATCAAATCGATCAAAATAGACGGAGTTCACATGTTGAAATTGGAGTTCTTTTTGATGATTAATGTGAATGAGTAGCCATGTTCATGTGTTGGCTAACCGGGATTGAGCTATGGAAACAGACCATTTGGGTGAATAATAATTATTATAATTCAAAACAAAATCAAATTTTGACACAACCCAATAACTCTATCCAGATTAAAGACAAAGCCAAATTTCCAGACGAAGCTAGGAATATATTTCAGTTTAAATTTAATATTATAACACTAAATTCATCTTCCATACTTCAAATTACCATTATTGAAATAACTGAATAATTATTTTTATCATAAACTAATAAAATAAATTAGTGATATAAAATAACAATTCAGACTAAACAAGTAAACAAGACCTCGATCCATTGCCCTTGATTTTCTTAACTGTATATCTCTTAAATGTCAACATATACACGTGTGATTTAGTTTACGAAGATTTTTCAATGCCGAGAACCTCGATCAGAGAGTAAAAAAGGCGTAAGGTTCACAATGGTGTAAAATTAAAATGGGATATACCGAGCTAGGATTCGAGTTACAGGAACAAGGGCCAAACCAACCACCCAAGAATGGAATTGTCGAGGGAAAACACTTGACAACCTCCTAGAAGCAACTTTTCTTGCCACCAGACCTTTCTCCATTAATTAGGAATCGGATGCCGTCACTAAACACATTCCTTAAATTCTAGCCATTTGTTGAGTGTTTTTTTTTTGTGTCTAATCCGCATATATATCACCATTGCCCTTGATTTTCTTGAATGTATATCTCCTAAATGTCAACATATACACGTGTGATTTAGTTTACGAAGATTTTTCAATGCCGAGAACCTCGATCAGAGAGTAAAAAAGTCGTTAGGTTCATAATGGTGTAAAATTAAAATGAGATATACGGGGCAAGGATTCGAGTTACAGGAACAAGGGCTAAACCAACCACCCAAGAATGGAATTGTCGAGCGAAAACACTTGACAACCTCCCAGAAGCAGCTTTTCTTGCCACCAGACCTTTCTCCATTAATTAGGAATCTGATTCTTTCACTAAACACATTCCTTAAATTGTAGCCATTTGTTGAGTGTTTTTTTGTGTCTAATCCGCATATATATCACCATTGCCCTTGATATTCTTGACTGTATATCTCTTAAATGTCAACATATACACGTGTGATTTAGTTTACGAAGATTTTTCAATGCCGAGAACCTCGATCAGAGAGTAAAAAGGCGTAAGGATCACAATGGTGTAAAATTAAAATGGGATATACCGGGCAAGGATTCGAGTTATAGGAACAAGGGCCAAACCAACCACACAAGAATGGAATCGTCGAGCGAAAACACTTGACAACCTCCTAGAAGCAGCTTTTCTTGCCACCAGACCTTTCTCAATCAATTAGGAATCTGATGCCGTAACTAAACACATTCCTTAAATTGTAGCCATTTTTGAGTGTTTTTTTTTGGTGTCTAATCCGCATATATATCACCATAGCCCTTGATTTTCTTTACTGTATATCTCTTAAATGTCAACATATACACGTGTGATTTAGTTTACGAAGATTTTTCAATGCCGAGAACCTCGATCAGAGAGTAAAAAAGGCTTAAGGTTCACAATGGTGTAAAATTAAAATGGGATATACCGGGGCAAGGATTCGAGTTACAGGAACAAGGGCCAAACCAACCGCCCAAGAATGGAATCATCGAGCAAAAACACTTGACAACCTCCTAGAAGCAGCTTTTCTTGCCACCAGACCTTTCTCCATCAATTAGGAATATGATGCCGTCACTAAACACATTCATTAAATTGTAGCCATTTGTTGAGTGTTTTTTTGGTGTCTAATTCGCATATATATCACCATTGCCCTTGATTTTCTTGACTGTATATCTCTTAAATGTCAACATATACATGTGTGATTTAGTTTACGAAGATTTTTCAACGCTGAGAACCTCGATCAGAGAGTAAAAAAGGCGTAAGGTTCACAATGGTGTAAAATTAAAATGGGATATATACCTGGATAGGATTCGAGTTACAGGAACAAGGGCCAAACATACCACCCAATAAGGGAATCGTCGAGCGAAAACACTTGACAACCTCCTAGAAGCAGCCCTTCTTGCCACCAGACATTTCTCAATCAATTTGGAATCTGATCCCAACACTAAACACATTCCTTAAATTGGAACCATTGGTTGAGTGTTTTTTTGGTGTCTAATCCGCATATATATCACCATTGCCCTTGATTTTCTTAAATGTATATCTCTTAAATGTGAACATATACACGTGTGATTTAGTTTACGAAGATTTTTCAATGCCGAGAACCTCGATCAGAGAGTAAAAAAGGCGTAAGGTTCACAATATTGTAAAATTAAAATGGGATATACCGGGCTAGGATTCGAGTTACAGGAAGAAGGGCCAAACCAACCACCCAAGAATGGAATCGTCGAGCGAAAACACTTGACAACCTCCTAGAAGCAGCCTTTCTTGCCACCAGACCTTTCTCCATAAATTAGGAATCTGATGCCGTCACTAAACACATTCCTTAAATTGTAGTCATTTGTTGAGTGTTTTTTTTTTGTGTCTAATCCACGTATATATCACCATTGCCCTTGATTATCTTAACTGTATATCTCTTAAATGTCAACATATACATGTGTGATTTAGTTTACGAAGATTTTTCAATGCCGAGAACCTCGATTAGAGAGTAAAAAAGGCGTAAGGTTCACAATGGTGTAAAATTAAAATGGGATATACCGGGCTAGGATTTGAGTTACAGGAACAAGGGCCAAACCAACCACCCAAGAATTGTATCGTCGAGGGAAAACACTTGACAACCTCCTAGAAGCAGCTTTTCTTGCCACCAGACCTTTCTCCATCAATTAGGAATCTGATGCCGTCACAAAACACATTCCTTAAATTGTAGCCATTTGTTGAGTGCTTTTTTTGGTGTCTAATCCGCATGTATATCTCCATTGCCCTTGATTTTCTTGACAGTATATCTCTTAAATGTCAACAAATACACGTGTGATTTTGTTTATGAAGATTTTTCAATGCCGAGAACATCGATCAGAGAGTAAAAATGGCGTAAGGTTGTCAATGGTGTAAAATTAAAATGGGATATACCAGGCGAGGATTCGAGTTACAGGAACAAGGGCCAAACCAACCCCCCAAGAATGGATTCGTCGAACGAAAACACTTGACAAACTCCTAGAAGCAGTTTTTCTTGCCACCAGACCTTTCTCCATCAATTAGGAATCTGATGTCGTCACAAAACACATTCCTCAAATTGTAGCCATTTGTTGAGTGTTTTTTTTGTGTCTAATTCGCATATATATCACCATTGCCCTTGATTTTCTTGAATGTATATCTCTTAAATGTCAACATATACACGTGTGATTTAGTTTACAAAGATTTTTTAATGCCGAGAACCTCGATCAGAGAGTAAAAAAGTCGTAAGGTTCACAATGGTGTAAAATTAAAATGGGATATACCGGGCAAGGATTCGAGTTATAGGAATAAGGGCCAAACCAACCACCCAAGAATGGAATCGTCGAGCGAAAACACTTGACAACCTCCTAGAAGCAACTTTTCTTGCCACCAGACCTTTCTCCATAAATTAGGAATCTGATCCCGTCACTAAACACATTCCTTAAATTGTAGCCATTTGTTGAGTGTTTTTTTTGTGTCTAATCCGCGTATATATCATCATTACCCTTGATTTTCTTGACTGTATATCTCTTAAATGTTAACATATACCCGTGTGATTGAGTTTACGAAGATTTTTCAATGCCGAGAACCTCGATTAGAGAGTAAAAAAGGCGTAAGGTTCACAATGGTGTAAAATTAAAATGGGATATACCGGGCTAGGATTCGAGTTACAGGAACAAGGGCTAAACCAACCACCCAAGAATTGAATCGTCGAGCGAAAACACATGACAACCTCCTAGAAGCAGCTTTTCTTGCCACCAGACCTTTCTCCATCAATTAGGAATCTGATGCCGTCACTAAACACATTCCTTAAATTGTAGCCATTTGTAGAGTGTTTTTTTTGGTGTCTAATCCGCATATATATCACCATTGCCCTTGATTTTCTTGACTGTATATTTCTTAAATGTCAACATATACACGTGTGATTTAGTTTACGAAGATTTTTCATTGCCGAGAACCTCGATCAAAGAGTAAAAAAGGAGTAAGGTTCATAATGTTGGGATTCGAGTTACAGGAAGAAGGGCCAAACCAACCACCCAAGAATTGAATCGTCGAGCGAAAACACTTGACAACCTCCTAGAAGCAGCTTTTCTTGCCACCAGACCTTTCTCCATAAATTAGGAATCTGATGCCGTCACTAAACACATTCCTTAAATTGTAGCCATTTGTTGAGTGTTTTTTTTTTGTGTCTAATCCGCGTATACATCACCATTCCCCTTGATTTTCTTGACTGTATATCTCTTAAATGTCAACATATACATGTGAGATTTAGTTTACGTAGATTTTTCAGTGCCGAGAACCTCGATTAGAGAGTAAAAAAGGCGTAAGGTTCACAATGGTGTAAAATTAAAATGGTATATACCGGGCTAGGATTCGAGTTACAGGAACAAGGGCCAAACCAACCACCCAAGAATTGTATCGTCGAGCGAAAACACTTGACAACCTCCTAGAAGCAGCTTTTCTTGCCACCAGACCTTTCTCCATCAATTAGGAATCTGATGCCATCACTAAACACATTCCTTAAATTGTAGCCATTTGTTGAGTGTTTTTTTTGGTGTCTAAGCCGCATGTATATCTCCATTGCCCTTGATTTTCTTGACAGTATATCTCTTAAATGTCAACAAATACACGTGTGATTTTTTATGAAGATTTTTCAATGCCGAGAACATTGATCAGAGAGTAAAAATGGCGTAAGGTTGACAATGGTGTAAAATTAAAATGGGATATACCACGCCTGGATACGAGTTACAGGAACAAGGGCCAAACCAACCCCCAAGAATGGAATCGTCGAGCGAAAACACTTGACAAACTCCTAGAAGCAGCTTTTCTTGCCACAAGACCTTTCTCCATCAATTAGGAATCTGATGTCGTCATTAAACACATTCCTCAAATTGTAGCCATTTGTTAAGTGTTTTTTTGGTGTCTAATCCGCATATATATCACCATTGCCCTTGATTTTCTTAAATGCATATCTTTTAGATGTCAACATATACACGTGTGATTTAGTTTACAAAGATTTTTTATTGCCGAGAACCTCGATCAGAGAGTAAAAAAGTCGTAAGGTTCACAATGGTGTAAATTAAAATGGGATATACCAGGCAAGGATTCGAGTTATAGGAATAAGGGCCAAACCAACCACCCAAGAATGGAATCGTCGAGCGAAAACACTTGACAACCTCCTAAAAGCAACTTTTCTTGCCACCAGACCTTTCTCCATAAATTAGGAATCTGATCCCGTCACTAAACACATTCCTTAAATTGTAGCCATTTGTTGAATGTTTTTTTTTTGTGTCTAATCCGCGTATATATCATCATTGCCCTTGATTTTCTTGACTGTATATCTCTTAAATGTCAACATATACCCGTGTGATTTAGTTTACGAAGATTTTCAATGCCGAGAACCTCGATTAGAGAGTAAAAAAGGCGTAAGGTTCACAATGGTGTAAAATTAAAATGAGGTATACCGGGCTAGGATTCGAGTTACAGGAACAAGGGCCAAACCAACCACCCAAGAATTGAATCGTCGAGCGAAAACACTTGATAACCTCCTAGAAGCAGCTTTTCTTGCCACCAGACCTTTCTCCATCAATTAGGAATCTGATGCCGTCACTAAACACATTCCTTAAATTGTAGCCATTTGTAGAGTGTTTTTTTGGTGTCTAATCCGCATATATATCACCATTCCCCTTGATATTCTTGACTGTATATCTCTTAAATGTCAACATATACACGTGTGATTTAGTTTACGAAGATTTTTCAATGCCGAGAACCTCGATCAGAGAGTAAAAAGGCATACGGTTCATAATGGTGTAAAATTAAAATGGGATATACCGGACTAGGATTCGAGTTACAGGAACAAGGGCTAAACCAACCATCCAAGAATGGAATCGTCGAGAGAAAACACTTGACAACCTCCAAGAAGTAGGTTTTTCTTGCCACCAGACCTTTCTCCATTAATTAGGAATCTGATGCCGTCACTAAACATGTTCCCTAAATTGTAGCCATTTGTTGAGTGTTTTTTTTTTGGTGTCTAATCCGCATATATATCACCATTCCCTGGATTTTCTTGACTGTATATCTCTTTAATGTCAACAAATACACGTGTGATTTAGTTTACGAAGATTTTTCAATGCCGAGAACCTCGATCAGAGAGTAAAAATGGCGTAAGGTTGACAATGGTGTAAAATTAAAATGGGATATACCAGGCTAGGATTCGAGTTACAGGAACAAGGGCCACACCAACCCCCCAAGAATGGAGTCGTCGAGCGAAAACACTTGACAAACTCCTAGAAGCAGCTTTTCTTGCCACCAGACCTTTCTCCATCAATTAGGAATCTGATGTCATCACTAAACACATTCCTCAAATTGTAGCCATTTGTTGAGTGTTTTTTTTTGTGTCTAATCCGCATATATATCACCATTACCCTTGATTTTCTTGACTGTATGTATCTTAAATGTCAACATATACACGTGTGATTTAGTTTACGAAGATTTTTCATTACCGAGAACCTCGATCAGAGAGTAAAAAAGGCGTAAGGTTCACAATGGTGTAAAATTAAAATGGGATATACCGGGCTAGGATTCGAGTTACAGGAACAAGGGCCAAATCAACCACCCAAGAATGGAATCGTCGAGCGAAAACACTTGACATCCTCCTAGAAGTAGCTTTTCTTGCCACCATATCTCTCTCTATCAATTAGGAATCTGATGCCGTCACTAAACACATTCCTTAAATTGTAGCCATTTGTTGAGTGTTTTTTTTTGTGTTTCATTCGCATTTATATAACCATTGCCCATGATTTTCTTGACTGTATATCTCTTAAATGTCAACATATACACGTGTGATTTAGTTTACGAAGATTTTTCAATGCCGAGAACCTTGATCATAGATTTAAAAAGGCGTAAGGTTCACAATGGTTTAAAATTAAAATGGGATATACCGGGCTAGGATTCGAGTTACTGGAAAAGGGTCAAACCAACCACCCAAGAATGGAATTGTCGAGCGAAAACACTTGACAACTCCTAGAAGCTGCTTTTCTTGCCACCAGACCTTTCTCCATTAATTAGGAATCGGATGCCGTCACTAAACACATTCCTTAAATTCTAGCCATTTGTTGAGTTTTTTTTGGGTATCTAATCCGCATATATATCACCATTGCCCTTGATTTTCTTGAATGTATATCTCTTAAATGTCAACATATACACGTGTGATGTAGTTTACGAAGATTTTTCAATGCCGAGAACCTCGATCAGAGAGTAAAAAAGGAGTAAGGTTCACAATGGTGTAAAATTATAATGGGATATACCGGGTTAGGATTCGAGTTACAGGAACAAGGGCCAAACCAACCACCCAAGAATGGAATCGTCGAGCGAAAACACTTGACATCCTCCTAGAAGCAACTTTTCTTGCCACCATATCTTTCTCCATCAATTAGGAATCCGATGCCGTCACTAAACACGTTCCTTAAATTGTAGCCACTTGTTGAGTGTTTTTTTGGTGTCTAATCCGCATTTATATCACCATTTCCCTTGATTTTCTTGACTGTATATCTCTTAAATGTCAACATATACACGTGTGATTTAGTTTACAAAGATTTTTCAATGCTGAGAACCTCGATCAGAGAGTAAAAAAGGCGTAAGTTTCACGATGGTGTAAAATTAAAATGGGATATACCGGGCTAGGATTCAAGTTACAGGAACAAGGGCCAAACAAACCACCCAAGAATAGAATCGTCGAGCGAAAACACTTGACATCCTCCTAGAAGCAGCTTTTCTTGCCACCATATCTTTCTCCATCAATTAGGAATCTAATGCCGTCACTAAACACATTCCTTAAATTGTAGCCATTTGTTGAGTGTATTTTTGGTGTCTAATCCGCTTTTATATCACCATTGCCCTTGATTTTCTTGACTGTATATCTCTTAAATATCAACATATACACGTGTGATTTAGTGTATGAAGATTTTTCAATGACGAGAACCTCGATCAGAGAGTAAAAAAGGCGTAAGGTTCGCAATGGTGTAAAATTAAAATGGGATATACCGGGCTAGGATTCAAGTTACAGGAACAACGGCCAAATCAACAACCCAAGAATGGAATTGTCGAGCGAAAACACTTGAAAACCTCCTAGAAGCAGCTTTTCTTACCATCAGACCTTTCTCCATTTATTAGGAATCGGATGCCGTCACTAAACACATTCCATAAATTCTTGCCATTTGTTGAGTGTTTTTTTTGGTGTCTAATCCGCATATATATCACCATTGCCCTTGATTTTCTTGAATGTATATCTCTTAAATGTCATCATATACATGTGTGATTTAGTTTACGAAGATTTTTTAAAGCCGAGAACCTCGATCAGAGAGTAAAAAAGTCGTAAGATTCACAATTGTGTAAAATTAAAATGGGATATACCGGGCAAGGATTCGAGTTACAGGAATAAGGGCCAAACCAACCACCCAAGAATGGAATCATCGAGCGAAAACACTTGACAACCTCCTCGAAGCAGCTTTTCTTGCCACCAGACCTTTCTCCGTCAATTAGGAATCTGATGCTGTCACTAAACACATTCCTTAAATTGTAGCCATTTGTTGAGTGTTTTTTTTTGTGTCTAATCCGCATATATATCACCATTACCTTTGATTTTCTTAACTGTATATCTCTTAAATGTCAACATATACACGTGTGATTTAGTTTACGAAGATTTTTCAATGCCGAGAACCTCGATCAGAGAGTAAAAAAGGCGTAAGGTTCACAATAGTGTAAAATTAAAATGGGATATACCGGGCTAGGATTCGAGTTACAGGAAAAGGGGCCAAACCAACCACCCAAGAATGGAATCGTCGAGCGAAAACACTTGAAAACCTCCTAGAAGCAGCTTTTCTTGCCACCAGACCTTTCTCCATCAATTAGGAATCTGATGCCGTCACTAAACACATTCCTTAAATTGAAGCCATTTGTTGAGTGTGTTTTTTTGGTGTCTAATCCGCATATATATCACCATTGCCCTTGATTTTCTTGACTGTAAATCTCTTAAATGTCAACATATACACGTGTGATTTAGTTTACGAAGATTTTTCAATGCCAAGAACCTCGATCAGCGAGTAAAAAAAGGCGTAAGGTTCACAATGGTGTAAAATTAAAATGGGATATATCGGGCTAGGATTCGAGTTACAGGAACAAGGGCCAAACCAACCACCCAAGAATGGAATCGTCGAGCGAAAACACTTGACAACCTCCTAGAAGCAGCTTTTCTTGCCACCAGACCTTTCTCCATCGATTAGGAATCTGATGCTATCACTAAACACACTCCTTAAATTGTAGCTATTTGTTGAGTGTTTTTTGGTGTCTGATCCGCATATATATCACCATTGCCGTTGATTTTCTTGACTGTATATATCTTAAATGTCAACATATACACGTGTGATTTAGTTTACGAAGATTTTTCAATGCCGAGAACCTCGATCAGAGAGTAAAAAATGTGACACCCGGCTTTTCAAGCTGTACCGTACAATTGTAACATGTATTGTGAATAGGTAAAAGGTTGTATCTGACTGGTTATGATGTTTATATATGGTATTTAATGAGTTGATAAATTTAAACTTTGGTAAAAATTATGTTGGCAACGGTAAGATAAACTCTTATCGCGTAACGGTTAAAATGCGAAACGAACGTCGGTGACCACCCGATCAGTGTTAAAATCCTAAAAAATAGTCTGTTATGATTAGAATTATAATTTTAAAGATATTTGTGAGGAAAAATAAATTAAAACGCTAAGAAACTCTATTTTTCGAGTTTAAGTGTGTATACCGACAAAATACTGTCAACATAGCTTGTCAAGGCAACTGGAAATCATTTTGGTAATAATTTGATGAGTTTATCACTATAGAATGATAAAAATAAATAAAAACGCTTAAATCCCTATTTTTGTGATTTTAAGCGCGTGCCGCGCAGCACAGCGCACATACTGCCAAATACCGACAACGTCGCCAATCCAGGCAAATAAAATATTGTTCAATAATATTTTGGTGAGATTATTTTTATAGAGCGTTAAAAATAAATTAAAAAGTGCTAAAATGGGTTAAAACGTCAGATAAAATTCCCGGTATACAGTAAAATACTAGTTTTTGATCTCTCTCTATATATATATTATACATATGTATGCGTGTATATATGTATGAGAGATGGCATAAGGTGGCAGCCATATAGGTGCATTCTCTCTCCTCTCTCCTACAAGTATTGGCTAGAAAAGAGGTGGGGTGATGATTACGCTTTTGTGTAATCTTCCATATCTTACCTTAACCAAGAATTGAAATCACAACCATTCTCATTCTCTCTCTTTACTCTCGGCTGAAAACACACACATACACACACTAGAAAATTTAAATTTTGAAGTTCTTGAAGATTCATACTTATTTCAAGGCATTTTTAAGTCCATATGGTGGTTTAGAAGTGATTTCAAGGTGTTTTAAGCAACAATCAAGCCCCAAATAATCAAATTTTACTAAAAGTCATTCAAGAACTTGAAAGGTATAAAATTTATTTTAAAAATACATTCTTGATTTTTAGTGATGATAGATATGATTAAAGTTTCTCTTGAACATGGAATTTAACATAAAGTTGAAAACAATGAAGGATGAGATTTCAATCAAAATGAAAATGGGTGTGTATATATATATATATATATATATGTATGGCCGTGAGTTTTTGTGTGTGTGTAAATGATTGTGTTTTGATTTTGAGTGAAAGATTCATGATAGACATATATATATATATATGTATGGCCGTGAGTTTTTTGTGTGTGTGTAAATGATTGTGTTTTGATTTTGAGTGAAAGATTCATGATAAACATGTTACTTGAAAAGTAGGATGCATGTAGAAATCAATATATGTCATAAAAGAATGTTTTAGAAGGTGATTCAAGATTTGAAAGTGATATGATAAAAGTGAACTTTGTAAGTTCACAGGTATGTGTATATATGTCGTATATGTATGCATGCAATTGAAGTTTTGTTGCTAGTTCATAAATATGTGAGAACATGCTTCTTGTATTTATGGTAAATGATGAGGATTAACCATGTATAGATGATGATGTTCTTGACTACTTAACCATGACTTAAATGTATGTTGGGTATTTAATTTAGATAATATAAAATGATAATGATACTATAAGAATGCATTAGAAGCATTTATTTGAACATGCATGATGAAAGATGAACATAAAATGCTGATTTAGATATGATTTGATAAAAATGATTTTGATCAGATTCTAAACACTAAAATATGATTATTTGAAGTGTAAAAATGATATAAAACTTTGTCATAAAGTTTGCTAGCTTTGCATGTGGTACTTGGCGCTTTATGTGTTGTAAAATACGTGAAATCGCATGATTTATGTGACTTACACAAAAATTGCACTAATCTGATTATAACCATTATTTTAATCATTAAATAACATGTATTGTGTTAAAATATCAAATCGTTGCGAGTTGGGATGATTATAGTAACGTTTAACGCAAAACTATGCGTTAAATCGGTCAAAAATCGGCTTTTCGAGTGATTTTTATAAAACTGATTTAGATCAGTAAGTAAACTAATACTTTTAGTTTAAAAATGAGTATTTTAACTAATTTCAAGTTTACTTGGTGTTTGGTTGGTCATACGTGACTTTCGACGTCTGAAACCGTTACCGAATCGCTAAAATACGCATTTTTTGATGAACACTTGTATGGGTAAAATACGCATTTTTCGATGAACACTAGTATGGGTAAATTTCAGAGGAAAACACTAGACTTCAACCGGAGAATTTTTAAATATGAAGTCCAAAATTCTCGAAGCCAAGATTTTTAAATAAACATGGGAAATTTTATTATGTATGAAAAACATTATGTGTTTATGTGCATACGTGAATTTTTGTTTATTTGGGCCTTAAGTGTTACTATTCATTTTGTTCACACACTTACTTTGTACGGTTACGATATGTCACGTCTCGGCCTATACAGCCATCAGTAGTCCTGCTCACTGATACTGTCGAGCCTACACTTGAGATTCTTTCGCCTGTCATTACAGAATCGTGTGTTTTGATATACGAGTCACGTGTTTTGCTACACCTCTTTTAGTCTACACTCGTCGTAGGAAGAGGACTCGACCCATTAGAGAGATAACATCGACTTCGAGAGTTGAGACAGCGTCCACTTTGAAGAGGCAGAAAAGGGGTTTTGGGCCAATCGCTCTCACTGTGATCGTCAGTTCGCCACGATACGCGGAGGCATGGAGACGATGAAGGACTTAGAGGGATAGATGGACTAGTGTGATGAGCTAGAGGAGCTTGTCTCACGGCCCCAGCCCCGGTTTTACCCGGTCCAGGAGCCGCGGGACAGGAACCCGTGGTATTTATTATTTGATGCGACATCGGAAGATTTTAGCAGGATCTTTTAAAAACTTGAAATGCCTGATTATTTTATTTCATAATTCGGGATGAACCCCGTGATTTACAATAGAGGAATTTCGCAAGGAAATTTCCTGATTTACAAAACATGTTTATTCATTTTTATTGAGCCACCTCTTCAAGCTTGTTAGTGCTCCGTAGCACGTTTTCCTTCATTCACAGCAGGTCGCCTGAAACATGTTTTAAAAATAATTTATCAGCGGGGAAATACTGGTGAATCATTCATTTTGCATAAAACGACACATCGTTATAAATTACAGCATAAGAGCGATTGCAATGGCTTCTATCCTATTTTTATCTGACGCTGTGTCACCTCCTGATGACGATGGTCATACCACTATTGGGTCCTTTCACCCAAGTAGTGATGATTATCACTGTTAGGATTTATTAGCCTAACCGTGAGAAATTAGTAATGTGCACAATACCCCACTAGCCAGTGATTAAGATAACCACGACTTAATCCCTGTAATTATAACATTTGAAAATGGAGTATTGTAAAACTTTTGATAAAAGAGAATGACTCACATTGCAGATTTAAACGGGCAGAGTTTAGCCTACTGATTAGCCTTGTAACCTAATTTAAATAACAATGCATACGAACTAGGTCAGTAACTAATACAACATTTACGATAACTCACGAGATAAAACCCTCACAACGAATGACAAAGTGCAATACTTAAACATCCATCGAATTCACGACGAATGACAAAGTATGGCCCTAATGTGGGCAGCACTTAAACATCCATTGGATAGTTTCAATCGATCGGACATTAAATCGTAGCAGCGATCGATTTAATACACTGTATCGTAGCAGCGCCTCCCTAATAGAAATTGTGATTTCGAACAGTATAACTTCGTTTTTGAAAGTTGTTTTCGACACCAGATGAAAGCCCATGGTCGAATCTATTTATAGCTGAAAAATGGTTCTGTCGTGGCCCGCGTGAACCTTAGGCCGATCCTTACGCGGCCCACGTGGGGGTCTAGTCTACGTGTAGGTTTGCTGGGTCACGAGTAGGGTTGCCAGGTGGATGCCATGTGGCCCGGAAGCTTATCCGATCAAATGTCGAGTTGACGCGGCCTGCGTAAGGGTCTGCTTTTCCTTTACGCGGCCCGCGAGAGGACCAAAATATGATTTTCTTGATATTTGATATGGATTCGGGTTTTAGGGGTCCGGGTTTTTACTTATGGGTCATTTTGGGACATTTTTGAAGGTCCTTACATCCTCCCCACTTTATGTAAAATCTCGTCCTCGAGATTTACTGGAATAAGTGAGGATACTTTCACTTCATCTCCGATTCCAGCTCCCAAGTATACTCGGGTCCTCTTTTTTAATCCCATTTGGCTTTGACTAGTACCAGTCTTTTGTGTTTGAGAAACTTGACCTTTCTGTCTTTTATTTGCAGTGGCTTCTCAACAAATTTTAGTTTCTCATTTACCTCTACATCTTGAAGAGGTACTACCAAAGATTCGTCCGATAAACACTTTTTGAGGTTGGATACATGAAATACGTCATGTACTCCAGCTAACTCTTCTGGTAGTTGTAAGCGATAGGCGACTGGCCCTATTCGCTGTATTACTGGGAATGGTCCTACATACCTTGGACTTAGCTTTCCTTTCTTACCGAACCAAACTACTCCTTTCCAAGGAGAAACTTTCAAGAGTACCTTGTCTCCAACTTGAAATTCTAGTGGCTTGCGCCGATTATCGGCATAACTCTTTTGGCGATCTCGAGCCATTTTCAGTCTTTCCTTGATTTGAGTGATCTTGTCGGTAGTTTCTTGTACTATTTCAGGACCTGATAGTTGATTTTCTCCTATCTCTGCCCAGCAGACTGGAGTTCTGCATTTTCGTCCATACAATGCTTCAAATGGGGCAGCTTCAATGCTTGAATGATAACTATTATTATAGGAGAATCCAATTAAGGGTAGGTGGTCATCCCAGTTTCCACCAAAATCTATCACACATGCCCTAAGCATGTCTTCCAGAGTTTGGATCGTCCTTTCACTTTGTCCGTCTGTTTGATGATGATATGCAGTACTTAAATTTAGTCGGGTTCCCATTGTTTCCTGAAAACTTGTCCAGAAGTGGGAAGTGAAACGACTATCCCAATCCGATACAATGGAGAGTGGGACTCCATGTAAGGATACTACCTCATCTACATACAACTTTTCTAACCTTTCCATGCTAAAGGTTTCTTTCATGGGTAGAAAATGAGCTGATTTGGTTAATCGATCCACAATTACCCAAATTGCATCATTACCTTTTCTGGTTTTGGGCAACTTAGTAACAAAGTCCATAGTTATAAGTTCCCATTTCCATACAGGCATTTCTAATTGTTGTAGTAGACCTGAAGGTTTCTGGTGTTCTGCCTTAACTTGTGAACAAGTTGACACTTAGAAATATATCTAGCTATATCATTTTTCATTCCTATCCACCAGAAATTATTCCTTAAATCTTGGTACATTTTATTATTTCCCGGATGCATGGTATACCTAGATTTATGGGCTTCCTCTAAAATCTTATCTTTTAATTCTCCTTGCTTAGGTACCCAAATCCTTTTCTTATGGAATCTCCAAATTCCATCAGCTCCTTGCTCCAATTCCTTTTTTCTTCCTTTCATTACTTCAGCATCATCCTTGATTGCTGTTTCCTGAATATTTTTCAGTTGTTCCATTAAATCTAACTGTAGATTTAATCTAAGAGCACGAACTCGCTTTTGCTTTTCATGATACTTACGACTTAAGGCATCTGCAACTAAGTTTGCCTTTCCTTCGTGATATTGAATATCACAGTCGCAATCACTTAGAATCTCCATCCATCTTCTTTGCCTCAAGTTCAATTATTTTTGCCCAAATATGTATCTTAAACTCTTATGATCAGTATAAACAGTAAACTTACTTCCATACAGATAGTGTCTCCAAATCTTAAGGGCAAAAATTATGGCTCCTAATTCTAAGTCATGAGTCGTATAGTTTTCTTCGTGCTTCTTCAATTGCCTTGAGGCATAAACAATTACTTTCTTGCGTTGCATTAGCACACATCCTAATCCTAGCTTAGAAGCATCACAGTAAACTTCAAAATCTTCTGTTCCTTCTGGTAAGGCTAGAATTGTGGCGTTTGTTAATTTTTGCTTCAAAATCCTAAAGGCCTCTTCTTGCTTTGGTCCCCATTCAAACTTAGTTGCTTTACACGTTAACTTAGTTAATGGCACAGCTATCTTGGAAAAATCCTTAATGAATCGCCTATAATATCCAGCTAACCCTAGAAAACTTCCAATTTCCATAGCTGATTGTGGGACTTTCCATTTGGTGATTGCTTCTATTTTGGAGGGATCTACGTGAATACCTTCATGATTCACCATATGTCCTAAAAATTGTACATCCTGTAGCCAAAATTCACATTTCGAGAATTTGGCGTAAAGCTTCTCCCTTCTTAACAAGGTTAAGAGTGCATGCAGGTGTTCACAATGCTTGTCTTGACTTTTGGAATAAATAAGTATATCGTCAATGAAGACAATTACAAATTTATCCAAGTACGGTTTACAAATCCTATTCATCATGTCCATAAATGCTGCTGGAGCATTTGTTAATCCAAAGGCCATGACTGTAAACTCGTAATGACCATACCTAGTTCTGAAAGCAGTTTTAGGTATGTCTTCTTCTTGTACCTTAAATTGATGGTATCTGGAGCGTAAGTCGATCTTAGAAAAGTATCTAGCTCCTTGGAGTTGATAAAAAAGATCATCAATCCTGGGTAATGGGTATCGGTTCTTAATTGTAACCTTATTCAATTCCCTATAATCGATACACATTCTCATCGACCCATCTTTCTTTTTCACAAACAATACTGGAGCTCCCCACGGGGATGAACTAGGTTGTATGAGTCCTTTACTTAGCAACTCATCTAATTGCTTTTTCAGTTCTAACATTTCGGTGGGTGCTAGACGATAAGGTGCCTTTGCTACGGATGTAGTTCCAGGAATCAAATGAATTCTAAATTCTACCTCCCTATCCAGTGGTAATCCTGGTAACTCTTCTGGAAATACATCTGGGTATTCTGAGACTATAGGAATTTCCTTAAGTTCCTACCCTTAGTGCTAATGATTACCGAAATCGTATACACTATTCCTTGCTTTCGTTCATAACTAGCAACTTTCATTACTAAAATGAACTTCATTGGTTTCCGTGGCTTATCTCCAGTAACCATGATTACTTCTCCGGCGGGTGCACGAATTTCTATGGAGTTTTTATCACAAAGGATTCGAGCATGGTTGGCTACTAACCAATCCATTCCTAACACGACATCGAATCCAGCTAAATTCGTAGGTAACATGTTTGCAGAGAATTTATGGCCTAAGAGTTCTATCTTTCCTTCTCGCAAAACCTTATTTATTTTAACAAAATTCCCATCTGCCGTTTCGACTGTAAAAATCTGCCTAAGGTTGGTTAAGGGTAATTTAAGTGCTTGGCAGAATGAAGTATTTATAAAACTTTGATTTGCACCAGAGTTAAATAATACTTTTGCATAAACGTCGTGAACTAGGAACGTACCAGTTATCACGTCAGGGATTAGTTCTGCTTCCTGAGTAGTCAACTGGAAAGCTCTTACGTTTTTCTTGGTAGTTCCTTCTGCAGGTTTGGCTTTATTATCAGCTGGTTTGACCAATTTTGGGCAATCTGGCCTAAAATGTCCAGCCTCTCCACAATTGTAGCAGAGTGTGGATTTCTTCTTCCTGCAGTCTTCCTCTTAATGCCCTGGAATTTTGCAGAAATTGCAATACCCTTTGCATCTTCCAAAATGCTTTCTTTTGCAGGTATTGCAAAATGGAACAGTGGAAGGTCGCCCGGTTCCCTTTTTCTTAAAGTTGCTACTATTACCCATACGGAATCCCTGGGTAATCTTTTGGGCCACTTCCTTTTTTCTGGTTTTCTTCTCTTGTGCGTACCAGCTCATCAGTTAGGGTGTTAGCTAATTCTACCGCATCGTCAATAGTGCGAGGTCTCGCAGCTTTAACGATATACGAATTTCACCAATCAGTCCCCAAATATAGCGGGAAATAAGCACCGGCTCTGGCGAAGCCAGGGTAGGTACAACTCTAGCATATTCGAAGAAGGTCGAAGTATACCCTCGACAGTCTACATTCACCATCCGGTGGTTCAAGAATTTATTCGCCATTTGTTCCTTTTCGTATTCAGGACAAAATTTTCTCTCCATTAGGCGCTTAAATTCTTCCCAGCCCATGGCATAGGCGACATCGCTTCCTTTGGCTTGGAGTACTGTATTCCACCATTCTAGCGCCCCTTCTTTGAAAAGGTGCGATGCATACATGACCTTGTCTTCCTTAGCACATTTACTTACTTTAATCACCGCCTCGGTTTTCTCTAACCAACGCAGTGCAGCAGTCGCCCCTTCATTGCCTGCAAATTCAGCTGGTTTACAGGGAAGAAACTCCTTGTAAGTGCAACCAGGCATTGCAACTTTCATTTTCTTAAGGAGTGGAGCTTGCATCCCATCGTTGTCGTTATTAGTATGGTTGCCGCCTCCATTTACACTATTACTAAAGTTGTCGCCGTGTGAACGTTTGCTAGGAATAATTTGTTGAGTTTCAACAGGATTTCAGGCAGCAGCAAGGATTGCTGGAATAGCATTGGCTATTCCCTGAGCAACGATATTCTCAATATCTTGCCTATTTAGAAATTGATCCTCATGGTTTTGTTCAGATTGGTTAACTTCATTAACGGTTTCATTACCAGCGTGTTCCATCTGGTAATTAATATAGATAAGTAATTAGAAGAAAATAATTAACAACCAAATATAACAAAACAATCGCACATAATCACATTAACACATATAGCCAAAATTGTCGATTTCTCGACTTCCATTTTTATATATTATATTATGCTTCCGTACACACTTGTTATCTTACAAAAGTTTTATTTTTAAGTTATTTCACAGGATTATATTTTACTACTATTATTAATATACAACCACAACCATGCCGTCACACCATCCCGTCAGCTGGCATCTCAGAAGCGACGCTCCCTCTCGTCGTACTTCCAGGATATCTTTTCTCCTATATCCCTAATTCGGTTCCCTGCATCAATCAGCTCCTCGCCATACTGGCGGAGTTCAGCCAAGTTCTCGGAGCTCATAGGTGGGTGTAGTGGAGGTTCCGGGTCAAATTGAGGGAAAAAGGTATCAGGGTTATTCAGGAGATTTTGAAACTGCCAATCAGTGGTCCACCATTCTTCCAGCTCTGCTGGTAGAGGTTGGGAGTGGATAAGGGGATCTGGGATGGCTGGTTCCAAATTCACTGGAAGTTGGGTTTCGGCAGGATAGGTGAAGAGATTTTCATTGACTGGCCTAAGGATATCATAAGTTGCCTGTATACGATCTACTTCCTCCTGCAACGGCAATTCCTCGGCTTGCTTAGAACTTTCCCCAATCTCTATTCTTTTTCCTTTATCCAATGGTTCCTCCATTTTGGCAACTTTCCTAGTTGCTGGTTTCCTTCTGCGTACATGCCTCCAGCCCATAAATCTTCTTCTTTTCTTTGGCTTTGGTTTCTCCGGAGGTTGAGCTTGGAATTCCATAGGTTCCTCAATATCGGCCAAATAACCGGTAAAGTCTCTGGAAACTTCCACATTCACAGAGTAGAGATTGAGATTCTGAAGAGCTTCAGACAACTCATTCATGCTGTTTAGCAGATATAGGGGAAATACAAAATTCTAGGTTAAAATTTTGTGAGTTAAATTTTTACAGGTTAATATTCAAGTATCATTGCACATATTGCAAAATATATATTTATTACAAATTACAACGGAGATTCCAATTATACTAGGGTTGTGCATTCCTAATTTATTTTAATCTATCTTCTCTTACTAAGTTGTTTTATCTAATAGGCAAAGTTTAAAGTTTCTAACTTGTAGGTGATATGGGTGCTAATACTGGGTCAGGATGTTGGCAGTTTAACTTAATTAAAAGTTAACATTTACTGCTGTAGTGGCTAACATACAGAGATCTGCCCATTTTTCATCCAGTTTATCTTCCCATGGTGGGTTATTGCCTATTTCCTGAGTTTCTTTATTAACCCTTACTCCTTTTGGTTGTGACTTCTTTATTTTCTCTTGACTTTTCCTAATAATCCGACTTCTTTTCTTAGGAGTAAGTGGTTTCTCAAACTGTGCTTTATGAACAAATATTCCTTCCTCAGTATCTGCTGAGTATCTTGAGGAATTTGATTGGAATGAAGTTCCCTTATCTTTTGGTGAACTATCTAATTGACGATAGATGTCCGAAATTCTTTGCTTACCCATACTGTAAACAAATAGTCAAATAACACACAAAATACATAATCACAGGATAGCAAATCAGAAAATTAAGTATTTCTAAATACTTAATTCGGCTTAAATTAGTGGCCCTGATACCACCTTTTCCTGTCACGGCCCCAGCCCACGTTTTACCCGGTCCAGGAGCCATGGGACAGGAACCCGTGGTATTTATTATTTGATGCGACAGCGAAAGATTTTAGCAGGATCTTTTAAAAACTTGAAATGCCCGATTATTTTATTTCATAATTCGGGATGAACCCCGTGATTTACAATAGAGGAATTTCGCAAAGAAATTTCCTGATTTACAAAACATGTTAATTCATTTTTATTGAGCCACCTCTTCAAGCTTGTTAGTGCTCCGTAGCACGTTTTCCTTGATTCACAGCAGGTCGCCTGAAACATGTTTTAAAAATATTTTATCAGCGGGGAAATACTGGTGAATCATTCATTTTGCATAAAATGACACATCGTTATAAATTACAGCATAAGAGTGATTACAATGGCTTCTATCTTATTTTTATCTGGCGTCGTGTCACCTCCTGGTGACGATGGTCATACCATTATTGGGTCCTTTCACCCAAGTAGTGATGATTATCACTGTTAGGATTTATTAGCCTAACCGTGAGAAATTAGTAATGTGCACAATACCCCACTAGCCAGTGATTAAGATAACCATGACTTAATCCCTGTAATTATAACATTTGAAAATGGAGTATTGTAAAACTTTTGATAAAAGAGAATGACTCACATTGCAGATTTAAACGGGCAGAGTTTAGCCTACTGATTAGCCTTGTAACCTAATTTAAATAACAATGCATACGAACTAGGTCAGTAACTAATACAACATTTACGATAACTCATGAGATAAAACCCTCATAACGAATGACAAAGTGCAATACTTAAACATCCATCGAATTCACGACGAATGACAAAGTATGGCCCTAATGTGGGCAGCACTTAAACATCCATTGGATAGTTTCAATCGATCGGATATTAAATCGTAGCAGCGATCGATTTAATACCCTGTATCGTAGCAGCGCCTCCCTAATAGAAATTGTGATTTCGAACAGTTTAACTTCGTTTTTGAAAGTTGTTTTCGACACCAGATGAAAGCCCATGGTCGAATCTATTTATAGCTGAAAAATGGTTCTGTCGCGGCCCGCGTGAACCTTAGGCCGATCCTTACGCGGCCCGCGTGGGGGTCTAGTCTACGTGTAGGTTTGCTGGGTCACGAGCAAGGTTGCCAGATGGATGCCATGTGGCCCGGAAGCTTATCCGGTCAAATGTCGAGTTAATGCGGCCCGCGTAAGGGTTTGCTTATCCTTTACGCGGCCCGCGAGAGGACAAAAATATGATTTTCTTGATTTTTAATATGGATTAGGGTTTCAGGGGTCCGGGTTTTCACTTATGGGTCGTTTTGGGACATTTTTGAAGGTCCTTACAGCTTGTTAGGAAGATGTCGGACTTCCAGGGATTGAAGCGTTAGTTGTTGGTTGTTTCTGCTGTTTGTTTTGTATGTCTCATTTGATGAACCCTATTTATGGCTTGCATGCCAAAATTTCAGATATTTAGGAGGAAATTTCACATAGACTTGTTGCGGGTGTTGATGTAGACACGCCGAATTCTGATTAGTCTTTGTACTAAAAACAAGTTTTGTAGATTTCTGATATAAATCAAATGAGTTCTTTTTGGTTTAAAAATTGTTCTCATTAATGTGTGGATATTATACATGCCCAATGTTTGGTCCACTAGCATTTAATGATTGAACTATTTTGGATATCGTCTTATGTTGATATTATGTTGTAATAATAGAAACGACGAAAGGCCGCCAAAAGCGAGACAGGGTTCTGGACTACCTATTACCCCGGAAGAGTTGGCACAACTAATAGCCCAACACGTTAATACTGCCATGGAACAGCGCGATGCTAACCAAAATGATGGCCAAGAATGTGGACGTGATGCTCATGCTCATGGGCATGGTTTTGGTGGGACACAGAATCGGAAACCCTTTAGGTGATATAATGATCAGAAAGTTTTTGTAGTTCGTGTGTTATGATATAATCAGAGCGTATTCCTCTTTGTGAGAAGTACGTAGATGTACACATAAAACAATCCAGGGTCATAACCCAAGATCATTTATTGGTACCCTATGCAATGACGTGGCCACGGTATGCGTGATGTCGGGCCGTCACAGCGGATCGACCATTCAAATAATTCCGCATTCCGAGCCTAGATCTGGGGATTCGCAAGAGCGAAAGTCTAAGAGTTCGAGGAGAGATACCGATGAGAAGAGTGATGAGAAACACAGTTCGGGGAAAGTGTATGTGATTAACTCTAGTGGTTTGTGAAAGGATAATGCCAGGGATGGCAGGGGTGGTTCTGAGAGGAAGACTCACGAGGATGAGTGGAGAAAGTGCGCCAGATGTGGTCGGACTAGATATATGACTCGCAAGCGCTATGCCAAGAGTACATCGGATGGAGTTACGCTTGAGGGATGCTACGAGCGTGGTGAGCTAGGACATCTCGAGAGAGATTGTATGGAAATGAAGGGTCAGGATGCCAAGGGTAGAGCGTTCGAGCTAAACGCTGGGAAGGCACGAGACGAACTTGCTGTTGTTACCTGTATGTTTCAAATCAAAAACTAATCTATGTTCATATTCTTAATACCAAAGCTGACTTGAGTTTTGTTCGAGAAACTTTGAATCATTTTTGTGTTCACCAACAAGTAAGCTGAGTATAAAGTGCCCGATAGAACTAGCAATTGGTAAGTTGATAGAAACTAACGAGGTCTTTTGCAGTTGTAGTATTTAGTTAGGTGATCGTAATTCTAGTGTTGGTATATTTCCAGTGGAGCGGGGAGCTTTGACGTAGATGTGAGGATGGATTGATTATCTAGGAACGAAGTGGGGACTATCGCTTGAAGAAGCTAGCTAGGATATCTCGTCCTGATGACGGTAGAGGGGTGATATTTGTTCGCGGAGACCGACCGAGTCGAGGGTCGAGTGTCGAGTGTTGAGTGTCGTCAGTGTTATGAAGATGTTCAAGCTGTTACGAAAAGGCTATCCTGCGTTCTTTGTTAACGTGGTGGATATGAAGGCCAAATGTAGGAATATCAGAGAGATTCCTATTGATCGCAATTATCCTGAAGTTTTTCCTAAAAAGACTTACCTGGATTGTCCCCTACGAGACAGATTGAATTCCGAATCGATCTGGCACCCAATGCTGCGCCCAATTGCACAATCTCCTTATAGATTAAGCACTGTTTGAAAATGATAGAAATGTCGAGTCAGTTTCAAGAGCTACTGGACAAGGGTTTCATTCGATCAAGCTTTTCTCTTTGAGGCACATATGTTTTGTTGTGAGAAAGAAGGATGGATCCTTTAGGATGTGTGATGATTTCAGAGAGCTGAACAAGTTAACTATCAAGAGTCGGTACCCTTTACCGAGGATTGACGATTTATTCGATCAGCTATATGGATCCAGCTGCTACTCAAAGATTGATCTGCGATTAGGATACCATCAGCTGAAGGTTGTTGACGAAGTTGTTCTGGGGACTGCTTTTCAAACATGATATGGCCATTACGAGTTATTAGTCATGCCTTTTGACTAAATTAATGCGTCATTTATATTCATGAATCTCATGAACAGGGTATGGAAACCCTAATCGGACGAACTCGTGATAATATTCATCGACGATACACTTGCCTATGTGCGAACCAAGGAGAATCATGAGTAACGTTTGAAGTTAACTATGGAGTTAGTGAAAGATGAGGAGCGCCAAAGACCCCGTTGGGAGTATGATGATTCATGAGACTAGCTAGATGCTACCGGAGATTTATTAAGAATTTCCCTAAATTAGTGCAGCCTTCGACACTAATAACCCCAAAAAGAAAAGGGAAATTGATTGGGCAGCAAGATAGTAGGAAGCTTATCGGACCGTTGGAAGAAAAGTTGGGAGCGTGTATGATTGACTACGAAGAAAGTTAGGATACTCACATGCCCTTGGCAGAGTTATCCTACAATAAGTAACACGCTAGTATTTAGGTTGCTCAGTTTGAAGCCTTGCATGAATGGAAGTGTTGATCACCATTTTGTTGAGCTAACATGACAAAGGACAATTAACCAGACCTTAGTTTATCCTAGGAGACCAGCGACATGATTTGCCTGGATCAAGGGATGGTTAAAAGTTGCCAATTGATCAACAAAAGGATTACATGGACAATTGAAGGAAACTATTGCGAATCCAGATTGAATATTTGGTTATGATAAAGGAGTTATCTTGCAGAAGTGCTATTAGGTTTAGCAGAGAGAAGAAAATATGAGCCACATTGACTTGGTCCTTTCAAGAGCCCATCTTGAGTTGGATCAGTCGCTTATAGGCTCAAGCTACCATAAGGATGGAGTAGTGTACATGATGTATTGTGTGGGTCCAGTTTGAGAAAGTGTATAAGGGATAATACACTGATTTTGTTCTTTGTAGAGATTTATTTAGAAGATAAATGAAAGTTTATCAAAGTATTGTAGAAGCAGTACGTATAACTAGAAGAGTTATGTTGATAACCGGAGAGGCGATTACAGCATTCTAGACGTGTATGCGATTTATTGATTTGACAATTTGTGGATATCTGAAAAGAATGCAAGAAGGAAAGAAGACGAGTTTATGAGATTTGATTCTTTCGAGAGCCCATCTCGAGTTGGATCAATCGGGTGTAAACTCAGACTATCTTAGATATGGGATAATGTATATGTAAATATACATATGTAGAACCCGAATTGGTGGAATTTTGACTTAATCTTCCTTATTAAGTTCTTGTAAATAGTGAACCTTGGGAAGGGTGGAGAGCGTTGAGATGTGATATTAGGAATTGAGAGTGTATGTAATATAGGCCTACGAAGATTCTTTGTAAGAATCAAAGTTTCTCGCAGAAACTATAAGACTGTATTCATTAAACCGGTTTTTGCTGTTTCCACCCAGTGCAAAAACAAAACCTGTAAAGCAAAATTTCGGGGACGAAATTTCCTAAACAGGGGGAGACTGTGACACCCGGCTTTTAAGGCCGTACCGTACAATTGTAAGATGTGTTGTGAATAGGTAAAAGGTTGTATCTGACTGTTTATGATGTTTATATATGGTATTTAATGATTTGATAAATTTAAAATTTGGTAAAAATTATGTTGGCAACGGTAAGATAAACGCTTATCGCGTAACTGTTAAAATGCGAAACTAACGTCGGTGACCACCCGATCAGTGTTAAAATCCTAAAAAATAGTCTGTTATGATTAGAATAGTAATTTTAATCATATTTGTGAGGAAAAATAAATTAAAACGCTAAGAAACTCTAATTTTCGAGTTTAAGCGCGTACCGCGCGATGCAGCGCGTATACCGACAAAATACTGTCAACACAGCCTGTCAAGGCAACTGAAAAGCATTTTAGTAATAATTTGATGATTTTATCACTATAGAATGATAAAAATAAATAAAAACGCTTAAATCCCTATTTTTGCGATTTTAAGTGCGTGCCGCGCAACACCGCGAGCATACTGCCAAATACCGACAACGTCGCCAATCCAGGCAAATAAAATATTGTTGAATAATATTTTCGTGAGATTATTTTTATAGAGCTTTAAAAATAAATTAAAACGCACTAAAACGGGTTAAAACGCCAGATAAAATACCCGGTATATAGTAAAATACTAGTTTTTGATCTATATATATATTATACATATGTATGTGTGTATATATGTGTGAGAGATGGCATAAGATGGCAGCCATATAGGTGCATTTTCTCTCCTCTCTCCTACAAGTATTGGCTAGAAAAGATGTGGGGTGATGATTATGCTTTTGTGTAATCTTCCATATCTTACCTTAACCAAGAATTGAAATCACAACCATTCTCATTCTCTCTCTCTACTCTCGGTTGAAAACACACACATACACACACTAGAAAATTTAAATTTTGAAGTTCTTGAAGATTCATACTCATTTCAAGGCATTTTCAAGTCCATATGGTGGTTTAGAAGTGATTTCAAGGTGGTTTAAGCAACAATCAAGCCCCAAATCATCAAATTTTACTAAAAATCATTCAAGAACTTGAAAGGTATAAAATTTATTTTAAAAAGACATTCTTGATTTTTAGTGATGATATAGATGATTAAAGTTTCTCTTGAACTTGGAATTTAACATAAACTTGAAAACAATGAAGGATAAGATTTCAATCAAAATGAAAATGGGTGTATGTATATATATATATATATATGTATGGCCGTGAGTTTGTGTGTGTGTAAATGATTGTGTTTTGATTTTGATTGAAAGATTCATGATAAACATGTTACTTGAAAAGTAGGATGCATGTAAAAATCAATATATGTCATAAAAGAATGTTCTAGAAGGTGATTCAAGATTTGAAAGTGATATGATAAAAGTGAACTTTGGAAGTTCATATGTATGTGTATATATGTCGTAAATGTGTGTATATGTATGAATGCAATTGAAGTTTTGTTGCTAGTTCATAAATATGTGAGAACATGCTTCTTGTATTTATGGTAAATGAGGAGGATTAACCATGTATAGATGATGTTCTTGACTACTTAAACATGACTTAAATGTATGTTGGGTATATAATTTAGATAATATAAAATGATAATGATACTATAAGAATGCATTAGAAGCATTTATTTGAAGATGCATGATGAAAGATGAACATAAAATGATGATTTAGATATGATTTGATAAAAATGATTTTGATCAGATTCTAAACACTAAAATATGAGTATTTGAAGTGTAAAAATGATATAAAACATTGCCATAAAGTTTGCTAGCTTTGCATGTGGTACTTGGCGCTTTATGTGTTGTAAAATACGTGAAATCGCATGATTTATGTGACTTACACAAAAACTGCACTAATCTTATTATAACCACTATTTTAATTAGTAAATAACATGTATTGTGCTAAAATATTAAACCGTTTCGAGTTGGGATGATTATAGTAACGTTTAACGCAAAACTATTTGTTAAAACGGTCAAAAATCGGCTTTTCGAGTGATTTTTATAAAACTGATTTAGATCAGTAAGTAAACTAATACTTTTAGTTTAATAATGATTATTTTAACTAATTTTAAGTTTACTTGGTGTTTGGTTGGTCATACATGACTTCCGACGCCTGAAACCGTTACCGAATCGCTAAAATACGCATTTTTCGATGAACACTAGTATTGGTAAATTTTGAGTGAACCTTGTGTGATAAAATGTGTTAAGTGATTTAAACATGAGAATGTGAAAATATGTTAAGTGTTAACTTGATAGTGGGAAATTTAGACTATGCATGTATACTTGTGCGTTTTGTGCGGTAGAAACGGTAAAATGGCGTTAAATGTGTAACTTGTTTGTCGAGCATGAAATTTGGTACATATGAGATATTTTATGTATATTTGCTTTAAAAATGACAAAACAGATAAGTTAACAAGATTTCGCGTGTTACGATGTTAAATTATGTGAACGTGTATGTATATATATATATTACGACGCGCAAATCGTAGATATATTGCGTATAAACGGGAGTGTTAACGGATTTACACAATAATGGTCTCCAATAAAATCGTTCAAGTCGCAAAATCATATATATATATATATATATGTGGACTCATATATATATATTAACGTGCCAACATAATAAAAAATGACAACTTTTTGAGAAAATCTCAAAGTTATGTGATAGTTCTAAGAAACAGAGAAACTTAGGATTTCTGTATTATGTATATTGATTTAAAATCGTTCCTATATATATAATAGGACGTGTAGAAATCAATCTCTGGGATTGTGCTATTTAAAATACGCACCCAAAGGTGAGTGTCAACAAACCCCTCTTTTTACTGCTTTGTATATATTTTGGGGGTAGAACACGTCGTTAAAAAGGTTTTAATAATGTTTTCAAAATTAAACATACCTTTTAATATAAAATATATATTTTCGCTGAAAATATATGAAATTTGATAAGTTATACATTTCGAAGTAAAACGTTTTTGATGAATGAATATTGTATGTACGGTATTTGTTAAGTGAAACAAGACCGTACAGTTGGGGACGAATTCTTGGCTGGGTCTCATATGATGGAGAGTAAGGGGAATTCCTACAACGTCGTGTATTAAATTGTCATATTAGTAGGATATATATATTGTACGTGAGGCAGACATCATATTGTTCTCAAAGAGAGAACCCTACGTCCATGATGTCGTTTAATCAGTTAAGTATTGCATGCGATGAATTGTTGGTAGATCTATCGGGTTGACAACCCCGTCTTGACCGGTCGCCCCGTATCAAGTCAAACGATGAATTAATATTCTATTTATTGTCTAGCTTTGATTATCCCTGCATGGTTAATATATAGTTCGTATCGTCTAGCTAACATACGAGTCTGAAAGTTGACGCAATAATTTAATATACAAAACCTGGGCAATATATATATTACAGTTGTCAGATTGATGAACCGGCGGAAGGCCCATGGATTTTATAAAGGAAGTAAAACGGACTTTTTAAAATTTATATGGATTTTTCAAATAAACACCTAATCAGAAAGTTTTCCTTGGAATAAAATTGGTTGTAAGTAAATATGTGAACTCACCTTCCTTTGGGTTGACACTTGATTTTTAACGTGTTCTACAGGTACTTGAGTTCGGCTTCGGGAATAATGGCGTATCTTGTGGTTGTTGATGCATGTTTTGTCACTTAAATATGTTGGACTAATTTTAAAACTTTCTGGGACAAATGTAATAAGATCCATAAGGTTCAAAGACAATTTAACTATGCTGTGGTTGTGTCATGTAATGGGACGTCATACTAAAAAACTTATGTTTTAATTAAGTTAATATGTACAACACTGTAATGCATCAAACATCAAGATAGAAATGGGCCCCAGCTTCCGTCACCACTACGTTTTATATTCCGCTGCGACGTTTTTGAGGTGTGACAAAAAGGCGCAAGGTTCACAATGGTGTAAAATTAAAATGAGATATACCGGGCTAGGATTCGAGTTACAGGAACAAGGGCCAAAGCAACCACCCAAGAATGGAATCGTCGAGCGAAAACACTTGACAACCTCCTAGAATCAGCTTTTCATGCCACCAGACCTTTCTCCATCAATTAGGAATCTGATGTTGTCACTAAACACATTCCTTAAATTGAAGTCATTTGTTGAGTGTTTTTTTTGGTGTCTAATCCTCATATATATCACCATTGCCCTTGATTTTCTTGATTGTATATATCTTAAATGTCAACATATACACGTGTGATTTAGTTTACCAAGATTTTTCAATGCCGAGAACCTCGATCAGAGAGTAAAAAAGGCGTAAGGTTCACAATAGTGTAAAATTAAAATGGGATATACCGGGCTAGGATTCGAGTTACAGGAACAAGGGCCAAACCAACCACCCAAGAATTGAATCGTCGAGCGAAAACACTTGACAACCTCCTAGAATCAGCTTTTCTTGCCACCAGACCTTTCTCCATCAATTAGGAATCTAATGCCGTCACTAAACACATTCCTTAAATTGAAGCCATTTGTTGAGTATTTTTTTTGTGTGTGTCTAATCCGCATATATATCACCATTGCCCAAGATTTTCTTGACTATGTATCTCTTAAATATCAACATATACCGGGTAGGATTTGAGTTACAATGGTGTAAATTTAAAATGGGATATACCGGGTAGGATTTGAGTTACAGGAACAAGGGCCAAACCAACCACCCAAAATGGAATCGTCGAGCGAAAACACTTGACAACCTCCTAGAAGCAGCTTTTCTTGCCACCAGACCTTTCTCCATCAATTAGGAATCTGATAGCGTCACTAAACACATTCCTTAAATTATTGCCATTTGTTGAGTGTTTTTTTGGTATCTAAGCCGCATATATATCACCATTGCCCTTGATTTTCTTGACTGTATATCTCTTAAATGTCAACAGATACACGTGTGATTTAGTTTACGAAGATTTTTCTATGTCGAGAACCTCGATCAGAGAGTAAAAAAGTGCGTAAGGTTCACAATGGTGTAAAATTAAAATGGGATATACCGGGCTAGGATTCGAGTTACAGGAACAAGGGCCAAACCAACCACCCAAGAATGGATTCGTCGAGCGAAAACACTTGACAACGTCCTAGAAGCAGATTTTCTTGCCACCAGACCTTTCTCCATCTATTAGGAATCTGATGGCGTCACTAAACACATTCCTTAAATTATAGCTATTTGTTAAGTGTTTTTTTTTTGTGTCTAATCCGCATATATTCGAGTTACAGGAACAAGGGCCAAACCAACCACCCAAGAATGGAATCGTCGAGCGAAAGTACTTGACAACCTCCTTGAAGCAGGTTTTCTAGCCACCAGACCTTTCTCCATCAACTAGGAATCTGATGCAGTCACTAAACACATTCCTTAAATTGTAGCCATTTGTTGAGTGTTTTTTTGGGTGTCTAATCCGCATATATATCACCATTTTCCCTTGATTTTCTTGACGGTATATTTCTTAAATGTCAACATATACACGTGTGATTTAGTTTACGAAGATTTTTCAATGCCGAGAACCTCGATCAGAGAGTAAAAAAGAGGTAAGGTTCACATTGGTGTAAAATTAAAATGGGATATACCGGGCTAAGATTCGAGTTACAGGAACATGGGCCAAACCAAACACCCAAGAATGGAATCGTCGAGCGAAAACACTTGACAACCTTCTAGAAGTAGCTTTTCTTGCCACCAGACCTTTCTCCATCAATTAGGAATCTGATGTCGTCACTAAACACATTCCTTAAATTGTAGACATTTGTTGAGTGCTTTTTTTGGTGTCTAATCCGCATATATATCACCATCGCCCTTGATTTTCTTGACTGTATATCTCTTAAATGTCAACATATATACACCTGTGATTTCGTTTACGAAGATTTTTCAATGCCGAGAACCTCGATCAGAGAGTAAAAAAGGCGTAAGGTTCACAATAGTGTAAAATTAAAATGGGATATACCGGGCTAGGATTCGAGTTACAGGAACAACAGCCAAACTAACCACCCAAGAATGGAATCGTCTAGTGAAAACACTTGACAACCACCTAGAAGCAGCATGGCACACAGTTGTCCATATCCCACAACAACTCATCTTCACTCCCATGCAAGCTCCGTAGATAACTAATGATCTGTAAGGCATGTAACAACGAGTCAACAACAAAGTTGAGCGAGTTCACAGTTGGTTGTTTAGTTATTGTATTCGTTTCGTAATTCGTATGTATGTTTAGTACAAAATGTATCGTATTTATTTGTATCGCGGCCTTCCCGGCATGTTTGCGAAGATTAGTGGGGGTTTCCCATGTATTATAGACTAGTTACATTTGTATCACGGCCCTCCAGGCATGTGTGCGAAGGTTAGTATATGTATCGCGGTCAATCCAGGCATGTGTGCGAAGAGTTGTATTTTACGTAAGTGCCCTTCCCAACCGAGGACAGTACGTACCGAGTACGTAGGTTTAGCGCTGGTGTCCTTCCCCGTCCGAGGACAATGGTACCTAGTATTTTCGTATGTTATAACACTAGTATCCTTCCCAAACCGAGGATAGTACGTATGTTTTACGTAGATTTTGGCACAGGCATCCTTCCCAATCCGAGGACCGTGGTAAGTAGACTAGTAGTGATGTGAGTACAAGTAATCATTCAATCCCATTCCCAACCCACCGGGGAATCCCATGCCTTGGTAAGAGTGTGAACTCACATTGGTTTGCTCGGTATGCTAAGCTATGTGTTCGTAAGTAATCAGTCAAGTCCTATAATAGGCACGTATATTTAATCAGTACATGTTTGTAAAGTTTCACATGTAACTATCATCAAAGTATTATCACAGAGTGTGCCTAGCAATTAGCATTCTTGTATCATGTAAACAGTTAATCCAATTCATGCAAAAATCATCTTACTCATAATAGCTTTCTCAGTTAATTCTAACAAGATTATTCATTAACAATCATGGTAAGCTTAACGGTGTTAACAGCATTAATCAGGATCAACGGATTTAACGCACATAATAAAGTTACACACTTAATGCAGTTACTGTTTCATATCAAGTTAGATCAACTTAACAAAGTTATCATACATAATGAGCTTAACATACCTAACCTAGTTAACATAACCCAGTTAACTTATTAATATAACTAACATGTTTAACAGAACTAATATACTAACTGAGTTGCTGTACTAACAGAATTAATAGACTGAGCAAATAAACTAACACTGTTAATTAACTAACAAAGTTAACAACTAACATGGTTTAACCACTTAACAGTTGGGCCGTATACAACTTGGGCCGAAATCACTATGGCCGAAATCTCTTAAGTGCCGAAAATTCATTTGGGACGAAATCCCCTTTGGGCCGAACACATTTGGGCCAAAATCACTTTGTGATTTCGTCCAGTTGTTGTCAATTGTTAAGGGTTTTCGTCGGGTATAGAGGGTGACGAAAACACAAAGTGTTTTCGTCTGAAACTTGTGATTTCGTCGGTTCTGTGTCGTCATCATCATCGTCAATATCAATTTACACAGTAGTAGGTTTCATCGCACAATTAATAATAACAACAGGTTATCATTAACAGCATCCTAGTCATGATTCAATAATCGAGATATAAACGTTCAATTTACCAAACCATTACGAGATCATTAATCGACTAGCACACCATTATAAACAAGCACACAGTCGATCCTACCTTCACATATATTAGACAGTTTATAGGCAATACAAATATATATATCGATCAATCAGACTTACTATCAATATACAATCACAGTTAAATGATAACAAACCGCTTTTATAATTGATTTACATCAAACAATCAATTAAAAGTTAACACTAACCGTAACGAACGAGAGAATATCTTGACTGATTTAGAAAATCTGGGGAACAAGTTTGCTGTCCGTTCAAAGATTAGTGAGAGAGAGAATGTGAGAAGTGAGAGTTATGAATTCTTTCGATTAAACTTAACGTAAAGATTTGAGAATAATATAATTAATCCCTGTAACCACTCCACTTATTCAACTGCTCCACTGACGGTCACGAGCTGCCGCCATGCGTTGTCGTATTTGAGCAATCTTTTCTGTTGTGTCTACTACCAGTTCTGGACCTGTGATTTGACTGTCACCCACCTCTGCCCAACAAAGAGGTGATCGGTATTTATGCCCGTACAATGCCTCAAACTGAGCGGTCTGAATACTGGCATGATAACTGTTATTATACGAGAATTCCACTAGTGGCAGATGTTTTTCCCAACCATTGCCAAAGTCAATCACACATGCCCTAAGCATGTCTTCAAGAGTCTGGATGGTACGTTCAGACTGACCATCCGTATGAGGGTGATAAGCTGTGCTCATGTCTAATCGTGAGCCGAAAGATTTGTGCATCGCTTGCCAAAGTTCTGAAGTGAAACGAGCATCACGATCCGAAATAATAGAGGTGGGCACCCCGTGCCTCGAAACCACTTCCTTCAAGTAAACGTCTGCTAAAGTAGAGAACTTGTCTGTTTCTTTGATAGCCAAGAAGTGTGCAGACTTTGTGAGTTGATCCACGATCACCCAAATAGTATCGTTACCACGTTGAGATCTAGGTAAGCCAGTAACAAAATCCATGGAAATTTGCTCCCATTTCCATTGTGGAATCTCTGGTTGTTGGAGTAGGCCCGATGGTTTCTGATATTCCGCTTTGACTCTCGCACAAGTCAAACACTTGCTAACGTAAGTTGCTATATGAGCTTTCATGCTAGGCCACCAATATGTAGTTTTCAAGTCGTGGTACATCTTATCCGATCCAGGATGTATTGAGTAGCGAGACTTATGAGCTTCATCCATTACAAGCCCGCGTAAGTTGCCATAGAGTGGGACCCAGATGCGTCCTGTTACATAGTAGGCGTCGTCTGCCTTTTGTTCTAACCGTTGCCTTGAGCCGCGTAGGGCTTCAGCCCTAACGTTTTCTGGTTTCAATGCTTCTACCTGAGCATCTCGTATCTGTGAAGGAAGACTAGACTGAATAGTGAGTTGCAACGCTCGTACACGCCTAGGTGTAGTATCCTTTCGACTGAGAGCATCGGCCACCACATTGGCCTTGCCCGGATGGTACTTGATGGCACATTCGTAATCGTTCAGTAGTTCAACCCATCGACGTTGACGCATGTTTAACTCTTTCTGTTTGAAGATATACTCGAGACTCCTGTGATCGGTGTAGATGGTGCACTTGGTACCGTACAGGTAATGTCTCCATATTTTGAGTGTAAAAACAACAGCTCCCAGCTCTAAATCGTGTGTAGTGTAATTCCGTTCGTGAATCTTAAGTTGACGTGAAGCATAAGCAATGACTTTATCCCGTTGCATCAGTACACATCCCAGACCTTGGATGGATGCGTCACAGTAGACTACAAAATCGTCTGTGCCTTCAGGCAATGAGAGGATAGGTGCGCTACAAAGTCTATCCTTTAAGTGCTGAAATGCTAATTCCTGTGTATTACCCCAACGATAAGTAACACCTTTCTGTGTCAGGAGTGTAAGTGGCTGTGCAATCTTTGAGAAGTCTTTGATAAACCTTCTGTAGTAACCTGCCAAACCCAAGAATTGGCGAATTTCTGTTGGTGTGCGAGGTGCAGGCCAATTCTTGATCGAATCTATCTTGGATGGATCAACATGAATCCCATCCTTGTTTATCACGTGGCCTAGAAAGTGGACTTCACGAAGCCAGAAGTCGCATTTTGAAAACTTGGCGTACAACTGCTCTGTTCGAAGGAGTTCCAAAATAAGTCGTAAATGCTGCTCGTGTTCCTCCTGACTCTTAGAGTAGATCAGAATGTCGTCGATGAATACAATCACAAACTTATCCAGGTAGGGCTTGCACACTCTGTTCATAAGATCCATGAAAACTGCAGGTGCGTTTATTAACCCGAATGGCATGACCAAAAACTCATAATGGCCGTAGCGAGTTCTGAATGCTGTTTTGGAGACGTCCTCGTCCCGGACTCTCAATTGATGGTAGCCTGACCTCGGATCAATCTTTGAATAGTAGCTCGACCCTTGCAACTGGTCGAACAAGTCGTCGATACGTGGAAGAGGATAACGATTCTTCACAGTCACCTTGTTCAGTTAGCGGTAATCTATGCACATGCGGAAAGTACCATCTTTCTTTTTCACGGATATTACTGAAACTCCCCAGGGCGAAGAATTAGGATGAATAAAACCCTTTTTCAAGAGTTATTGCAATTGTTTAGACAGTTCTTCCAATTCGGTTGGAGCTAAGCGATAGGGTGCTCGAGCTATAGGTGCTGCTCTTGGAGCTAGTTCGATCTGAAATTCGACCTGGCGATGAGGCGGTAGTCCAGGTAAATCTTCAGGAAACACTTGAGGAAAGTCGCGTACAACTGGAATATCCTCAATCTTCTTATCTTTTGTTGATGCGTCAGAAGCAAGTGCTAAAATAGCGGTGTGACCCTTTCGCAAACACTTCTGGGCCTTAAGAAAAGAGATGTGGCCTACTACAGCACCACTCTTGTCGACCTGAATTTCGAGAGGTTCCTTGCTAGAACAGGGAATACGAACAATCTTCTCCTTGCCTGTCAGAAGATTGCTGACTAGGGCTCTGGTAGTCATCAATCCTTCGCTGCTGTGCCTGGGACTGAACTGAAATCGAACTCTTACTAGAGGTTTCATCCCATTTTAGTTTGTTGTCACTGGGAGTAGCAGAAGTAGTAATAGTAGTAGTAGCACCAATACGTTTAAGCAGCTTGTTCTGTTCCACTGCCTTGTCTGTGAGACGATAAGCAAGACAAGTAACATCTTGAATAGTAGTAAGATTAGCAGAAGTCACATGACTTTGAATCTCTGGTACTAAGCCTTTGAGGTACAGCTCAATGCGCTTGATAGGAAGATCCATCATAGTTGAACATAACACTGCCAGTTCGTTGGATCGTTTCGCGTACGCTTCTATCTCTGACCCCGTCATCTTCAGGTTAAGGAACTCCACTTCCAGCTTGTGGATGTCATCACGACTACAGTATTCACGTTTGATCAGTTCCTTAAAATCATTCCATGGGGTGGCATTAACAGCCGCTAGCCCCGGCATCTGAACTTGCGCGTTCCACTTAGTTAGCGCAGTGCCTTCGAGAGTACCAGTGGCGTACTTCACCCTACGAGCCTAAGAGCATTCACACATCTCAAATACCGACTCGAGCTTTTCAAACCAATGGAGGAATCCAACGGCTCCTTCAGTGCTACTGAAAATACTAGAACGACAGTCTCTGAAAGTTTTGAATGTGCACACAGGAGGCTGAGCGTGTTGAGTTTTCGTGTGCGTAAGAGTAAACAAAAATTAAGTACAAGTGTTGGGTTACAAGAGTAGGATCTAAGGATCCTAGAGTAAGTTGTGATGGCAGGCTATACTTCCTACGTGGGCAGCTGCGAGTGCTGCAGTAACTTGTTCAGTGATCAAAGCCGCCAACCGGCTTGAGTTAAGTTAACGCGTACACTCATGATCTTCACATCGAAAGGAATATGAGTGAGAAGTGCGTCGTATCATTACACAAGTGTGGGATGATAGAAGAGTGTGAGCATACAAGGTTTCAAATAGTAGTTGTTACGTTCATCTAAGCATACCCTGAGCAAAGTTCTATGTAATCTAGTAAGTAGGCAATGTAAACATGAACAGTATTACCTATAGGGTTGAGTCTTGCACGTGGAGCGAAGCGTCGTTGTGGATCGTTGAGCACTGTTCAGGTTATAGTCTGGTTTTAACAAAAAAAAACTTTTTCCCTTATTAAAACCAAGTTCACTATAACCAATGGCTCTGATACCAATCTGTCACACCCCCAAAATCCACACGCGGAGTATCACCGCTTGGAGGCGTGACATGACCAGGATCAAGCCACCAATCATATTGAACATTGTAAGTAATAAATAAAAGTCATTCATCAACACGAAAGGTGTTCACAACCATAATATAGTTAAGCATTTAGCGGAAGCATAATTAAGTAAACCCAACATAAGTTTATATGTTTCGAATGTTTAGCATGGCACACAGTTGTCCATATCCCACAACGACTCCTCTTCACTCCCATGCAAGCTCCATAGATAACTAATGATCTGCAAGGCATGTAACAACGAGTCAACAACAAAGTTGAGCGAGTTCACAGTTGGTTGTTTAGTTATTGAATTCGTTTCGTAATTCGTATGTATGTTTAGTACTTAATGTATCGTATTTATTTGTATCGCGGCCTTCCCGGCATGTTTGCGAAGATTAGTGGGGGTTTCCCATGTATTATAGACTAGTTACATTTGTATCGTGGCCCTCCAGGCATGTGTGCGAAGGTTAGTATATGTATCGCGGCCAATCCAGGCATGTGTGCGAAGAGTTGTATTTTACGTAAGTGCCCTTCCCAATCGAGGACAGTATGTACCGAGTACGTAGGTTTAGCGCTGGTGTCCTTCCCCGTCCGAGGACAATGGTACCTAGTATTTTCGTTTGTTATAACACTAGTATCCTTCCCAAACCGAGGATAGTACGTATGTTTTACGTAGATTTTGGCACAGGCATCCTTCCCAATCCGAGGACCGTGGTAAGTAGACTAGTAGTGATGTGAGTACAAGTAATCATTCAATCCCATTCCCAACCCACCGGGGAATCCCATGCCTTGGTAAGAGTGTGAACTCACATTGGTTTGCTCGGTATGCTAAGCTATGTGTTCGTAAGTAATCAGTCAAGTCCTATAATAGGCACGTATATTTAATCAGTACATGTTTGTAAAGTTTCACATGTAACTATCATCAAGGTATCATCACAGAGTGTGCCTAGCAATTAGCATTCTTGTATCATGTAAACAGTTAATCCAATTCATGCAAAAATCATCTTACTCATAATAGCTTTCTCAGTTAATTCTAACAAGATTATTCATTAACAATCATGGTAAGCTTAACGGTGTTAACAGCATTAATCAGGATCAACGGATTTAACGCACATAATAAAGTTACACACTTAATGCAGTTACTGTTTCATATCAAGTTAGATCAACTTAACAAAGTTATCATACATAATGAGCTTAACATACCTAACCTAGTTAACATAACCCAGTTAACTTATTAATATAACTAACATGTTTAACAGAACTAATATACTAACTGAGTTGCTGTACTAACAGAATTAATAGACTGAGCAAATAAACTAACACTGTTAATTAACTAACAAAGTTAACAACTAACATGGTTTAACCACTTAACAGTTGGGCCGTATACAACTTGGGCCGAAATCACTATGGCCGAAATCTCTTAAGTGCCGAAAATTCATCTGGGACGAAATCCCCTTTGGGCCGAACACATTTGGGCCAAAATCACTTTGTGATTTCGTCCGGTTGTTGTCAATTGTTAAGGGTTTTCGTCGGGTATAGAGGGTGACGAAAACACAAAGTGTTTTCGTCTGAAACTTGTGATTTCGTCGGTTCTGTGTCATCATCATCGTCAATATCAATTTACACAGCAGTAGGTTACATCGCACAATTAATAATAACAAAAGGTTATCATTAACAGCATCCTAATCATGATTCAATAATCGAGATATAAACGTTCAATTTACCAAACCATTACGAGATCATTAATTGACTAGCAGACCATTATAAACAAGCACACAGTCGATCCTACCTTCACATATATTAGACAGTTTATAGGCAATACAAATATATATATCGATCAATCAGACTTACTATCAATATACAATCACAGTTAAATGATAACAAACCGCTTTTATAATTGATTTACATCAAACAATCAATTAAAAGTTAACACTAACCGTAACGAACGAGAGAATATCTTGACTGATTTAGAAGATCTGGGGAACAAGTTTGTTGTCCGTTCAAAGATTAGTGAGAGAGAGAATGTGAGAAGTGAGAGTTATGAATTCTTTCGATAAAACTTAACGTAAAGATTTGAGAATAATATAATTAATCCCTGTAACCACTCCACTTATTCAACTGCTCCACTACTGGCCTAATACCCAGTTTGATTTCGTCAAAGTGCAGGTGTTGTGTTTTTGTCCATTAGTGTTGTCATGAGGTCAAGTGTTTTCAGCTTATGGTTCCAATTTATTTTAATTTCACTAACATATATTTTTTTACACAAAGCATAATATTAACACATAATATATTAATACACTTAGAAATAGTTACTCAGTTAAATCGAGTAAAGATCTTGAAACTTGGGTTGTCACAATATACACGTGTGATTTAGTTTACGAAGATTTTTCAATGCCGAGAACCTCGATCAGAGAGTAAAAAAGGCGTAAGGTTCACAATGGTGTATAATTAAAATGGGATATACCGGGCTAGGATTCGAGTAACAGGAACAAGGGCCAAACCAACCACCCAACAATGGAATCGTTGAGAGAAAACACATAAAAATTCCTAGAAGCAGCTTTTCTAGCCACCAGACCTTTCTCCATCAATTAGGAATCTAATGACGTCACTAAACACATTCCTTAAATTGTAGCCATTTGTTAAGTGTTTTTTTTTGTGTCTAATCCGCATATATATCACCATAGCCCTTGATTTACTTGACTGTATATCTCTTAAATGTCAACATATACACGTGTGATTTAGTTTACGAATATTTTTCAATGCCGAGAACCTCGATCAGAGAGTAAAAAAGGCGTAAGGTTCACAATGGTGTAAAATTAAAATGAGATATACTGGGCTAGTATTCGAGTTACAGGAACAAGGGCCAAACCAACCACCCAAGTATGGAATCGTCGAGCAAAAACACATGACAACCTCGAAGAAGCAGTTTTTCTTGCCACCAGACCTTTCTCAATCACTAAGGAATCTGATGCCGTCACTAAACACATTCCTTAAATTGTAGCCATTTGTTGAGTGTTTTTTATGGTGTCTAATCCGCATATATATCACCATTGCCCTTGATTTTCTTGACTGCATATCTCTTAAATGTCAACATATACACATGTGATTTAGTTTACGAAGATTTTTCAATGCCAAGAACCTCGATCAGATAGTAAAAAAAGGTGAAAGGTTAACAATGGTGTAAAATTAAAATGGGATATAACGGGGTAGGATTCGAGTTACAGGAACAAGGGCCAAACCAACCACCCAAGAATTGAATCATCGAGCGAAAACACGTGACAACCTCCTAGAAGCCGCTTTTCTTGCCACCAGACCTTTCTCCATCAATTAGGAATCTGATAGCGTCACTAAACACATTCCTTAAATTATTGCCATTTGTTGAGTGTTTTTTTTGGTGTCTAATCCGCATGTATATCACCATTGCCCTTGATTTTCTTGACTGTATATCTCCTAAATGTCAACATATATACGTGTGATTTAGTTTACGAAGGTTTTTCAATCCCGACAACCTCGATCAGTGAGTAAAAAAGGCGTAAGGTTCACAATCGTGTAAAATTAAAATGGGATATACCGGGGTAGGATTCGAGTTACAGGAACAAGGGCCAAACCAACCCCCCAAGAATTGAATCATCGAGCGAAAACACGTGACAACCTCCTAGAAGCAGCTTTTCTTCCCACCAGACCTTTCTCCATCAATTAGGAATCTGATAGCGTCACTAAACACATTCCTTAAATTGTAGCCATTTGATGAGTGTTTTTTATGGTGTCTAATCCGCATATATATCACCATTGCCCTTGATTTTCTTGACTGCATATCTCTTAAATGTCAACATATACACGTGTGATTTAGTGTACGAAGATTTTTCAATGCCAAGAACCTCGATCAGAGAGTAAAAAAAGGTGTAAGGTTCACAATGGTGTAAAATTAAAATGGGATATACCGGGGTAGGATTCGAGTTACAGGAACAAGGGACAAACCAACCACCCAAGAATTGAATCATCGAGCGAAAACACGTGACAACCTCCTAGAAGCCGCTTTTCTTGCCACCAGACCTTTCTCCATCAATTAGGAATCTGATAGCGTCACTAAACACATTCCATAAATTATTGCCATTTGTTGAGTGTTTTTTTTTGGTGTCTAATCCGCATGTATATCACCATTGCCCTTGATTTTCTTTACTGTATATCTCTTAAATGTCAACATATACACGAGTGATTTAGTTTACGAAGGTTTTTCAATCCCGACAACCTCGATCAGTGAGTAAAAAAGGCGTAAGGTTCACAATTGTGTAAAATTAAAATGGGATATACCGGGGTAGGATTCGAGTTACAGGAACAAGGGCCAAACCAACCACCCAAGAATTGAATCATCGAGCGAAAACACGTGACAACCTCCTAGAAGCAGCTTTTCTTCCCACCAGACCTTTCTCCATCAATTAGGAATCTGATAGCGTCACTAAACACATTCCTTAAATTGTAGCCATTTGATGAGTGTTTTTTATGGTGTCTAATCCGCATATATATCACCATTGCCCTTGATTTTCTTGACTGCATATCTCTTAAATGTCAACATATACACGTGTGATTTAGTTTACGAAGATTTTTCAATGCCAAGAACCTCGATCAGAGAGTAAAAAAAGGTGTAAGGTTCACAATGGTGTAAAATTAAAATGGGATATACCGGGGTAGGATTCGAGTTACAGGAACAAGGGCCAAACCTGTGACAACCCGCACTAAACCAGGTATCCGTACGACTTAATTAATGATTAATTACTGCTAAATTACTGTGCTTAACTGAAATTGCTGATAAACTGCTACCTGCATACTGATACATGCACTTACTTGCATCATACTTTATTTGCTGTCACTACATTATTTACATGCTGAACCTTGGTGACAAACATGATGCACAAAAAGCACAGTAGCACTAAACGGATACACAGTGAACATGCTGATATAACCAGCATCAGGCAGACACTGCCTCTAAGGCCTGTTAAGAGCCTCAAATATCTGACTACACTGGTAGTGAGTGTAGGGTTATAAGGGTTGTGGAACTGCGTCTCTAGGGATAAGATACACTGATTGGATGTGCCAAAAACATACTTTAAGTACAAAACACAGCACTTTAATAAATAATCCAGCTTCTAGCTGACTAGTAAAGTGCCAAAGCATGGGGAAAATACTACTAGACACTTTCTAAAGTGTGGAAACAAAATGTGTCACTAAAAATAACAATAACGACACTTTAAAGCTTTTGTAACGCTTTAACGGATTAATATCCAACCGAACAACCGGACTTTACCCGGAACATGAAAACTTTGTTATTTTTATTATTACTCTTTTTCTGAGCCAGTTAGGGTCCCTGATTACCCTAACACCCGTCATAACACGCTATATATTACTAACGGAGTTTAATACTTAACTAACCTATTTAACCTAAACTCCATCCTAATTACCTAGTTGTAATCGAACCAAGACCCCCCCCCCCCCCCTAATGAGATCGGCCTAACCATGGGGAACAAGCAAGTACAAAGTTGATTATTATAATGGGTTATGTTTAGTATCTATGGGACACAATATCCCTTGGACAAAACTCTCACTAAGTGCCTATAAGACCTTGCCTAAACTTAACATAATCTTTCATCACATAAACTCAACTTACTCAACTCTCCCTCTTGCTCTCTAACCTTCGGCCGAACACCCCACACCCCACCATCATACTTTCGGTTCTTGATCTTGCAATCCCACCATCATTCAAGTGTTAAAGGTTACGTATTAGGAGCTTTGGTGCACTCGGAGCGCGAAGGACCACTTCCGTTAGCTTTTATCCACCTCTTTTTCGTCAAGATTCTTCCCTAGCCCCGAGCTAGAGGTATAACACTTAAAACTCTTATTTGATCATATCTAAGGTGGTTAAAAGGAATTTTGTCGGTGAAATATCGATAACATACGTTTTGAAGCATTAAAGTCTAGTAAAAACTCTAAAGATGGTGGTTAATAGCTTGTAACATGTGTAAAAGTTGTAGTATTTGGAATATTTGATTTTTGAGACCCGATCTATGATGTGGTAGCTCAGATCATCGTTTAACCCGACTTTGTAAGATCATGGATCTTCACATAAGCCTATTTTGGTTAACACAAGGGTTAAAAGGTGAAACTCTACCACACACGAGACATGGACTTGTTTAAAGGCATTTTATTTGTGTAAAAGTGATTTAACTTGTACGGTAGTGTTTAAAACTAGCGGATCTACGTATCCGCAAGTGGTATTTTCAAAGAACCACACGTTAAATAAATCATGTTTTCTAAAAAGATGGATCTTACACTAACAAACATGATTTTATAAACCACAAGTGTGTAAACACTTGTGAAATGAAAAGATCCGACAAAGAACTAGATTTGTCACTTGTTACTAGAAGTTGTAAAGACGGATTTCTCTAAACACGAGGTTTTTACAAGATTAAAGTTACTTTATATAAAGATCTACAAAATATAATGGGATTTACATTATAGATACGGAAAAGCTACAAGTTCATGCGATTATGCGATTTACATACTTGTTGACTAGTTTGATGTGTCGGAAATTGTTTGTTTGAATAAAGAAGTTGTTGAATTGATTTGTTAAAAGAAAATGATACGCTTGAAAGCGTGGCCACCTCCAGTTACAGAGGAAACTCTGGCGAAATTTTCTAAAAACCTAACACTTAGAATTATTTACACAACAAGTGTTAGAACTATTTTTGACGTATTTTCGAAACATAAATTTCGCCAGAACTACATTTTACTAAATATTCGGAGGTGGGATTTTCACTAAGTTAACGTGATAAATATGTTTTGTCACAACACTGTTTATGATTATTTTGTGAAATTACATAAATATTATTTTAGGGTGAAAATAATATTTACAAGCGTTAATGATCCCAAAACTTTGCGAACGCTTTCACCATAACTATATAAGTTACACCGGTAATTACATTACCACACGATTGATAAAACGTAACTTACGCACATGAATTGTATCCCCCATCCTTGGGAAGGATTATAACTACCAAGTACATACAAAACGTAAACACGAAATAGTTGTCTAACTATTTCCAAAACCTTAACTATAAAAGCTAAGGCACGGCCATCCGTCTAATAGAATTAGCACTTGTAGGTCGTCGCACAGCTTTCAGATTTGGAGACACTTGGTAGAGACGCACCGACAGTGAGTTCATGTCCCCCTTTTCTCTAACTGTTTTCAGTTTTCTTAACTGCGGGGGTGAAATACATGTTAATTTGATTACAAGTACTTTATACATGGTATGATTAACGTAAGGAGGTTTTAGATCATGTGAATGGGTAGGCAGAACACCGAGGGACTTAAGCGGTAGATCTATCTGGGTGTAGCGAGCCCAGCTCTAGGCCCAACAGAACGGACCTCTCTGAGGACCAACAGAACGGACCTGGAGTGACTTGGTTGCCCAACGCAAAAATCGGCTAGGGTTGAGTCTTCCTACTTGCATTTCACAACATGCTAATGGCCTTGCAAACCATTGGTGATCACAAGTCCTCTTACACTGCTACATACCACGACAACTTTTATACTACAAGTGTTTTACTTACTCACTTGCACATGAACTCGCTCAACATTATTGTTGATTTTTCAACTTACATGTATTTCAGGAAATTAACGAGATCTGGCACGGTATGGCATGTTTTCCGCTGCACTAGTTTCCAAGGTCATCCGGGGTTTAGGGGATGTGTCTCTTTCCTGGACAAGACACAATCCTTAAACCATGTCTATGTTATGTTTCAGTTTGTAATGTTTGTTGAACAAGATTATGTTTGTCAGGGTATGTTAAAACAATGGTATTGTGTTTGGTTTTCAAAACTTAATGGATGATCTTGCATGTTTTTAACTCATATAGCTTTGGTATGATTAAGCTATGGTATTAAGAAGTCACACCAAAATTAACCACGCTTCCGCAAAGCCAGGGTGTGACAGCTTGGTATCAGAGCTCTGATCATAGCGAACTAGGATTCTTTCTCGAGTCTAGACTATGATCACTAGGGCTCTCACGAAAACATTTTTCTGCATACCACTTAAGTCCAGATCCAAAACTTTTTACAAACGAATGTTGAGCACATTTTATTATTTATAGGCTCAGCTTGGAGGGCTGAGGAATCGGTCTGGAGGACCGAGGTGATCGAAGTAGTTAAGCACGTTGGTTTGTTATAAGGCTCGGTCTGGAGGATCGAGGTTTGGTCTAGGTGACCAAGGTAGTGGTCTAGCAAGGCTAGGAAGAGTAGGTTCAGTCATAACGACTGAATGCTCGGTCAAGGAGACCGAGGATCGATCTAAGTGATCAAGGTGGAGGATAGAGCAGTCTTATAGACTGGATGAAATTGGCTAGTAAGACTAGGAGAATGATTTGAATGTTTACGTGGTGACTACATGTTTATATGACTATATTTATACATATATGTGTTGGTGTTACAAACGTCATGCTTTCATCAAGTACTAGAAAGGTGGACACTACGAATCCCATGGCCTTAGTGTCAGACGACATAGTTTCATCGACGCCGACCCTGATATGGCATCATCAGCTGCACCGGATCCCGCACACAGATTCGAGTTTGATCGCGATAATGAGGACAATTCTGTTTTTCCGCCTGGTGTTGATCCAGACCATGACATTGAGTTCATGCACTTAGACCAGCCCTTGGGGGATCCTGTAGCCCTGTCGACCCCTGTGTTTGTTGATCCAGCTGATTTTGAGATGGAGTTTTGATTCGGAGCTAGCCGTGGCCCCTGAGCCAGGCGTTGCTCCTGACCCCGCATTGGAGCATGACCCTGTTCATGCCGATGCACCTGCTGTTGCTCCTTGATTGATCATCTGTTTGGATGAGAGAAAATTTGGGGTAACTGTGCAAGGCAATTTATTATTACGGGGGCCCACGTAATAACGATTTGTAGTGCACAGGAATCCTGGTGGACTCTGCAGTTCAAGCTAATGATAACCAATGCAGCAGGAAATAACTTAAACACGAATGACCAATGCAATGTAGCCTCAAGTTCATTCTATTACGAGCAACAAGCCAAATTGGCAGGCCTATGTGAAGGCTCAGAAATTTACTTCCCCATTCATACAGTGAGTATATTTGCGTGTGAAATTGGGTGATTACATGATGGCTTATGTTGCTATATACACCTCATAGACAATTGAAACGTTGTCTAACCCGCTTCACACCACTTCGACAAAAGGGAATGTCACCTAGACATGACACAAACACCAGTACGTTGCCAAGGACAGAAGCCGAGCTGCAAGAACGCATCTCACCGATAAATGCACGACATGAAGCCCTCCGCTCTAAGTGCAACGATGGCATTACTGGAAATAACCATCCAACTGGCTGCACCTATAAACAGTTCCTGAACTGCAAGCCTTTGAACTTTGATAAAACAGGAGGCACCGTTGCATTTGTTCGTTGGTCCGAAAAGACCGACTCCATTCTAAGAATGAGTAACTGATCGCCCCAACAGAGTGTTACCTACATCTCGGGGATATTTCTAGATGGCACACTCTCTTAATGGAACCTCCAGGTTCAGACCCTTGGCACAGACGCTGCTTATACACTGAGCTGGGACGAGCTCAAGGAAACGATTGAGAAGAAATGTTGTTTTAGGACTGAAACTCAGAAACTTGACGTGGAGTCCTGGAATTTGAGAATGGACGAACCAGAGACTCCTGAACATGTCCAGTGATCGCACGACTTGTCTAGGGTCGTCCCCTACTAAGTCATTGATGTCGTATGATATAGTGGTGTACTTGTAAGCTTTACATTGTGGTCTCGAATTGTGGCAATACAATCGCAGTATTCTCATCACTTGTGATGATTCAATCCATTGTTTATGTCCTATAACATAAGATGTTATGTGATTGATTTGTTGATAGCATGAGATGTTATGTGTTGGTATTGTTGAATGCATACGTACGCTTCACTTGCTATGACCTAACCTATGTGAAACATCTTTTAGAAGATGCCGCCAAGACGCGAAATGCGCATGCCCACCTCTGAGGCAGAACTTAAAGAGATAATTGCTACAGCTATAGCACAGCACGAGGCCCTACGCTCCGAACCCAGCAAAGGCACCTCAGAAAATAACGGTTGTTCCTAATGGCACTTCCTCAACTACAAGCCTCAGAAGTTCGACGGCACTGGGGGTGCCCTAACTTTTGTAAAATGGATGGAAAGTATGGAATCCATCTTTCGAATGAGTGGCTGTACGCCAGAACAACAAGTCCCATACGTTTCTGAGTTGTTTCAGGATGGAGCTCGATTTTGGTGGAATCTTCAGGTTCGAATAATGGGCCTAACTACAACATACGCGTTAACTTGGAATGAGTTGAAAGGAATGATGCATAAGAAGTATTGCCCCCAAACGGAAACCCAGAAGTGGGAAGATGAATTTCGGAGCCTAATGATGGAAGGTCCGAAGGTGTTGGAGTATGTGCAACGACTTCATGATCTGTCACGAATTGTTCCGTACCTGGTAAAACCAGAACTGAAGAAATTGGAACAATTCATTTGGGAACTGGCGCCTCAAGTCTTGAGCTTGATGACAGCATCTACGCCACCAACAACTATTGTTGCAAGTAAGATGGGTTTGGCACTCGTTACGGAAGCAATTAGACTAGAAAAACTTGCAAACCCCGACAAGGAGACTCAGGTAGAGTCGTCCGGAAAGAACAAAAGGAAGCTCACCGAAGATACCCGAACGAATAATGATGAACAAAGATCTATTCGAGGTTGCTTTGACTGCGGGGACAAAGGGCATTTCAAGAAAGATTGCCCTAACAACAAACAAGCCAATGATAAGATTTACTTAGAAACTAAACCAAGATGTGCTGGGTGCAAGTATCACCATGATTGTGGATGTCAGAAGCCTAGGTACGGGAGGGAAGGACACGACAAAGGAGGTTGTGGGATGAAGAGTCCCATACAAGGAGAAAACAGTAACAACGCTCTAGGTGGAAATGGGAAAGGAAATGGCCGAATGCTAGGATGCTTCCATTGTAGGGACGTTGGGCATTTTAAGAGGGAATGCCCGAAGTTGAAACAAGACCGTGAAAGAAGATCCAACATCGGAGCTTGTGAGGCATGCCAGGATCCAGGTGTGATTTCTGGTACGTTCTCTAACAACCAAAACTTTTGCGTCTATTTTGTTTGATGCTAGTGCCAATTATAGCTTCGTGTCATTAGAATTTAAGAATATACTTGGTTTAACCGCTAGTAAGTTAGATATTCCCTACTCGATCGAATTAGCCAATGGGAAGTTAGTAGAAGCCAATGAAGTTATCAGAGGTTGTGTGATTGAATTGGGAGAACGTGAGTTCACTCTAGATCTACTACCAGTCCAGTTGGGAAGCTTCGACGTGGTGGTAGGAATGGATTGGTTGTCAGGAAACAAGGCTGAGATAGTATGCCACGAGAAAGTTGTTCGTATCCCAACCGATGATGGTGAGACAATTGTGGTTCACGGAGAGAAGCGTGACACACCGCTAAGACTTATCAGCTGCTTGAAAGCAAGGAAGTGTTTACAGAAAGGATGTGTTGCTTTCCTGGCACACATCGTGGATAAGAAGGCTGCTGAGCCAAGAATCGAAGACATCCCTGTCGTGAGGGAGTATCCAGAAGTCTTTCCAGAAGACTTACCTGGACTGCCACCTCAGAGGCAAGTAGAGTTCCACGTTGACTTAGTTCCAGGCGCCGCGCCTGTAGCTAAGGCACCTTACAGACTTGCTCCGTCTGAGATGCAGGAATTGTCGACACAACTTCAAGAGTTGTTAGACAAGGGTTTTATCCGACCAAGCTTCTCGCCTTGGGGAGCTCCGGTCCTGTTTGTCAAGAAAAAGGACGGTAGCTTCCACATGTGTATCGACTACCGAGAATTGAACAAGCTGACAATCAAGAATAGGTACCCTCTGCCAAGAATCGACGATCTGTTTGATCAACTGCAAGGCTCAAGCTTTTACTCAAAGATCGATCTTCGATCGGGATACCATCAGTTAAGGATACAAGAGGAAAGTATCCCGAAAACAGCCTTCCGAACTCGTTATGGACACTACGAGTTCCTTGTTATGCCGTTTGGCCTGACAAACGCACCTGCAGTCTTTATGGACTTGATGAATAGGGTTTGCAAGCCATACTTGGACAAGTTCGTAATTGTATTCATCGACGACATCTTGATTTACTCAAAGACGAAGGCTGAACACGAGCAGCATCTTAGAACCATTTTGGAGCTGCTAAAGAAGGAACAACTGTACGCCAAATTCTCCAAGTGCGAGTTTTGGCTACGCGAAGTCCAATTCCTTGGGCACGTGGTAAATGGAGATGGAATCCACGTGGATCCCACCAAGATCGAAGCGATCAAGGATTGGGAGACGCCAAAGACGCCAACCGAGATTCGGCAATTCTTGGGTTTGGCTGGCTATTACCGAAGGTTCATTGAGGATTTTTCAAAAATCGCTCAACCTTTGACGCTCCTCACACAGAAGGATAAGACGTTTGATTGGGGAATCAAACAGGATGAAGCATTCCAGATACTAAAGGATAAGCTTTGTAACGCGCCAATCTTAGCTCTACCAGAAGGTACCGACGATTTTGTGGTATACTGCGACGCATCGCGTCAAGGTTTGGGTTGTGTGTTGATGCAACGCCAAAAGGTTATTGCTTACGCATCACGTCAACTGAAAGTGCACGAAAAGAACTATACCACACACGATTTGGAGCTCGGCGCAGTGGTTTTTGCTTTAAAGATCTGGAGACACTACCTATATGGTACGAAGTGCACAATCTTCACAGATCACAAAAGCCTACAGCATATATTTAACCAGAAGGAGTTAAATATGAGGCAAAGACGATGGGTTGAATTGTTAAACGACTACGACTGCGAGATAAAGTATCATCCAGGGAAGGCGAATGTAGTCGCCGATGCCCTAAGTCGTAAAGAGAGAATCAAGCCCATAAGGGTTAGGGCTCTAGAAATGATCATACGAACCGATCTTTCCTTGCACATTCATGCTGCACAAAAGGAAGCTCTCAAGGAGGGAAACCTTGAGGAAGAATATCTCCGTGGAATGGAGAAGCTTTTGGTACCAAACGAGGAAGGAACGTTATGTTTCGAGAAAAGGGTTTGGGTTCCTCTGTTTGGTGGATTAAGGGAAGTTATTTTCGACGAAGCGCACAAGTCACGGTACTCTATCCACCCTGGATCGGATAAGATGTACCAGGATCTCAAAGAATATTATTGGTGGCCTAGGATGAAAGGCGATGTTGCTATCTACGTGAGCAAATGTTTAACGTGCGCTAAGGTTAAGGCGGAATACCAGAAGCCTTCAGGGCTGCTGCAACAACCTGAGATTCCCAAGTGGAAATGGGAACAAATCTCCATGGATTTTATTACGAAATTGCCAAGAACACCAAGAGGCCATGACATGATTTGGGTGATAGTTGACCGCCTAACAAAGTCCGCACACTTTCTGCCAATCAGAGAGAAAGACAGTACTAGTAAACTTGCGGAAATATACATGAGAGAGATTGTCGCACGCCATGGAGTACCTCTCTCAATCATCTCTGATAGAGACGGAAGGTTTGTGTCAAGGATATGGCAATCCTTCCAAGAAGCCTTTGGCTCACTGTTGAATCTGAGCACTGCGTTCCATCCGCAAACTGACGGCCAGAGCGAGCGAACGATACAAACTTTGGAAGACATGCTGAGGGTATGTGTTATGGATTTGGGCGGTAGCTGGGACAAACATTTGCCTTTGGTCGAATTTTCATACAACAACAGCTACCACACCAGTATTGGTGTCGCGCCATTTGAAGCCCTATACGGACGCAAGTGCCGATCACCCCTATGTTGGTCTGACGCAGGTGATAGGCAGCTTGCTGGCCCCGAGATCGTCCAAGAGACGACAGACAAGATTGCGCAAATACTTAAACGCATCGAAGCAGCTCGCCACAGACAAAAGGCCTATGCGGATCCAAACCGGAAGCATGTGGATTTCCAAGTTGGAGAAATGGTGTTATTGAAGGTTTCACCCTGGAAGGGGGTGGCACGCTTTGGAAAGCATGGGAAGTTAAATCCGCGCTACATTGGTCCCTTCAGAATTCTGGAAAGAATTGGAACAGTAGCATACAAGTTGGACCTACCTGCTGAACTGAATGACGTTCACGATACATTTCATGTATCCAATCTAAAGAAAAGTCCAACTCAAGTCGACGTTGCCATTCCCATCGACGAGATTCATATTGACGACACGCTCCACTTCGTTGAAAAACCTGTTGAGGTCACGGATTGGAAAGTTAACAAGACCCGCCGGAGCAGTGTCAAACTCGTCAAAGTTCGTTGGAATGCCAGACATGGTCCTGAATTCACCTGGGAACGTGAGGACCGGATGAAAGAGAAATACCCCCACCTTTTTCCTAAGAACTCTGCATCTACAAGCAGAACTTAAATTTCGGGACGAAATTTATTTAACGGGGGGAGAATGTGACAACCCGCACTAAACCAGGTATCCGTACGACTTAATTAATGATTAATTACTGCTAAATTACTGTGCTTAACTGAAATTGCTGATAAACTGCTACCTGCATACTGATACATGCACTTACTTGCATCATACTTTATTTGCTGTCACTACATTATTTACATGCTGAACCTTGGTGACAAACATGATGCACAAAAAGCACAGTAGCACTAAACGGATACACAGTGAACATGCTGATATAACCAGCATCAGGCAGACACTGCCTCTAAGGCCTGTTAAGAGCCTCAAATATCTGACTACACTGGTAGTGAGTGTAGGGTTATAAGGGTTGTGGAACTGCGTCTCTAGGGATAAGATACACTGATTGGATGTGCCAAAAACATACTTTAAGTACAAAACACAGCACTTTAATAAATAATCCAGCTTCTAGCTGACTAGTAAAGTGCCAAAGCATGGGGAAAATACTACTAGACACTTTCTAAAGTGTGGAAACAAAATGTGTCACTAAAAATAACAATAACGACACTTTAAAGCTTTTGTAACGCTTTAACGGATTAATATCCAACCGAACAACCGGACTTTACCCGGAACATGAAAACTTTGTTATTTTTATTATTACTCTTTTTCTGAGCCAGTTAGGGTCCCTGATTACCCTAACACCCGTCATAACACGCTATATATTACTAACGGAGTTTAATACTTAACTAACCTATTTAACCTAAACTCCATCCTAATTACCTAGTTGTAATCGAACCAAGACCCCCCCCCCCCTAATGAGATCGGCCTAACCATGGGGAACAAGCAAGTACAAAGTTGATTATTATAATGGGTTATGTTTAGTATCTATGGGACACAATATCCCTTGGACAAAACTCTCACTAAGTGCCTATAAGACCTTGCCTAAACTTAACATAATCTTTCATCACATAAACTCAACTTACTCAACTCTCCCTCTTGCTCTCTAACCTTCGGCCGAACACCCCACACCCCACCATCATACTTTCGGTTCTTGATCTTGCAATCCCACCATCATTCAAGTGTTAAAGGTTACGTATTAGGAGCTTTGGTGCACTCGGAGCGCGAAGGACCACTTCCGTTAGCTTTTATCCACCTCTTTTTCGTCAAGATTCTTCCCTAGCCCCGAGCTAGAGGTATAACACTTAAAACTCTTATTTGATCATATCTAAGGTGGTTAAAAGGAATTTTGTCGGTGAAATATCGATAACATACGTTTTGAAGCATTAAAGTCTAGTAAAAACTCTAAAGATGGTGGTTAATAGCTTGTAACATGTGTAAAAGTTGTAGTATTTGGAATATTTGATTTTTGAGACCCGATCTATGATGTGGTAGCTCAGATCATCGTTTAACCCGACTTTGTAAGATCATGGATCTTCACATAAGCCTATTTTGGTTAACACAAGGGTTAAAAGGTGAAACTCTACCACACACGAGACATGGACTTGTTTAAAGGCATTTTATTTGTGTAAAAGTGATTTAACTTGTACGGTAGTGTTTAAAACTAGCGGATCTACGTATCCGCAAGTGGTATTTTCAAAGAACCACACGTTAAATAAATCATGTTTTCTAAAAAGATGGATCTTACACTAACAAACATGATTTTATAAACCACAAGTGTGTAAACACTTGTGAAATGAAAAGATCCGACAAAGAACTAGATTTGTCACTTGTTACTAGAAGTTGTAAAGACGGATTTCTCTAAACACGAGGTTTTTACAAGATTAAAGTTACTTTATATAAAGATCTACAAAATATAATGGGATTTACATTATAGATACGGAAAAGCTACAAGTTCATGCGATTATGCGATTTACATACTTGTTGACTAGTTTGATGTGTCGGAAATTGTTTGTTTGAATAAAGAAGTTGTTGAATTGATTTGTTAAAAGAAAATGATACGCTTGAAAGCGTGGCCACCTCCAGTTACAGAGGAAACTCTGGCGAAATTTTCTAAAAACCTAACACTTAGAATTATTTACACAACAAGTGTTAGAACTATTTTTGACGTATTTTCGAAACATAAATTTCGCCAGAACTACATTTTACTAAATATTCGGAGGTGGGATTTTCACTAAGTTAACGTGATAAATATGTTTTGTCACAACACTGTTTATGATTATTTTGTGAAATTACATAAATATTATTTTAGGGTGAAAATAATATTTACAAGCGTTAATGATCCCAAAACTTTGCGAACGCTTTCACCATAACTATATAAGTTACACCGGTAATTACATTACCACACGATTGATAAAACGTAACTTACGCACATGAATTGTATCCCCCATCCTTGGGAAGGATTATAACTACCAAGTACATACAAAACGTAAACACGAAATAGTTGTCTAACTATTTCCAAAACCTTAACTATAAAAGCTAAGGCACGGCCATCCGTCTAATAGAATTAGCACTTGTAGGTCGTCGCACAGCTTTCAGATTTAGAGACACTTGGTAGAGACGCACCGACAGTGAGTTCATGTCCCCCTTTTCTCTAACTGTTTTCAGTTTTCTTAACTGCGGGGGTGAAATACATGTTACTTTGATTACAAGTACTTTATACATGGTATGATTAACGTAAGGAGGTTTTAGATCATGTGAATGGGTAGGCAGAACACCGAGGGACTTAAGCGGTAGATCTATCTGGGTGTAGCGAGCCCAGCTCTAGGCCCAACAGAACGGACCTCTCTGAGGACCAACAGAACGGACCTGGAGTGACTTGGTTGCCCAACGCAAAAATCGGCTAGGGTTGAGTCTTCCTACTTGCATTTCACAACATGCTAATGGCCTTGCAAACCATTGGTGATCACAAGTCCTCTTACACTGCTACATACCACGACAACTTTTATACTACAAGTGTTTTACTTACTCACTTGCACATGAACTCGCTCAACATTATTGTTGATTTTTCAACTTACATGTATTTCAGGAAATTAACGAGATCTGGCACGGTATGGCATGTTTTCCGCTGCACTAGTTTCCAAGGTCATCCGGGGTTTAGGGGATGTGTCTCTTTCCTGGACAAGACACAATCCTTAAACCATGTCTATGTTATGTTTCAGTTTGTAATGTTTGTTGAACAAGATTATGTTTGTCAGGGTATGTTAAAACAATGGTATTGTGTTTGGTTTTCAAAACTTAATGGATGATCTTGCATGTTTTTAACTCATATAGCTTTGGTATGATTAAGCTATGGTATTAAGAAGTCACACCAAAATTAACCACGCTTCCGCAAAGCCAGGGTGTGACAAAACCAACCACCCAAGAATTGAATCATCGAGCGAAAACACGTGACAACCTCCTAGAAGCAGCTTTTCTTGCCACCAGACCTTTCTCCATCAATTAGGAATCTGATAGCGTTACTAAACACATTCCTTAAATTATTGCCATTTGTTGAGTGTTTTTTTTGGTGTCTAATCCGCATATATATCACCATTGCCCTTGATTTTCTTGACTGTATATCTCTTAAATGTCAACATATACACATGTGATTTAGTTTACGAAGATTTTTCAATGCCGAAAACCTCGATCACAGAGTAAAAAAGTCGTAAGGGTCACAATTGTGTAAAATTAAAATGGGATATACCGGGGTAGGATTCGAGTTATAGGAACAACGGCCAAATCAACCACCCAAGAATTGAATCATCAAGCGAAAACAGGTAACAACCTCCTAGAAGCAGCTTTTCTTGCCACCAGACCTTTCTCCATCAATTAGGAATCTGATAGCGTCACTAAACACATTCCTTAAATTATTGCCATTTGTTGAGTGTTTTTTTTGGTGTCTAATCCGCATATATATCACCATTGCCCTTGATTTTCTTGACTGTATATCTCTAAATGTCGACATATAAATGTGTGATTTAGTTTACGAAGATTTTTCAATGCCGAGAACCTCGATCAGAGAGTAAAAAAGTGCGTAAGGTTCACAATGGTGTAAAATTAAAATGGGATATACCAGGCTAGGATTCGAGTTACAGGAACAAGGGCCAAACCAACCACCCAAGAATGGATTCGTCGAGCGAAAACACTTGACAACCTCCTAGAAGCAGCTTTTCTTCCCACCAGACCTTTCTCCATCTATTAGGAATCAGATGGCATCACTAAACACATTCCTTAAATTATAGCTATTTGTTGAGTGTTTTTTTTGGTGTCTAATCCGCATATATATCAACATTGCTCTTGATTTTCTTGACTGTATATCTCTTAAATGTCAACAGATACACGTGTGATTTAGTTTACGAAGATTTTTCAATGCCGAGAACCTCGATCAAAGAGTAAAAAAGGTGTAAGGTTCACAATGTTGTAAAATTAAAATGGGATATACCGGGCTAGTATTCGAGTTACAAGAACAAGGGCCAAACTAACCACCCAAGAATGGAATCGTCGAGCGAAAGTACTTGACAACCTCCTTGAAGCAGGTTTTCTAGCCACCAGGCCTTTCTCTATCAACTAGGAATCTGATGCAGCCCCTAAACACATTCCTTAAATTGTAGCCATTTGTTGAGTGCTTTTCTTGCCACCAGACCTTTCTCCATCAATTGAAGCCATTTGTTGAGTGTTTTTTTGGTGTCTAATCCGCATATATATCCCCATTGCGCTTGATTTTCTTGATTGTATATCTCTTCAATGTCAACATATACACGTGTGATTTAGTTTACGAAGATTTTTCAATGCTGAGAAACTCGATCAGAGAGTTAAAAAGGCGTAAGGTTCACAATGGTGTAAAACTAAAATGGGATATACCGGGCTAGGATTCGAGTTACAGGAACAAGGGCCAAACCAACCACCCAAGAATTGAATCGTCGAGCGAATACACTTGACAACCTCCTAGAAGCGGCTTTTCTTGCCACCAGACCTATCTCCATCAATTAGGAATCTGATGCCATCACTAAACACATTCCTTAAATTGTAGCCATTTGTTGTGTGTTTTTTTTGTGTCTAATCCGCATATATATCACCATTGCCCTTGATCTTCTTGACAACATATCTCTTAAATGTCAACATATACACGTGTGATATAGTTTACGAAAAATTTTCAATGCCGAGAACCTCGATCAGAGAGTAAAAAAGGCGTAAGGTTCACAATGGTGTAAAATTAAAATGGGATATACCGGGCTTGGATTCGAGTTACAGGAAAAAGGGCCAAACCAACCACCCAAGAATGGAATCGTAGAGCGAAAACACGTGACAACCTCCTAGAAGTACCTTTTCTTGCCACCAGACCTTTCTCCATCAATTAGGAATCGGACGCCATCACAAAACACATTCCTTAAAATGTAGCCATTTATTGAGTGTTTTTTTTTTGTATCTAATCCGCATATATATATATCACCATTGCCCTTGATTTTCTTGACTCTATATCGCTTAAATGTCAACATATACACGTGTGATTTAGTTTACGAAGATTTTTCAATGCCGAGAACCTCGATCAGAGAGTAAAAAAGGCGTAAGGTTCACAATGGTGTAAAATTAAAATGGAATATACCGGGCTAGGATTCGAGTTACAGGAACAAGGGCCAAACCAACCACCCAAGAATGGAATCGTCGAGCGAAAACACTTGACAACCTCCTAGAAGCATCTTTTCTTCCCACCAGAACTTTCTCCATTAATAAGGAATCTGATGCCATCACTAAACACATTCCTTAAATTGAAGCCATTTGTTGAGTTTTTTTTTGGTGTCTAATCCGCATATATATCACCATTGCCCTTGATTTTCTTGATTGTATATCTAGTAAATGTCAACATATACATGTGTGATTTAGTTTACGAAGATTTTTCAATGCCGAGAACCTCGATCAGAGAGTAAAAAAGGCGTAAGGTTCACAATGGTGTAAAATTAAAATGGGATATACCGGGCTAGGATTCGAGTTACAGGAACAAGGGCCAAACCAACTACCCAAGAATGGAATCGTCGAGCGAAAACACTTGACAACCTCCTAGAAGCAGCTTTTCTTGCCACCAGACCTTTCTCCATCAATTAGGAATCTGATGCCATCACTAAACACATTCCTTAAATTGTAGCCATTTGTTGAGTGTTTTTTTTGTGTGTAATCCGCATATATATCACTACTGCCCTTGATTTTCTTGACTCTATATCTTTTAAATGTCAACATATACACATGTGATTTAGTTTACGAAGATTTTTCAATGCCGAGAACCTCGATCTGAGAGTAAAAAAGGCGTAAGGTTCACAATGGTGTAAAATTAAAATGGGATCTTCCGGGCTAGGATTCGAGTTACAGGAACATGGGCCAAACCAACCACCCAAGAATGGAATTGTCGAGCGAAAACACTTGACAACCTCCTAAAGCATCTTTTCTTGCCACCAGACCTTTCTCCACCAATTAGGAATCTGATGCCGTCACTAAAATCATTCCTTAAATTATAGTAATTTGTTGAATGTTTTTTTGGTGTCTAATCGCATATATATCACCATTGCCCTTGATTTTCTTGACTGTGTATCTCTTAAATGTCAACATATACACGTGTGATTTAATTTACGAAGATTTTTCAATGCCGAGAACCTCGATCAGAGAGTAAAAAAGGCATAAGGTTCACAAAGGTGTAAAATTTAAATGGGATATACCGGGCTACGATTCGAGTTAAAGGAACAAGGGCCAAATCAACCACTCAAGAATGGAATCGTCGAGCGAAAACACTTGACAACCTCCTAGAAGCAGCTTTTCTTGCCACAAGACCTTTCTCCATCAATTAGGAATCTTAGGAATCGGATGACGTCACTAAACACATTCCATAAATTGTAGCCATTTGTTGAGTGTTTTTTTTTTGTGTCTAATCCGCATATATATCACCATTGCCCTTGATTTTCTTGACAGTATATCTCTTAAATGTCAACATATACACGTGTGATTTAGTTCACGAAGATTTTTCAATGCCGAGAACCTCGATCAGAGTGTAAAAAAGGCGTAAGGTTCACAATGGTGTAAAATTAAAATGGGATATACCGGGCTAGGATTCGAGTTACAGGAACAAGGGCCAAACCAACCTCCCAAGAATAGAATCGTCGAGCAAAAACACATGACAACCTCGAAGAAGCAGTTTTTCTTGCCACCGGACCTTTCTCAATCAATAAGGAATCTGATGCCGTCACTAAACACATTCCTTAAATTGTAGCCATTTGTAGAGTGTTTTTATGGTGTCTAATCCGCATATACATCACCATTGCCCTTGATTTTCTTGACTGCATATCTCTTAAATGTCAACATATACACGTGTGATTTAGTTTAAGAAGATTTTTCAATGCCAAGAACCTCGATCAGAGAGTAAAAAAGGCGTAAGGTTCACAATGGTGTAAAATTAAAATGGGATATACCGGGCTAGGATTCTAGTTACAGCAACAAGGGTCAAACCAACCACTCAAGAATGGAATCGTCGAGCGAAAACACCTGATAACCTCCTAGAAGCAGCTTTTCTTGCCACCAGACGTTTCTCCATCAATTAGAAATCTGATGTCGTCATTAAACACATTCCTTAAATTGTTGCCATTTGTTGATTGTTTTTTTTGGTGTCTAACACGCATATATATCACCATTGCCCTTGATTTTCTTGACTGTATATCTCTTAAATGTCAAGATATACACGTGTGATTTAGTTTACGAAGATTTTTCAATGCCGAGAACCTAGCGCAGAGAGTAAAAAAGGAGTAAGGTTCACAATGGTGTAAAATTAAAATAGGATATACCGGGCTAGGATTCGAGTTACATGAACAAGGGCCAAACCAACCACTCAAGAATGGAATTGTCGAGCAAAAAACACTTGATAACCTCCTAGAAGCAACTTTTCTTGCCACCAGACCTTTCTCCATCAATTAGAAATCTGATGCCGTCACTAAACACATTACTTAAATTGTAGCCATTTGTTGAGTGTTTTTTTTGGTGTCTAATCCGCATATATATCACCATTGCCCTGGATTTTCATGACTGTATATCTCTTAAATGTCAACATATACACGTATGATTTAGTTTACGAAGATTTTTCAATGCCGAGAACCTTGATCAGAGAGTAAAAAAGGCGTAAGGTTCACAATGGTGTAAAATTAAAATGGGATATACTGGGCTAGGATTCTAGTTACTGGAACAAGGGCCAAACCAACTACCCAAGAATGGAATCGTCGAGCGAAAACACTTGATAACCTCCTAGAAGCAGCTTTTCTTGCCACCAGACCTTTCTCCATCAATTAGGAATCTGATGCCGTCACTAAGCACATTCTTTAAATTTTAGCCATTTGTTGAGTGTTTTTTTTGTGTCTAATCCGAATATATATCACCATTGCCCTTGATTTTTTTGACTGTATTTCCCTTAAATGTCAACATATACACGTGTGATTTAGTTTACGAAGATTTTTCAATACCGAGAACCTCGATCAGGGAGTAAAAAAGGCGTAAGGTTCACAATGGTGTAAAATTAAAATGGTATATACCGGGCTAGGATTTGAATTACAGGAAGAAGGGCCAAACCAACCACCCAAGAATGGAATCGTCGAGCGAAAACACTTGACAACCTCCTAGAATCAGCTTTTCTTGCCACTAGAGCTTTCTCCATTAATTAGGAATCTGATGCCCTCACTAAACACATTCCTTAAATTGTAGCCATTTGTTGATTATTTTTTTTGTGTCTAATCCGCATATATATCACCATTGCCCTTGATTTTCTTGAGTGTATATCTCTTAAATGTCAACATATACACGTGTGATTTAGTTTACGAAGATTTTTCAATGCCGAGAACCTCGATCAGAGAGTAAAAAAGGCGTAAGGTTTAGAGTGGTGTAAAATTAAAATGGGATATACCGCGCTAGGATTCGAATTACAGGAACAAGGGCCAAACCAACCACCCAAGAATGGAATCGTCGAGCGAAAACACTTGACAACCTCCTAGAAGCTGCTTTTCTTGCCACCAGACCTCTCTCCATCAATTAGGAATCTGATGCCGTCACTAAACACATTTCTTAAATTGTAGCCATTTGTTGAGTGTTTTTCTTTTTCTTGTCTAATCCGCATATCTATCACCATTTCCCTTGATTTACTTGACTGTATATCTCTTAAATGTCAACATATACACGTGTGATTTAGTTTACGAAGATTTTTCAATGCCGAGAAACTCGATCAGAGAGAAAAAAAGGCGTGAGGTTCACAGTGGTGTAAAATTAAAATGGGATATACCGGGCTAGGATTCGAGTTACAGAAACAAGGGCCAAACCAACCACCCGAGAATGGAGTCGTCGAGCGAAAACCCTAAACAACGTCCTAGAAGCAGCTTTTCTTGCCACCAGACCTTTCTCCATGAATTAGGAATCTGATGCCGTCACTAAACAAATTCCTTAAATTGTAGCCATTTGTTGAGTGTTTTTTTTTGGTGTTTAATCAGCAAATATATCACCATTGCCCTTGATTTTCTTGACTGTATATCTCTTAAATGTCAACATATACAAGTGTAATTTAGTTTATGAAGATTTTTCAATGCCGAGAACCTCGATCAGAGAGTTAAAATGGCGTAAGGTTCACAATGGTGTAAAATTAAAATGGGATATATCGGGCTAGGATTCGAGTTACAGGAACAATGGCCAAACCAACCACCCAAGAATGGAATCGTCGAGCGTAAACACTTAACAAACTCCTAGAAGCAGCTTTTGTTGCCACCAGACCTTTCTCCATCAATTAGGAATCTGATGCCCTCACTAAACACATTCCTTAAATTGTAGCCATTTGTTGAGTGTTTTTTTTTTTTGTGTCTAATCCCCATATGTATCTCCATTGCATTTGATTTTCTTGACTGTATATCTCTTAAATGTCAACATATACACGTGTGATTTAGTTTACAAAGATTTTTCAATGCCGAGAACCTCGATCAGAGAGTAAAAATGGCGTAAGGTTCACAATGGTATAAAATTAAAATGGGATATACCGGGCTAGGATTCGAGTTACAGGAACAATGGCCAAACCAACCACCAAAGAATGGAATCGTCGAGCGTAAACACTTAACAACCTCCTAGAAGCAACTTTTGTTGCCACCAGACCTTTCTCCATCAATTAGGAATCCGATGCCGTCACTAAACACATTCCGTAAATTGTAGCACTTTGTTGAGTGTTTTTTTTTTTGTGTCTAATCCGCATATATATCACCATTGCCCTTGATTTTCTTGACTGTATATCTCTTAAATGTCAACATATACACGTGTGATTTAGTTTACAAAGATTTTTTAATGCCAAGAACCTCGATCAGAGAGTAAAAAATGGCGTAAGGTTCACAATGGTGTAAAATTAAAATGGGATATACCGGGATATGATTCGAGTTACAGGAACAAGGGTCAAACCAACCACCCAAGAATGGAATCGTCGAGCGAAAACACTTGACAACCTCCTAGAAGCAGCTTTTCTTGCCACCAGACCTTTCTCCATCAATTAACAATCTGATGCCGTCACTAAACAAATTCCTTAAATTGGAGCCATTTGTTGAGTGTTTTTCTTTTTCTTGTCTAATCCGCATATCTATCACCATTGCCCTTGATTTTCTTGACTGTATATCTCTTAAATGTCAACATATACGCGTGTGATTTAGTCTACGAAGATTTTCAATGCCGAGAACCTCGATCAGAGAGTAAAAAAGGCATGACGTTCACAGTGGTGTAAAATTAAAATGGGATATACCGGGCTAGGATTCGAGTTACAGGAACAAGGGCCAAACCAACCACCCAAGAATAGAATCGTCGAGCGAAAACACTTGACAACCTCCTAGAAGCAGCTTTTCTTGCCACCAGACCTTTCTCCATCAATTAGGAATCTGATGCCGTCACTAAACACATTCCTTAAATTGTAGCCATTTGTTGAGTGTTTTTTTTTTTGTGTTTAGTCCGCATATGTATCACCATTGCACTTGATTTACTTGACTGTGTATCTCTTAAATATCAACATATACACGTGTGATTTAGTTTACGAATATTTTTCAATGCCGAGAACCTCGATCAGAGAGTAAAAAAGGCGTATGGTTCATAGTGGTGTAAAATTAAAATGGGATATACCGGGCTAGGATTCGAGTTACAGGAACAAGGGCAAACCAACCACCCAAGAATGGAATCGTCGAGCGAAAACACTTGACAACGTCCTAGAACAGCTTTTCTTGCCACCAGACCTTTCTCCATCAATTAGGAATCCGATGCCGTCACTAAACCCATTCCTTAAATTGTAGCCATTTGTTGAGTGTTTTTTTTGTGTTTATTCCGCATATGTATCACCATTGCACTTGATTTACTTGACTGTATATCTCTTAAATGTCAACATATACACATGTGATTTAGTTTACGAAGATTTTTCAATGTCGAGAACCTCGATCAGAGAGTAAAAGAGGCGTAAGGTTCACAGTGGTGTAAAATTAAAATGGGATATATCGGGCTAGGATTCGAGTTATAGGAACAAGGGCCAAACCAAGCACCCAAGAATGGAATCGTCGAGCTAAAACACTTGACAACCTCCTAGAAGCAGCTTTTCTTGCCACCAGACCTTTCTCCATCAATTAGGAATCTGATGCCGTCACTAAACACATATCATAAATTGTAGCCATTTGTTGAGTGTTTTTCTTTTTCTTGTCTAATCCGCATAACTATCACCATTGCCCTTGATTTTCTTGACAGTATATCTCTTAAATGTCAACATATACACGTGTGATTTAGTTTACGAAGATTTTTCAATGCCGAGAACCTCGATCAGAGAGTAAAAAAGGCGTAAGGTTCACAATGGTGCAAAATTAAAATGGGATATACCGGGCTAGGATTCGAGTTACAGGAACAAGGGCCAAACCAACCACCCAAGAATGGAATGGTCGAGTGAAAACACTTGACAACCTCCTAGAATCAGCTTTTCTTCCCACCAGACCTTTCTCCATCAATTAGGAATCTGATCCCGTCACTAAACACATTCCTTAAATTGTAGCCATTTGTTGAGTGTTTTTTTTTTGGTGTTTAATCAGCAAATATATCACCATTGCCCTTGATTTTCTTGACTGTATATCTCTTAAATGTCAACATATACACGTGTGATTTAGTTTACGAAGATTTTTCAATGCCGAGAACCTCGATTAGAGAGTAAAAATGGTGTAAGGTTCACAATGGTGTAAAATTAAAATGGGATATACCGGGATATGATTCGAGTTACAGGAACAAGGGCCAAACCAACCACCCAAGAATGGAATCATCGAGCGAAAACACTTGAAACTCCTAGAAGTAGCTTTTCTTGCCACCAGACCTTTCTCCATCAATTAGGTATCTCATGTCGTCACTATACACATTCCTTAAATTGTAGCCATTTGTTGAGTGTTTTTTTTTGTCTAATCCGCATATATAAAACCATTGCCCTTGATTTTCTTCACTGTATATCTCTTAAATGTCAACATATACACGTGTGATTTAGTTTACGAAGATTTTCAATGCCGAGAACCTCGATTAGAGAGTAAAAAAGGCGTAAGGTTCACAATGGTGTAAAATTAAAATGGGATATACCAGGCTAGGATTCAAGTTACAGGAACACGGGCCAAGCCAACCACCCAAGAATGGAATCATCAATCGAAAACACTTGACAACCTCCTAGAAGCAGCTTTTCTTGCCACCAGTCCTTTCTCCATCAATTAGGAATCTGAAGCCGTCACTAAACACATTCCTTAAATTGTTGCCATTTGTTGAGTGTTTTTTTGGTGTTTAATCAGCAAATATATCACCATTGCCCTTGATTTTCTTGACTGTATATCTCCTAAATGTCAACATATACACGTGTGATTTTGTTTACGAAGATTTTTCAATGCCGAGAACCTCGATTAGAGAGTTAAAAAGGAGTAAGGTTCACAATGGTATAAAATTAAAATGGGATATACAGGGCTAGGATTCGAGTTACAGGAACAAGGGCCCAACCAACCACCCCAGAATGGAATCGTCGAGCGAAAACACTTGACAAGCTCCTAAAAGCAGCTTTTCTTGCCACCAGACCTTTCTCCATCAATTAGGAATCTGATGCCGTTACTAAACACATTCCTTAAATTGTAGCCATTTGTTGAGTGTTTTTTTTGGTGTCTAATCTGCATATATATCACCATTGCCCTTGATTTTCTTGACTGTATATCTCTTAAATGTCAACATATACACATGTGATTTAGTTTACGAAGTTTTTTCAATGCCGAGAACCTCAATCAGAGAGTAAAAATGGTGTAAGGTTCATAATGGTGTAAAATTAAAATGGGATATTCCGGGCTAGGATTCGAGTTACAGGAACAATGGCCAAACCAACCACCCAAGAATGGAATCGTCGAGCTAAAACACTTGATAACCTCCTAGAAGCAGCTTTTCTTGCCACCAGACCTTTCTCCATCAATTAGGAATCTGATGCCGTCACTAAACACATACCATAAATTGTAGCCATTTGTTGAGTGTTTTTCTTTTTCTTGTCTAATCCGCATAACTATCACCATTGCCCTTGATTTTCTTGACAGTATATCTCTTAAATGTCAACATATACACGTGTGATTTAGTTTACGAAGATTTTTCAATGCCGAGAACCTCGATCAGAGAGTAAAAAAGGCGTAAGGTTCACAATGGTGCAAAATTAAAATGGGATATACCGGGCTAGGATTCGAGTTACAGGAACAAGGGCCAAACCAACCCCCAAGAATGGAATGGTCGAGTGAAAACACTTGACAACCTCCTAGAATCAGCTTTTCTTGCCACCAGACCCTCCCCATCAATTAGGAATCTGATGCCGTCACTAAACACATTCCTTAAATTGTAGCCATTTGTTGAGTGTTTTTTTTTTTGTGTCTAATCCGCATATATAAAACCATTGCCCTTGATTTTCTTGACTGTGTATCTCTTAAATGTCAACATATACATGTGTGATTTAGGTTACGAAGATTTTTCAGTGCCGAGAACCTCGATTAGAGAGTAAAAAAGGCGTAAGGTTCACAATGGTGTAAAATTAAAATGGGATATACCGGGCAAGGATTCTAGTTACAGGAACAAGGGCCAAGCCAACCACCCAAGAATGGAATCATCAAGCGAAAACACTTGACAATCTCCTAGAAGTAGCTTTTCTTGCCACCAGTCCTTTCTCCATCAATTAGGAATCTGATGCCGTCACTAAACACATTCCTTAAATTGTAGCCATTTGTTGAGTGTTTTTTTTTTTGGTGTTTAATCAGCAAATATATCACCATTGCCCTTGATTTTCTTGACTGTATATCTCTTAAATGTCAACATATACACGTGTGATTTAGTTTACGAAGATTTTTCAATGCCGAGAACCTCGATTAGAGAGTAAAAATGGCGTAAGGTCCACAATGGTGTAAAATTAAAATGGGATATACCGGGATATGATTCGAGTTACAGGAACAAGGGCCAAACCAACCACCCAAGAATGGAATCATCGAGCGAAAACACTTGAAACTCCTAGAAGTAGCTTTTCTTGCCACCAGACCTTTCTCCATCAATTAGGAATCTCATGTCGTCACTAAACACATTCCTTAAATTGTAGCCATTTGTTGAGTGTTTTTTTTGTCTAATCCGCATATATCAAACCATTGCCCTTGATTTTCTTGACTGTATATCTCTTAAATGTCAACATATACACGTGTGATTTAGTTTACGAAGATTTTCAATGCCGAGAACCTCGATTAGAGAGTAAAAAAGGCGTAAGGTTCACAATGGTGTAAAATTAAAATGGGATATACCAGGCTAGGATTCAAGTTACAGGAACACGGGCCAAGCCAACCACCCAAGAATGGAATCATCAATCGAAAACACTTGACAACCTCCTAGAAGCAGCTTTTCTTGCCACCAGTCCTTTCTCCATCAATTAGGAATCTGAAGCCGTCACTAAACACATTCCTTAAATTGTAGCCATTTGTTGAGTGTTTTTTTTGGTGTTTAATCAGCAAATATATCACCATTGCCCTTGATTGTCTTGACTGTATATCTCTTAAATGTCAACATATACACGTGTGATTTTGTTTACGAAGATTTTTCAATGCCGAGAACCTCGATCAGAGAGTTAAAAAGGAGTAAGGTTCACAATGGTATAAAATTAAAATGGGATATACAGGGCTAGGATTCGAGTTACAGGAACAAGGGCCCAACCAACCACCCCAGAATGGAATCGTCGAGCGAAAACACTTGACAAGCTCCTATAAGCAGCTTTTCTTGCCACCAGACCTTTCTCCATCAATTAGGAATCTGATGCCGTTACTAAACACATTCCTTAAATTGTAGCCATTTGTTGAGTGTTTTTTTTGGTGTCTAATCTGCATATATATCACCATTGCCCTTGATTTTCTTGACTGTATATCTCTTAAATGTCAACATATACACATGTGATTTAGTTTACGAAGTTTTTTCAATGCCGAGAACCTCAATCAAAGAGTAAAAATGGTGTAAGGTTCACAATGGTGTAAAATTAAAATGGGATATACCGGGCTAGGATTCGAGTTACAGGAACAATGGCCAAACCAACCACCCAAGAATGGAATCGTCGAGCTAAAACACTTGACAACCTCCTAGAAGCAGCTTTTCTTGCCACCAGACCTTTCTCCATCAGTTAGGAATCTGATGCCGTCACTAAACACATACCATAAATTGTAGCCATTTGTTGAGTGTTTTTCTTTTTCTTGTCTAATCCGCATAACTATCACCATTGCCCTTGATTTTCTTGACAGTATATCTCTTAAATGTCAACATATACACGTGTGATTTAGTTTACGAAGATTTTTCAATGCCGAGAACCTCGATCAGAGAGTAAAAAAGGCGTAAGGTTCACAATGGTGCAAAATTAAAATGGTATATACCGGGCTAGGATTCGAGTTACAGGAACAAGGGCCAAACCAACCACCCAAGAATGGAATGGTCGAGTGAAAACACTTGACAACCTCCTAGAATCAGCTTTTCTTGCCACCAGACCTTTCTCCATCAATTAGGAATCTGATGCTGTCACTAAACACATTCCTTAAATTGTAGCCATTTGTTGAGTGTTTTTTTTTTGTGTCTAATCTGCATATATAAAACCATTGCCCTTGATTTTCTTGACTGTATATCTCTTAAATGTCAACATATACATGTGTGATTTAGGTTACGAAGATTTTTCAGTGCCGAGAACCTCGATTAGAGAGTAAAAAAGTTGTAAGGTTCACAATGGTGTAAAATTAAAATGGGATATACCGGGCAAGGATTCTAGTTACAGGAACAAGGGCCAAGCCAACCACCCAAGAATGGAATCATCAAGCGAAAACACTTGACAATCTCCTAGAAGTAGCATTTCTTGCCACCAGTCCTTTCTCCATCAATTTGGAATCTGATGCCGTCACTAAACACATTCCTTAAATTGTAGCCATTTGTTGAGTGTTTTTTTTTTGGTGTTTAATCAGCAAATATATCACCATTGCCCTTGATTTTCTTGACTGTATATCTCTTAAATGTCAACATATACACGTGTGATTTAGTTTACGGAGATTTTTCAATGCCGAGAACCTCGATTAGAGAGTAAAAATGGCGTAAGGTCCACAATGGTGTAAAATTAAAATGGGATATACCGGGATATGATTCGAGTTACAGGAACAAGGGCCAAACCAACCACCCAAGAATAGAATCATCGAGCGAAAACACTTGAAACTCCTAGAAGTAGCTTTTCTTGCCACCAGACCTTTCTCCATCAATTAGGAATCTCATGTCGTCACTAAACACATTCCTTAAATTGTAGCCATTTGTTGAGTGTTTTTTTTGTCTAATCCGCATATATAAAACCATTGCCCTTGATTTTCTTGACTGTATATCTCTTAAATGTCAACATATACACGTGTGATTTAGTTTAAGAAGATTTTCAATGCCGAGAACCTCGATTAGAGAGTAAAAAAGGCGTAAGGCTCACAATGGTGTAAAATTAAAATGGGATATACCAGGCTAGGATTCAAGTTACAGGAACACGGGCCAAGCCAACCACCCAAGAATGGAATCATCAATCGAAAACACTTGACAACCTCCTAGAAGTAGCTTTTCTTGCCACCAGACCTTTCTCCATCAATTAGGAATCTCATGTCGTCACTAAACACATTCCTTAAATTGTAGCCATTTGTTGAGTGTTTTTTTTGTCTAATCCGCATATATAAAACCATTGCCCTTGATTTTCTTGACTGTATATCTCTTAAATGTCAACATATACACGTGTGATTTAGTTTAAGAAGATTTTCAATGCCGAGAACCTCGATTAGAGAGTAAAAAAGGCGTAAGGTTCACAATGGTGTAAAATTAAAATGGGATATACCAGGCTAGGATTCAAGTTACAGGAACACGGGCCAAGCCAACCACCCAAGAATGGAATCCTCAATCGAAAACACTTGACAACCTCCTAGAAGCAGCTTTTCTTGCCACCAGTCCTTTCTCCATCAATTAGGAATCTGAAGCCGTCACTAAACACATTCCTTAAATTGTAGCCATTTGTTGAGTGTTTTTTTTTAGTGTTTAATCAGCAAATATATCACCATTGCCCTTGATTTTCTTGACTGTATATCTCTTAAATGTCAACATATACACGTGTGATTTTGTTTACGAAGATTTTTCAATGCCGAGAACCTCGATCAGAGAGTTAAAAAGGAGTAAGGTTCACAATGGTATAAAATTAAAATGGGATATACAGGGCTAGGATTCGAGTTACAGGAACAAGGGCCCAACCAACCACCCCAGAATGGAATCGTCGAGCGAAAACACTTGACAAGCTCTTAAAAGCAGCTTTTCTTGCCACCAGACCTTTCTCCATCAATTAGGAATCTGATGCCGTTACTAAACACATTCCTTAAATTGTAGCCATTTGTTGAGTGTTTTTTTTTGGTGTCTAATCTGCATATATATCACCATTGCCCTTGATTTTCTTGACTGTATATCTCTTAAATGTCAACATATACACATGTGATTTAGTTTACGAAGTTTTTTCAATGCCGAGAACCTCAATCAGAGAGTAAAAATGGTGTAAGGTTCACAATGGTGTAAAATTAAAATGGGATATACCGGGCTAGGATTCGAGTTACAGGAACAATGGCCAAACCAACCACCCAAGAATGGAATCGTCGAGCGAAAACACTTGAAACTCCTAGAAGCAGCTTTTCTTGCCACCAGACCTTTCTCCATCAATTAGGAATCTGATGCCGTCACTAAACACATTCCTTAAATTGTAGCCATTTGTTGAGTGTTTTTTTTGTGTCTAATCCGTATATATATCACCATTGCCCTTGATTTTCTTGACTGTATATCTCTTAAATGTCAACATATACACGTGTGATTTAGTTTACGAAGATTTTTCAATGCCGAGAACCTTGATCAGAGAGTAAAAAGGCCTAAGGTTCACTATGGAGTAAACTTAAAATGGGATATACCGAGCTAGGATTCGAGTTAAAGGAACAAGGGCCAAAACAACCACCCAAGAATGGAATCGTCGAGCGAAAACACTTAACAACCTCCTAGAAGCAGCTTTTCTTGCCACCAGACCTTTCTCCATCAATTAGGAATCTGATGCCGTCACTAAACACATTCCTTAAATTGTAGCCATTTGTTGAGTTTTTTTTTTGTGTCTAATCCGCATGTGTATCACCATTGCACTTGATTTACTTGACTATCTATCTCTTAAATATCAACATATACACGTGTGATTTAGTTTACGAAGATTTTTCAATGCCGAGAACCTCGATCAGAGAGTAAAAAAGGCGTAAGGTTCATTGTAGTGTAAAATTAAAATGGTATATACCGGGCTGGGATTCGAGTTACAGGAACAAGGGCCAAACCAACCACCCAAGAATGGAATCGTCGAGCGAAAACACTTGACAATCTCCTGGAAGCAGCTTTTCTTGCCGCCAGACCTTTCTCCATCAATTAGGAATCAGATGCCGTCACTAAACACATTCCTTAAATTGTAGCCATTTGTTGAGTGTTTTTCTTTTTCTTGTCTAATCCGCATATCTATCACCATTGCCCTTGATTTTCTTGACTATTTATCTCTTAAATGTCAACATATACACGTGTGATTTAGTTTACGAATATTTTTCAATGCCGAGAACCTCGATCAGAGAGTAAAATGGGATATAACGGGCTAGGATTCGAGTTACAGGAACAAGGGCCCAACCAACCACCCCAGAATGGAATCGTCGAGCGAAAACACTTGACAAGCTCCTAAAAGCAGCTTTTCTTGCCACCAGACCTTTCTCCATCAATTAGGAATCTGATGCCGTTACTAAACACATTCCTTAAATTGTAGCCGTTTGTTGAGTGTTTTTTTTGGTGCCTAATCCGCATATATATCACCATTGCCCTTGATTTTCTTGACTGTATATCTCTTAAATGTCAACATATACACATGTGATTTAGTTTACGAAGATTTTTCAATGCCGAGAACCTCGATCAGAGAGTAAAAATGGTGTAAGGTTCACAATGGTGTAAAATTAAAATGGGATATACCGGGCTAGGATTCGAGTTACAGGAACTAGGGCCAAACCAACCACCCAAGAATGGAATCATCGAGCGAAAACACTTGAAACTCCTAGAAGCAGCTTTTCTTGCCACCAGATCTTTCTCCATCAATTAGGAATCTGAAGCCGTCACTAAACACATTCCTTAAATTGTAGCCATTTGTTGAGTGCTTTTTTTGGTGTCTAATCCGCATATATATCACCATTGCCCTTGATTTCTTGACTGTATATCTCTTAAATGTCACCATATACACGTGTGATTTAGTTTACGAAGATTTTTAAATGCCGAGAACGTCAATCAGAGAGCAAAAAAGACGTAAGGTTCACAATGGTGTAAAATTAAAATGGGATATACCGAGCTAGGATTCGAGTTACATGAACAAGGGCCAAACCAACCACCCAAGAATGAAGTCGTCGAGCGAAAATACTTGACAAACTTCTAGAAGCAGCTTTTCTTGCCACCAGACCTTTCTCCATCAATTAGGAATCTGATGCCGTCACTAAACACATTCCTTAAATTGTATCCATTTGTTGAGGGTTTTTTTTTGTGTCTAATCCGCATATGTGTCACCATTGCACTTGATTTTCTTGACTGTATATCTCTTAAATGTCAACATATACACGTGTGATTTAGTTTACGAAGATTTTTCAATGCCGAGAACCTCGATCAGAGTGTAAAAATGGCGTAAGGTTCACAATGCTGTAAAATTAAAATGGGATATACCGGGCTAGGATTCGAGTTATCGGAACAATGGCCAAACTAACCACCAAAGAATGGAATCGTCGAGCGTAAACACTTAACAACCTCCTAGAAGCAGCTTTTGTTGCCACCATACCTTTCTCCATCAATTAGGAATCTGATGCCCTCACTAAACACATTCCTTAAATTGTAGCCATTTGTTGTGTGTTTTTTTGGTGTGTAATCCGCATATATATCACCATTGCCCTTGATTTTCTTGACTGTATATCTCTTAAATGTCAACATATACACGTGCGATTTAGTTTACGAATATTTTTCAATGCCGAGAACCTCGATTAGAGAGTACAAATGGCGTAAGGTTCACAATGGTGTAAAATTAAAATGGGATGTACCGGGCTAGGATTCGAGTTACAGGAACAAGGGCCAAACCAACCACCCAAGAATGGAATCATCGAGCGAAAACACTTGAAACTCCTAGAAGCAGCTTTTCTTGCCACCAGACCTTTCTCCATCAATTAGGAATCTGATGCCGTTACTAAACACATTCCTTAAATTGTAGCCATTTGTTGAGTGTTTTTTTTGGTGTCTAATCCGCATATATATCACCATTGCCCTTGATTTTCTTGACTGTATATCTCTTAAATGTCAACATATACACATGTGATTTAGTTTACGAAGATTTTTCAATGCCGAGAACCTCGGTCAGAGAGTAAAAATGGTGTAAGGTTCACAATGGTGTAAAATTAAAATGGGATACCGGGCTAGGATTCGAGTTACAGGAACTAGGGCCAAACCAACCACCCAAGAATGGAATCATCGAGCGAAAACACTTGAAACTCCTAGGAGCAGCTTTTCTTGCCACCAGACCTTTCTCCATCAATTAGGAATCTGAAGGCGTCACTAAACACATTCCTTAAATTGTAGCCATTTGTTGAGTGCTTTTTTTGGTGTCTAATCCGCATATATATCACCATTGCCCTTGATTTCTTGACTGTATATCTCTTAAATGTCACCATATACACGTGTGATTTAGTTTACGAAGATTTTTAAATGCCGAGAACGTCGATCAGAGAGCAAAAAAGACGTAAGGTTCACAATGGTGTAAAATTAAAATGGGATATACCGAGCTAGGATTCGAGTTACATGAATAAGGGCCAAACCAACCACCCAAGAATGAAGTCGTCGAGCGAAAATACTTGACAAACTTCTAGAAGCAGCTTTTCTTGCCACCAGACCTTTCTCCATCAATTAGGAATCTGATGCCGTCACTAAACACATTCCTTAAATTGTAGCCATTGGTTGAGTGTTTTTTTTTGTGTCTAATCCCCATATGTGTCACCATTGCACTTGATTTTCTTGACTGTATATCTCTTAAATGTCAACATATACACGTGTGATTTAGTTTACGAAGATTTTTCAATGCCGAGAACCTCGATCAGAGTGTAAAAATGGCGTAAGGTTCACAATGGTGTAAAATTAAAATGGGATATACCGGGCTAGGATTCGAGTTATCGGAACAATGGCCAAACTAACCACCAAAGAATGGAATCGTCGTGCGTAAACACTTAACAACCTCCTAGAAGCAGCTTTTGTTGCCACCAGACCTTTCTCCATCAATTAGGAATCTGATGCCCTCACTAAACACATTCCTTAAATTGTAGCCATTTGTTGTGTGTTTTTTTTGGTGTCTAATCCGCATATATATCACCATTGCCCTTGATTTTCTTGACTGTATATCTCTTAAATGTCAACTTATACACGTGCGATTTAGTTTACGAATATTTTTCAATGCCGAGAACCTCGATTAGAGAGTACAAATGGCGTAAGGTTCACAATGGTGTAAAATTAAAATGGGATGTACCGGGCTAGGATTCGAGTTACAGGAACAAGGGCCAAACCAACCACCCAAGAATGGAATCATCGAGCGAAAACACTTGAAACTCCTAGAAGCAGCTTTTCTTGCCACCAGACCTTTCTCCATCAATTAGGAATCTGATGCCGTTACTAAACACATTCCTTAAATTGTAGCCATTTGTTGAGTGTTTTTTTGGTGTCTAATCCGCATATATATCACCATTGCCCTTGATTTTCTTGACTGTATATCTCTTAAATGTCAACATATACACATGTGATTTAGTTTACGAAGATTTTTCAATGCCGAGAACCTCGATCAGAGTGTAAAAATGGCGTAAGGTTCACAATGGTGTAAAATTAAAATGGGATATACCGGGCTAGGATTCGAGTTATCGGAACAATGGCCAAACTAACCACCAAAGAATGGAATCGTCGAGCGTAAACACTTAACAACCTCCTAGAAGCAGCTTTTGTTGCCACCATACCTTTCTCCATCAATTAGGAATCTGATGCCCTCACTAAACACATTCCTTAAATTGTAGTCATTTGTTGTGTGTTTTTTTGGTGTGTAATCCGCATATATATCACCATTGCCCTTGATTTTCTTGACTGTATATCTCTTAAATGTCAACATACACACGTGCGATTTAGTTTACGAATATTTTTCAATGCCGAGAACCTCGATTAGAGAGTACAAATGGCGTAAGGTTCACAATGGTGTAAAATTAAAATGGGATGTACCGGGCTAGGATTTGAGTTACAGGAACAAGGGCCAAACCAACCACCCAAGAATGGAATCATCGAGCGAAAACACTTGAAACTCCTAGAAGCAGCTTTTCTTGCCACCAGACCTTTCTCCATCAATTAGGAATCTGATGCCGTTACTAAACACATTCCTTAAATTGTAGCCATTTGTTGAGTGTTTTTTTTGGTGTCTAATCCGCATATATATCACCATTGCCCTTGATTTTCTTGACTGTATATCTCTTAAATGTCAACATATACACATGTGATTTAGTTTACGAAGATTTTTCAATGCCGAGAACCTCGGTCAGAGAGTAAAAATGGTGTAAGGTTCACAATGGTGTAAAATTAAAATGGGATACCGGGCTAGGATTCGAGTTACAGGAACTAGGGCCAAACCAACCACCCAAGAATGGAATCATCGAGCGAAAACACTTGAAACTCCTAGGAGCAGCTTTTCTTGCCACCAGACCTTTCTCCATCAATTAGGAATCTGAAGGCGTCACTAAACACATTCCTTAAATTGTAGCCATTTGTTGAGTGCTTTTTTTGGTGTCTAATCCGCATATATATCACCATTGCCCTTGATTTCTTGACTGTATATCTCTTAAATGTCACCATATACACGTGTGATTTAGTTTACGAAGATTTTTAAATGCCGAGAACGTCGATCAGAGAGCAAAAAAGACGTAAGGTTCACAATGGTGTAAAATTAAAATGGGATATACCGAGCTAGGATTCGAGTTACATGAATAAGGGCCAAACCAACCACCCAAGAATGAAGTCGTCGAGCGAAAATACTTGACAAACTTCTAGAAGCAGCTTTTCTTGCCACCAGACCTTTCTCCATCAATTAGGAATCTGATGCCGTCACTAAACACATTCCTTAAATTGTAGCCATTGGTTGAGTGTTTTTTTTTGTGTCTAATCCCCATATGTGTCACCATTGCACTTGATTTTCTTGACTGTATATCTCTTAAATGTCAACATATACACGTGTGATTTAGTTTACGAAGATTTTTCAATGCCGAGAACCTCGATCAGAGTGTAAAAATGGCGTAAGGTTCACAATGGTGTAAAATTAAAATGGGATATACCGGGCTAGGATTCGAGTTATCGGAACAATGGCCAAACTAACCACCAAAGAATGGAATCGTCGTGCGTAAACACTTAACAACCTCCTAGAAGCAGCTTTTGTTGCCACCAGACCTTTCTCCATCAATTAGGAATCTGATGCCCTCACTAAACACATTCCTTAAATTGTAGCCATTTGTTGTGTGTTTTTTTTGGTGTCTAATCCGCATATATATCACCATTGCCCTTGATTTTCTTGACTGTATATCTCTTAAATGTCAACATATACACGTGCGATTTAGTTTACGAATATTTTTCAATGCCGAGAACCTCGATTAGAGAGTACAAATGGCGTAAGGTTCACAATGGTGTAAAATTAAAATGGGATGTACCGGGCTAGGATTCGAGTTACAGGAACAAGGGCCAAACCAACCACCCAAGAATGGAATCATCGAGCGAAAACACTTGAAACTCCTAGAAGCAGCTTTTCTTGCCACCAGACCTTTCTCCATCAATTAGGAATCTGATGCCGTTACTAAACACATTCCTTAAATTGTAGCCATTTGTTGAGTGTTTTTTTTGGTGTCTAATCCGCATATATATCACCATTGCCCTTGATTTTCTTGATTGTATATCTCTTAAATGTCAACATATACACATGTGATTTAGTTTACGAAGATTTTTCAATGCCGAGAACCTCGATCAGAGAGTAAAAATGGTGTAAGGTTCACAATGGTGTAAAATTAAAATGGGATATACCGGGCTAGGATTCGAGTTACAGGAACTAGGGCCAAACCAACCACACAAGAATGGAATCATCGAGCGAAAACACTTGAAACTCCTAGAAGCAGCTTTTCTTGCCACCAGACCTTTCTCCATCAATTAGGAATCTGAAGCCGTCACTAAACACATTCCTTAAATTGTAGCCATTTGTTGAGTGCTTTTTTTGGTGTCTAATCCGCATATATATCACCATTGCCCTTGATTTCTTGACTGTATATCTCTTAAATGTCTCACCATATACACGTGTGATTTAGTTTACGAAGATTTTTCAATGCCGAGAACGTCGATCAGAGAGCAAAAAAGACGTAAGGTTCACAATGGTGTAAAATTAAAATGGGATATACCGAGCTAGGATTCGAGTTACATGAACAAGGGCCAAACCAACCACCCAAGAATGAAGTCGTCGAGCGAAAATACTTGACAAACTTCTAGAAGCAGCTTTTCTTGCCACCAGACCTTTCTCCATCAATTAGGAATCTGATGCCGTCACTAAACACATTCCTTAAATTGTAGCCATTTGTTGAGGGTTTTTTTTTGTGTCTAATCCGCATATGTGTCACCATTGCACTTGATTTTCTTGACTGTATATCTCTTAAATGTCAACATATACACGTGTGATTTAGTTTACGAAGATTTTTCAATGCCGAGAACCTCGATCAGAGTGTAAAAATGGCGTAAGGTTCACAATGGTGTAAAATTAAAATGGGATATACCGGGCTAGGATTCGAGTTATCGGAACAATGGCCAAACTAACCACCAAAGAATGGAATCGTCGAGCGTAAACACTTAACAACCTCCTAGAAGCAGCTTTTGTTGCCACCAGACCTTTCTCCATCAATTAGGAATCTGATGCCCTCGCTAAACACATTCCTTAAATTGTAGCCATTTGTTGTGTGTTTTTTTTGGTGTGTAATCCGCATATATATCACCATTGCCCTTGATTTTCTTGATTGTATATCTCTTAAATGTCAACATATACACGTGCGATTTAGTTTACGAATATTTTTCAATGCCGAGAACCTCGATTAGAGAGTACAAATGGCGTAAGGTTCACAATGGTGTAAAATTAAAATGGGATGTACCGGGCTAGGATTCGAGTTACAGGAACAAGGGCCAAACCAACCACCCAAGAATGGAATCATCGAGCGAAAACACTTGAAACTCCTAGAAGCAGCTTTTCTTGCCACCAGACCTTTCTCCATCAATTAGGAATCTGATGCCGTTACTAAACACATTCCTTAAATTGTAGCCATTTGTTGAGTGTTTTTTTTTGGTGTCTAATCCGCATATATATCACCATTGCCCTTGATTTTCTTGACTGTATATCACTTAAATGTCAACATATACACATGTGATTTAGTTTACGAAGATTTTTCAATGCCGAGAACCTCGGTCAGAGAGTAAAAATGGTGTAAGGTTCACAATGGTGTAAAATTAAAATGGGATACCGGGCTAGGATTCTAGTTACAGGAACTTGGGCCAAACCAACCACCCAAGAATGGAATCATCGAGCGAAAACACTTGAAACTCCTAGGAGCAGCTTTTCTTGCCACCAGACCTTTCTCCATCAATTAGGAATCTGAAGCCGTCACTAAACACATTCCTTAAATTGTAGCCATTTGTTGAGTGCTTTTTTTGGTGTCTAATCCGCATATATATCACCATTGCCCTTGATTTCTTGACTGTATATCTCTTAAATGTCACCATATACACGTGTGATTTAGTTTACGAAGATTTTTCAATGCCGAGAACGTCGATCAGAGAGCAAAAAAGACGTAAGGTTCACAATGGTGTAAAATTAAAATGGGATATACCGAGCTAGGATTCGAGTTACATGAACAAGGGCCAAACCAACCACCCAAGAATGAAGTCGTCGAGCGAAAATACATGACAAACTTCTAGAAGAAGCTTTTCTTGCCACCAGACCTTTCTCCATCAATTAGGAATCTGATGTCGTCACTAAACACATTCCTTAAATTGTAGCCATTTGTTGAGTGTTTTTTTTGTGTCTAATCCGCATATGTGTCACCATTGCACTTGATTTTCTTGACTGTATATCTCTTAAATGTCAACAAATACACGTGTGATTTAGTTTACGAAGATTTTTCAATGCCGAGAACCTCGATCAGAGTGTAAAAATGGCGTAAGGTTCACAATGGTGTAAAATTAAAATGGGATATACCGGGCTAGGATTCGAGTTATCGGAACAATGGCCAAACTAACCACCAAAGAATGGAATCGTCGAGCGTAAACACTTAACAACCTCCTAGAAGCAGCTTTTGTTGCCACCAGACCTTTCTCCATCAATTAGGAATCTGATGCCCTCACTAAACACATTCCTTAAATTGTAGCCATTTGTTGTGTGTTTTTTTTTTGTGTCTAATCCGCATATATATCACCATTGCCCTTGATTTTCTTGACTGTATATCTCTTAAATGTCAACATATACACGTGCGATTTAGTTTACGAATATTTTTCAATGCCGAGAACCTCGATTAGAGAGTACAAATGGCGTAAGGTTCACAATGGTGTAAAATTAAAATGGGATGTACCGGCCTAGGATTCGAGTTACAGGAACAAGGGCCAAACCAACCACCCAAGAATGGAATCATCGAGCGAAAATACTTGAAACTCCTAGAAGCAGCTTTTCTTGCCACCAGACCTTTCTCCATCAATTAGGAATCTGATGCCGTCACTAAACACATTCCTTAAATTGTAGCCATTTGTTGAGTGTTTTTTTTGTGTCTAATCCGTATATATATCACCATTGCCCTTGATTTTCTTGACTGTATATCTCTTAAATGTCAACATATACACGTGTGATTTAGTTTACGAAGATTTTTCAATGCCGAGAACCTTGATCAGAGAGTAAAAAGGCCTAAGGTTCACAATGGTGTAAACTTAAAAAGGGATATACCGAGCTAGGATTCGAGTTACAGGAACAAGGGCCAAAACAACCACCCAAGAATGGAATCGTCGAGCGAAAACACTTGAAAACCTCCTAGAAGCAGCTTTTCTTGCAACCAGACCTTTCTCCATCAATTAGGATTCTGATGCCGTCACTAAACACATTCCTTAAATTGTAGCCATTTGTTGAGTGTTTTTTTTGTGTCTAATCCGCATATGTATCACCATTGCACTTGTTTTACTGGACTATGTATCTCTTAAATAACAACATATACACGTGTGATTTAGTTTACGAAGATTATTCAATGCCGAGAACCTCGATCAGAGAGTAAAAAAGGCGTAAGGTTCATAGTAGTGTAAAATTAAAATGGAATATACCGGGCTGGGATTCGAGCTACAGGAACAAGGGCCAAACCAACCACCCAAGAATGGAATCGTCGAGCGAAAACACTTGACAATCTCCTGGAAGCAGCTTTTCTTGCCACTAGACCTTTCTCCATCAATTAGGAATCTGATAACGTCACTAAACACATTCCTTAAATTGTAGCCATTTGTTGAGTGTTTTTCTTTTTCTTGTCTAATCTGCATATCTATCAACATTGCCCTTGATTTTCTTGACTGTTTATCTCTTAAATGTCAACATATACACGTGTGATTTAGTTTACGAATATTTTTCAATGCCCAGAACCTCGATCAGAGAGTAAAAAAGGCGTAAGGTTCACAGTGGTGTAAAATTAAAATGGGATATAACGGGCTAGGATTCGAGTTACAGGAACAAGGGCCAAACCAACCACCCAAGAATGGAATCGTCGAGCGAAAACACTTGACAACGTCCTAGAAGCAGCTTTTCTTGCCACAAGACCTTTCTCCATCAATTAGGAATCTGATGCCGTCACTAAACACATTCCTTAAATTGTAGCCATTTGTTGAGTGTTTTTCCTTTGTGTTTAGTCCGCATAAGTATCACCATTGCACTTGATTTACATGACTGTATATCTCTTAAATGTCACCATATACACGTGTGATTTAGTTTACGAAGATTTTTCAATGCCGAGAACGTCGATCAGAGAGCAAAAAACACGTAAGGTTCACAATGGTGTAAAATTAAAATGGGATATACCGAGCTAGGATTCGAGTTACATGAACAAGGGCCAAACCAACCACCCAAGAATGAAGTCGTCGAGCGAAAATACATGACAAACTTCTAGAAGCAGCTTTTCTTGCCACCAGACCTTTCTCCATCAATTAGGAATCTGATGCCGTCACTAAACACATTCCTTAAATTGTAGCCATTTGTTGAGTGTTTTTTTTGTGTCTAATCCGCATATGTGTCACCATTGCACTTGATTTTCTTGACTGTATATCTCTTAAATGTCAACATATACACGTGTGATTTAGTTTACGAAGATTTTTCAATGCCGAGAACCTCGATCAGAGTGTAAAAATGGCGTAAGGTTCACAATGGTGTAAAATTAAAATAGGATATACCGGGCTAGGATTCGAGTTACAGGAACAAGGGCCAAACCAACCACCTAAGAATGGAATCGTCAAGCGAAAACGCTTGACAACCTCCTTGAAGTAGCTTTTCTTGCCACCAGACTTTTCTCCATCAATTAGGAATCTGATGCCGTCACTAAACACATTCCTTAAATTGTAGCCATTTGTTGAGTGTTTTTCTTTTTGGTGTCTAGTCCGCATTTATATCTCCATTGCCCTTGATTTTCTTGACTGTATATCTCTTAAATGTCAACATATACACATGTGATATAGTTTATGAAGATTTTTCAAGGCCGAGAACCTCGATCAGGGAGTAAAAAAGGCGTAAGGTTCACAGTGGTGTAAAATTAAAATGGGATATATCGGGCCAGGATTCGAGTTACAGGAACAAGGGCCAAACCAACCACCCAAGAATGGAATCGTTGAACTAAAACACTTGACAACCTCCTACAAGCAGCTTTTCTTGCCACCAGACCTTTCTCCATCAATTAGGAATCTAATGCCCTCACTAAACACATTCCTTTAATTGTAGCCATTTGTTGAGTGTTTTTTATTGTGTCTAATCCGCATATATATCACCATTGCCCTTGATTTTCTTGACTGTATATCTCTTAAATGTCAACATATACACGTGTGATTTAGTTTACAAAGATTCTTCAGCGCCGAGAACCTCGATCAGAGAGTAAAAAAGGCGTAAGATTCACAGTGGTGTAAAATTAAAATGGGATATACCGGGCTAGGATTCGAGTTACAGGAACAAGGGCCAAACCAACCACCCAAGAATGGAATCGTCGAGCGAAAACACTTGACAACCTCCTAGAAGCAGCTCTTCTTGCCACCAGACATTTCTCCATCAATTAGGAATCTGATGCCGTCACTAAACACATTCCTTAAATTGTAACCATTTGTTGAGTGTTTTTTTGTTGTCCAATCCACATATATATCACCATTGCCCTTGATTTTCTTGACTGTAAATCTCTTAAATGTCAACATATAAACGTGTGATTTAGTTTACGAAGTTTTTTCAAAGTCGAGAACCTCGATCAGAGAGTAAAAAAGGCGTAAGGTTCACAATTGTGTAAAATTAAAATGGGATATACCGGGCTAGGATTCGAGTTAGAGGAACAAGGGCTAAACCAACCACCCAAGAATGGGATCGTCGAGGGATAACACTTGGTAACCTCCTAGAAGCAGCTTTTCTTGCCACCAGACCTTTCTCCATCAATTAGGAATCTGATGTCATCACTAAACACATTGCTTAAATTGTAGCCATTTGTTGAGTGTTTTTATTTTGGTGTCTAATCCGCATATATATCACCATTGCCCTTGATTTTCTTGACTGTAAATCTCTTTAACGTCAACATATACACGTATGATTTAGTTTACGAAGATTTTTCAATGCCGAGAACCTCGATTAGAGAGTAAAAAAGGCGTAAGGTTCACAATGGTGTAAAATTGAAATGGGATCTACCGAGCTAGGATTCGAGTTTCAGGAACAAGTGACAAACCAACCACCCAAGAATGGAATCGTCGAGCGAAAACACTTGACAACCTCCTAGAAGCAGCTTTTCATGCCACCAGAACTTTCTCCATCAATTAGGAATCTGATGTCGTCACTAAACACATTCCTTAAATTGTAGCCATATGTTGAGTGTTTTTTTGTGTCTAATCCGCATATGTATCACCATTGCACTTGATTTACTTGACTGTGTATCTCTTAAATATCAACATATACACGTGTGATTTAGTTTACGAAGATTTTTCAATGCCGAGAACCTCGATCAGAGAGAAAAAAGGCGTAAGGTTCACAATGGTGTAAAATTAAAATGGGATATACCGGGCTAGGATTCGAGTTACATGAACAAGGGCCAAACCAACCACCCAAGAATGGAATCGTCAAGCGAAAACACTTGACAACCTCCTGGAAGCAGCTTTTCTTGCCACCAGTCCTTTTACCATCAATTAGGAATCTGATGCCGTCATTAAACACATTCCTTAAATTGTAGCCATTTGTTGAGTGTTTTTCTTTTTGGTGTCTAATCCGCATATATATCACCATTGCCCTTGATTTTCTTGACTGTATATCTCTTAAATGTCAACATATACACGTGTGATTTAGTTTACGAATATTTTTCAATGCCGAGAACTTCGATCAGAGAGTAAAAAACGCGTAAGGTTCACAATGGTGTAAAATTAAAATGGGATATACCGGGCTAGGATTCGAGTTACAGGAACAAGGGCCAAACCAACCACCCAAGAATGGAATCGTCGAGCGAAAACACTTGACAACCTCCTAGAAGCAGCTTTTCTTGCCACCTGACCTTTCTCCATCAATTAGGAAACTAATGCCGTCACTAAACACATTCCTTAAATTGTAGCCATTTGTTGAGTGTTTTTCTTTTTCTTGTCTAATCTGCATATCTATTGTGAGAACTCGTATTTCAAACCTATCTTTGTACCTTGATGTAACGTATGTGAACCCTATGTGATTGTATGAACTTTTATGATTAATTGAATGTTATGTTTGATGTTGTGTTATATGCATGTATGTATGTATGTATTAGGATCACACAAAACGAACCGATCGCACAATACAACCGGATCGCACAAGCCTATATTGGGCCGAGCATCTCATCCTTGTCATACTTTCCACTCGGTCCACTAAGATTGAACCCGAAACCAAATGGGCAGCCCATGATGGGTTCGGCCACTAATCTATTTAAGATAAGACATACCCATTAGTGGGGGTTTGCTCTCTCATTAGTTGCAAACACAACACACACACACACATACCCTAATACCTCTCTCTCTCTCTCTCTCTAACCCGACGGCAACAACACCCATTCTCCATCGAGGAGTTTCTTGATTCGGATCACTCTTTCTGTTTTACCTTCTAATCGGTAAGTGTTCTTATTATTGGTTATGTGTTTTGAATGATGTTGTGATTGAAGTGATCCTACATGATAGCCTTAGGATACTTCGTAATTGATTTTGGTATGAAATCGGTTCACATGTTTAGTATTGTAGATCGACATAGGAGTGTTAATCATTTGATGTTGTTAATGATCTAGAATCGATTGCATGATAAATCGGCTGTGGACTAATATAGATGGATGAATTGGTTGGTTTATTACATTATTAAGCATGCTAGTGACTTAGATCGTGAGCCATGATTGAGATGTTTAAGTGTGATGATTATTATTCATGTGTTATTCATAATTAGGGTTCATGAGGAATAGGTTAGAATATGCTTGTTTGATCGATGATGTGCATGATCTAAAACTGTTAGTTGTTGATTGATTGTGCGTAAATATGGAAACTATGTAACTGATTGCCATGATTTCGGGATAATTAAAACAAATCACACAAGACCCCTAGTCGCACAAGAGCTAAACGCACAAGCTCTTGGATCGCACAAGATCAGATCACACAAGATCTGATCTAATTGCACAAATGCAATCGCACAAGTTGAGTACAAACACATAAAGCACATAGTACTGTTTTATTATGCATGATCGCACAAGACTTGTGGATCGCACAAGACAGTGCCGATCGCACAAGACTTGGGCCTCACAAAACCGACATGAACTGCATTACTGTTGGGCCTTGAGGCCCAAACTCAATCGCATAAGTCTAGTTCAGTCGCACAAGTTGAACTAGACCGCACAAGATCATTAAACTGTTTAATTTGTTGGGTCGTATACATGTTGGACTATTTAGTTTATTTGGGCCGGGTTTATGGCTGATCGCACAACCCATTGTGGATCGCACAAGTTGTGCTGATCGCACAACAGGTTGGGCCGACTATTCATATTGGGCTTTGTTATTTACTTGTCTGATATTGCTTACGTGTATGTCGTGTATACCATGTGTTCGTAACTTGATATCTCTGTGTAAACATACGTGTACTATCTGAACCTAGACCTAACTTGTATGGTAACCATGTTAGGACGTGGTTGACCTCTAGCAGCTCGATTGACCTTTCATTTATCTGCCGAGCTAACCTAAGGTGAGTTCACACTTACTACAAAGCATGGGATTCCCAGGGGTTGGGAATGGGTTAAGGAATATGGATTCCTCGTCCTTCTTGGGTAGGACAGTACGGGTTAAGGAATGTAATTCCTCGTCCTCATGGACAGTTAAACTTCACTAGACCAAAACTCTATCACGAAGTCCCTCCTTTTTATATCGACTTAATTGCCGGGCCAATGGCGAGCGGGTCATTAGTTAGATAGCGCTATTTAGGTCTGACAAGCCTCACATCGTGCCACAGAGGACGGGCGTGAACTAATGGATCTGGGCACGTCAATGATGATAGACATTGACGCTAAGGGCACATAAAAATGACTAAAGTCAGTGGTCGATATGGTAACGAGTCTAGTAGTATAAACATGGGGTAGCCCCCACGGCTGGATTGCCAGAGTAACTGGGATAAACAAATCACGTTTTCAACTATGGGGTATCCCCCACGGCAAGGATGCCAGTTAAAGGAAACTATTTTTGGAATAACTTAAACCAACACCCAACTGTGAACTCGCTCAACTTTGTTGTTGACTCGTTACTACATGCTTTGCAGGTCAATAGGTACTTAGCTGGAGCTTGCATGGGGAAGAGTCGTTTGGGACATGGACAGTTGTGTGCCATGTTAAACATTGAAACGTTTAAACTTAAATACTTTATTTGGGTTTTGAACTATTTGCTTCCGCTGATAACTTAGACTTATTAAATTGTTTTTGGACACCAATTATATTGTGTGGTTGAACTTTTGATTACTTTACTTTATTGTTCAATATGATTGGTGGCTTGATCCTGGTCAGTCACGCCTCCAAGCGGTGATACTCCGCATGTGGATTTTCGGGGTGTGACATCTATCACCATTGCCCTTGATTTTCTTGACTGTATATCTCTTAAATGTCAACATATACACGTGTGATTAAGGTTCACGATCAGAGAGTAAAAAAGGCAAAAGGTTCACAGTGGTGAAAAATTAAAATGGGATATACCGGGCTAGGATTCGAGTTACAGGAACAAGGGCCAAACCAACCACCCAAGAATGGAATCGTCGAGCGAAAACACTTGACAACCTCCTAGAAGCAGCTTTTCTTGCCACCAGACCTTTCTCCATCAATTAGGAATCTGACGTCGTCACTAAACACATTCCTTAAATTGTAGCCATTTGTTGAGTTTTTTTTTGTGTCTAATCCGCATATATATCACCATTTCCCTTGATTTTCTTGACTGTATATCTCTTAAATGTCAACATATACACGTGTGATTTAGTTTACGAAGATTTTTCAGTGCCGAGAACCTCGATCACAGAGTAAAAAAGGCGTAAGGTTCACAGTGGTGTAAAATTAAAATGGGATATACCGAGCTAGGATTCGAGTTACAGGAACAAGGGCCAAACCAACCACCCAAGAATGGAATCGTCGAGCGAAAACACTTGAGAACCTCCTAGAAGCAGTTTTTCTTGCCACCAGACCTTTCTCCATCAATTAGGAATCTGATGCCGTTACTAAACACATTCCTTAAATTGTTGCCATTTGTTGAGTGTTTTTTTGGTGTCTAATCCGCATATATATCACCATTGCCCTTGATTTTCTTGACTGTAAATCTCCTAAATGTCAACATATACACATGTGATTTAGTTTACGAAGATTTTTCAATGCCGAGAACCTCGATCAAAGAGCAAAAAAGGCGTAAGGTTCACAATGGTGTAAAATTAAAATGGGATATACCGGGCTAGGATTCGAGTTACAGGAACAAGAGCCAAACCAACCACCCAAGAATGGAATCGTCGAGGGAAAACACTTGGTAGCCTCCTAGAAGAAGCTTTTCTTGCCACCAGACCTTTCTCCATCAATTAGGAATCTGATTCCGTCACTAAACACATTGCTTAAATTGTAGCCATTTGTTGAGTGTTTTTATTTTGGGGTCTAATCCACATATATATCACCATTGCCCTTGATTTTCTTGACTGTAAATATCTTAAATGTCAACATATACACGTGTGATTTAGTTTACGAAGATTTTTCAATGCCGAGAACCTCGATCAGAGAGTAAAAAAGGCGTAAGGTTCACAATGGTGTAAAATTAAAATTGGATATACCGAGCTAGGATTCGAGTTACAGGAACAAGTGCCAAACCAACCACCCAAGAATGGAATCGTTGAGCAAAAACACTTGACAACCTCCTAGAAGCAGCTTTTCATGGCACCAGACCTTTCTCCATCAATTAGGAATCTGATGTCGTCACTAAACACATTCCTTAAATTGTAGCCATTTGTTGAGTGTTTTTTTTTTTTGTGTCTAATACGCATATGTATCACCATTGCACTTGATTTACTTGACTGTGTATCTCTTAAATATCAACATATACACGTGTGATTTAGTTTACGAAGATTTTTCAATGCCAAGAACCTCGATCAGAGAGTAAAAAGGCATAAGGTTCACAATGGTGTAAAATTAAAATGGGATACACCGGGCTAGGATTCGAGTTACAGGAACAAGGGCTAAACCAACCACCCAAGAATGGAATCGTCAAGCGAAAACACTTGACAACCTCCTAGAAGCAGCTTTTCTTGCCACCAGACCTTTCTCCATCAATTAGGAATCTGACGTCGTCACTAAACACATTCCTTAAATTGTAGCCATTTGTTGAGTGTTTTTCTTTTTGGTGTCTAATCCGCATATATATCACGATTGCCCTTGATTTTCTTGACTGTATATCTCTTAAATGTCAACATATACACGTGTGATTAAGTTTACGAAGTTTTTCAATGCCGAGAACCTCGATCAGAGAGTAAAAAAGGCGTAAGGTTCACAGTGGTGTAAAATTAAAATGGGATATACCAAGCTAGGATTCAAGTTACGGGAACAAGGGCCAAACCAACCACCCAAGAATGGAATCGTCGAGTGAAAACACTTGACAACCTCCTATGAGCAGCTTTTCTTGCCACCAGGCCTTTCTCCGTCAATTAGGAATCTGTTGTCGTCACTAAACCCATTCCTTAAATTGTAGCCATTTGTTGAGTGTTTTTTTTTTGTGTCTAATCCGCATATATATATCACCATTGCCCTTGATTTTCTTGACTGTATATCTCTTAAATGTCAACATATACACGTGTGATTAAGTTTACGAAGATTTTTCAATGCCGAGAACCTCGATCAGAGAGTAAAAAAGGCGTAAGGTTCATAGTGGTGTAAAATTAAAATTTGATATACCGGGCTAGGATTTGAGTTACAGGAACAAGGGCCAAACCAACCACCCAAAAATGGAATCGTCGAGCGAAAACACTTGTCAACCTCCTTGAAGCAGCTTTTCTTGCCACCAGACCTTTCTCTATCAATTAGGAATCTGATGTCGTCACTAAACACATTCCTTAAATTGTAGCCATTTGTTGAGTGTTTTTTTTTGTGTCTAGTCTGCATATATATCATCATTGCCCTTGATTTTCTTGACTGTGTATCTCTTAAATGTCAACATATACACGTGTGATTTAGTTTACGAAGATTTTTCAATGCCGAGAAACTCGATCAGAGAGTAAAAAAGGCGTAAGGTTCACAATGGTGTAAAATTAAAATGGGATATACCGGGCTAGGATTCGAGTTACAGGAACAAGGGCCAAACCAACCACCCAAGAATGGAATCGTGAGGGAAAGCACTTGGCAACCGCCTAGAAGCAGCTTTTCTTGCCACCAGATCTTTCTCCATCAATTAGGAATCTGATGCCGTCACTAAACACATTCCTTAAATTGTAGCCATTTCTTGAGTGGTTTTTTTTTGTGTCTAATCCGCATATATATCACCATTGCCCTTGATTTTCTTGACTGTATATCTCTTAAATGTCAACATATACACGTGTGATTTAGTTTACGAAGATTTTTCAATGCCGAGAACCTCGATCAGAGAGTAATAAAGGCGTAAGGTTCACAATGGTGTAAAATAAAAATGGGATATACCGTACTAGGATTCGAGTTACAGGAAAAAGGGCCAAATCAACCACCCAAGAATGGAATCATCGAGCGAAAACACTTGACAAATTCCTAGAAGCAGCTTTTCTTGCCACCAGACCTTTCTCCATCAATTAGGAATCTGATGCCGTCACAAAACACAATCCTTAAATTGTAGCCGCTTGTTGAGTGTTTTTTTGTGTCTAATCCGCATATATATCACCATTGCCCTTAATTTTCTTGACTGTATATCTCTTAAATGTCAACATATGCACGTGTGATTTAGTTTACGAATATTTTTCAATGCCGAGAGCCTCGATCAGAGAGTAAAAAAGGCGTAAGGTTCACAATGGTGTAAAATTAAAATGGGATATACCGAGCTAGGATTCGAGTTACAGGAACAAGGGCCAACCAACCAGCCAAGAATGGAATCGTCGAGCGAAAACACTTTACAACCTCCTAGAAGCAGCTTTTCTTGCCCCTAGACCTTTCTCCATTAATTAGGAATTTGATGCCGTCACTAAACACATTCATTAAATTGTAGCCATTTGTTAAGTGTTTTTTTTTTCTAATCCGCATATGTATCACCATTGCCCTTGATTTACTTGACTGTGTATCTCTTAAATATCAACATATACACGTGTGATTTAGTTTACGAAGATTTTTCAATGCCGAGAACCTCGATCAGAGAGTAAAAAGGCGTAAGGTTCACAATGGTGTAAAATTAAAATGGGATATACCGGGCTAGGATTCGAGTTACAGGAACAATGGCCAAACCAACCACCCAAGAATGAAATCGTCGAGCGAAAACACTTGACAACCTCCTAGAAGTAGCTTTTCTTGCCACCAGACATTTCTCCATCAATTAGGAATCTGATGCCGTCACTAAACACATTCCTTAAATTGTAGCCATTTGTTGAGTGTTTTTCTTTTTGGTGTCTAATCCGCATATATATCACCATTGCCCTTGATTTTCTTGACTGTATATCTCTTAAATGTCAACTTATACACGTGTGATTTAGTTTACGAAGATTTTTCAATGCCGAGAACCTCGTTCAGAGAGTAAAAAAGGCGTAAGGTTCACAGTGGTGTAAAATTAAAATGGGATATACCGGGCTAGGATTCGAGTTACAGGAACAAGGTCCAAACCAACCACCCAAGAATGGAATGGTCGAGCGAAAACACTTGACAACCTCGTGGAAGTAGCTTTACTTGCCACCAGACCTTTCTCCATCAATTAGGAATTTGATGCCGTCACTAAACACATTCCTTAAATTGTAGCCATTTGTTGTGTGTTTTTTCTTTTTGGTGTCTAATCCGCATATCTATCACCATTGCCCTTGATTTTCTTGACTGTATATCTCTTAAATGTCAACATATACACGTGTTATTTAGTTTATGAAGATTTTTCAATGCCGAGAACCTCGATCAGAGAGTAAAAAAGGCGTAAGGTTCACAATGGTGTAAAATTAAAATGGGATATACCGGGCTAGGATTCGAGTTACAGGAACAAGAGCCAAACCAACCACCCAAGAATGGAATCGTCGAGGGAAAACACTTGGTAGCCTCCTAGAAGAAGCTTTTCTTGCCACCAGACCTTTCTCCATCAATTAGGAATCTGATTCCGTCACTAAACACATTGCTTAAATTGTAGCCATTTGTTGAGTGTTTTTATTTTGGGGTCTAATCCACATATATATCACCATTGCCCTTGATTTTCTTGACTGTAAATATCTTAAATGTCAACATATACACGTGTGATTTAGTTTACGAAGATTTTTCAATGCCGAGAACCTCGATCAGAGAGTAAAAAAGGCGTAAGGTTCACAATGGTGTAAAATTAAAATTGGATATACCGAGCTAGGATTCGAGTTACAGGAACAAGTGCCAAACCAACCACCCAAGAATGGAATCGTTGAGCAAAAACACTTGACAACCTCCTAGAAGCAGCTTTTCATGGCACCAGACCTTTCTCCATCAATTAGGAATCTGATGTCGTCACTAAACACATTCCTTAAATTGTAGCCATTTGTTGAGTGTTTTTTTTTTGTGTCTAATACGCATATGTATCACCATTGCACTTGATTTACTTGACTGTGTATCTCTTAAATATCAACATATACACGTGTGATTTAGTTTACGAAGATTTTTCAATGCCAAGAACCTCGATCAGAGAGTAAAAAGGCATAAGGTTCACAATGGTGTAAAATTAAAATGGGATACACCGGGCTAGGATTCGAGTTACAGGAACAAGGGCTAAACCAACCACCCAAGAATGGAATCGTCAAGCGAAAACACTTGACAACCTCCTAGAAGCAGCTTTTCTTGCCACCAGACCTTTCTCCATCAATTAGGAATCTGACGTCGTCACTAAACACATTCCTTAAATTGTAGCCATTTGTTGAGTGTTTTTCTTTTTGGTGTCTAATCCGCATATATATCACGATTGCCCTTGATTTTCTTGACTGTATATCTCTTAAATGTCAACATATACACGTGTGATTAAGTTTACGAAGTTTTTCAATGCCGAGAACCTCGATCAGAGAGTAAAAAAGGCGTAAGGTTCACAGTGGTGTAAAATTAAAATGGGATATACCAAGCTAGGATTCAAGTTACGGGAACAAGGGCCAAACCAACCACCCAAGAATGGAATCGTCGAGTGAAAACACTTGACAACCTCCTATGAGCAGCTTTTCTTGCCACCAGGCCTTTCTCCATCAATTAGGAATCTGTTGCCGTCACTAAACCCATTCCTTAAATTGTAGCCATTTGTTGAGTGTTTTTTTTTTTGTGTCTAATCCGCATATATATATCACCATTGCCCTTGATTTTCTTGACTGTATATCTCTTAAATGTCAACATATACACGTGTGATTAAGTTTACGAAGATTTTTCAATGCCGAGAACCTCGATCAGAGAGTAAAAAAGGCGTAAGGTTCATAGTGGTGTAAAATTAAAATTTGATATACCGGGCTAGGATTTGAGTTACAGGAACAAGGGCCAAACCAACCACCCAAAAATGGAATCGTCGAGCGAAAACACTTGTCAACCTCCTTGAAGCAGCTTTTCTTGCCACCAGACCTTTCTCTATCAATTAGGAATCTGATGTCGTCACTAAACACATTCCTTAAATTGTAGCCATTTGTTGAGTGTTTTTTTTGGTGTCTAGTCTGCATATATATCATCATTGCCCTTGATTTTCTTGACTGTGTATCTCTTAAATGTCAACATATACACGTGTGATTTAGTTTACGAAGATTTTTCAATGCCGAGAAACTCGATCAGAGAGTAAAAAAGGCGTAAGGTTCACAATGGTGTAAAATTAAAATGGGATATACCGGGCTAGGATTCGAGTTACAGGAACAAGGGCCAAACCAACCACCCAAGAATGGAATCGTGAGGGAAAGCACTTGGCAACCGCCTAGAAGCAGCTTTTCTTGCCACCAGATCTTTCTCCATCAATTAGGAATCTGATGCCGTCACTAAACACATTCCTTAAATTGTAGCCATTTCTTGAGTGGTTTTTTTTTGTGTCTAATCCGCATATATATCACCATTGCCCTTGATTTTCTTGACTGTATATCTCTTAAATGTCAACATATACACGTGTGATTTAGTTTACGAAGATTTTTCAATGCCGAGAACCTCGATCAGAGAGTAATAAAGGCGTAAGGTTCACAATGGTGTAAAATAAAAATGGGATATACCGTACTAGGATTCGAGTTACAGGAAAAAGGGCCAAATCAACCACCCAAGAATGGAATCATCGAGCGAAAACACTTGACAAATTCCTAGAAGCAGCTTTTCTTGCCACCAGACCTTTCTCCATCAATTAGGAATCTGATGCCGTCATAAAACACAATCCTTAAATTGTAGCCGCTTGTTGAGTGTTTTTTTGTGTCTAATCCGCATATATATCACCATTGCCCTTAATTTTCTTGACTGTATATCTCTTAAATGTCAACATATGCACGTGTGATTTAGTTTACGAATATTTTTCAATGCCGAGAGCCTCGATCAGAGAGTAAAAAAGGCGTAAGGTTCACAATGGTGTAAAATTAAAATGGGATATACCGAGCTAGGATTCGAGTTACAGGAACAAGGGCCAACCAACCAGCCAAGAATGGAATCGTCGAGCGAAAACACTTTACAACCTCCTAGAAGCAGCTTTTCTTGCCCCTAGACCTTTCTCCATTAATTAGGAATTTGATGCCGTCACTAAACACATTCATTAAATTGTAGCCATTTGTTAAGTGTTTTTTTTTTCTAATCCGCATATGTATCACCATTGCCCTTGATTTACTTGACTGTGTATCTCTTAAATATCAACATATACACGTGTGATTTAGTTTACGAAGATTTTTCAATGCCGAGAACCTCGATCAGAGAGTAAAAAGGCGTAAGGTTCACAATGGTGTAAAATTAAAATGGGATATACCGGGCTAGGATTCGAGTTACAGGAACAATGGCCAAACCAACCACCCAAGAATGAAATCGTCGAGCGAAAACACTTGACAACCTCCTAGAAGTAGCTTTTCTTGCCACCAGACATTTCTCCATCAATTAGGAATCTGATGCCGTCACTAAACACATTCCTTAAATTGTAGCCATTTGTTGAGTGTTTTTCTTTTTGGTGTCTAATCCGCATATATATCACCATTGCCCTTGATTTTCTTGACTGTATATCTCTTAAATGTCAACTTATACACGTGTGATTTAGTTTACGAAGATTTTTCAATGCCGAGAACCTCGTTCAGAGAGTAAAAAAGGCGTAAGGTTCACAGTGGTGTAAAATTAAAATGGGATATACCGGGCTAGGATTCGAGTTACAGGAACAAGGTCCAAACCAACCACCCAAGAATGGAATGGTCGAGCGAAAACACTTGACAACCTCGTGGAAGTAGCTTTACTTGCCACCAGACCTTTCTCCATCAATTAGGAATTTGATGCCGTCACTAAACACATTCCTTAAATTGTAGCCATTTGTTGTGTGTTTTTTCTTTTTGGTGTCTAATCCGCATATCTATCACCATTGCCCTTGATTTTCTTGACTGTATATCTCTTAAATGTCAACATATACACGTGTTATTTAGTTTATGAAGATTTTTCAATGCCGAGAACCTCGATCAGAGAGTAAAAAAGGCGTAAGGTTCACAATGGTGTAAAATTAAAATGGGATATACCGGGCTAGGATTCGAGTTACAGGAACAAGAGCCAAACCAACCACCCAAGAATGGAATCGTCGAGGGAAAACACTTGGTAGCCTCCTAGAAGAAGCTTTTCTTGCCACCAGACCTTTCTCCATCAATTAGGAATCTGATTCCGTCACTAAACACATTGCTTAAATTGTAGCCATTTGTTGAGTGTTTTTATTTTGGGGTCTAATCCACATATATATCACCATTGCCCTTGATTTTCTTGACTGTAAATATCTTAAATGTCAACATATACACGTGTGATTTAGTTTACGAAGATTTTTCAATGCCGAGAACCTCGATCAGAGAGTAAAAAAGGCGTAAGGTTCACAATGGTGTAAAATTAAAATTGGATATACCGAGCTAGGAATCGAGTTACAGGAACAAGTGCCAAACCAACCACCCAAGAATGGAATCGTTGAGCAAAAACACTTGACAACCTCCTAGAAGCAGCTTTTCATGGCACCAGACCTTTCTCCATCAATTAGGAATCTGATGTCGTCACTAAACACATTCCTTAAATTGTAGCCATTTGTTGAGTGTTTTTTTTTTGTGTCTAATACGCATATGTATCACCATTGCACTTGATTTACTTGACTGTGTATCTCTTAAATATCAACATATACACGTGTGATTTAGTTTACGAAGATTTTTCAATGCCAAGAACCTCGATCAGAGAGTAAAAAGGCATAAGGTTCACAATGGTGTAAAATTAAAATGGGATACACCGGGCTAGGATTCGAGTTACAGGAACAAGGGCTAAACCAACCACCCAAGAATGGAATCGTCAAGCGAAAACACTTGACAACCTCCTAGAAGCAGCTTTTCTTGCCACCAGACCTTTCTCCATCAATTAGGAATCTGACGTCGTCACTAAACACATTCCTTAAATTGTAGCCATTTGTTGAGTGTTTTTCTTTTTGGTGTCTAATCCGCATATATATCACGATTGCCCTTGATTTTCTTGACTGTATATCTCTTAAATGTCAACATATACACGTGTGATTAAGTTTACGAAGTTTTTCAATGCCGAGAACCTCGATCAGAGAGTAAAAAAGGCGTAAGGTTCACAGTGGTGTAAAATTAAAATGGGATATACCAAGCTAGGATTCAAGTTACGGGAACAAGGGCCAAACCAACCACCCAAGAATGGAATCGTCGAGTGAAAACACTTGACAACCTCCTATGAGCAGCTTTTCTTGCCACCAGGCCTTTCTCCATCAATTAGGAATCTGTTGCCGTCACTAAACCCATTCCTTAAATTGTAGCCATTTGTTGAGTGTTTTTTTTTTTGTGTCTAATCCGCATATATATATCACCATTGCCCTTGATTTTCTTGACTGTATATCTCTTAAATGTCAACATATACACGTGTGATTAAGTTTACGAAGATTTTTCAATGCCGAGAACCTCGATCAGAGAGTAAAAAAGGCGTAAGGTTCATAGTGGTGTAAAATTAAAATTTGATATACCGGGCTAGGATTTGAGTTACAGGAACAAGGGCCAAACCAACCACCCAAAAATGGAATCGTCGAGCGAAAACACTTGTCAACCTCCTTGAAGCAGCTTTTCTTGCCACCAGACCTTTCTCTATCAATTAGGAATCTGATGTCGTCACTAAACACATTCCTTAAATTGTAGCCATTTGTTGAGTGTTTTTTTTGGTGTCTAGTCTGCATATATATCATCATTGCCCTTGATTTTCTTGACTGTGTATCTCTTAAATGTCAACATATACACGTGTGATTTAGTTTACGAAGATTTTTCAATGCCGAGAAACTCGATCAGAGAGTAAAAAAGGCGTAAGGTTCACAATGGTGTAAAATTAAAATGGGATATACCGGGCTAGGATTCGAGTTACAGGAACAAGGGCCAAACCAACCACCCAAGAATGGAATCGTGAGGGAAAGCACTTGGCAACCGCCTAGAAGCAGCTTTTCTTGCCACCAGATCTTTCTCCATCAATTAGGAATCTGATGCCGTCACTAAACACATTCCTTAAATTGTAGCCATTTCTTGAGTGGTTTTTTTTTGTGTCTAATCCGCATATATATCACCATTGCCCTTGATTTTCTTGACTGTATATCTCTTAAATGTCAACATATACACGTGTGATTTAGTTTACGAAGATTTTTCAATGCCGAGAACCTCGATCAGAGAGTAATAAAGGCGTAAGGTTCACAATGGTGTAAAATAAAAATGGGATATACCGTACTAGGATTCGAGTTACAGGAAAAAGGGCCAAATCAACCACCCAAGAATGGAATCATCGAGCGAAAACACTTGACAAATTCCTAGAAGCAGCTTTTCTTGCCACCAGACCTTTCTCCATCAATTAGGAATCTGATGCCGTCACAAAACACAATCCTTAAATTGTAGCCGCTTGTTGAGTGTTTTTTTGTGTCTAATCCGCATATATATCACCATTGCCCTTAATTTTCTTGACTGTATATCTCTTAAATGTCAACATATGCACGTGTGATTTAGTTTACGAATATTTTTCAATGCCGAGAGCCTCGATCAGAGAGTAAAAAAGGCGTAAGGTTCACAATGGTGTAAAATTAAAATGGGATATACCGAGCTAGGATTCGAGTTACAGGAACAAGGGCCAACCAACCAGCCAAGAATGGAATCGTCGAGCGAAAACACTTTACAACCTCCTAGAAGCAGCTTTTCTTGCCCCTAGACCTTTCTCCATTAATTAGGAATTTGATGCCGTCACTAAACACATTCATTAAATTGTAGCCATTTGTTAAGTGTTTTTTTTTTCTAATCCGCATATGTATCACCATTGCCCTTGATTTACTTGACTGTGTATCTCTTAAATATCAACATATACACGTGTGATTTAGTTTACGAAGATTTTTCAATGCCGAGAACCTCGATCAGAGAGTAAAAAGGCGTAAGGTTCACAATGGTGTAAAATTAAAATGGGATATACCGGGCTAGGATTCGAGTTACAGGAACAATGGCCAAACCAACCACCCAAGAATGAAATCGTCGAGCGAAAACACTTGACAACCTCCTAGAAGTAGCTTTTCTTGCCACCAGACATTTCTCCATCAATTAGGAATCTGATGCCGTCACTAAACACATTCCTTAAATTGTAGCCATTTGTTGAGTGTTTTTCTTTTTGGTGTCTAATCCGCATATATATCACCATTGCCCTTGATTTTCTTGACTGTATATCTCTTAAATGTCAACTTATACACGTGTGATTTAGTTTACGAAGATTTTTCAATGCCGAGAACCTCGTTCAGAGAGTAAAAAAGGCGTAAGGTTCACAGTGGTGTAAAATTAAAATGGGATATACCGGGCTAGGATTCGAGTTACAGGAACAAGGTCCAAACCAACCACCCAAGAATGGAATGGTCGAGCGAAAACACTTGACAACCTCGTGGAAGTAGCTTTACTTGCCACCAGACCTTTCTCCATCAATTAGGAATTTGATGCCGTCACTAAACACATTCCTTAAATTGTAGCCATTTGTTGTGTGTTTTTTCTTTTTGGTGTCTAATCCGCATATCTATCACCATTGCCCTTGATTTTCTTGACTGTATATCTCTTAAATGTCAACATATACACGTGTTATTTAGTTTATGAAGATTTTTCAATGCCGAGAACCTCGATCAGAGAGTAAAAAAGGCGTAAGCTTCACAGTGGTGTAAAATTAAAATGTGATATACCGGGCTAGGATTCGAGTTACAGGAACAAGGGCCAAACCAACCACCCAAGAATGGAATCGTCGAGCGAAAACACTTGACAACCTCCTAGAAGCAGCTTTTCTTGTCACCAGACCTTTCTCCATCAATTAGGAATCAGATGTCGTCACTAAACACATTCCTTAATTTGTAGCCATTTGTTGAGTGTTTTTTTTTGTTTCTAATCCGCATATATATCACCATTGCCCTTGATTTACTTGACTGTGTATCTCTTAAATATCAACATATACACGTTTGATTTAGTTTACGAAGATTTTTCAATGCCGAGAACCTCGATCAGAGAGTAAAAAGGCGTAAGGTTGACAATGGTGTAAAATTAAAATGGGATATACCGGGCTAGGATTCGAGTTACAGGAACAAGGGCCAAACCAACCACCCAAGAATGTAATCGTCGAGCGAAAACACTTGACAACCTCCTAGAAGTAGCTTTTCTTGCCACCAGACATTTCTCCATTAATTAGGAATCTGATGCCGTCACTAAACACATTCCTTAAATTGTAGCCATTTGTTGAGTGTTTTTCTTTTTGGTGTCTAATCCGCATATATATCACCATTGCCCTTGATTTTCTTGACTGTATATCTCTTAAATGTCAACTTATACACGTGTGATTTAGTTTACGAAGATTTTTCAATGCCGAGAACCTCGTTCAGAGAGTAAAAAAGGCGTAAGGTTCACAGTGGTGTAAAATTAAAATGGGATATACCGGGCTAGGATTCGAGTTACATGAACAAGGGCCAAACCAACCACCCAAGAATGAAGTCGTCGAGCGAAAATACTTGACAAACTTCTAGAAGCAGCTTTTCTTGCCACCAGATCTTTCTCCATCAATTAGGAATCTGATGCCGTCACTAAACACATTCCTTAAATTGTAGCCATTTGTTGAGTGTTTTTTTTTTTTGTGTCTAGTCTGCATATATATCATCATTGCCCTTGATTTTCTTGACTGTGTATCTCTTAAATGTCAACATATACACGTGTGATTTAGTTTACGAAGATTTTTCAATGCCGAGAAACTCGATCAGAGAGTAAAAAAGGCGTAAGGTTCACAATGGTGTAAAATTAAAATGGGATATACCAGGCTAGGATTTGAGTTACCGGAACAAGGGCCAAACCAACCACCCAAGAATGGAATCGTCGAGGGAAAGCACTTGGCAACCGCCTAGAAGCAGCTTTTCTTGCCACCAGATCTTTCTCCATCAATTAGGAATCTAATGCCGTCACTAAACACATTCCTTAAATTGTAGCCATTTCTTGAGTGGTTTTTTTTTGTGTCTAATCCGCATATATATCACCATTGCCCTTGATTTTCTTGACTGTATATCTCTTAAATGTCAACATATACACGTGTGATTTAGTTTACGATGATTTTTCAATGCGGAGAACCTCGATCAGAGAGTAAAAAAGGCGTAAGGTTCACAATGGCGTAAAATTTAAATGGGATATACCGGGCTAGGATTCAAGTTTCAGGAACAAGGGCCAAGCCAACCACCCAAGAATGGAATCATCGAGCGAAAACACTTGACAACCTCCTAGAAGCAGCGTTTCTTGCCACCAGATCTTTCTCCATCAATTAGGAATCTGATGCCGTCACTAAACACATTCCTTAAGTTGTAGCCATTTCTTGAGTGGTTTTTTTTGTCTCTAATCCGCATATATATCACCATTTCCCTTGATTTTCTTGACTGTATATATCTTAAATGTCAACATATACACGTGTGATTTAGTTTACGAAGATTCTTCAATGCCGAGAACCTCGATCAGAGAGTAAAAATGGCATAAGGTTCACAATGGTGTAAAATTAAAATGGGATATACCGTACTAGGATTCGAGTTACAAGAAAAAGGGCCAAACCAACCACCCAAGAATGGAATCATCAAGCGAAAACACTTGACAAATTCCTAGAAGCATTTCTTGCCACCAGACCTTTCTCCATCAATTAGGAATCTGATGCCGTCACAAAACACAATCCTTAAATTGTAGCCGCTTGTTGAGTGTTTTTTTGTGTCTAATCCGCATATATATCACCATTGCCCTTGATTTTCTTGACTGTATATCTCTTAAATGTCAACATATGCACGTGTGATTTAGTTTACGAATATTTTTCAATGCCGAGAGCCTCGATCAGAGAGTAAAAAAGGCGTAAGGTTCACAATGGTGTAAAATTAAAATGGGATATACCGAGCTAGGATTCGAGTTACAGGAACAAGGGCCAACTAACCACCCAAGAATGGAATCGTCGAGAGAAAACACTTTACAACCTCCTAGAAGCAGCTTTTCTTGCCCCTAGACCTTTCTCCATTAATTAGGAATTTGATGCCGTCACTAAACACATTCATTAAATTGTAGCCATTTGTTGAGTGTTTTTTTTTGTTTCTAATCCGCATATATATCACAATTGCCCTTGATTTACTTGACTGTGTATCTCTTAAATATCAACATACACACGTGTGATTTAGTTTACGAAGATTTTTCAATGCCGAGAACCTCGATCAGAGAGTAAAAAGGCGTAAGGTTGACAATGGTGTAAAATTAAACTGGGATATACCGGGCTAGGATTCGAGTTACAGGAACAATGGCCAAACCAACCACCCAAGAATGAAATCGTCGAGCGAAAACACTTGACAACCTCCTAGAAGTAGCTTTTCTTGCCACCAGACATTTCTCCATCAATTAGGAATCTGATGTCGTCACTAAACACATTCCTTAAATTGTAGCCATTTGTTGAGTGTTTTTCTTTTTGGTGTCTAATCCGCATATATATCACCATTGCCCTTCATTGTCTTGACTGTATATCTCTTAAATGTCAACTTATACACGTGTGATTTAGTTTACGAAGATTTTTCAATGCCGAGAACCTCGTTCAGAGAGTAAAAAAGGCGTAAGGTTCACAGTGGTGTAAAATTAAAATGGGATATACCGGGCTAGGATTCGAGTTACATGAACAAGGGCCAAACCAACCACCCAAGAATGAAGTCGTCGAGCGAAAATACTTGACAAACTTCTAGAAGCAGCTTTTCTTGCCACCAGATCTTTCTCCATCAATTAGGAATCTGATGCCGTCACTAAACACATTCCTTAAATTGTAGCCATTTGTTGAGTGTTTTTTTTGGTGTCTAGTCTGCATATATATCATCATTGCCCTTGATTTTCTTGACTGTGTATCTCTTAAATGTCAACATATACACGTGTGATTTAGTTTACGAAGATTTTTCAATGCCGAGAAACTCGATCAGAGAGTAAAAAAGGCGTAAGGTTCACAATGGTGTAAAATTAAAATGGGATATACCGGGCTAGGATTCGAGTTACAGGAACAAGGGCCAAACCAACCACCCAAGAATGGAATCGTCGAGGGAAAGCACTTGGCAACCGCCTAGAAGCAGCTTTTCTTGCCACCAGATCTTTCTCCATCAATTAGGAATCTGATGCCGTCACTAAACACATTCCTTAAATTGTAGCCATTTCTTGAGTGGTTTTTTTTGTGTCTAATCCGCATATATATCACCATTTCCCTTGATTTTCTTGACTGTATTTCTCTTAAATGTCAACATATACACGTGTGATTTAGTTTACGAAGATTTTTCAATGCGGAGAACCTCGATCAGAGAGTAAAAAAGGCGTAAGGTTCACAATGGCGTAAAATTAAAATGGGATATACCGGGCTAGGATTCAAGTTTCAGGAACAAGGGCCAAGCCAACCACCCAAGAATGGAATCATCGAGCGAAAACACTTGACAACCTCCTAGAAGCAGCGTTTCTTGCCACCAGATCTTTCTCCATCAATTAGGAATCTGATGCCGTCACTAAACACATTCCTTAAATTGTAGCCATTTCTTGAGTGGTTTTTTTTGTGTCTAATCCGCATATATATCACCATTGCCCTTGATTTTCTTGACTGTATATATCTTAAATGTCAACATATACACGTGTGATTTAGTTTACGAAGATTTTTCAATGCCGAGAACCTCGATCAAAGAGTAAAAATGGCATAAGGTTCACAATGGTGTAAAATTAAAATGGGATATACCGGACTAGGATTCGAGTTACAAGAAAAAGGGCCAAACCAACCACTCAAGAATGGAATCATCGAGCGAAAACACTTGACAAATTCCTAGAAGCAGCTTTTCTTGCCACCAGACCTTTCTCCATCAATTAGGAATCTGATGCCGTCACAAAACACAATCCTTAAATTGTAGCCGCTTGTTGAGTGTTTTTTTGTGTCTAATCCGCATATATATCACCATTGCCCTTGATTTTCTTGACTGTATATCTCTTAAATGTCAACATATGCACGTGTGATTTAGTTTACGAAGATTTTTCAATGCCGAGAGCCTCGATCAGAGAGTAAAAAAGGCGTAAGGTTCACAATGGTGTAAAATTAAAATGGGATATACCGAGCTAGGATTCAAGTTACAGGAACAAGGGCCAACCAACCACCTAAGAATGGAATCGTCGTGCGAAAACACTTTACAACCTCCTAGAAGCAGCTTTTCTTGCCCCTAGACCTTTCTCCATTAATTAGGAATTTGATGCCGTCACTAAACACATTCATTAAATTGTAGCCATTTGTTGAGTGTTTTTTTTGTTTCTAATCCGCATATGTATCACCATTGCCCTTGATTTACTTTACTGTGTATCTCTTAAATATCAACATATACACGTGTGATTTAGTTTACGAAGATTTTTCAATGCCGAGAACCTCGATCAGAGAGTAAAAAGGCGTAAGGTTCACAATGGTGTAAAATTAAAATGGGATATACCGGGCTAGGATTCGAGTTACAGGAACAAGGGCCAAACCAACCACCCAAGAATGGAATCGTCGAGGGAAAGCACTTGGAAACCGCCTAGAAGCAGCTTTTCTTGCCACCAGATCTTTCTCCATCAATTAGGAATCTGATGCCGTCACTAAACACATTCCTTAAATTGTAGCCATTTCTTGAGTGGTTTTTTTTGTGTCTAATCCGCATATATATCACCATTGCCCTTGATTTTCTTGACTGTATTTCTCTTAAATGTCAACATATACACGTGTGATTTAGTTTACGAAGATTTTTAAATGCGGAAAACCTCGATCAGAGAGTAAAAAAGGCGTAAGGTTCACAATGGCGTAAAATTAAAATGGGATATACCGGGCTAGGATTCAAGTTTCAGGAACAAGGGCCAAGCCAACCACCCAAGAATGGAATCATCGAGCGAAAACACTTGACAACCTCCTAGAAGCAGCGTTTCTTGCCACCAGATCTTTCTCCATCAATTAGGAATCTGATGCCGTCACTAAACACATTCCTTAAATTGTAGCCATTTCTTGAGTGGTTTTTTTTTGTGTCTAATCCGCATATATATCACCATTGCCCTTGATTTTCTTGACTGTATATATCTTAAATGTCAACATATACACTTGTGATTTAGTTTACGAAGATTTTTCAATGCCGAGAACCTCGATCAGAGAGTAAAAATGGCATAAGGTTCACAATGGTGTAAAATTAAAATGGGATATACCGGACTAGGATTCGAGTTACAGGAAAAAGGGCCAAACCAACCACTCAAGAATGGAATCATCCAGCGAAAACACTTGACAAATTCCTAGAAGCAGCTTTTCTTGCCACCAGACCTTTCTCCATCAATTAGGAATCTGATGCCGTCACAAAACACAATCCTTAAATTGTAGCCGCTTGTTGAGTGTTTTTTTGTGTCTAATCCGCATATATATCACCATTGCCCTTGATTTTCTTGACTGTATATCTCTTAAATGTCAACATATGCACGTGTGATTTAGTTTACGAAGATTTTTCAATGCCGAGAGCCTCGATCAGAGAGTAAAAAAGGCGTAAGGTTCACAATGGTGTAAAATTAAAATGGGATATACCGAGCTAGGATTCGAGTTACAGGAACAAGGGCCAACCAACCACCTAAGAATGGAATCGTCGTGCGAAAACACTTTACAACCTCCTAGAAGCAGCTTTTCTTGCCCCTAGACCTTTCTCCATTAATTAGGAATTTGATGCCGTCACTAAACACATTCATTAAATTGTAGCCATTTGTTGAGTGTTTTTTTTGTTTCTAATCCGCATATGTATCACCATTGCCCTTGATTTACTTGACTGTGTATCTCTTAAATATCAACATATACACGTGTGATTTAGTTTACGAATATTTTTCAATGCCGAGAACCTCGATCAGAGAGTAAAAAGGCGTAAGGTTCACAATGGTGTAAAATTAAAATGGGATATACCGGGCTAGGATTCGAGTTACAGGAACAAGGGCCAAACCAACCACCCAAGAATGAAATCGTCGAGCGAAAACACTTGACAACCTCCTAGAAGTAGCTTTTGTTGGGATTGAACCCTATCAGAGGAACAGATAATGTAAAGCCAAAACTGGATCAAAGCAGTGGATCCAGAATAAGCAGACGTTTACAGTTGGTTCATGCAAATCTCTCCCCTTGAAAGTGGTTTCATATCTGCTGACCTCCTATCTGCTGATCATACTAAGTGCTGATCTACAACTGCTGCTTTATATCTACTGATCAAAGTCAAAGACTGATGGAAGACCAAAGCTCTGTTGACTCTATCTACTGCCTTGGGTCAAGTACTGCTGATCCGGACAAGCACTGCTGGGTTCACAGCAGTGGAAGGATGCAGCCGCAGTTTAAGTGTCTTTTATGTAATGTATTGTAATATCAGTAGTTTAGTACATCAGTGTTTATAGATCAGTAGTTAGAGTTTGTTAGGAGGTTAGATGTCACTTTCATGGTGACGTCAGCTAAGATGCTCAGTGGTTTGCAAGTGCTTATAAATAGTTCAGTACTTTGTACTGTTCTATTAGCTCTTTCACCACATCGTCTTCTTTGCACGAACAAACTACTGAGCTCTGGCTGAGGGGGAGTTTGCATTCTTACATCAATCATTGTAATCGTTATTGAAACAAATTCAATCTTTCGATTCTATGTGTAAAGATGTTTGATAAAAGTATTACTCTCGTTTGATTGTATGCAAAGTTTGATTTCATCTTATTTCCGCTGCACAACTCTTTCATTTCCATCTTAATTACAAACGAAAAATACAATCAAAAAGAAACTCAGATCCAACAATTGGTATCAGAGCTTGGACAGTCAAATTTGATTTAACAATCATTTTGACGTAAATAGTTCAGCTCATAACAGTTGATACTGATCGTTTGTTCGTCCGTTGAAAAACAGAGCAAGGATAAATCACCATTAAAGTTGATTTCTCAGTGTCTGTAAAACAACTAGAATGACGTCACAATCTCAGGATGATAAAAACAACATCGGCTCACTTTTTAAACCACCTATGCTAAAAAGAAATGAGTACAACATCTGGCAGAGAAGGATGGGTCACATCCTCGCTCAACAAAGCACAGGTTGTTGGAGATCTGTCACCTTTGGTCCTCATGTTCCTTCAGTGCCTAGCGCTGAAGATGCTAAAAAGTTCGTTCCAAAACCAGTTGAAAATTACACCGAAACTGATTTTCAAAAGATCGAACTAGATGCTAAAGCGTTTAGCATCATAGCATCAGCGCTGCCCAATGAAATATATGCTGGACTGTTACACTGTAACAGTGCCAAAGAATTGTGGGACGCACTTAAGGAACAGTTTGGAGGTACTGAAGAAGTGATAGAAAACAATAGGGAAATCCTGAACCAACAGTACGAAACGTTTTGTCATGTTAGAGGTGAATCACTGACTCAACAATTTGAGCGGTTTAGTTGTCTCATCAGTGAACTGAGGCTTGTTAATACCACTTTTACAAACTCAACTCAAAACAGCAGGTTCCTCAGGTCACTGCCCGAAAAATGGGACACTATAGCCTTTGTCACCAGAAATTCACCTGAGTTCAAGGATCTGACCTTGACCCAACTCCATGGTCGACTCCTGACCTACGAAAGGGAGTTGAACCAGAAAAGGAAGTTACAAGAGTCAGGAAAAGCTGTTGATGATTATACATTCGGTAACACTGCTCTTTTGGGTCAAGAAGAATCTGGGAGCAGTGGTAAGGATCAGGGTTATGACCATTTCATTGACATAACTGCTGGAGCTAACTTTAACAACCCTGATCCTCACTCTGCAAGTTATGCATTCACTGCAAACGAAAACCAGATGTCAGATAATTTAAGCTTTGAACTAAATGATTTGCAACATTTTGACCCCACTGATTTAGAGGAAATGGACATCCTGCATCAACTGGCTTTGCTAAGTGTTAGAACTAGCAAGTTCTACAAAAGAACAGGGAGAAAATTCCCAGGTTTGCATGGGAATCTAAGGGTTGGGTTGGATAAATCGAAAATCAAGTGCTACAAGTGTAATAGGTTGGGACATTTTGCTAGGGAATGTAGGAGTCAAAATACTGGTCCCATAATTACTCATCCTAGCTCAAATCCTAGACCTCAAAACCAAAACACTGTGCATTATGCCCAATATGCCCCAGCAGCACAAGTGAACACTGCTCACTATGCTGCTGCCCCTGTGCCAGTACATTATGTCCAAACTACTGTTCCACAAATCCAATATGTTCAAACCCCTGTTCCACAGGTACAAGTGCAACCTGTTGTACCTCAAACCACTGCTCCAGCAGCAACACAACCAGATCAACAAAGCTTTTTCACTCAAGGGTTTGTTGACTGGAGCAGTATGCCTGATGATCTTTGTGATGAAAATTTTGCACTCTATGCTTCTAATGATTCTTCACATGATGAGTTTTGTTTGATGGCACTAGAGTCAATACAGGAGGGGGTTGAAGCTGAGGAGGAACAGCAGTACTCTGAAACAGTGGAAGAGGTGATTGAAGCAGTGATTACTGCTGTGGCTGATGAAGTGCTGTTGGAAGAAAGTTCAGGTACTCTGATTGAACCAATGATAGATCCATGGTCCATAGAGGACAAAGAAGAAGAGAAAGAAGAAAAGGATGGTGAAAAGAAGGTAAGAGCTGATGATGATAAAGATCATCAATGTGATTGTGCAATGATGGCAGCTGCCAAGGTATCTCCTCAAGTTCTTGAAAAACTGTGTTCTGACAATTGCATAATTGCTTTTGCTAACATTAAAGAGGTGAATGAAAACCTTCGGGATAAAATCTTATCTGATGAGGTCAAATTTGAAAGGTCTTTAAAAGAACTTAAAAACAAATTGTCTGAAAAAGATAAAGAGATCAGCTGTCTAAAAGAAGAGCAAAGCATCACCAAAACCCAACTTCAGACTATGGTAGAAAAATACCAAAGTTGCAAAAAGGAGTTGGAATCCACCCAGATCACTTGTGAAAGATGGGTGGAATCTTGCAGAGGATATGAGGTGATGCTTGCTAAACAGATTGAAAGCAATGTGAAATTTGGGGTTGGTTATAGAAAATATGATGATGAACATATTGCTTTTGAAAAATCTGTCCAAACCACTGATGAAGCTACTGAGCTCATCCCCACAAACAAGAAAGGCCAAGAAGTGAAAATCACTGACAGACTTGGTAACAAAATCACACTTACCAGACCAATGGGCTCTTCCACTTTCAAAGAGCTTGAAGATCATCAGTTTAAGCCAAAATGGTCTGATGAGTGTGATATTCTTGAAAATTTCAAGCCAATGGACTTTACATCAATTGATGGTGTTAAAGCTCCAAAAGCTAAAGTCATACCTCTCAAAGATATCCCAGCAGTGGTTAAAACCTCTGCTGCAAAGGAATTTGAAAAGAGAAAGAAGAGAGAAAAAATTGATAACTTGTTCTGTGAATTCTGTGAGAAAAGGAATCATCTAACAAAAGATTGTTTCCACTTAAAAGCTTATGATCTAAACAAAACAAGTGTCATTGTTTCAGCAGAAAGCTGCATTGTCTGTGGTAAAACAAACCACAAAACTCAAGCATGTGTGTACCTCAAAAACTTTGATGTGAAAAAGAATGAGTACATTGCTAAAACATCCTTGAGTCCATCATCATCATCAACATCTGTCAAATTCACCAAGAAACAACCACTGTTCGTGCCAGTTCAAACAGCTGTTACAAAACAGTTGAACCAAACATCTGTCAAAAGAGATGTTCAGGTTACTGATGCACCCCCTGCCAATCAGTTCAGAAAAGGCAAGGAAAAACAGTCTTACCAAAGGATTCCACACGTTTATGAGACCTACAAAAGGCCCTCTAAACCCAAAGTGAATTGGCATCCTTTTGGTTACCAGCAGATGATTGGTCAAGACCCACAACAGTGGTTAGAGAAACACTGTCCTAAAACAGTTCAAACCTCTGACCTAACCACTGTCCATCATTCTGCATCCATTCCAGACACTGTTGAGACCCCATCCAAAGCCCTGCTGGCTTTGGAGACCTTAATGAACTAATCCTTTTACTTCATGTGCAGGGAGCTTCTGCATGCTTTGATAGTCTTTGGTATGTAGATAGTGGAGGCTCCAGGCACATGACAGGATGTAAAGCCCTCCTCAAAGACTTTAAAATTCATGGTGGGGGTGATATATCCTTTGGGAATAATAGTAAAGGGAAAGTTCTGGGGTCTGGTACAGTGCAGTCTGGAAAAGTAAAATTTGAAAATGTCAATCTGATAGACAATCTAAAATTCAACCTTCTGAGTGTGTCCCAAATGAGTGACAAGGGATTTGGGTCATTCTTCACAAAAGACTGTTGTATGATTGTTGGACCAGAAATGGTCAAAAAGATTGAAGCAATAATCAAAACTGGTCAAACTAAACTTGTTGCTCAAAGAAGTGGCAATGTTTATGTTGTTGACATGTCAAAAGAGTGTCCCAGAGCTGATGCCTGTCTGTTCTCAGCTGCCTCTAACAAAGAGACAGAACTTTGGCACAGAAGGCTGGGACACACAAATCTTAAGACAATCACAGAAATTTCAAAAAATGGTTTGGTGAGAGGCCTACCACAAAAATTGTTTTCTTGTCCTGAACATTGCATTTCCTGTTTAAAAGGAAAACAGCATAAAAGTTCTTATAAGTCCATTGAAGAGTCCAAAACAACCCAGTGTTTGCAAATGCTACACATGGATTTGTTCGGCCCAGTTCAAGTCATGAGCCTCAAAAAGAAAAGATATTGTTTGGTTATTGTTGATGACTTTTCTAGGTTCACATGGACTTTCTTTTTGCACTCAAAAGATGAAACTGCAGGCATTTTGCAAGACTTTGTAATACAGGTTGAAAAGCAATTTGACCTTCCAGTGAAAAGCTTCAGGAGTGACAATGGCACAGAATTCAAAAATAGGGAGTTGGATGCCTTCTGTGTGAAGAAAGGGATTGTAAGGCAGTACAGCATCCCAAGAACACCAGAGCAGAATGGGGTAGTAGAAAGAAAGAACAGAACTCTGATTGAGGCTGCCAGAACCATGCTTGCAGATTCAGGTTTGCCATTAACTTTCTGGGCAGAGGCAATAAACACTGCTTGCTATGTCCAGAACAGAGTTTTAATAAACCCCAGGCACAAAAAGACTGCCTATGAAATTCTGTCTAAAATTAAACCACTGATCTCATACTTCAAAGTGTTTGGCTGCCCATGTTTTATTTTGAACTTAAAAGATTCCATTTCAAAATTTGCAGCCAAAATTGATTGTGGTTATCATTTGGGATACTCAACCACTGCCAAGGCCTACAAAGTGTTCAATACACGGACCAAGGCAGTGGAGGAGACTTTGAATGTAAAGTTCAATGAACTCTCATCAATGAAAATCCCAGCAAATCCTGCAGATCTGTTTGATCTTGAAAAATTCACTTTTGAAAATACTGCTGTCAAGACTAACAGTGCAGGTCCATCAGAGGATACAACACCAGACTATGGGTATGAAATCATCATCCCTCAAAGGTCTGCCACAAAGGGAAAAGCATCAGCTGTTCAAAACAGTTGTCAAAGCTCTACCACTGCTACCTCAACAATTGTTGACCAAAGTAGCCCATCAACCACTGCTTCCACATCCTCAAACACTGCTGACAAAAGTCCTCAAACAGTGGATAAAAGCCAGCAGTTGTCCACCTCATTACCTCCTATTCCACCACCTTTTGAAACCACTGCTGGATCATCAAAGTCCCCAGCAGTGGTTAGCTCAGATGATACACATTTGCAGCCTTCACCAACCAATGCCATCATACCATACCAAGGAGATTTAATCTTCTTGCGATCTCATCCACCTGATCAAATCATTGGCAACATAAATGAAGGGGTGCTCACAAGAAGCCAAACCCAAAACATTTGTCTTTTTACTGGTTTTCTATCACTCCATCAGCCAGTCAAGTACCAAGAGGCACTGAAAGACAACAGCTGGGTAGAAGCTATGCAAGAGGAGCTCCAACAGTTTAAAAGACAACAAGTATGGGAGCTTGTACCACTGCCAGAAGAGGTTAGTCCCATTGGCACAAAGTGGGTCTTCAAGAACAAAACTGATGAAAGGGGTATTGTTGTCAAGAATAAAGCCAGGCTTGTGGTTCAAGGTTACAGACAGGAAGAGGGGATTGATTATGATGAAACATTTGCCCCTGTTGCAAGATTAGAAGCAATTAGACTGTTCCTGGCCTTTGCTGTCAACCACAATATGAAGGTGTTTCAAATGGATATCAAAAGTGCTTTCCTCTATGGTACAATTCAAGAAGAGGTGTATGTTTGTCAACCTCCAGGTTTTGAGGATCCATTTTATCCAGATCATGTCTACAGGCTAAACAAAGCCTTGTATGACTTGAAACAAGCACCAAGAGCCTGGTATGAAACTCTTTCCAACTTCCTACTCTCAAATGGTTTCAAAAGAGGTACCATTGATAAAACACTGTTTTTAAAATGGAGAGGGAAAAATTTAATGATTGTCCAAATTTATGTGGATGACATTATTTTTGGAAGCACATGTAACTCAATGTGTGAAGAGTTTAGAGAACTCATGACAGCTGAGTTTGAAATGAGTGCAATGGGTGAGCTGCAATGCTTTCTTGGTCTCCAAGTACAGCAATTGCAAAATGGAACTTTCATTCATCAAAGCAAATATGCTAAAGAACTTTTAACCAAATTTGATATGAATGATTGTAAACCATGCAGCACACCCATGGCAACAAATAAGCTGGTCATGTCTGATGAAAAAGATGAGCTGATTGACCAAACACTTTATAGAAGCATGATTGGGTCTTTATTGTACCTAACTGCATCTAGACCAGACATCTTGTTTGCAACATGTGTCTGTGCAAGAAGTCAATCAGCTCCCAGAAAATCAAATCTCATTGCTGTAAAAAGGATCTTCAGATACATAAAAGGTGCTCCCACACTTGGTATCTGGTATCCAGCTAATGGGAACATCAAGCTTTCAGGGTTCTCAGATAGTGACTTTGCTGGATGTCACACCACAAGGAAGTCCACATCAGGAGGGTGCCAGTTTCTAGGTGATTGCTTAGTCTCATGGCAAAGCAAAAAGCAAGCAGCTGTTTCCACATCTACTGCTGAAGCTGAATATATTGCTGCTGCAAGCTGTACAGCCCAACTCTTGTGGCTTCAAAATCAGTTGCTGGATTTTGGTATCACTGCCTTAAAGACACCACTCATGTTGGACAGTCAGGCAGCAGAAAATATCATCAAAAATCCAGTTTCCCATTCAACCACCAAACATATCGACATCAGACATCACTTTGTGAGGGACTGCTATGAAAAAGGTTTGATTTCTCTGCATCATGTCCCAACTAAAGACCAGCTGGCTGATGTGCTCACAAAAGCACTTGATACAGCCACTTTTGAAAGTCTGGTCTCTAGGATTGGGATGCTGAACATGGAATAACAAGCAACATCTTGTTTTTCTATGAATAAAAGCAACAAAATGTTTTCAGAAAATCAAAACTCCATCCTTAAAAATAGTTAAAAATGAAGTTTTTTCATTATGTCCTTAAAAGTCTGCCACTAACCACTGATTGTTCAAAAGTCTGCTATACTTCAAAAGTCTGTCCACTGCTGAAAGTCAACCCCTGCTCTCTCATTATTTTGATAAACTCTGTTGTTCAAAAGCAGTGTCTTATCTACTGATATGCTATCCACTGATAGTAAAAATCATCCACTGCTTTCATACCACTGCCTTCATCAGTCACTTTCAACAAAAGTACTGTCCTTCACTTTCAACAGGGGTTGTCACGTGGACAGTACATATTGGTCAGACCTTTTGTAACGGCTGCCACCTCAGCATTCACTTTCTTTTCTATAAAATCCCCCACTCACCATCAAAACAGGGTTTTACTGTCGAATTGAATTCTTAAAAATTCTCTTCTCAAAGCAGTTTTTCTTCACATTTCTTCACAAATTTCTTCGATCATTCATCCTCAAAATGACAAAATCAAAGAAATCTTCAAAACCTTCATCCAAATCTTCATCGCAAACAGCCTCTCAAAAGGCAATCTCCACTGAAATTCCACACAAACCATCTCACAATCTCCTGGGTATTCTCACAAAACCAGGAACCACAAGAGATTTCGATTCCATCATTGATCTCATGGCAAAATCAAAGTACAAAACATTGATTACTGCCGATGCACCAATCTATTTGGCGACCCAAAGGGAGTTCTGGAAAAATGCAACCCTTGAAAAACAAGGCGACACTGCAACCACCATAAACTCTTTTATAAAGGGTAAAGCTGTCCAAATCACGCCACAATCCATTTCAGAGGTCTTTCAACTCGGTGATCAGGAAGGTAAAATTTCTTTCACTAAACACGAGTTAAAAATTGACTTCATTGAGCGAGGGTATGAAGCCACAATGATGAAGAAAATAACTTTAGAAAAAGGTTATTTTCCTTCTGCAACCAGATTTTTATTTCATACCCTCCTACTATGTGTTTCAAATAAAACCACTTCTTTTAATGAAATCCCTTTAAAGATTCAAAATCTGGGATATGCTATTCTTCAAGGAGAAAATTTTAACTATTCTCGGGAAATTTTTAAAGATTTGGTTAATAATGTTGAAACAAAATCATTCTTACTGTTTCCAAGGTTTTTAAGTTATTATTTTTCAAAGAAATTCAGTAAGGATGATTTAGTTATAATAAACCAAGGTGATTCTACTCAAATAAACAGTTTAACAACTGAAACTTTTTCAAGAATGTTAGCACCTTGCAAAACACAAGCAGAGGTGCCTGAGCAGATTTTAGCAGTTATAACTGCTCCTCAGGTATCTGCTGCTGAGCCCACTGCTCAAGGTGATCAAAGCAGCAGCACAACTGTTTTGAAACCCACACCTACAATTACCAAAAAGCCAACAAAAAGAAAAACACAAAAACCCCCCAAAACCCTCAAAAAGGCATCTCTGGAGGATGAGATACCAGAGCTTCTGCCAGTGACAACACAAAAGTCACAAGAAACCACTGCTGCTACTTCCTCACAGCAGTTGGTACAAATATCTCAACCCATAACCAAAACTCCTCCTGCTTCTTCACAAAAAGAACAGGTTGTACAAAAAGGGTCCCCACATCATGATGCTCTGGAAACACTCGTTTCTATCATCCACAGTCCAATGCCCGGGACACATCCTACTTCTACACCAACCATCACATCCACATTTCCCTCACCAATACAACCACTGTTGGATGCAATTGATTTGAACCAGGCATTATCCAGTCCTTCTCAATCACCTATTAATGAGAATATACCTCAACAACTGACTGGGTCTGATGTATCAATCTTTGCTAACCCACCAACACAACCTGAGGAGGTTACACCCCTTGAGTTACAAGTAACTCTTGGTGGTAATCCAAGTGAAGCAGCCACTACAACTGTTACACCCACTGGGTTATATTTGGACAGTGGTTACATTCATAAGACTTCCTTGGAGGCAATTCCTTTTATAGCACCTCTGACAACCACCAGTGGATTTATTTATCCTACTGGCAACATCAAAAGGTTGTCAAGTGTTGAAGGAAGAAGACCCTAGTACCAAGAAAAAGGGGCATCAGTGGTTAATGTTTGGAGTATACTCCCTACATCTACCACTGATAAAACCACTGCTAGTGGGAAATCAGATGATCCCATTAATTTGGGTGATGGTTTAAAGTACCAGAAATTGACGGATCGTATTGCAAAGCTTGATAACTCTGTTGCAGAACTCAAAGATATGCTACAACAGGTGTTACAAGTTCAGAAGGTACAAACAACTGCTGTTCCACCTCAAGCACATGCTCCACAAAGGACACCTGCTACAAATGAGCTCTGGAATCTATTTCAATCTTTTCTCCACCAACAAGCACAATTAGCAGATCAGCAACATGAAAAACATGTCCAACAGCTGAGAAATGCAATGGAGTCAAGATTCAAGAACACTCAGGCTGACTTAAAGGCTCTCAAAACTCAGATCTTGCACACCACTGGCACTGCTCCTCCAAACATACGTTTCATTTATGACCTCCCAGAAGATAATGCCAAAAAGGGGGAGAAAATTAAGGAGTGGAAAAGGAAGGGTATAGAAGATGGTCTTTATCTTGAACCAGAGAATTCAAACATGACCAAAAAGATCCCTTTGCCAGATGGTAGCAAGAAGATTGATGTGACAACAAATGCACTAGCAGAAGCAATTGCAAGTGTAAAGAAAGATAGAGAGGCCAAAAGGAAAGCCAGGGTGGACAGAATGGATCATCCAGATCAGGGTACTTCTGGGTCAAGGGATCATGAAAATCCTGTTGAGGAAAAGAAGAGGCCTACTAGAAAAGTAAGGCAACCCAAATCCATTCCAACCAGACGTTCAAAGTCTGCTCAAAAACCACCGTACAAAACAGCTGATGCATCAGGAGTTACAAAAACTACTGCTTGCCAAACAGTTGTTCCATCAACACACACCACATCAACACACACAACATCCACTGCTTTACCATCATCACCACCAAAAACAACACCTGCTGACATACAGCAGAAGACAGCAGATGTTATAACATCTGTTGTAATGACAACAGTGGTTGAAACACCAGTTGTTTCAACAGCTGTTAGTCAATCACAATCCACTGCCACTATATCTACCACCACTGTTCCATCCAAAGCATCATCAGTCCCTCCTACAAAAAGGAGAAGACTAGTTCTCAAAGATGATGACAATTCACCATCACCAACATCTTCAAAATCTTTAGCTCTTGTCACAATACCAAAACCTGTTCCTCTCTCTTCAGTTCCAATGTACAAGCCCTTACCTCCTGCAGGTGTTCAATTTCCTCTTGAACTAGCAGCTGTTAGAGATGAAATAAAATCCTTCTACTATGAGGATGATCCTGCCAAAAGGAGGTTGCCATCAATAAAAGGATATCCTTGGCCTAAAAATGTTGATGAATACTTGGAAATCAAAGCCAAGCAAGCAGAGGATATCTCAAACAGAAACACACAAGGGAAATCTGACAAAGAAATTTCAAGAAATTATCAATATCTGCTCACACAAGTCAGAGCCCTAGAGCAATTTGCAAAAAATGTTAGTCAACAAATTTCTGAAAGAGCAGCTGAAACCTTGAAGAAAGACTACATTGAAAGCATCATGGCTCACAAAAAGTATAAAGGAGAGAGATACATGTACAAAGAGTGGACTGTTCCTGAGCTTGAAGATGAAGCTGCAAGAATTCAAGACATGATAAAAAGGAAAGTCACTCACACTCCTCCTAACTGGGCAAAGTTTAGAAAGAATATACCTGACAAACAGGAAGAGCTGAAGAGGATGAAAGAGGAATTGGTAGCAGCTGATTATGGTAACAAAAGACAAGTTGCTAGATGGAAAGAAGATATGGTCAGGGCTACTTACAAAAAGTTGGAACAATTAAGAAAGAAAGATCCCACAGCTCCTCAAAAGCCTGACTATCCTGAAGCAGCGGTTTCAAAAAGACCTTCAAAGCTGCAAATCAGGAGATCCACAGCTCCAGTTGGTGCTACCATCTACAAAAGAAGGCCACACAAACAACTGATTGCTGAAACCATCAAAGAGTTAATGGAAGGTGAAGACCTTGGAAAAGAGGGTATAAAGAAAATGATCATGGAAACTCTTGGTTTGGATCAAACTGCAAGTACTGCTCAGCTAGTCATGAATAGGCCAGCCTCTCCAAATACTTCTGCAAATAAACATCTCCCAAGAAACCCTCCAGGCTCAAAAATACAAAAGTGGGAAACTGACAAACAGACCTGCGTATTGACTTTGCTCAGGTCTGGTGGAGGAGTGGAGAAAATATCAAGGGAACAAGCTCTTGGCCTGAGTCTTGAAGATTTGCAGGATCTCCTTGATCTTCCACTCAGCAGGGATGATGAAGATACAGATTCCCTTAACTTTGAACTACAATTCAAAGGTCAGATAAGGGAGCTGTTGTTGAGGCAATAAAGATTTCCACAAATAATGAAGAGTTTTGGCATTATCTGTTCCAGGGGGAGATTGTTGGGATTGAACCCTATCAGAGGAACAGATAATGTAAAGCCAAAACTGGATCAAAGCAGTGGATCCAGAATAAGCAGACGTTTACAGTTGGTTCATGCAAATCTCTCCCCTTGAAAGTGGTTTCATATCTGCTGACCTCCTATCTGCTGATCATACTAAGTGCTGATCTACAACTGCTGCTTTATATCTACTGATCAAAGTCAAAGACTGATGGAAGACCAAAGCTCTGTTGACTCTATCTACTGCCTTGGGTCAAGTACTGCTGATCCGGACAAGCACTGCTGGGTTCACAGCAGTGGAAGGATGCAGCAGCAGTTTAAGTGTCTTTTATGTAATGTATTGTAATATCAGTAGTTTAGTACATCAGTGTTTATAGATCAGTAGTTAGAGTTTGTTAGGAGGTTAGATGTCACTTTCATGGTGACGTCAGCTAAGATGCTCAGTGGTTTGCAAGTGCTTATAAATAGTTCAGTACTTTGTACTGTTCTATTAGCTCTTTCACCACATCGTCTTCTTTGCACGAACAAACTACTGAGCTCTGGCTGAGGGGGAGTTTGCATTCTTACATCAATCATTGTAATCGTTGTTGAAACAAATTCAATCTTTCGATTCTATGTGTAAAGATGTTTGATAAAAGTATTACTCTCGTTTGATTGTATGCAAAGTTTGATTTCATCTTATTTCCGCTGCACAACTCTTTCATTTCCATCTTAATTACAAACGAAAAATACAATCAAAAAGAAACTCAGATCCAACAGCTTTTCTTGCCACCAGACATTTCTCCATCAATTAGGAATCTGATGCCGTCACAAAACACAATCCTTAAATTGTAGCCGCTTGTTGAGTGTTTTTTTGTGTCTAATCCGCATATATATCACCATTGCCCTTGATTTTCTTGACTGTATATCTCTTAAATGTCAACATATGCACGTGTGATTTAGTTTACGAAGATTTTTCAATGCCGAGAGCCTCGATCAGAGAGTAAAAAAGGCGTAAGGTTCACAATGGTGTAAAATTAAAATGGGATATACCGAGCTAGGATTCGAGTTACAGGAACAAGGGCCAACCAACCACCCAAGAATGGAATCTTCGTGCGAAAACACTTTACAACCTCCTAGAAGCAGCTTTTCTTGCCCCTAGACCTTTCTCCATTAATTAGGAATTTGATGCCGTCACTAAACACATTCATTAAATTGTAGCCATTTGTTGAGTGTTTTTTTTGTTTCTAATCCGCATATGTATCACCATTGCCCTTGATTTACTTGACTGTGTATCTCTTAAATATCAACATATACACATGTGATTTAGTTTACGAAGATTTTTCAATGCCGAGAACCTCGATCAGAGAGTAAAAAGGCGTAAGGTTCACAATGGTGTAAAATTAAAATGGGATATACCGGGCTAGGATTCGAGTTACAGGAACAAGGGCCAAACCAACCACCCAAGAATGAAATCGTCGAGCGAAAACACTTGACAACCTCCTAGAAGTAGCTTTTCTTGCCACCAGACATTTCTCCATCAATTAGGAATCTGATGCCGTCACTAAACACATTCCTTAAATTGTAGCCATTTGTTGAGTGTTTTTCTTTTTGGTGTCTAATCCGCATATATATCACCATTGCCCTTGATTTTCTTGACTGTATATCTCTTAAATGTCAACTTATACACGTGTGATTTAGTTTACGAAGATTTTTCAATGCCGAGAACCTCGTTCAGAGAGTAAAAAAGGCGTAAGGTTCACAGTGGTGTAAAATTAAAATGGGATATACCGGGCTAGGATTCGAGTTACAGGAACAAGGTCCAAACCAACCACCCAAGAATGGAATGGTCGAGCGAAAACACTTGACAACCTCCTGGAAGTAGCTTTACTTGCCACCAGACCTTTCTCCATCAATTAGGAATTTGATGCCGTCACTAAACACATTCCTTAAATTGTAGCCATTTGTTGAGTGTTTTTTCTTTTTGGTGTCTAATCCGCATATCTATCACCATTGCCCTTGATTTTCTTGACTGTATATCTCTTAAATGTCAACATATACACGTGTGATTTAGTTTATGAAGATTTTTCAATGCCGAGAACCTCGATCAGAGAGTAAAAAAGGCGTAAGCTTCACAGTGGTGTAAAATTAAAATGTGATATACCGGGCTAGGATTCGAGTTACAGAAACAAGGGCCAAACCAACCACCCAAGAATGGAATCGTCGAGCGAAAACACTTGACAACCTCCTAGAAGCAGCTTTTCTTGTCACCGGACCTTTCTCCATCAATTATGAATCAGATGTCGTCACTAAACACATTCCTTAATTTGTAGCCATTTGTTGAGTGTTTTTTTTTTGTGTCTAATCCGCATATATATCACCATTGCCCTTGATTTTCTTGACTGTATATCTCTTAAATCTCAACATATACACGTGTGATTTAGTTTACGAAGATTTTTCAATGCCGAGAACCTCTATCAGAGAGTAAAAATGGCGTAAGGTTCACAATGGTGTAAAATTAAAATGGGATATACCGGGCTAGGATTCGAGTTACAGGAACAAGGGCCAAACCAACCACCCAAGAATGGAATGGTCGAGCGAAAACACTTGACAACCTCCAACAAGCAGCTTTTCTTGCCACCAGACCTTTTTCTATCAATTAGGAATCTGATGCCGTCACTAAACACATTCCTTAAATTGTAGCCATTTGTTGAGTGTTTTTTTTTCTTTATGGTATCTAATCCGCATATATATCACCATTTCCCTTGATTTTCTTGACTGTATATCTCTTAAATGTCAACATATACACGTGTGATTTAGTTTACGTAGATTTTTCAATGCCGATAACCTCTATCAAGGAGTAAAAAGGCATAAGGCTTACAATGGTGTAAAATTATAATTTCGAGCAGTGAAACTTCGTTTTTGAGAATTGGTTTCCACACCACTGAACTGCTCCTGATCCAAGTTATTTATAGCTGAAATATGGGATCCTTACGCGGCCCGCGTGGCCACCTAGTCTACGTGTAGGTTTGCTGGGTCACGAGTAGGGTTGCCAGGTGGATGGCACGTGGACTTTAACGCTTATCCGGTCAAACTCACTTTCACGCGGCCCGCGTAAGCTTTCCTTATGGCTTACGCGGCCCGCCTAAAACCCAAAAATCTTGATTTCTTGATTTTTCATGCACAGTAGGGTTTCAGGGGTCCGGGTTTTTACTTATGGGTCGTTTTGGGAAAATTTTGAAGGTCCTTACATCCTCCCCACCTTATTTAGAATCTCGTCCTCGAGATTTATTGGAATAAGTGAGGATACTTTCGCTTCATTTCAGATTCCAGTTCCCAAGTGTATTCAGGTCCTCTCTTTGAATCCCATTTGACTTTGACCAGTACTAGTCTTTTGTGTTTGATAAACTTGACCTTTCTGTATTCTAGTTGAAGTGGTTTCTCCACGAACTTCAACTTTTCATTTACTTGAATGTCTTGAAGAGGGACTACTAATGATTCGTCCGATAGACATTTCTTGAGATTGGATACATGAAATACGTTATGTACCCCAGCTAACTCTTCTGGTAGCTGTAAGCGATATGCAACTGGTCCTATTCGTTGTATTACTGGGAATGGTCCTACGTACCTTGGACTTAACTTTCCTTTCTTACCAAACCGAACTACTCCTTTTCAAGGAGAAACTTTTAAGAGAACCTTGTCTCCAACTTGAAATTCCAGTGGCTTGCGTGGATTGTCTGCATAACTCTTCTGGCGATCTCGAGACGTCTTTAGTCTTTCCTTGATTTGAGTGATCTTGTCGGTAGTTTCTTGTACAATTTCAGGACCTGATAGTTGACTTTCTCCTATTTCTACCTAGCAGACTGGAGTTCTGCATTTTCGTCCATATAGTGCTTCGAATGGGGCAACTTCTATGCTTGTATGATAACTATTATTATAGGAGAATTCGATTAAGGGTAGGTGGTCATCCCAGTTTCCACCAAAATCTATCACACATGCCCTAAGCATGTCCTCCAAAGTTTGGATCGTCCTTTCACTTTGTCCGTCTGTTTGAGGATGGTATGCATTGCTTAAATTTAGTCGGGTTCCCATTGCTTCCTGGAAACTTGTCCAGAAATGGGAAGTGAAACGACTATCCCTATCCGATACAATGGAGAGTGGAACTCCATGTAAGGATACTACCTCGTTCACATATAACTTTGCTAACCTTTCCATGCTAAAGGTTTCTTTCATGGGTAGAAAATGAGCTGATTTGGTTAATCGATCCACAATTACCCAAATCGCGTCATTACCTTTTCTAGTCTTGGGCAACTTAGTAACAAAGTCCATTGTTATGAGCTCCCATTTCCATACAGGTATTTCTAATTGTTGTAGTATACCTGAGGGTTTCTGGTGTTCTGCATTAACTTGTGAACAAGTAAGACATTTAGAAACATATCTAGCTATGTCCTTTTTCATTCCTATCCACCAGAAATTATTCATTAAATCTTGGTACATCTTGTTGTTACCAGGATGCATGGTATACCTAGATTTATGGGCTTCCTCTAAAATCTTATTTCTTAATTCTCCTTGCTTAGGCACCCAAATTCTTTTCTTATGGAATCTCCAAATTCCATCACTTCCTTGTTCTAATTCTTTTACTCTTCCTTTCATTCCTTCAGCATCATCCTTGATTGCTGTTTCCTGGATATGCTTTAATTTTTCCATTAAATCTAACTGTAGATTTAATCTAAGAGCACGAACTCGCTTTTGCTTTTCATGATACTTACGACTTAAGGCATCTGCAACTACGTTTGTTTTTCCTTCGTGATATTGAATATCACAGTCGTAGTCACTTAGAATTTCCATCCATCTCCTTTGCCTCATGTTTAATTCTTTTTGCCCAAATATGTAACTTAAGCTCTTATGATCTGTATAAACAGTAAACTTACTTCCATACAAATAATGTCTCCAAATCTTAAGTGCAAAAATTATGGCTCCTAATTTTAAGTCATGAGTCGTATAGTTTTCTTCATGCTTTTTCAATTGTCTCGAGGCATACACAATTACCTTTTTGCGTTGTATTAGCACACATCCTAATCCTAACTTAGAAGCATCACAATAAACTTAAAAATTTTCCGTTCCTTCTGGTAAGGCTAGAATTGGGGCGTTTGTTAACTTTTGCTTTAAAATCCTAAAGGCTTCTTCTTGTCTAGGTCCTCATTCAAACTTAACCGATTTACAGGTTAGCTTAGTTAATGGTACAACTATTTTGGAAAAATCCTTAATGAATCGTCTATAATATCCGGCTAATCCTATAAAACTTCTAACTTCCATAGCTGATTGCGGGACCTTCCATTTGGTGATCGCATCTATTTTGGAGGGATCTATATGAATACTTTCGTGATTCACCATGTGTCCTAAAAATTGCACCTCATGTAACCAAAATTCACATTTTGAGAATTTGGCATAAAGCTTTTCCTTTCTTAAAAAAGTTAAGAGTGCATGTAGATGTTGACAGTGTTCGTCCTGACTTTTGGAATAAATGAGTATATCGTCAATGAAGACAATTACAAATTTATCCAATTACGGTTTACAGATCCTATTCATCATGTCCATAAATGCTGCAGGAGCATTTGTTAATCCGAAGGGCATGACGGTAAACTCGTTATGATCATACCTAGTTCTGAAAGCAGTTTTAGGTATGTCTTCTTCTTGTACCTTCAATTGATGGTATCCGGAGCATAAATTTATCTTAGAAAAATATCTAGCTCCTTGAAGTTGATCGAAAAGATCATCAATCCTAGGTAATGGATATCGATTCTTAATTGTAACCTTATTTAATTCCCTATAATCGATACACATTCTCATTGACCCATCTTTCTTTTTCACAAACAACACTAGAGCTCCCCAAGGGGATGAACTAGGTTGTATGAATCCTTTGCTTAATAATTCATCTAATTGCTTTTTCAATTCTAGCATTTCGGTGGGTGCTAACCGATAAGGTGCCTTGGCTATCGGTGTAGTTCCAGGAATTAGATGAATTCTAAATTCGACTTCCCTATTGGGTGGTAATCCCGGTAGTTCTTCTGGGAATACATCTGGGTATTCTGCTACTACTGGAATTTCTTTAAGTTCCTTACTTTTCGGGTTAATGATTATCGAAATCATATACACTACTTCTCGTTTTCTTGAATAACTGCCAACTTCATTACTGAAATGAATTTCAATGGCTTACGTGGCTTATCTCCTGTAATCACCACTAATTCTCCTGTGGGTGTACGAATTTCTATGGCATTTTTATCACAGAGAATTCGAGCATGGTTGGCTACTAACCAATCCATTCCTAACACAATATCGAATCCGGCTAAATTCATAGGTAACAGGTTTGCAGAGAATTTATGGCCTAAGAGTTCTATCTTTCCTTCTTGCAAAACTTTATCTATGTTAACAGAATTCCCATCTGCCGTTTCGACTGTAAAAATTTGCCTAAGGTTGGTTAAGGGTAAGTTAAATGCTTGGCAGAATAAAGTATTTATAAAACTTTGGTTTGCACCAGAGTCAAATAATACTTTTGCATAAACGTCTTGAACTAGGAAGGTACCAGCTATCACGTCAGGGATTAGTTCTGCTTCCTGAGTAGTCAACTGGAAGGCTCTTACGTTTTTCTTGGTAGTTTCTTCTGCAGGTTTGGCTTTGTTATCAGCTGGTTTGACCAATTTTGGGCAGTCTGGCCTAAAATGTGACAACCCTCACTAAACCAGGTATCCGTACGACTTAATTAATAATTAATTACTGCTTAATTACTGTGCTTAATTGAAATTGTGGATAAACTGCTACTTGAATGCTGATACATGTACTTATTTGCATCATACTTTACTTGCTGACACTCCATGTTTTGCTTACAGCACCTTTGTGACGACCTTGATGCACCAAACGCACAGTAGCACAATGAACGGATAACCTATTAAACGTGATGTCATAACTAGCACCAGGCAGGCACTGCCTCTAAGGCCTGTAAGAGCCAGAGATAGTTTACTACACTAATAGAAAGTGTAGGGATATAAGGGTTGTAGAACTGCGTCACTAGGAATGAGATTACAGTGACCGGATGTGCCTAAAACATACTTTAAATACAAAATTCAGCACTTTAATTATAATTCAGCATTAAGCTACCTAATAAAGTGCCAAAACATGGGAAAAATATTACTAGACACTTTCCAATGTGTCGGGAATAAGTTGTGTCACTGAAAATAATAATAACGACACTTTAAAGCTTTGTTAAGCACTTTAACGGATCACTATCCAACCAAACAACCGGACTTTATCCGGAATATAAAAATATTGCCATCAACACTGTTTTTCTTTTCTGAGCCAGTTAGGGTCCCCGAATACCCTAACACCCGCTACAATGCATAACATACTAGTAAATGGATTAAATTCCTAATCATTTAACTAAGGTCTAACTATCTAGTTGAAATGGAACCATAGACCCCCCCCCCCCCAACCGAATCGGTCACA